>CM070669.1:12009536-12709536 GCA_036346575.1 Dendrocalamus sinicus | reverse complement strand
TTGTATGGACTGGTGCTGTACTTTTGCAAATGAAATGTACTGTACAGTACAAAAGAGTACACTGCTGGTACATGTACAATACGCATAATTTTGAACACAAAACAAATTCTTTTGCAAACATTTAGCTGTACAATACATGTACACACATGAGCACGTTGCACACAAATGTACAGTAGCAGTATCCACGCAGAGAGAGAGAGAGAGAGAGAGAGAGAGAGAGAGAGAGAATAAACGAGTACTCGACATGTAGATACACAAATGCACAAGTTTTTCCACAGAAAAATTACTTCCACAAACCAAATACACGGTACATGCACTGTATACTGGTGACCGATGGCGAGTACTCCGGCCAGAAGCACGCCAACGGCCGGTGACGAGGATGCCATTCACGCAAAACAATGGAACCAACTTGTTCGTGAGCATCGAGACAGAACCGAGCGCCCACCGGACCGTGCCATGCTGTTCCGGTTTGCCTATATATGGCCACTGCTGGACACTGGACTACTGGATGATGGTCAATGTCCAAAGCAGAATAAAAATACAGTAAGAGCTAAAAGGAATAAGCTAAATTTAGGTAATTATAGCCCTGTTGCAATTCAAATTCATAGAAAAAAGAGAGAGAAAATTGACGATTTGCCTCAAAGTTAATTAAGAGTCCATCGGTAAAATACCCTCCATTACATGATCCCAAATAAAATGACTAAAATTGCGAAGTCAATTAATTATTTGCTTTTTTTCAATTTTCAATGCCATTTTATTTCCTAAGCTGGATTACCACAATTACATCAAATCATCACGGGACAAAATACAACTATATTACTGTACATTACACCAAAACAAGAGAGTAAGAGTAAATAATCAAGACAAAATACCAACTGGCGATTGCCTATCGTCCTGATTGTGCTTGGCTGCTTGCACACGGCGCTAGATTTGCATCGATATGTATCGACCATTGGGTAGGGTGGACGATGAATGTGAGGCCTTGCCTGTGCGCAGTTTCCGGTTGGGCTTGTATATGTGGATTTGTTTTTGATGTGGATGGTATATACCATTCTAAACTTAAAAACCATTTAAAGAGTTTTCACCCTGCTCGGTTGGGTTGAAAAGATGTGGCTTATGGCTGAAATTGCACTGTAGCGGCTGAAATTTTACTGTACCTAAAGGTGACTTATTTAGCATAATTAAATTTAAAATAGAAAAAATATATTAGCTCATTACGAACAACGTGAACAAATACGAGAAAAAAAGAACTGGCAAAAAAGCTAAAAAAAGTCAAAAGTTCAGAAAAAGACGAAATTTATGAATAGTGAAAAATAAGCCAGAAACCATAACCTGAAGCTGAAATGAGCGGGGCATCTCAATTTTCGAAGTAGCTAAAAAAAGACTAAAATAACAGCGCCATGGACGCTTGCTTGAGCCTAAAGCCACTGTCGTTACTGTTGGCGGATGTTCTGGACAACCAAAATGCGTGAGCCTAGAGGCATTTTTTTTGTTTTGTTTTGAGGTGAAATCATTTTTTTTCCTAGATAGATTTGGATGATTTGTATTTTTCTTTGTTGAGACGATCTAGGTACGGTGCTTGTGGCATGTGAGCATTAGAACAGGTAATCAGATGGTCCGTAGACCGTAACTAGGTCAGGTGCTCTTTCATTGGCGCCGTGCGAATACGATTCTGCGTCCACCACTCTCGTACTTTACTCTACTGACCATATGTATGTACTTTTGTACCAAAGGGTACCAACAAAGATGAGTTTCAGGCAAAGGTATTGGTCTTTTAGGGTAGTACTTCAGCGAAGGCTCAGGCTTCTTGTCTTCTTCCTGTATTCCTTCCTGGTTGGCTTCGGGCGTAGCAAGCAGCATCCATGGCCGCCTCCGCCGGGGTGGGGTGGGGGTGTGAGGGGTTACCAGCACCGGCGCAGGGTAGGCTCAAGCGCAACGAAGCTCTCCGGTGGATTCGCCCTGATGATGGTGTAGAAGGTGAGCATCATATTGCTCCACTCGACATCGAAGATTCGCATCTAGCAGGACAAGGGAATCCCAGTTCACCCACTCGACAGCATTGCGTGCATACTACTATACTAGTGGCCCTGTCTCGTCTCATCCCGGCCGGCATTACGCCGGCAATAGCGAGCTAGTCAGATCTGGCATTGGTTCTACCACTGTGCCGCATGCGGAACTGCGGATCCCATCGTCACGGGAGCCAGCCAGCCATGTCGTCGCTAATCCCTACGTGGTCGATTCTTAAGGGTACTAGAAGCCAAAATGCAACGGGTAACTTTCTGGCAGAGGACACAACGGTGCATGAGCCCTGGTGGCCGGCCGTCCTCGACACATACTTCGATGCCACCGTCAATGAGCTCATTGGCCCTTCACCTCATCCTCCACCAAACCACTCTGTCCGCTACCACACCCTATGCCAGTGGTGGACTCAGAAAAAAAATCTAGGTAGCACGAAGTCCAGTGACGGATCCAAAAAAAACTAGGTAAGCTAAAGTCGGAAGCGTGAAATAAATAGTAGTACCCAAAAGCAAAACAATCCATGATCAAACTATGTTGCAATCACACTAATAAAAGTACATGATACGAAATAGAAATAATAACTACAATTCGCATGTTAACATATGTAAATAATGGAAGGACAATGAAAACTACCTCACTAACGAAGCTTAATTCACAATTGTAGATGAGCTGTAAAAGAAACAACCTGTCAATTGTGAAAGATAGATAAATCAGTAGTGTTACAATTCGATAATAGAATATAAAAGATGCAATAAAAAAGAAGACAAAAATATACTAGTAAATAACTAAATATGTCTAGGAGAACGAGGCATTTTTATTCTTCGAGTTTTCATGTCTTGAAATCGTTTCTTGATTTTTTTTTCACGATCAAGTCATTTGAATATCTCTCGCTCGATATAGCACACCATCAAGTCCATATATAAACCTGGACATTAGGTGAAGCACAGCAATGGAACCTCAATGGCATTTGTAATTTTACCAAAAGCATGTAGAACAAAAACTGCAGCAAAGAGAGTTCAATCTGCATGTTCTCCAATCTCCTAATGATCATATTACCTGAATTTCTTGCTTTCTGAAAAAAAAGTTGCCTTACCTAAACAATCCAAATTCCCAATGTCCCTGCAAAAGAAGTAAATCATTGAATGCCAAAGGGAAAGGAATGAATATAGGAAAACATAATGCAATCTAGGTGGGGAAGTGGAGGCAAAAAAAAAAAAAAGAACCACAGAACCTGTGCAAATCTTGGCCAGAAATAGCACACTGCACACCATGTCACCAGCAGTTTGTGAGAGATAGCAGCGCGGACTTCCTGTAGTCCTAGCCGCGGGGCTTATTCCGTCCCCGTGGTGTAACGATCGCCCTTCGCTAGTGCTCAACGACCCGGTGACCTCTGTTCAATTGGCGGACGGCGGTCCGGCGAGGCTACCTCTGAGAGATGGACATACATGGCGAAGTGAGACAAGGAGCAGCGTCGTGGCAGCCATTAGATTAGAACACATCGAGGTAGCCACCGTGCCACCGCTGCTCTCCCATCGGACACCAAACGCGCGCGCGCGCTGCCGGCCACCGCGCGCGCTGCCTTGCAAGGCTAGGGTTAGGGTTGGCTCTCTCCTCTCGCCACTTCGCGATCGCCTCTCGGGGGCGGGACGATCGCCGACTTGGGGCTGCTCGCCGGTGCTTCCATTGGGCGGACAACTCCACTCGCTCTGGGCCGCACGCGCGCACTGCATTGTCTAAAATCGCCACTCCTACGAGGCTACGACCGCTGGACGCCTGACGCCAGCAGCCATGGACCCATGGTGGCGCTGGCTCTGGAGGAGGAAGGGTGTCCGTCGGCGATGGAGCTCGGCGCCGCCCGACCTGCGCCGGGCGGCGGTATGCCATCGCACTATGCTACCGTCCACGATTGCTCGTTTCTGTTGCGGCAAGTCGAAGCACACAAGATGGTCGAAAGACATGTAAAAGTCTCAATCGTGAGTATTCGAAAGCTTCAACCGTGAGTACTTGAAATATTTCGACTGTGAGTACTCAAAAGCTTCAATCGTGAGTACTTGAAAGACATGCTCGGGTGAATAGTTCTCTGTTACAGCACTCATAGAACAGTACTTGAAAAGCAGTGCTCTCATGACCATGAAGTCACTCGTATACGACCACGAAGACACTCATGTACGACCACGAAGGTACTTGTATAGTCGTATACGACCACGAAGGCACTCGCATACGACCACGAAGCACACAGAGATGTTTGGAACACATGCGGATATCTGGACTCTCGGGAGAACAATGAACTCAAGAGAAAACAGTTTTCGTGCCGCCCCTCTGAATTGGTTTGCGGTGTTTTCTTCAATGATCTTTTATACTAAAAAACAAAAAACTGATCCGACATACACACCACGTCCAGCTCTTCATGACGTGCCATCCCACGTCCGAGTTATTCATGACATTCATGAATTTTCTTAACGCACGCACTAACCTACTTAACTTATGTACTAATGTAGTATGACTATTACTACTGTAATATTTGTAGGTGTGACGTGGTTAAGTCCAACAGCCTCTAGCGTCAATGAGTTGATTATCATTGATGAAAATAATCTTGTTTCGGTGAGTTGATTATGTTGAGGAATTGTCACTGGCGACCAATCCGATCGATTCCTCTGCTATGCAAAAGACAAATCAATCGCAGAAGGCGCAAATAGTAGATTGAAACACAGAGATAGGGAGAACTCTTGGTCTTTCTTTATTGCTTTCTTTTTCTCATGCGTATACAAAATATTTAATAGTACTCCCTATTTATAGCCTAATGGCGAGGTGCCCATCATGGGCCAAGACTTCAAACCCAGACCCAGATTTCTTAACAGATTAGTGTCTGTTTTTTTAGTCCGATTTGTTTCCATGTGGAGATAAGAATCAGTTTGGTTTGTTCCCCTGTTTTAGCAGATAAATTACCTTATTAGCAGATAAGTTTTTTCTAGAAAGAGTTAGTTTTAATTTGATCTTGTAATCAGTTTTGAAGTCTTTCGCTCTTTAGTAAGAAGAGAAAACAAATTAGAAAGGGGCTGAAGTTTTACACCGCACGCTCTGTCTTTCCCTTGCCCTACTCGCATGAGTTCCCTGTGCTGTTATCAGGCAACTTACCGTTCTTTGTACTATGGATTCATAGAGGAGATTTGGGAGCTCGACTATGTGCTTTTCAAGATTCTCTTATTTTAGTGTTGTTAAGTCCATCTCCCATAGGTGAAGGTCAACAAGTACAATATCACTACTGTGGACATCAAACATGTCAGATACAAAGACAAACCATTCATACTCGTTAACCAAATTGTTCAAGTTTTCTATATAACCGACCAGAAAAAAGAAGCGCCCCATAGTTCTTCATAGGAAAAAGAAGAATTATCGGAATTGAGAATGTAGTGAATGAGAAAGAATGCAATCAATTTGATGAGTTGCATCCTTTCAAAATAGCATAAGGGTCTAGGAAGAACAACGTGGTAAAACTAGCTACATACATATTGATCATCATGAAGGGCTATTTTTTAAAGGAAATAAGCAAGTATAATGATGAATGAAATGTTTATATGTCAAATGTTCTATATTTGTATTTATATATGTATATGAGAATACATGTTATATATGTGAATTTGCATATTTATGTATACGAGAATGTGTTATGTATGTTTGTATGTATGTATGTATGTATGTATGTATGTATGTATGTATGTATGTATGTATGTATGTATGTATGTATGTATGTATGTATGTATGTATGTATGTATGTATGTATGTATGTATGTATGTATGAGAATGTGTGCATATATATGTGAATTTGCATTTATGTATATGAGACTGTGTCATATATGTGTGAGTTTGCTCAAAACATCATAGGCAGCTTTAAAGTAAAACCATTTGTGATGTTTAATTTTCACAGATGGGTCTAAATTAAAACTGTATGTGATGTTTGCTTATTATAGACAGTTGTAATTAAGAACCATATGTGATGTTAAAAATCACAGATGGTTCTAGGTAAGAACCATCACTAATTGCGTTCTCACTATATCATGAATAGGCCTCATTCAGTTCATCAATATTATCTAATTGAGTCATAAAACAACACAATAAGAGAATGTAGATGAACTAAAGCAGACCTATTTATGTTTGGCGCCATGTCTTTGGTGGCTTATTGTTTAGGTTGTAGGTGCTGTTGTTTTATTGCTTTGGTTTGTTGTGGTCGTATGCCGTAGTTGTATACTGTGGTCATAGGCACATGGTTGTAAGCCATGGTTGTATGCGCCTAGTCTATTACCAGCTATGTGCGCTACATCAGCAAATGGAGGAAACAACCTACGGTGCAAATAGAGTCAAGTTTAGGGGCCGAGAAAGTAAAATACAAGTTCTCAGAGTAAAGTAGTACAATGCCACAAGTTCATAATTTCATATCCAAGCATCAAGGAAGAGAGGGGAGTGGTGGGGATATATCATCAGCGATGAAGGAGAGGCTGCCGGCGGCAGCGTCACCGCGTTGTGTCACAACAGTGACATTGTACAAGACACTCTTACAACAAGAGTGCATTATGCAGTGAATTGTGGCATCATAACCGGAGACGGAGGAGCTCAGGGATGTAGTTGGCATCGTTGGGGGAGGCAGCGGTTTGATCGGTTTGGGGGAGTTAGATAGGCGGCGCTTCGGTTTGAAGTGTTTGGGGAGGTGTGTGTGCTCAGGGATATATAAGGGCTTTTGGGTAGTGGAATTGATCAGTAGTTGAGAGGTTGCAACGTCGCTTTAGTTTGAAAGTTTGAATAATGGGGGCAGCAAAATCGGGTGGTGAAATATCACAGATGGTTTTTAATATAAATCATATGTGAAGAGATAATATCACAGCGGTTCTTGTTAATAACCGTCTGTGATACTTTATAGATGGTTTTCAACATGAACTGTCTATGATATTATCTCTTCACATACGGTTTTTAGCGCTGCTAGTAATACAGACGATTGCTAAACCAAAATAGTCTATGATTGTATTTAATACCGACGATTTTGGTCAACCGTCTATGATGAGGCATCCAATATTAGCCTTTCTACAGTAGTGACATGACTCTAAGGCAAACAATTGGAACGTTTATCCAGTGGCCCAAGAGGGACATCTGCTGGAGTCTCATGCACCGGTGCCAAATCCATGGTAGCTATCTGCACCGATGTCAACTCCACGGGAGCTATCCGCACCGGAGCTACCTGCACCGACACGGCAAGGGCGCGGTGCATCTACATCTCGTACCTGGTCGACTACCGTGAAGTAGACCTCTAACAACCGAGGTGGCAAGGGCAAACCAAGTAGACGATGATATCCCCTACTAGTCGTTGCCCCAAAATTTGTGCTAGGTGAGCCGTTGGTCATCCCAATAGAGCGCCTCCAAACTCTAAGACTGGCTTGCCAAAGATTGCATGCATGGTACATAGAACAGGTCAACAAGCTGAAGGGACAACAATGCTCAGGTGTCAATGTCAAGTTCAGGCCGCATCATCTTCAGCACGATATTCATGACTGTGTCTTCACGGTGACCTTCGATGACTTGTTTTTTCTCTTCCAACTCAACGCCCTTGACATTTCACTTATTTGATGTTAGACACTATAAGTGTGTACAATCATGGTCTACGTTCATGTACTACCATTTGTAATTGAAGCCGTCTATGATTCATCACATATCATAGGTGGTTCCTACTACAAACCGGCTGTGATAGTTTAATACCACAGACGGTTATGAGTTAATAACTGTATGTGATAATATGTATCACAGACGATTTGAAAACCATCGGTGATGACCTTATTGTTGGATCGGAAACGGCAACAGAGGGGGGGGTGAATGGTGCGTTTTAAAATCGCCCCTGAGTATTCGCACACAAATTTCTCCTCGGATAGCTAAAAAGCTATGAAGAAGGAATATGCCATTTCACTAAAACTTTAAGAGAAACTAGGAAAGTCATACTTATGAACTACACAAATTAATGATTGAAAATCTGAGAACAAACTAGCGACCAAAAACTAGACAAATCAGCTGTAGTAAATAGAGTAAAATCAGCATGCAGTTTTCAGCATGCAGATTTCAACAAAAACATGCAGTTCTCAGCATGCAGTTTTGCTGAAAAATAGTGTGCAGACTGCAGCCGCTAGAGACTAGAAAAAGGAAGAAGTAAAAATTCAGAGTGCAGCAAGAGAGAACTAGAGACAAAACAGGCTGGCCGAAAGCAACAAAACACTTTTTACTGCTGGCCGAGTGGAGTAATTACTGCAGCAAACAGGAGCTATCGGCACAAAAGAACCTGTATGCAACTAATGGCCGAAACTGCATGCTACTGCCCAAAAGCGAAAGCTACGGCAATAAAACTCCCTGAGAAAGAAGAGGTGCTCGGCAAGAAATAGGCAAAAGAGACTTTCGGCAATAATTGCTGATCGGAATGTCTTGACTAGGGCCGAATGCCTTTAGAGAGAACTCTCAGACCATTTAACCAGTTTGCCGAAGAAGAAACACAAATAAAAAACTGCAGTCAACAGAGGACTTAAAAGATCAAGAACTGCTGTTGGCTCAAAAGAGACTGCAGACAACCAACGAGCAGTAAAAGGATTGCTATTCAAGAACTAGCTGCAAAGAGTATGATCTGATTTGAGATTTGAAACAGAAGAATTGATCTCAAACAAACCTTAACAGAGAAAAGAAGAACACACCAAACACTAACAAAGGACTAAAAACGCAGGAAACAAAAGCAAAACAAGGAGAAACTACTCAAGACATCTCAAATGCAGAATTTCTTCTATTGATATGGAGACGTACGCGATTACATGATAGTTGTTCTCAGCTCATATCTCACAAAACAAACCCTACATCCCCATTCGCATGGAGAGCATAGAGAGAAACTCTCACCTTCTCTCTTTCTCTCTTTCTCAACAAACAAAGACTAAAACCCTAATCCATCTCACAAGCTACCTCTCTAAAAATCACTCTCATTTTCCATCCTCTCAATTCATGAAGGCTACTAGAGAACACCCTCTCTATTTATAGCCTCAACTAATGGGTTTGTAACACACTTTACCCATTAGCTCTCAACAACTCATGGGGCTTTATCCACAATCCACTTCCTTTAGTGCAGCTTTGCGTATTCACCAAAACGCCTCTCGCGCACCTTCCAGAAAGCTTCCTCATTCCTTGCCCTCCAAGCCACGCAACCACCTCGAGTCCTCGCCGTCTTCGGCACACCTCGACCGTTCTAACCTCGACACCGCCCGCGCCTAGTCCGATCATCCCGTGCCTCACCAAGACTCCACCTCGACGTCCTGCAGCCATCACAGACAAGAAACAAATCATATAGCACCGCTCGAAATATTGTAACCATACATTAGCATCAGAAGACATACTCAAAGCCCAAACTGATCGAAACGAAAAATAAATGACTTAAGTACGTTCGACCTAGTTCGACAAGGTCCGACCGAAACTGACTGCACCATACAATGCCTTGGCTCGAACCACTCAAATCAAACTCAAACTTACCCGATCACGCGTCAATTACTCATCACAAATATGGGGTTACAACCACATGGTCTCTCACTTATATCATTACTGACCCATAAACTCAGACAACTCACGAAACCGTCTGTGATGACGTTTTTGAATTGTCTGTGATGACCTTTTCAGTAGTTGTGTGTGTGCATATATATGTATGTATATATAGGAAGGCTATTCCGTAGTCCCAGGAGTATATACTCCCACTTTCAATATACCACTTACACAAATATTTTATTCCTCTTTATAGCTTTCGGTATACTTAAATACTATTTCTAATATACTCCAATCTAATGCAACTTGGTTGAAAAATTTTCATTGGAATCCTTTATTTTTTGTTGTATATCATTTTCCATACATAAAAGGACTATATACACAAATTATGCTATAAAAAGTGGATTTTTATGAAATTTTTCATGGAACTCACTTTCGAGTATATTATAATCATTATTAAAGTGTTCTCAAATAGATAAAAAAGATAATAATATCATTTAAGCAGTACTTACAAGTGGGAGTACATACTCCCAAAAGTAGAGGTTATGTATTTGTAGTATACAAGTATTTAAGACCATCTAGATGGTGTGAACAATTTTTTAGAGGTGGTACGTAAATCTAGATGGTATAATCCTTTTTTTTGTGCGTATATGAAGGTATTTACAAAATACGCTAAAAACTATGAACTCCTTAGCAATTTTTTCGTGTGGTTCATATTGAAGTATCTTATAATAAGTATACGAGTATACCTAAAGTGATAAAAGAGTATTTCAAGTTTGTTTAGGTGGTATATTAGAGGTGGGTATAATTACACCTGGGAGTAAAAGGTATTCTCTCTCTCTCTCTCTCTCTCTCTCTATATATATATATATATATATATATAAAAAATCCAAAATCTTTTAATAACAAAAGTCTATAACAGGTGGTTTACAGTCATGGAGAAAAAAAGAGAATATGCTAAAAACTCTTATAAAAAGGAAAATATCACAAATGATTTGTAGTTGAAACTGTCTATGATTATATAAAAAGGAAAATATCACAAATGCTAACCCATAAACCCAGACGGCTCAAGAAACCGTCTGTGATGACCTTTTCTACAGTTGTATGTATATATATATGTATATATACATTATATATATATATGTGTATATATGTATATATACAAATATATGTGTGTATATGTGTATGTGTGTGTGTGCATAGGAAGCCTATTCTGTACTCCCGAGAGTATATACTCCTACTTTCAATATATCACTTAAACAAATATTTTATTCCTCTTTATTGCTTTTGGTATAGTTAAATACTATTTCTGATATACTCCAATACAATGCAACTTGATTGAAAATTTTCATCGGAATCATTTATTTTTGCTATGTATATCATTTTCTATACATAAAAAGGCTATATATGTAAATCATGCTATAAAAAGTGGATTTTTACAAAATATTTCATGTAACTTATTTAGAGTATATTATTATTAGAGTGTGCTCAAATAGATAAAGAGGCATAACTGTGAGCTGTAACTGAAAAGTACCAAAAACCACTTTCCTCTCTGTCTCGTTGTTTGGCCCGTTGCAATCATGTTGTTTAGAAAATGATCGACCCGAGACCAAATTGCAACACGTGGTGGGCACGTACGACAAGACGGGAGACTCAGGGCATGAGCCCTCGTCGCTGCCCTTGTGGATCCAATGTCCTTTTCCCCACCCTTTTCCCCTCCTCTAGCACATATAAAACAGACCATTCTATTTGCGCTTCGATCCTCCCATCATAAATCAGATCTCATGAGTCATGAGGCAAAAAGAGTAGATAATTATGAGAGAAGTCGGGCAACGAAAGTGAAGTTCCTAAGTCTAAGCTGCAGCTGAATATGCAGTACTAGTACTTCGGTACCTTACGGCCGTTGTTGTCTTGTGACTCATAGATACCAAAACTCCAAACTCATGCGATGATCAATATTAAGAGCTACGTCCTACGTGTTCTTTTGCAAGATCTTGTGCTAGTTACACCGATAAACTGCCATATTTTTGTGAAAAAAAACCAATGGTCAAATGATCTCTGTGGACTGTACTACTTTGTGCCTTTGTGGGAACAAGAAGTAAGTCATCATGCAATAAGCTATGGAGCAAGGACTGTTACAAGATCACACATGAGGTTCCATGACTCAAAACATCGATTGACAGGGCCTTTTTTCTTACATGCGTGATCATTGATTCATAAATCACACAAAATATATCCATCTTTGTTTGTTATACTTGTCTCAAATTGATATGTTTGAACCACCCAAAAAAAAACCTCAAATGATTTTGATATATGCATGCCGCTGCAGACATGGCACTCTTCCAGTATAGTAATCCTGGGGATATATGTCATTCCCTTTTGAATGTGATAGTATATCTTGTTAGTTATGAAGAGGCTAGAGAGCACGAGGCATTCGTTTTGGACTAGATGTAAAAATTGCATTATGCTCTTCGCCTAATTTCTCATCAGATTAGCTCTTCACCTCTGACGTACTTTCATGTCAGCTTACTTAACTGTGGCACTTAGGTGAGAAAGTGATTATACAGATAGCTTACTTAACTGTGGCACTTAGGTGAGAAAGTGATTATGCAGATAACTTAATTTTCACACTAATTTATACATATAACCGAAGCCGTCGTTGCATGTGTGCTTTGCTTGTTCACCGTTTCGATGGAATCAATTAACTGAACTGTAAGAGTTAGCTGGTAGATTAATCACAAGGTAGCAGTGAGGCACACAGAAAATGACAGGATGCGTGACATGAAAGGAGAGGAACAGTAGAATAATGTTAATTGATTCCACACTAATTTATACATATAACCGAAGCCGTCGTTGCATGTGTGCTTTGCTTGTTCACCGTTTTGATGGCATCAATTAACTCAACTGGAAGAGCCAGCTAGTAGATTAATCATAAGGTAGCAGTGTGGCACACAGAAAATGACAGGATGCGTGACATGAAAGGTGGGGAACAATGCCGTTGAACAGGAGAGGCAACAGTGGCGAGCCAGCCGGGCCGAACCCATGCAATGTGACCCCGTGCGAGGGTAGCTTGTCAGGCTGGTAGGGCTTACTGGCTGCCGCACGCCTGCCCTACCAAGCTCGGCTGGCCTCCCACGCTGCTGCTGTCCTCCCGTCAAGCTACAGTAGTATAATAGGAGACACATATTAACTTTCATGGCTATCGAGTTTGGAGAGGTGACTAGATTTATAAAAATAGCCGTTCGAAGGCTAAAATTAAAAAAATATCGCTACAGTGCCATATATGCAACGGTCCTGCTGATCGGTTGCCATTTCGACCAAAATAATCTGCAAGGTAGACACCACGCCAATGAAATCGGAGTGATTTTGGTCTCAGAGAAGTAAAAGTGAACTGTTTTGAGTGTCACGGTTTGTGAAATATCTGGTTTTATAATTGAGAGTTAAAATTCAGATTTCCATGATAGTTTAGAGGAGTAAAATGGATTTTCTCTCTATTTTTATGGATATTAAAGTATCTATATTCATAATTGTGCGAAAAATTTAGTCAATTTTCTAAGATCCGTATGTAGCTCACAATAATTAAACCGAAAATCTCTGCTTGCTGCTATTACTACTTGTACTACAATATATAGCAAGCACTACTATCACTATCACCAACGTTAGCTCGCTACGCTCTCTCTCTCATGGCCATGAGGAGCCTCTTCTTCAAGTGCGTCGTGACAATACTGGTTGAAGCTCTCGCTGCGCTACTCAGCGACGAGTACAAGCTGCTCATCGGCGGCGCGCCCGAGGAGGTGGCGTTCCTAACAGCTGAGCTAGGAAGCATGCGTGCTTTCATGGAGGTGTCTGCGACGGACGCGCAGACGAGGGCCTGGACGGAGGAGCTCCGGAGGCTGTCGATCGACGTCGAGGACAGCATCCACGAATACCACGCGGCCTTCCGCGCCGACGACGACGGAATGCGCAAGGCGCTTATCAGGGCGTTCGTGGACAGGTGCGCGAGGCTGCCGTCGGCCGTCCGGGCTCGCCGTCGCGTCACCCAGGAGGTGTTCAGCCTCAAGACCCGAGTCATCGAGGCCGGCGAGCGGTGGAAGCGGTACCGGGTTGACGACGACCACGCCGCCGTCGACTCCTGCCACAAGACCAAGATCAAAGGTATGATTCAACAACACTTTTCCTCGCAAAATATTCAACAACACTATACTACACATGCATGATCAATCAGTTTGCCCCACACTAGTATATTTCGACTTGCTGCAACTTTAATTTCCGAGTGCCCTAACGCATCGCAGTAATAAAGGACTAGAAAGAAACAAATCAGCACGCCGCCTCTGCCTCCGCTCCTCATGCCCGGCCGCCGGCCGCTGAATCTGATCCAACATCGCCGTGCGTCCGCGTCCGCCGGCTGCCACCGGCCAGACCACTACGGCCGCATGGTCCTTCCTCCTCCTCAGTGCCGCCGCCTCCACGGTCATTGTCGATCTGCGCGGTTGCCAGTGCCACCTGCTGTCTCTCGGAGCTCCGGCCTCCTCGCCGAGCAAACAGGTTCCCGCTCCTCACTTTGCTTCTTTTCGTCGAGCAAGTGTGGCTAGATCACGCGGTTTTGCCATGACAGGTGACCAGCCGGTGCCGGAGGAGACCGTGTCGGCGCGGCTCGAGCGGCTCGAGCGGGAGCTGCAGCGTGAGCGGGAGGAGAGGCGCCGGGAGCACGAGCACTGGACGAGAGCATGGCAGGTACTAACTTCTTTAATCTTTATGGCTTAATTTTACCTGTTTCTTTATTCATTGCTTGATCCATTCATTTGTTGCTGATTTCATTGCTGCAGTCCATTACGGAGAAGCTCAACATTCTCGAGTTTTCCTCGGCTCCGCCGCCACTACAAGCTGGTGCCGGTGCAGTCGCCAGCCGTTCGCCTCTGCCGGTAAGTCGATCTAGCCGTGCTAAACTCTTTTAAACTCAATGAACTTCTTTAAGAAACTTTTTAATTTGTTGGCCTCGTTTGTTTGTAGGGAATCTCTTGTTCAGCTGGTGGTGGTGGTGGCGCACCATTTCCTGTCAATGATCTTGCTGAAGGAGATGATGATGTTGGCGATGACATCATGGACACTGCTGCCGGCCCTGATCCGGTCAAGGCTCCATGGCCTCCGGTGGATCATCCTATCGATCATTACCGGTAACTTGAAACTTTCTGACCATATTTGCTAATTTGCTCCAAACTCGGACGCCGTTTGGTTGTAACTGATCGGTAGTACTTACGTTTGGGCTGGAATTTTGGCTAGTTCAGACATACTGAGCTTGCTTGAGCTGGGATTTATTCGTATTGTCGAATTAAGTTATGTACACTATGTTTTGTCCTCATTACTGATGCGACGATGTCCCCGAGTGTAGTGATCTATTTGTATGCGGTGATGTTTTAGCATGTCTTGTGTCTTCATAAGTTAATGTCTGTGAAATATTATCAGCAGGATGGAAGAGGAAAGTGGAGTGCAATACAAAGAACTGAAAGCCAACTCAACAGAAACTATTGTTGCTTGCCAAGTCATTGCATTCATCCTAGATACAAATCAGGTACTGTCTTTTTTGTGTTTTTCTCGCCGCCTGAAATTCTATGCAGGAAAATTTGTGTCCACATGGTGCCAAGTGCTAGTCACACTGTCATCACCTGTGGTTCAGATAACGCCAACAACGAAGCCAAACTGCGACAAATATTACAATTGAAGCCAAACTGGCTGAAATGTCTTGGGTCATGAACAGGGGACTGCAACAATTGCAAAAGAAATACTCTAGAAGGAGATGATTTGTGCATCAGTGAAACTGTAGCTAATCATAAGCCTTTCAGTTTCTGGTTCACTTGTAGTTCTAGCTACTTCATTTTGTTTCAAGTCGAATCTCTGAAATGTAGTGAACTTTTTTGTACAGTATTATGTTAGCTCTTCCTCTTCATAACTGCAAGCTCCGGCAAAGGTGAATCCATTGGGTAGACTTCGTTAGGTTTTGGTCTACCCTCCGCCGCAGCCACTCACCCTGGTGCCATGAGCGGCTGAGCTCTGCCCCTCTACCTGAAAAAGGTGAAGAATACAAGAGATCAAGAGAAAATGGGTGAAGAAAGCAATTGGCCCACAACCACGAGTTTAGAAGGTCCATGTAGTAACAGATCCACCCCACGGCCTCGTCCCACTCCAAATGCAAAATAGAAGGAGGTAGGATCGATTCGAGTGGAAACTGGAGAGTGCGCACTTGAATCGAGCGGCAGTTGGCGGCGTAAGGAGGCGCAGGGAAGGCGAGGAGTCTCAAGGATAGGGCCAGGGTGGTAGCTGGTGGGGGCCAAGGAGGTGGCGACGGTCATTGGTCAAGGAGGTAGATTTGAGATGGGACACGTAGCCACGTGGGGAGCCGGCGAGGAAGACGCGTGGGCGGCGGGTCAGTGTGCTTATAGCCTATTTGGAATGCAAAAAATTCATATGAAACAATTCAATCGTATTTATATATGGGGAAATCCATACGTTCTAAATAGGCCTTAAATAATTATGTTTGGATTTTTTTGGTTCCATGCTATTGGTCAAACATCAAATTCTAATAATGCCGTAAAAAATTGTATAAGCGTCAACATGCCATTGTTTTTTTGCAAACTTTGTAAAAAAAAAGGCCACTAGTTTTGTAAAATCCTAGCTTAAAAATGCTACTCTGGCATGGTTAGGGGCATTTGGCCGATCTAAAATGACTATTCCACCCTTTGAAACACT
Organism: Dendrocalamus sinicus; assembly: GCA_036346575.1. NCBI lineage: Eukaryota > Viridiplantae > Streptophyta > Magnoliopsida > Poales > Poaceae > Dendrocalamus > Dendrocalamus sinicus. The sequence continues at coordinate 12,693,231 of CM070669.1, read as the reverse complement.
AAAAAAAAATCTGTGGAATATCATTCATTTTCTTTCTTGTATGGCATTTCATCAAACAAGTCCTGGACGCGCAAGACGGCGAGGTGTATGGAAGTACACTGGGGTATGGAAGTGATGGCTGGCGGATTTGAGGCGGAAGAAAACAAACAATGGAAGACGACTGTGCGAGGGTGCTTTCGGAGTTCTTACGGAAATAGCTCCGACATCTAGCCCTGATCAATTCGGCTTCAACTTCTGGCTTATTTTTCACTATTTATAAATTTCGTTTTTTTCTGAACTTTTGACTTTTTGTTGAGCTTTTTTGCCGGTTCTTTTTTTCCCGTATTTATTTGTATTATACGTAATGGGCTAGTATAGTTTTTATATTTTTAAATTTTTAAATTTAATTATGCTAAATAAGTCTCTATCAGTTACAGTGCTTTTTCAGCCAGCTACAGTATTTTCAGCCATAAACCATAAGCTTTTAAGCCAAACCGATAAAGCAAGTTTTGCCGGAAAGCAAGTTTGTGTGTTGGTTGTACCTTTTTGTGTGTTTCGTCCGTTGCAACCATCTTTGTTTAGAAAAGGATCGACCAAAATGCAAGCGAGCCTGCATAATAATATACCAGCGGCACGTACTCCGCGCAGCTTGCATTCGCATCGAAGATTCGCATCCAGCGGGACAAGGGAATCCCAGTTCACCCACTCGACAGCATTGCATGCATAATGGTGGCCCTGTCTCGTCTCATCCCGGCTTTACGCCGGCAATAGCGAGCCAGTCAGATCTGGCATTGGTTCTACCACTGTCGCGCATGCGGAACTGCGGATCCCATCGTCCAGGGTACTAGAAGCCAAAATGCAATGGGTAACTTTCTGACAGAGGCTACAGCGCTGCATGAGCTCTGGTGGCCGGCCGTTCTCGACACATATCTCGGTGCCACCGTCGATGAGCTCATTGGCCCTTCACCTCGCCCTCCACCAAACCACTCTCCCGCCACCGCACCCTATGCCACCGTCGCAGTACTCGCCTCTAGCGCCAATGAGTTGATTGCCACAACTAAAAAAAAAGAATAGTGCTATAGAAGATTCAACTATTTTTAAAGGAAAATTAATCAGATTTTATGATGTTGGATCTCAATCTAACGAATCCCCTATACAACCTTCTAAAAAATGATCTGGTGCATTGGATCTCATCCAACGGATCTACCCATACAAGGCCCCTAAAAAAATGATATGGGGCGTTGGATCTCTATCCAACGAATCCACCCCCATACGAGCCCCATTCCAAAAAAATGATCTGGAGCGTTGGATTTCCATCTAATACTCCAAAATCAGACTAATTTTGCCCTTAAAAATAGTCGAATGTTGTATAGAGACTCCCAAAAAATATGCCTACAAATCTCCGAGCATATGCAATGTTTACTGTGAGACCATACAACGACAACGCGAGCAGCCGGTGGCACACAAATCTTCCAGCATGTACAAATGTTACAAATTTGACTAAAACACAAAAAGTTTTTAGGTGACTGTTATATATTATTTTTGAAATCTCCTATATCTATTATATATTAAAAGCTCATGACTGGTCTTTTAGAGCTGCAAAGAAAAAATAGACTAGAAATTCTCACAAAAGCTAAGTATCTGATCCTTAATTTGCTGGACCCTATTTAAGTTGAACTATAACCAGGGGTGAACCAGCCCTTCAGTATTGCCGAGCTCCTTCGCTGCTCGACCCCTCGGCAACCCTCCTCGGACCTCCCGGTCGGCTCCTCGCCTCGTCCTGCCTCCCGGCCAGAGAGCTGAACTCCCGAAGCAACTCAAGCAAGCCGCCACCAATTGCCCAATTGGGCTTCAACCTTTAGCCCAGCAGCAATAAGCATTCCAGCAAGCACAAAGCCCAGGCCCAGACAGAGTAATGTAGTGAGTACACAAGCACGCACCGGCGGGGCAACCAGTGGAGGACGCATCGCGCACGGGGCCAACAGAGAGCCGGAGCGGGTGTCAGCGCTAACCCTAGCCGCCAGGCAAGGCAGAGGACGGTGCAGTCGCGACGCACAACCAGAGCGCGGCGCCGACTACCGAGGCGGAGCTCGGCGGCCAGCTCCAAGGGGGGCGCCGATTGGTGGACGCAGTGGCTAGCCAGCTAGGGGTGGCGCCGACTAGTGAGTGTGGCATCGAGGGCCCGAGGCGGAGCACGGCGCCAAGGGGAGGTGGTGGCTGGCAAATGAGATCCTCTGACGTAACTTCCCGTCACTGACGCGTGGGGCCACGCGGCAAGGGGGCCCACGCGCAGTGACCCACGTCAGAGGGAAGTTACGTCAGAGGAGTTGATTCCGGTGGCCGGGGGGCGCGGTGGCCTAGGGCTAGGGCCGGGGCGACGCGGAAGCCTAAGGGCAGGGCAGCCTGAAGGTGAGTGCATTGCCGTGTAGTCATGGCCTCATGGGAAATTGGTGCCGACACATATTGCCTTCTAGTATATGAAATTGGTGCTACTACTCTTAACTTCCCCATTAGGCCATTAGCCCAATAGTCCATTACAGCATTACTACTTACTAATTACTAGTAGTCTAGGATGTGAAATTGGTGCCGACACATATTGCCGTCTAGTCATGGGAAAGAAAGTACCTGCCCAACATGGTGGCACACCGCAAAGATAAAGCATTCGCAGTTGCAGATTTTCAGCTTTAAAACCTCTGGGGCCATGTAGTATGGAGTATGGACTGCCTACAATTTCAGATTTTCAGTAAACCGCTCACCTGCACAGCCAACATTAGCAATGAACAAGCATTCAATTTTGCTGAGAAGAATGTTATACAAATTTTCAATAAACTGTGTCAACGAAGTTAGCTCCATTTTGCAGGGAAATGAAGCATAGCACAATGGCGGAATTACATTTACACTTCACTTGCTTATTTTATGAAGGTACAACAAATTCCATTTATTCCAAAGTTGTGTATTTGAGCATCAGTTGGCTGTAGAGCATACCAGCCACACATGATAGAGTTAGGTTCATCTTATTGTTTTGCATCACCAAAAAAACTCCCAGGAAAATGCTCATCTCACTAGCAGATCAAAGATAATTATTAGCGATTGTATAGCTGTTTATTGTTGTAACTTACCTAGTTTAGTTCCTGAGATTATGGATCTCTTGTAACCTACTAAACCTAGCGTTCCCTGTCTATATAACATGCAATCGCCCCCACCTTCCAGTGTGGCATTTTCTCCTCATCTCTGCATGCCTTTCTACATGGTATTAGATTAGGTTAGATCCTTCTTTTCCGCTGTGTCCTCTCCGCGCGACTTCTCTCGTCAGCATGCGCTGAGCGCTTCTTGCCGCCATGTCCACACCTCAGTCGCCCCTGTCGACGGCGGTCACCTCAACCGCTTCTGCTGCCGCCTTTGCCTCGCTTCCTGCGGCTGCCTCCGACACGGCGCCCATCTTCATCAACCCTTATGCCTTTGTTGTCAAGGCACATGTTCTGATCTCGTTGGAATTGACGAACCCTAACTTCAACAAATGGGCCTCCTTCTTCCGCTCCATGTGCGGCAAATTCGATCTCATGACGCACATTGATGGCACCGCGCCACCACGTCTCATCGACCCGCAGTGGGAGCAAGCGGATTGTTCTGTCCACAGCTGGCTCTATGGCTCCGTCTCCGACGAGGTTCTTGATCTCGCCATGGAGCCTGATCAAGACGTGCGCGCTCTCTGGGTTGCGATCGAGGAGCCGTTTCAAGCCACAAGGAACCGCACGCCATCTTGCTCAGCCATCAATTCCACTCCATGATTCAGGGCGAGCTCTCCATCTCAGAGTACTGCCAACGCACGAAGACGGCCGCCGATGCCCTCCGCGATGTCGGCCATGCAGTGACCGAGTCCCAACTCGTTCTCAATCTGCTCCGCGGCCTCAACTCCCACTTCTCTAACACGGCCGACGACATCGCCAACATGCCCGTGTTCCCTTCATTTGCTCGTCGTGCTCCATCTTTGGTGCTCAAGGAGTTGCATTTGGCGAATGGACAAAAGGTCGTCACGGACACTATGTTCATCGTGGCTGGCTCCACCACCTCCTGTGGCTCTGGCAGCTACCGCTCGTTGTCTACGGGCGATTCCGTTTCCTCCATCCGCTGTGACAACGAACGCGGCAAGACCGGTGGCAAGCGTGGCTACAGCAAGAACGGCACAAAGTTGCAGTAGCAGGCTCCCGCATCTGCCACTGGAACGCAGCCCTCTGGTCCTTGGATCTGTTTCAATCCGATGGGGGCCTCTCCGGGTGCGCTGGCCTGGCGTCCTCCCAGCGCTGGTATTCTTGGCCCGTTACCACAGTCTCACACTGCCTTCACGCCGGCACAGGGAGCTCAACCTCCGGCCCAAACTGGGGACTCGGCTGGCCTGGTTGCAGCATTGAATCAGCTGGCCATGCAGGGCAACAACCCTTGGGTGCTCGACACTGGTGCCACATCACACATGTCCTCCACTGACGGTATTCTCCTCTCCCGTTTACCTCCCTCACAACACTTCATTACAGTAGGTAACAGTTCCACTATTCCCGTCACACACCGTGGTCATTCCGTCCTTTCCACACCTTTGGCAAATTTTTTCTAAACAATGTCCTAGTTTTCCGACTATTATTCGTAACCTTCTTTCGGTACGTCAGTTCACATGCGATAATCATGTCTCCATTGAATTTGACCCTTTTGGTTTTTCCATTAAGGACGTCAAGACTAGGTGCGTGATTCTTCGCTACAATAGTGACGGCGACCTCTACACCTTCCCTGTTGCCATCCACACTCCAGCCGCCCAAGCTCACCTCGCGTGTCATCCACTCTTTGGCATCAGCGTCTTGGTCATCCTGGCTCCGCCGTCCTCAACACCCTCTGCACTAAAGCTACTATTTCATGTACTAAGAGCACCTGTTCTCCCTGCCACTCATGTCAGTTAGGCAAACATGTACGCCTCCCCTTTACTAGGTCTACTTCGTGCACCTCTGCACCTTTTGAGTTAGTTCATTGCGATGTATGGACATCCCTCATTGTCAGTAACTCCGGTTTTGCATACTATTTGGTTCTTCTAGATGATTTCACCCATTTCTATTGGACTTTTCCTCTCAAACACAAATCCGACGTTCATGAGCACATTGTCGAGTTCTGTCACTACGTATCCACATAGTTTGGTCTGCCACTTAAATGTTTTTAGGCCGACAATGGACGAGAATTCGTCAACCACGCCACCATTTCCTTCCTTGCATCTCATGGTACGCTCTTACGTCTCTCGTGCTCTTACACATCTCCACAGAACGGGAAGGCTGAGTGCATCCTTTGTACCCTCAATAACACTATCCGCACTCTACTCCTTCATGCATCCATGCCTCCGTCCTATTGGGCCGAGGCCCTCGTAGCTGCTACATATTTAGTCAACCACCGGCCTTCCTCCTCGGTTATGAATGCCGTTCCCTACACTCTTGTCCATCACAAACCACCTGAGTATGCTCACCTCCGGGTCTTTGGCTGCCTTTGCTACCCGAACCTCGCCACCACTGCACCGCATAAATTGGCACCCCGCTCCACAGCCTGCATTTTTCTCGGGTATCCCTCTTCCCATAAAGGATACATGTGTCTTGACCTCTCTACATGACGGGTGATCATTTCCCGCCATGTTATCTTCGACGAGTCATCTTTTCCCTTCGCGACCTACTCTCCTCGGACACCGCCTCCTGCTCTCGACTTCCTCATTGACGACGCGATCGTGCCGGTGCGCCCACGCACCTTGGCCACGGCGCCCTCCTCCGACGGAGCTCTGCCTAGTACGGGCGTCGGCGATCGTGGTACCCTCTGCAGCGGCTCCATCTTCCATAGATGTCGAGTAGCTACACCCATCTTCCTCGCGAGGTGCTCTGTTCCCAGCGAACGTTGAGCACTTCTCTGCAGCACCGATGGCCGGCGTCGAGAGGCTGCCATCCTCGGCTGGCCCTACTGGTAGGCCTACGATGTCGCCGGTGTTCGTAGGTATCGACACTTCATACATGTCGGCAACGTCTCCTACTCGCTGCGCACTGCTCCTACGAGCGGGCCTGCTCCACCGCCACCCATCCCGGTTGCCCGCCCCCTACGAGCACTCACCCCATGGTGAAGCAGGCGCGTGCTGGTATTGTCAAGCCACTCGAGCGGCTAAACCTCTCGGCGATGCACAGTGCCATCTCTCCACTTCCGGGGAACTACCGCAGTGCGCTAGCTGACCCTAACTGGGATCTGTTGGCAAGGTTGGGATTAATAGAACTGATCGGTTATTAGGTGAGTCAATTGAATTTTTGGGAATTTGGAGATATGACACTCGCTGTTTGGATTTTTAGACAGCAATCAATATAGAAAGTATATGATCGGTGGATTAAATAGATGATGTCACTCGCTGTTTGGAGTTTTAGACAACAAACAATATAGAAAGTGTATGATCGGTGGAATAATTAAATGATGTCACTCGCTGTTTGTAGTCTTAGACAGCAATCAATTTGGAAAGAGTATATTCGGTGGATTAAGTAAATGATGTCACTCACTGTTTAGAGTCTTAGATAGCAATTAGTAAGGAAAGTGTGTCTTTGGTGGATTAAGTCAATTATGGCAATCGCCGTGTGGAGTTTAGGTAGAAACAATAACAATATGATTTAACAATACTAAGGCTACCAAAAGCAATTTTTGGCAAATAAAATAACCCGAGCCTCTCCTTTGATAAGCCATGCATACTATTTGTTTGCATCCTGTGTATTGGCTCGCGGAGCACGGTGGTTAGTGTGCTCACACTCGCTCTCATAACAAATCCAGAAGCAGGAATCAGATCACTACGCTTCGGCAATACTTTTGGTTATGATGGAGAAAAAGATGAAGTCGTCAAGGGCTAGGTCGCGAACCTCCAGTTGGCTGCCTGTGGGCATGTCCTGAAGGTCCCACCTGTGTGCTTCGTTTTCGCTGCTGCATTTCATTGATTTCGGCCCAATCGGCCCGTGAGTAAGTTTACTATTATATTTACGCTTCTGCATGATATGTACTTTGATATTCAGAACTGTAATCTGTGAGCACTATCTACTGATCCAGAGAATAGTGCGGTGGAATCACAGAGGACTCCGGATTGTAAAATCTGGGCTCCTACACATCCACACATAACTTAAGATTTTTCACATGCATTGGGTACCAAATTTAGCTCCTTCGTGTGGCAATATTACTTTTCAGCAATTATGTATCCTGTTGTTTGCTTCTTACTCTATTTATAAACGAATGATATTTTGGATATGGCTACGATCTCTAACATATGAACAAAGTGAATCTTTGATAAACCGCTTTGAAAAACAACAAAAAAAACCATTTCGTTTATTTGCTCGAGATAAGTTATAAATTAAAAAAACATGACTATAGTCTGCGTATGTGTGATGTACGTGCCTTATATTAAAAAAAAAGAAATACAATTCTTGCGTGCATGTATAGCCTATGTCACTATAGCAATAAATGATGCATAAGCTTTTTAGACAAATAAAGGACAAAGAATGATTCACTACGACGTGGCCAGGGGCCTCCACTGAAAGGCCTAACATTCTAGAACAATCTGACAGTTTCCTTTCGTTTATTTGTTTGTGATAAATTATAAATTAAAAAACATGATTATAGTCTGCGTATGTGTGATGTATGTGCCTTATATTAAAAAAAAAGAAATACAATTCTTACGTGCATGTATAACTTACGTCATTACAATAATAAATGACGTATAAGCTTTTTAGATAAACAAAGGATGAATGATGATTCACCACCACGTGGCCAGAGCCCTCCACTGAAAAGTCTAACATTCTAGAACAATATGAGGATAAGCTTTATCAATCATGGGTGGTTGTGCATCCTTATAGCGGAAGGATTTCCGCGAAGTTGGAGATGCTTCCATGCGTTTTACCGTGTTTTGGACCAATTGGCGTTCGATCAATCATCAAGGATTACCCGTGAATAACTTACATAGCTGCAGCAGTTACAACCAACGTCACACCAGTATCAATCGGACAACGACGTAACACGCGGCGGACCCCTTCGCTGCTGCACTTATTGATATACTTCTTCTCTGCTCTCTCCAACGAGCGGCCTCTATTACTATTAAATCATGGGTATATTTAGATATTATCTGAATGTTTTCTTTTTAACAATTATCTAAATTTGAGACCGTTATATTAGAGATCCAATGATCCCTTTTTTTGGAGGGGAGAGATTTTTTTAGAGGGCAGCGAATTTGTGGCCGTTGGATCTCTAATCTAACAGTCATAAATTTAAATGATAGTTAGAAAAAACATTCAAATGATATTTATCAATACTTAATCATATAACCCCGCCACCCGATGGCCCACTGCCCTGCGGCTGATGCCCCCGCCGCTCTGCCGTTGTCTCTCACCGCCCAAAACCTAACTTGATTTTAGGTCGTCGCCGGCCACCTCCCACCGCTCGTCGATAATTAATCCTGGGCGTAGGCATCTACATGGGGCCCAAGGGACGCAGATAAGAAGATAGTAAAACAGATCCAGTTCAGCTCACAGTTTTCTTAGTGAGGAGTATATCAGGACCAAAATGCTCCTATGTAGCTAGTCAAACTATGCGGAGTATGAGAGTACGTTGCTTGGTACATACTAATGTATTATGAATAATGCGTTTATATATACATAGTATGGTTGTCTGCATCCAAACATACCAAAGAAAAATCCAAGCATTGCACCATGGCACTGACCAAGGACCAACATACTCATAGCATTACCCTTCCTCGTCTGTCTATAGTCTGTCTATAATCCTTATGCACCATCTAACAGTGTTCTTTTTAACTAACGATTTATAGCTTCAATTCATGATTGCTTCATTGTTTTTTTAAAGTGGTTTATTAGGACAATCTTTTCGAAACGATTTATCGGTATTCAGTTTGTTCACACAAATGATCACACTAAAACCAAAAAACATAAACTGCAGCCGTAAAAACATACCTTATGTGTCTAGCATACCTCTAGGGTGCTTTCACACAGTTTATACGTTAGAGATCCTATCAATGTTTAAAATATCATACGTTCATAAATAGAGTAAGAAGCAAACAACTGGATACATAATTGCTGAAAGTCTTATAGCCACAGAAGGAGCTAAATTTGGTACCCGATGCAAATGCGTGGGCTAACGACTAGTCTTTGATGCCGACGTTGGGTACCTTGAGTTGACAACGATATTGTTGGTAGAATCGAGGTGCCAACAGCCGCCGATCATTTCTATCTACAAACCTGTCAATCATTCCTATCTACAAGGAACGAATAACGAAAGCAGCGACTGTGCGAGCGCCACCATGCTTGCATACAGTGACTTTTTGACTTTTAGCTGTGGCTTATGACTTTCGGACTATTTATACGAGAAATTATAGAGTAACAGAAACTCACGTACGGTTTTTGCCAATACAAATAAAGTCGGTATAGCATGTACTACAATTAACTAGTAGATCTCATCTTAAAAAATACTTCGTTTAAAAATTAGTTACTATAAAAAAATTAAAAATAGAAAATAAAAGATAAAAAAGAACAGGTCATTGTCTCCACTGGTTCAGTCCTCCATTTGAAGCTGATGATGAGACCGGCCGGTCGAGAGGATCGGACCTGAAAACTAGAGGTGCACGAGCGTCGAGAAAAGTGGCAGCCATGGGGCCCGGCCCGGTCTAGCTGTTGTCAAGCGGGTTATTATGCTTTTACCAAAACGCCTCTATGTAGCTAGTCAAATCATACGGAGTATGAGAATATGTTGCTTGATACGTACTAATGTATTATGAACAACGCGTCTATATATAGACACATAGACATAGTATGGTTCCCTGCATCCAAACATAACAGAGAAAAATCGAAACACTGCACCATGGCACTGACCGAGGACCAACATAGCACCGACGAAGCCTTGCTCGATGCTCAGCTCGAGCTCTGGCACAACACCTTCGCCCACGTCAAGTCCATGGCGCTGAAGTCTGCCCTGGACGTCGGCATCCCCGATGCCATCCACCACCATGGCGGCGCTGCCACGCTCACCCAGATAGTCACCAAGGTCACGCTCCACCCGTCCAAGATTCCTTGCCTACGCCGACTCATGCGCGTCCTCACCGTCACCGGCATCTTCAGCGTCCAGCACCCGGCAGACGTTGGCGAGCCGATCTACGGGCTCACGCCGGCATCTCGCCTCCTGGCTGGCTCGGCGAACTTGACTCCTTTCGTGACCTGTGTGCTCCATAATATCCTTGTCACCCCCTTCCTCGGCCTTGGCACATGGTTCCAGCACGAGCTGCCGGATCCGTCCTTGTTCAAGATGACGCACAGCCAGACCGTATGGGAGATGGCCGACCACGACGCAGCCTTCGACACGCTATTCAACAACGGGATAGCCTCCGACAGCCGCTTCCTCATGGACATCGCCATCAGGGAATGTGGCAACGTCTTCCAAGGTATAACTTCCCTGGTCGACGTCGCCGGGGGGCTAGGCGGAGCGGCCATAGCCATCTCAGAGGCGTTCCCGCATGTGAAATGCAGCGTGCTGGATCTCGCTCACGTCGTCGCTGAGGCTCCCAGTGGCACCAACGTGCATCATATCGCCGGCGACATGTTTGGGAGCATTCCACCGGCAAACGCTCTGTTCCTCAAGGTACGTCGTCTAGTAGTTTCTCTTGTTTGGCCCTGATACGTGTATGCATTATATTTTGCTGTAACATGTGACTACGTACTTTGCTAATATATAGAACTGTCGTACCAAATATGCATGGCACATTATAATTATAATTATTTATTATTTTGCCAGGAACATGGCACAATATTATATTAGCACATAAAGCGATGTAACATCGATCTAGATCTAGATAATACTGAAAAAAAAATATGAACATTAAGTGGCATGACTTGTACAGACAATACTCTTAAAATTGATGGTCGGTATACTCTTAACGAATATATATAACTTGCTTGCCCTGTTGTTTTAAACAAAGGTTGATTGGGCCACAATGTAAAGAAAAAGAAAAAATGAAGCCAATTAGGCAATAGACTAATAATGCTTTAATGTTGGAGATTGGGAGTAGACACTACTACAAAAAAAGGCTATACTGGACGTCTCATCTCAGATGGTTCGGCGGAACAGTCTATGTTAAGATTAACACAAACAGTTTTACAAGCGCATCGTTAGAACCGTCTGTGATAACTCTTTTATAGTAGTAAGACATATATAGTGACTGCCTTTTACTCAAAGAAAGATAGCTTACAGATCGAATGTGTGGTCCAAATTGACTTGCATAATATTTTAGTAGATGAAATACCATAAAGATATATACAAATTAACAGAATTAGTAAGGATAAAAATGTTTAATATCTAACTCGTGGGATAAGTCAACATTTTGTCAATGTTCCGTACTAATATTACATGTTTCTTTTACTCTCAATGTTTCATTGTTTGATGGGTTTTGCACGATCAAGCGACGAGGAGTGTGTCACGATATTAAAGAATTGCAGGAAAGCTATTCCCTCGAGAGGCGCAGGAGGAAAGGTGATAATCATAGATATAGTGATAGGAGCGGGACCGTCAGACAAGAAGCATAGAGAGATGCAAGTGATGTTTGATCTATATATCATGTTTCTCAATGGCATTGGCGAGATGAGCGGGAGTGGGAGAAGATTTTCCTTGAAGCTGGGTTTAGCGACTACAAAATTATACCGGTTCTAGGCGTTCGGTCAATCATCGAGGTCTATCCATAAAACAATTGATGAACATGTGGTGAATACGTGTGCATAATTCCACACCGTGGTGCAATATATTATTAAGGTCGGGCACCTACGTATAGGCAGGTTTGCTTATGTAGTGATTGAATATCTACGTATGCATAAATGCTTCCATGCATGTATGGGAGGCTGGAGCAGTTACTTGTGTCTATGTATTTAGGGCCTGCATTATGTTTCCAAATTTTGTGTAAGGTTCTGTTCAACTTCTAGGAGAATACACAAAAAATTCGCACGTTTGTTGGTATATATGTATAGCTTGATCACCCAAGTTGAGTGTAAACTTCGTGGAAATTATGTTCAAGAGTTTTCAAGAATTCTGAAAAAAATTATATATATAGGAGAGGTGACATTTTATAGCCATGTAAAATTTCAAGATTAAACTCAATCAACATTCAAGAGATATGAAAAAGATAAATTATGCATAAAAAAGACAAATCACTATTTATGCGGTCAATTGTGATTGAGTTGAACTTAACTATCAAAAACGACTTACGATGCCAAAGAACCAAAACAATGGTTGGATGTACGTCGAGTTCATTATCAGTAGTGGCGTGGGCTATGTGCACTGAAAATGGCATTTCTTTTTTAATTACAAGGCACGCACATTACACACATACTTGAAAGTCAAGCATGTGACCTCACGAACCCACCTACCGTGTGGAGACAGACGGAACATTGCAGTATCCTTCACATACTTGAAAGTCTCATAGGAACAACATAAAACGTGGAGCTCAGCTGCTTAGGTGCCGTGGCGGAGTGTGGGGTAAAAACAAGAAACAAGAAACTTGCTAAAGCTTGGAGCTCGCAAGAAACAGCCCCTGAGAACCACCGGCAATAGTACGGGAGAACCGAAGAAGTAAGAATGGGAGTGTGTCCAGTGAATTGGCTATAGAGAGGAGAAATTAGTAGGAAATTAGGTGGATCAAAAGGGTCGAATTAGCTTGAATTGCAAATCTTGGATGACGAACTAAAAATCTGGAACTTTTTAACCAGATGCCTAGAACGTGCTCCTAGGGAAACGTAGCTTTAGCTTTGTTGGATTCGTTGGTGGGTGCCCCCGCCTTCTAAAGGTCCAAAGTGGTAGCTACAGTAGTCTGCTTAAGGTTTCAGTTTACTGCCATTCCAATCCATGTCTTTTTTACTAGCATTCCACTCATGTCTTTGCAAGGTGGTAGTGGTACTGATTAGCAAATGCAAATATTAAATAGTCTGGATGGGAGGGTATATCTGAACTCTATAACCGAACTTTCTTATATTTGTGTGTGGTGGATGTGGTGTGGTGATGATAAGTATGCTAAAGCGTTACATGTATCTACTTTGAACTAAACTTGGGATTTCTGTGGCCACAGTTTCAACGGAGGAACCGGATCTACAAGGAGGAGGAGCGGCAAATAAGAGCAGCTGCTCGCAAGGCAAAGGAGGAGGTTTAGGGGAACAATATTGTAGCTCACCATTAGCTTACCGCGTTGCCTTTCTTCAAGACGAAATGAAAAGTTTTTCAGGGAAGAGGAAATTTGTGTTCAAGTGTCGGATGGGAATTTTGGACCTTTGTTGGACCCTCTACACCTAAAATTCCCGTTTGGCCCCTGTGCAAAAAAATCGGTTTTGGACCCCTTTTGGCGCGCGATCGCTGACGTTGACCGCGGGCCTGGTCGTGCGGTCTAGTACCGCACGACCGCGATTGTGCATCCGGTCGTGCGATGCAGTACCGCACGATCGGCGTGGCTCGCTCCGAGCGGGATTCGTCGCCGAGCGCACGATCGGCGGCCCGCGCGCGTCCCGCTTGCCGACCGCCACGACCTCCTGGCCCCGTCATCGCCGTCCCGATGCACGATTAATTGCCCGACCGCGGGATTCGTCTGCCGACCGCACGTCTCCGTCAAGTCCCGTCCGTCCGTCGAAAGAAGAAAAGCAGCACCGCGCGCACTGCTTTCTCCTGTCCGATCGCACACGCGTCTTCAGCGCAGGAACGACCCCCTCTCCATGAGGACTGGATGCACACTTAAAAAACCGCAAGCACAGTGCAAGAGAGGGAGAATAGCTGCTGTCGAAGCCAGAACGCTCATTTGCAGCCGAAGTGAAGATAGAGCGAGGGAGAAAGTGAAGGGAAGTGAGGAGTGAAAACTCGTAGATTTGAGTGGTTTTTGTTTGGAATCAGCGGATTTTGCAAGTATAAAAGTTGTAGATCGTGTCGTGAGCTTCAAGAAGAGGTAAGTCTTGTGCCCGCGAAACTAAATTTTTATGTATGTGATTAGTCCATAATTAGTCTATTAGCACAAACCATCGTTTTGTAATGATATTTTATGTGAATGTGTGAGAACACGCCATGTCAATATTTGGTACGTTATGTATTTTGTAACACCCCAGCCAATTAATGACCTGGAATGCTACCAAACTAATAGTATAATAAGGAAACTAATACTCATCTTACAAAATTTCGGCGGAACTTGCTTTGTTTATTTAGTAAATCAAAGGTCTCAACAAGCATAATCAACTGATATGAATACCAATAAGCAATAAGTTCATTTATAAGCAAAACTGGGTTATGATCACCATCGCACTCATAACCATTCTACTTAGATAAAGAACGGAATCAAAGCAAATAAGTTCTATTCTTTATTACACATTGAACCTGATAGACAATAATCAAATACCACTTAAACTATTCAGCAGATAATGTTTAATGTTCTTTCTGCCTTCCATGGTGAATAGACCGTACATGTGCATCAAAACTAATCCCTCTTTATTCCCATGCATGCCGATCTCATGTGGGTACCTAAAACAAACAACAACCATAACAACAAACAACAACAAGAGTGAGTTCAAAGACTCAAAGAAATATAAATAGGGCAGCAAGGATAAAAGTGAACATCACTTCACAAACTCATCCATCAATCATATGAATAAACATGCTATGCAATATGATCAAAAATCTCTTTATCTCTTCTCTTGCGCATTTTACAGTAACGGAGTGTGCATCCGTCAATGCACACCCATGCCTGCACCCTGCAGTACAGGACTAATTGCCCATACTCCACAAGTATGGGGACCTTTAGCCCGTCATGACAACAACATGTCGGGGACCTCGGCGCTTGGTCATCTCGTGACCAAGACTTCAATAAATCAGCATGATGCACAAATGTGAATGTCTCAACAAATAAAACTTGCATTCACAACAACTATGCATAATAAATTCTCAGGAACTCTTTCAATTGCAATCTACCATAAACAATATCAACATATCATTATCATGATCAAGATCACATATTCTCAAAGCATGGAACAACCATCTTCATAGCAACAACCATCAACAATGCACACTATAAAATTTAAACCAACATTATACTTGCCTTAACCCGAGAAAATGGGAAATGATCAGAAGCGCGCCCCTGGAATCCTTCCTCCTCCTGAATAATAATTATAATGATTGCTAAGACAACTGTAACGAATCTTTAGATTAAACAAAACAACCCCAAACTAACCCAACATGATTAACTTGACTCAACACCCCAATTCCTTTCGGCCACCCTGTCCCCTTCTACGGACAATCAACTTCAAAAATCCTTATCTAATGGCACAGAAGTCCGAACAGGGCGTTCTCAGATTCTCTGGAAAGATAATTAAATTATCTAACTAAACCTAGTTGGTGAGTCTTCCTGATTCGGCCAACTTCTACCCGCACCATCTAACTTTCTTAGATCATCAATTCTGTAACGAGTTCTCTGGACAGCGCACTAAAACTGTCATAACTTTCACCCCGAGAGTCGGAATCCGGATTTATTGACCTTTCTGGAAAGCTAAGGAACATATCTAAAACTTTCGTAATATGGAGATCCTCTGATTCTCCTGATTTCTAATCGCCCAAACCCATCTACCGAAACCTGACAGGAATTTCCCCGATCTACAGAACAGTCCGATTAGAAAAATCATAACTTTCTTTACAGAGGTCGGAATGATGCGTTCTAGCACTTTATGGAAAGCTAAGGATGTCCTCTACAAATCTCTAGGAGAAGACCAAACCTGAATCCCCACGGATCTACATCAAAAAGACCGTCTAACAGAGGCTGTCCTGAACAGATCCGAAAACCGACATTGCTAAACAACTAATTATACAGCTAGCGGAGAGAATTAGGAGTAATTACCCGCAACCAATCGCTGAAGAACACGAAGAACCCCACACGATCTCTTCCTCCCTTCCTTTTCCCGTCCTAATCTCCACCTTCCGGATCCACGAATCTTTCCGGCGGATGGTTTGCTGTCCTCCTCTCGAACCGCAGCGATCGGGATCCTTCACCAATTGCAGGGGCATCCATGGAGGCGAGGATGCTGCTGGCCAGAGGGGCAAGGAGGGAGAGGAGGTGCGGCCAGGAGGTGGAGAGGCGGCTTGGGAGAGGGCGGCTAGGGTTTGGGGTGGGCGCCTCCCCTTTTCCCTTGGCGGCCCCCTTTGGGCCTCGGCCCAGCCCAGTTGCCGTGAATTTACGTAATTCCCCCTTTTCCCTGATTTTAATACTATTTGATAAAATATCGCCGAGATATTACATTCTACCCCAGCAAATGAATTCGACCCAATTCTAGCCACGCTACACCAAGAAATATAATCACAGCTAAAACTTACTAACTTTGCCACTTACCGCTGTGAATAACTCGGATATTGCTCGCGCATGCAGTCTCCAATTCCCAAGTGGCCTCTCTCTCGATGCCGCTACGACAAAACACCTTGACGTCTTGGCGTGTTACGCATTACTACTTGTCCCATCTTTTCAAGAGTCACTCGACGGACACGTCTCGAAGGCACGGTCTTACCCGTGGGTCAATGGCCCAAGCGAAACTTTATGCTCCAGATTCCTCCAGTACTCCTCGACACTAGGTCATACAAAACGATCATGTGCGCTACGTTAGGACTCAAGACGGTTCTAGCAATACGCTCTCTACCAAGTCTCTCCAACTTTCGAAACAACAATTATACCTTGGGCCAACACTCCTTGGGTACTAAACCACACAACCTGCACAAACACACACAATTCTTGATCCTTATATCAATCGATCTCTTCACTTTAACAATGAGCACCTCTTTTAACCAGGGACGCTGTGATTTCACGACTGAAAACAAAAGAGTCTTAATGCAACCAACTCAAAACCATCTTTCTTTTAAGAATTTAACTTTCTCTTAAACCATAGGATCCCAAATCATCGCATAACATTCTAACTCTTTTCTCTTAAATTAGCAACCTTATGGCTATGCTCAAGCTGAACACAAATTCCACACCTATGTAAAGAGACTCTTTCAATCCACAATAACATACCCTGATCAACTTCTCTAGCAGAGGAATTACTTTGATAAATAATTCTCAACACACCATGATATAGCTTACACCACACTCACATCACCTAAATCATAAGGATGATCAACTTTAAATTCACCACCTTCATGCTCATTTATCGCTTCCCAAGGATTCTATCAAACATCACCATAACTCTTGGAATCTAATCATGGAAAACCAAGATGCTAGCATAAAAAAATGCAAAGCCAACATTTCAACCTTTAAGACTCTTACAATGAATTTCCGGTATACTTGATAGGTAATCCTCGATCTAATGACTAAACTTTTCAAACAACTCAACCATAACCTCGGTCACTAAGGTCAACACTTCTCACCAATTAAGTAACCGCCCAAGGCGATTCATTCCACAAATCTTAGACTTTCTCTAACCCACACCAATTCAAATTTAACTACGCGACCACAAAGTAGCCATTTCTAACTGATTGACCAAGTTATCCTTAGAGACAATCTATCTCACAAAGGGTTACTCACTGAGGCCGAGTCATCCTAACAATAACTCAACCATCCTTGCTATCCCATTAATTAACACGACTATTAGATTCCTCTATACTACTACTCTCATCAAACTACACCATCATAAATCTTCTACACAATCTTACCGAGTACCCAAAATGTGATACTCTAAGAAACTAATCAAGATTTCCATACTTGCTAATTCTAATATTCTATCAAGATGAACACAAGATCTTGGACCACATCTCGCTATAGGTCCTACTAGTTGCGACAACGAAACCTATTAACTCCAAAGACAAACATTCTATTTAAATCAAACCCTTTCCAAGGATTATTCTAATAAATCGATTTATTACGCCACGCATCTCAAACATCTTGACACTGAAGCCTCACGAATCATCTACTCGACCACCACTATCCAATTGCCAACATTCATCTTTAAGGGCTTTGCAACATGAATCGCTTAATCCTTTCTCGAAGAAGAGGCCAATAAGAATAATAATAATAATAATTTCAGCACTCAGTAAACGTTTACCAATCACGGTAGACACCGGACCAAGAGGAACAGTCAATTGGCAACGAACTCGGAAAACATAAGGGAGTCCACAATTGAAGGCACAATCCCCAAGAAGAGGATATCAAATCGCAAGATACGAAACTTGGCTTCAGACCTCAAATACTCCTAATGCACTCTTTCCGTTAACATAGAAAACAATTCTTTGACTACAACAACACTTGGTCACTCGAACAAGATAAGTTCTTAAGACCAAACCACAAGAACCACTTAAGAACCAATAAGATCTTTCACACTTCACTTTGCTCTGAACAGTTCAACTACCAAATAAATCATGAGATCCAAATGATCTCCGCGCAAAACTCAAACATTTTTATTTACGAAATATCACGAAAGGCAATCAAATTAATCTCCTCTTAAAGGAATCAACATCACTCTAGCAACCATAATCGCTAGTATTTCTAACATCACTTCATGCACTCTGGCACGAACCAACATAACTCACTATCCCATCATTGACCTTCCTGGAAACACAATAACCTATTTCATATATTTTTCTATAAGGTTGCAATACTCAACCTAGTCAAGAGGATAACTAATGCACAAACCCCACTATCGAAGTAAACGTCTTTTAACTAAGGCATGCTGCCTGGTCATCCTCACAACACACCTATTTAGATCACCCTTAAATCCCAATCTTTAACCTATTAGCAATGCTCAACATCAATTTAGTGCACACCAATTCCAATCCAATGGTTATAAGTAAACAGTTGGCGATTATCTTGTCATGGAAGGATTTATGGTCATTTCTCTATTTGCGTTCCAACTAGCAAACATAAGACCATCAAGAAACCGAAAACATCCTTAACTCTTCCTTCCTACACAGTTAAATGAATCCATTGAGATCAAGTAATCCAACTAGTTTAGTAAACTAAACAATTTTAAGGATCAACCTTCTCATCAAAGACATACTATTATCCTACCACTCCACCATCGGGTAACATAAATCACCAATTACATTCCATCGGTTCATCCCTTAGTGATGCTCAAAACCATACTTCGATCGTAATAAATGCACCTAGCAATTACATATGATCAGTACTTATCCATAAAAGGTAACTCCAAGATTAATATCCGCTATGACAATATTCTAACATCTTACGGACTTATCCATCCCAAAGGGTTAGATTAATCCGTTGAGACTCATGAGTCCACTCTATCCGAGAAGCTTATCAAAATATATCACCTATAATGATCAAACCAATTTCGTCAACGTTCCTACTTGTTATTAACTCTGTTGATTCCACCTAAATATAGTCATACTCACGATCACACTCATCAAGAACTACTAGAGAACAACCTCAACTTATTCACTTTCTTTTCAAGGATCTTAGCTAAGATCAATCATGCACACACTGCAACCCAATCTTGATAATCCATATCATATTCATTAAGTGCTTTGATTATAACCTCTCATCTTATCATGACAACACATCGCCAAAGGGTTTAACATCTTCTTTCATAAAAGAGATCCATTAAGCTTCAACACTTAAAATACCCAAGAGAGATACAATGAGTAAAAGCCTCCACGCACTAAAGGACTTGCGAAGGAAACTTTCATTAACCCAAAACATCAAGCGAATAAATGGATCAAGATTTCCCATCGGAAAACAAAACTCCCATATAAAGGTCAAACTTGACCACCAACTAAGTTCACGATCGTAAGAATAACTCATCGGTTGGGAAAACAATGATTGCTTTACAGACAAATTCAGCCCAATCAAAACACACTATCCTTTCTCAAAGCAACCGATCAACCGCAATGAACTAATAACCCAAGAGAAACTCATCGAGCCCAACTGGACTAGAGTCGACCAAATTCAAAGTCAAAGAAGAGGACAACTCTTCTAGAGATACTCACTATCAACGCCTATTCTAAGATATCCAAGGTAACCGCCTTCATATTCTCATACCGCTAACGGTGGTGTAACTTGGTACACCCGGGGCCACAACCACGACCTCAACCTCTCAACATGGGTTATCCCCACACATAATATCTATAGCTTTATAATATAGATATAATATATCATCTCAAACCTCAATCATCAATACAACATAACGAAACGTAAATGCAATGCTTCACCCATTCCCATCCTCTGTAATCTTTGTGTGTCAATTTAATTATTCAATTACCACGGACCTAAAGCCCGCTCGATACCAACTGTAACACCCACCCAATTAATGACCTGGAATGCTACCAAACTAATAGCATAATAAGGAAACTAATACTCATCTTACAAAATTTAAGTGGAACTTGCTTTGTTTATTGAGTAAATCAAAGGTCTCAACAAGCATAATCAATGATATGAATACCAATAAGCAATAAGTTCATTTATAAGCAAAATCGGGTTATGATCACCATCACACTCATAACCATTCTACTTAGATAAAGAACGGAATCAAAGCAAATAAGTTCTATTCTTTATTACACATTGAACCTGATAGACAATAATCAAATACCACTTAAACTATTCAGCAGATAATGTTTAATGTTCTTTCTGCCTTCCATGGTGAATAGACCGTGCATGTGCATCAAAACTAATCCCTCTTTATTCCCATGCATGCCGATCTCATGTGGGTACCTAAAACAAACAACAACCATAACAACAAACAACAACAAGAGTGAGTTCAAAGACTCAGCAAATATAAATAGGGGCAGCAAGGATAAAAGTGAACATCACTTCACAAACTCATCCATCAATCATATGAATAAACATGCTATGCAATATGATCAAAAATCTCTTTATCTCTTCTCTTGCGCATTTTACCGGTAATGCGGAGTGTGCATCCGTCAATGCACACCCATGCCTGTACCCTCTGGTACAGGGACTAATTGCCCATACTCCACAAGTATGGGGACCTTTAGCCCGTCATGACAACAACATGTCGGGGACCTCGGCGCTTGGTCATCTCGTGACCAAGACTTCAATAAATCAGCATGATGCACAAATGTGAATGTCTCAACAAATAAAACTTGCATTCACAACAACTATGCATAATAAATTCTCAGGAACTCTTTCAATTGCAATCTACCATAAACAATATCAACATATCATTATCATGATCAAGATCACATATTCTCAAAGCATGGAACAACCATCTTCATAGCAACAACCATCAACAATGCACACTATAAAATTTAAACCAACATTATACTTGCCTTAACCCCGAGAAAATGGGAAATGATCAGAAGGCGCGGCCCCTGGAATCCTTCCTCCTCCTGAATAATAATTATAATGATTGCTAAGACAACTGTAACGAATCTTTAGATTAAACAAAACAACCCCAAACTAACCCAACATGATTAACTTGACTCAACACCCCAATTCCTTTCGGCCACCCTGTCCCCTTCTACGGACAGTCAACTTCAAAAATCCTTATCTAATGGCACAGAAGTCCGAACAGGGCGTTCTCAGATTCTCTGGAAAGATAATTAAATTATCTAACTAAACCTAGTTGGTGAGTCTTCCTGATTCGGCCAACTTCTACCCGCACCATCTAACTTTCTTAGATCATCAATTCTGTAACGAGTTCTCTGGACAGCGCACTAAAACTGTCATAACTTTCACCCGAGAGTCGGAATCCGGATTTATTGACCTTTCTGGAAAGCTAAGGAACATATCTAAAACTTTCGTAATATGGAGATCCTCTGATTCTCCTGATTTCTAATCGCCCAAACCCATCTACCGAAACCTGACAGGAATTTCCCGATCTACAGAACAGTCCGATTAGAAAAATCATAACTTTCTTTACAGAGGTCGGAATGACGCGTTCTAGCACTTTATGGAAAGCTAAGGATGTCCTCTACAAATCTCTAGGAGAAGACCAAACCTGAATCCCCACGGATCTACATCAAAAAGACCGTCTAACAGAGGCTGTCCTGAACAGATCCGAAAACCGACATTGCTAAACAACTAATTATACAGCTAGCGGAGAGAATTAGGAGTAATTACCCGCAACCAATCGCTGAAGAACACGAAGAACCCCACACGATCTCTGCCTCCCTTCCTTTTCCGTCCTAATCTCCACCTTCCGGATCCACGAATCTTTCCGCGGACGGTTTGCTGTCCTCCTCTCGAACCGCAGCGATCGGGATCCTTCACCAATTGCAGGGGGCATCCATGGAGGCGAGGGGATGCTGCTGGCCAGAGGGGGCGCAAGGAGGGAGAGGGAGGTGCGGCCAGGGAGGTGGAGAGGCGGCTTGGGAGAGGGGCGGCTAGGGTTTGGGGGGGGCGCCTCCCCCCTTTTCCCTTGGCCGGCCCCCCTTTTGGGCCTCGGCCCAGGCCCAGGTTGCCGTGAATTTACGTAATTCCCCCCCCTTTTTCCCTGATTTTAATACTATTTGATAAAATATCGCCCGGGATATTACATATTTGTAGCTAAGAATACGTCAATGTGTCATACGGTGTGTATGTGTAGGTAAAAATCCACATATGATGCATGCTTTATTGAGTGTAGATAATGTCGTATTTTATGTTGAAGTTACGTATTGTAATGTAGTTAGTTTTTGGTGAACATATGTGCTCACATGTGTAGGTGTTGAAAAAGTACATATTTATATTGGAGCATTTGTAGGTGATAGGAACAGTAGTTAGATTAGAGACAATTTGGATAATTAGTAGGCTTAGTGAATGCCCGTAGGCAACGTGTAAAATTAAAATTGGGAATAAATTTGGATTATTATAATAGAAATACCAGGATAGTAGTACGAAGGTGTAGTAAAAATAAATAAACTGAGGACATGAAATTAGAAGGATTTATTTTGTTGATTTATGTACAATTTTATAAGTGAAAGCCGCATTAGGAAGATAATTATAAGTAATGGAAATGTTGCAGTAATCGGGGGAAAAAATGGAATTGAAATTGGTTAGTGCAAGCTGACGTTAAGTAAAATGTAATGAAAGAAATTTTATAAATAAGACCAATGCAAATAAAAATGAAATGAATATGTAATGTGATGTATGTTGCAATTTTTTTAATGGTACGATTGTTACATGATGTGTACTAAAATGAATACGATTGTTACTTATGTTAGTGCGCAATGGTGGCATTGAACAATTGTTCGTGTTTTATGGGAGTGGTCTCGTACGTGATGGGCCGTATGGGGCGGACCTGTCAAATTGCGAGCAAACCGTGATCTGGGCACCCGGTCTGAGCGCCACGAGCTTGTGTGAGCTACAGAGGTGTGTCCATTCAGCGTTCGATCGACAGACCGCAAGGAATAAGTTACGGATTGAGGCAGTCTATGCCTCAATTGTGGATGATGGAAGGGAGAGCATATGGCAACTTCTGAAGGTGACCAATGATGCCTCATGGGCGAACTACGGAGGTCGTGTGCAACCACGATGCTGCGATATATGGGAGGCCAATGGTGTATGTCGAGTTCGTGGAGAGGCGAAATCATCGACCATGGTTGGTTCGATTCTTCTTTGGTGGAGATGTAGTGGCCGGCGGTCATGAAGACGCTTCTGCGGGAGAACATGTGGGCGAGGAAGTGGGTGATGAAGATGACAGGAGGCGTGCGGAGAATTTCCAGCCCAACGAAGGTGTGGACGAGAGGTGGTGGGCCGCCCGTATTGACTGTCATGAGTATCTGGGGGATCAGGTGGAAGAAGAGGGCATCGAGGAGGAGGAGGAGGAGGAGGAGGTGGAAACAGGCAATTTTGGAGAGGACGAGGATGGCGAAGGTGCAACTGGAGGGGTGGTAGGTCGTGTTGTGACGACGGAAGGTGCGTACATGTCGTCCAGACTGGACGACATCGCAGCGGCATCCCTAGTTCTGCCACAGGGGGAGGAGGGAGAATGGGGGTTCAGCGAGGGTGCACTCTTTTTGGGGCAGTGCTTCCGTAATAAGAGTGCTGTCCAGCAGGCTATTGCTAGACATGCCGTCAACATAAGCCGGACGTATCGGGTCCACAAGTCAAAGCCGGACACGTACGTCGTGAAGTGTGTCGACGGGTCCTGTGGTGGCAAAGTCCGTGCACAACGGTACAAGGGCGTTGGCACGGAGTTCCGGATAACGGTGCTCCAAGATCACAGTTGTGAGCTTGCGGGCCCAGTACATAGACACCGCAACATGACATCATCGTATCTTGCGGAGCTGGTCGCGCACCTTGTCCAGGCGGATGTGTCAATTACCCCGAAGGTTCTAATGGCAGAAGTAGCGAACACGGCGGGCTACGAAGTGAGCTACAAGAAGGTTTGGCGGGCGAAGCGAAAGGTGCTGCATCAAATGTATGGGACGTACGAGGAGGCGTACGACCTGGTCCCAAGAATGCTGCATCAAATTTCACAATCAAACCCGACGCGTACATAAGCAGCAGCGGAGGGCTCATCCTACGGAGGGCCCGAATCGTTTCATTCTTGACAGGTGTTCGGGCCTTCCATCAAGCGATACAAGGGTTCGGTGGTGCCGTCGGTGCTAACCGTAGATGGGGCGTTCCTATCCGGCAAGTACAAGGGTACTATTCGACCGCGATTGCGGCGATGCAAATGACCGATTACTCGATGGCATTTGCAATTATGGAGAACGA
This sequence comes from Dendrocalamus sinicus, assembly GCA_036346575.1. Taxonomy (NCBI): domain Eukaryota; kingdom Viridiplantae; phylum Streptophyta; class Magnoliopsida; order Poales; family Poaceae; genus Dendrocalamus; species Dendrocalamus sinicus. The sequence continues at coordinate 12,668,558 of CM070669.1, read as the reverse complement.
GAATACGAGATAGTGGCTGTGGTTCCTTTGCAATTTGAAGCATGCCGTAGTGCAAGAACATACGAAGTGTGCCTTATCTCCGACCGCAATGCAGGCTTCTTGCATGCGTTGCGGGCGTTGTAGAATGGGACGCAGCCCCCTTCCAAAGGGTGATGTGAAGAACCGCTGATGCATGAGGCATATTGCAGCGAACTTCCATAGAAGGTTCCGTAGCAAGGACCTAATGAAGATGTTCAAGAAGCTATGCATGCAGAACCAAAAGCGGAAGTTCGACACCTTGCGGAGGCAGCTCGATCAGGAGGCTACGAAGCATGTGCATACAGAAGCAGGGGCCGTGGAGGGGGGATCCACAAGAGTCGGAGCATTCTCACAATGGGTTCAGGCCAATGCACCTGACTTGAAAATGTGGTCTTTGTTGCACGACACCGGTGGGGCAAGGTATGGGGCAATGTGGTCTTATGTATGTTTTAGTACATTCCGTACGTTTCCCTGTCATTACATTTGTTGTTAATTATGTTGTTATTTGTTGCACATTTTGTTATAATGTACACTAACTTGTTATCCTTATTTGGCAGGACATGGCGTTCGAGCTGCTAGACCCCCGTTGGGACGAGCACCACCGATTCCATGTGTGGTTGTCTGGAGACGCACACGGGCCTCCTTGCTTCGTCCTTAGGGGCCCCCGAGAGAACTGGCGTCTCGACCAGCGATACATTCCACTACTGCGGGACACCGGTCTGCTGCCCATTGCCCGCATGTTGGATCTACCGCATGGGTTCCAGTATGATGCGCCACTGCTGTCCGCTCTCGTTGATCGATGGAGGCCGGAGACTCACACCTTCCACTTCCGGTGGGGGGAGATGACGGTTACTCTGCAGGACGTCATGATGATTACAGGTCTACCTGTCCGTGGTGCTGCTGTGGTGCCACCCCCAAAGGCAGCAGATTGGAAGGTCCGTCTGGGTCACCGGTTCGGTCATCAGATCCGAGACAATGCAGCTGGGGTGCCACATGGATGGCTTCGTCGCTACATGACCTGTCCTGCAGACGCAGATGAGGACGCGGTGCGGATGCACTTTGTTGCATACCTGCTATATCTGTTCGGGTACGTCTTGTTCCCTAGCACGACTGGAGACTCCGTGCAGCCTAGTTACATACAGCTAGCGGAGTCCTTGGCGGATGGCTGGCCTGGTCAGTAGCCACAGTGCAGCTGGGGATCAGCAGTTCTTAGCTCCACATACCGAGGCTTGTGTGACGCCTCGCAGCGTACCGCGGCCAGCGAGCCGGTCCTAGCTGCCTGCTACCTTCTCCTTCAGTTGTGGTCATGGGAACACTTCCCCGTTGGCAGGCCTTCCTTTGGTCGTGTTGTTGTGCACCCTATGCCCTCATCCCGTAGTTATGCGGCCCGATCATGGCGACGATCTCGTTGATGCGCCCACAATGGGTACACGTTGGACGCATGGTCAGTTGAGGTGGGCCAGGGAGAGACCGAGACGTGCGTACACGGATTTCCACCAGAGGTTCGAGCTTCTGCCATTTCGCGACGTAGTCTGGTGGCCATGGTCTCCACGGTTCATTGCGAACACGGCCCCCCACGGGTTGTCATCTCAGTGCGAGCAGGATCACAGGTACTGGATGACGACCTGCCACTTGGTGTTCGCACACTGCGTCGAGCCGTACAGCCCACACCGAGTCATGAGACAGTTCGGGCTGTACCAGCATGTCCCTCCCATGGCAGGACGCCCTCTTGCGGATATCACCCACCGGTATGTCACTACACCCCAAATTTAATTACTGCATTAGTCTCAATGTCACTACCCTACTAATTGTTGTAATGTATCAATGAACTTGCGAGCAATCGAGGAGAGGCGGCGGCAGAAGGCGGAGAGCCACACAATGGGTGTGGGCGGACATGTGGTGCGAGCATGCGGATCGATGGTTGTGAATGAGACACGGCGGACGACCCAGCGACCCCTCGGCGTATAGGGCATACCTTGGTGGTACACTCCACGGACCCGCATTAGGCTTACTACAGGGGAGGTGCCACATCCTACACTTCAGGCTGTTCACGAGGCTGCTATACAGGAAGGTCCAAACCATCATCTAGCGGCACGGGTCGACCAGGCGGTACGAGATTACTATGTCGTTACGCAGTGCAGGATTACGTTTGAACTGACTGTTTGTTTCACTGCAGGTGGACCGACTACATCATATCGACGACGAGGCTAATGAGGCTATACGACGTAGGAAGTCAAATATCGAATCTCGGTGGGTAGGTTATATGCGCAGCATCAGCGAAACTACAAGGGGTGCGATACGAGGCTTGAGTTGTGGTCGCCACCGAGATGACGTTGTTGCTACACGCGGTGGCGGATGTGGCCTGGGACCACCACCCCCTCCGCGCCGCCGTTAGCACCACCATCAGCACGGCCATCGACGTCGCGTCCATCCCAGTCTGATACTCAGCCCAGTCGCTCGGCCTCCATGCACTTCGGACCGGCGGTTCGACAATTGCCAACTATGTTTTATCGGCTTATTTACCATGTATGTCTAACGACATGTTCGTCTTGCAGCAATTGCGACAGGATAGCACGCTGCTACGGAGGGCGACGTCATCACGGAGGGCGATGGAGGAACGACCGCTCTCGGGGCGAGGGGCCCACGGGCGCCGCTTCGGCCTTCACGCGCTACGGCCCGGCGGTTTGACAATTGCCAAGTATTTGTTCATGCACTCGTTTACCAATTATGTCTAACCACATGTTCGTCTTGCAGCAATTGCGATGGGATAGCACGTCGCAACGGGCATCGGCATCACGGAGGGTGACGGACGAGCGACCGCGCTCTCCAGGCCGACGTGGGCCCACTCCAGAGGGCGATCCTGACTCTGCGGACGAACTAGAGGGGCCGATGCCCTCGTATGTCCCTACCGTGCAGACCAACCTAGATGATCGGGACAGGTGGTTTGGGCAGACCTATGAAGGCATGTCATCGCAGGAGTACATGCACGACTACCCGTCGACATCGTCATTTCAGCAGCCACATACCTCGGTATGCACTAACCTTCTAAGATATACATATGAACAATTTTTGTTCTTTCCATTGCCTAATTCAGTTGTACCATCTAAGCAGGACGTAGACACCTCCTCCGAATGGCTGAGCTCTATGATTTTTGGCCAGCCGCCACAACTCTCCACAGAGTTGTACCCACCACCGCCTCGGCCACAGCCCTCGCGCTACGATCTTCGCGATGCACCACGCTCCCCTAGTAGGTTCACCTTCTCAGAGGATCATATGCGCCGTACGAGGCGGCGAGAAGGAGATGATGAATGAATTTTTTAATTGTGCTTTTGTAATTTTTGTGATTTTTTTCAAGTGCTTGATGGTTTGATGTTCAAAGATGGTTTCCAGTATAAAAGGGTTGCTCTAAGTTCTTTGATTTACTAGGGCATACATCCAACAGAGAGATGACAACACGGGACAACCCACATAATAAGAAGGCATCAGGCAATGACAACACGAAACAACACATACATTGCACGTACCTGAAATGTAGCAAGTAGTACAACCACGAACACACCAACGAACACAACAACTAAAATACAACACAACCGTACATAAAACATTACCAAAAGACCTTGACGACAAAATAGCATAAAACATTGACAACATACACGAGGAGAATCTCGAGCACTACAACTTTAGGATAACAATAAACACAAGAAACAAAATAGCACATAACATTAAATTTATCTTCCACTCTAGTGCGCCAAACGATGCGCATCCGGCGGGGTCGCAACCCCACGACAACTCTCTCACGGTGAGCGATTGTCATCCCTATTTCCCATGTCATCCTCCCACACCCGAATCGGCAACCACCAGCGACTTCCTGCGATTCCATGACAAGACGATTATTAAACATACCACCATGATTTGAATGAACCCGAAACAATCAGACTAACCGAGTGATGGGGGCACTTGTAGTAGTGTCACCCAGGATTCGCGGCCGTCTGTGATGTCCTACGTCTAACCACCGTGTTGCAATTTGGGCACATCACCGTGGGTGCCCATGAAGACGTGCTGAGCTGACTCATTGCCTAGTCCGGGGGAGTGAGCACGAATGAAAACTACAAAGATTGCGAACAACTAACTCAGGAGGTGACTGATAACATGGCAAGGGAGAATGTGAGGGATGGCTCCGTTTTATAGGCTGTGTGATAACAAGGCACGGGACTAGGTGAGGAATGGCCCCCTTTTATAGCCTGTGGGGGGTAGCCTCACGCACAAAGACCACAGAATAAGAAGGCATCAGGCAATGACAGCATGCTCAGTGCGGACACAAAACATGCCAGCTTTGCGCAGTGACCTCAGAAAAAGGGGCAGCTTTGCTCAGTGACATGACAAAAGAGGGCAGCTTTGCTGGGTTACACGACAAAATGGGCCAGCTTTGCCCAGTGACATGACAAAACGGGGCAGCTTTGCCCAGTGACTTGACAAAACGGGCCAGCTTTCCGCAGTGACATGACAAAAGAGGCCAGCTTTCGCGGTGACATGACAAAAGAGGCCAGCTTTGCCCGGTGGGATGACAAAGCGGGGCATCTTTGCTCGATGTGCATTTTTGGCTTGTGATAACAACTCCACGAAGATAACAACCAATCCATCACATGCTTAACAACGTTGCACATTACATCGTTACGGAAAGAGGCCACAGAACATGAAGGTCCCAGAAAATGAAGGCGTCACGCACTTACAACACGAAACAACACATACATTGCAAATACAGAATTTATGGAAAGTAGTACACCCAATATTTTAATTCAACGCATACATGAACTAAAATACGACACAACCATAACCCTCGTTACCTACATGCCAAACGAGCCTCGTGGCACCCACATGGAGAATTGCCGAGGGCTGCCTCGGGCGTGGTGGCGTCGTGGTAGTGGCATGCACATATGCAGCTTGGGTTCGCGCGGCAACATGTCGGATCATAAGAGCTTCCTATATTCACGACCTCCTCGTTGCCCCTCTCGCGTTGCATCATTCACGGAGGTCGTTGTTCTCCTCAGTGAGACTCTCCATTCGGTACTCCAAGTCCCATATTCGAGCCCATAATGTATCCACATAACGATCAACATACCGTTCATGAGGAGGGTCGATCCGATGGGAGAAGTCGCATTTTGCCATCTGCAAAAAAAAGGACGGTAAACTTCGCGGGTCCATAAGCAATACAAAAAAGTAATACTACTAAATTGTACCCCGGAGCGTGAGCATCGGAAAAAACGTCGCTCGCCATCGTTCGAGGAATCCAAGATCTGGACGACCGCGTACTCATTGTGCCTGCATTTTGGCCACGCTGGTTGAGCACGCCGACTTGGTATCAATCGGTACTGTGGACCGAACATATCCCTCCTTTCTAAGGGAATGTCGTCCTTCGGTGACCCAAATCCCACTGGCCCCTCGGCTTCCGACATGGTTTGTTCAAGCACGAAAGACAGGGTACTTCTTTGTTTGACTGAACAATGTGCTGGGACCCCAACCATGCTACTTATACCAAATGAGACAACTTGCTGCATTCACCTCAAACGAATAAAAGGACAGTTCTTCGCACAGACGTGACATAACGGGGCATCTTTGCTCTGAGAGATGACAGAACAGGTCTGCTTTCGCAGTGAAATGACAAAAGATGCCGGCTTTGCTCAGTGAGATGACAAAAGATGCCAGCTTTTCGCAGTGACATGACAAAACGGGGCAGCTTTGCTCTAAGAGATGACAGAGGACAGCTTTTCGCAGTGAGGTGACAAAAGATGCCGGCTTTGCTCAGTGAGATGACAAAAGATGCCAGCTTTGCGCAGTGACATGATAAAACGGTGCAGCTTTGCTCAGTGACATGACAAAACGGGGCAGCTTTGCTCAGTGAGATGATAAAAGATGTCAGCTTTGGGCGGGGCAGCTTTACTCAGTGGGATGCCAAAAGATGCCAGCTTTCGGCAGTGACATTACTAAAGAGAGCAGCTGTGCTCAGTCAAATGACAAAAAGAGGTCATCTTTTCTCAGTGAGATGACAACACATGACACCGTGCTCGAGAGACATGACAAAGCGGGGCAGCTTTTCTCAGTGAGATGACAAAAGATGCCAGCTTTGCTCAGTGACATGACAAAACGGGGCAGCTTTGCTCAGTGAGATGACAAAACATGCCAGCTTTGCACAGTGACATGACGAAACGGCGCAGCTTTGCTAAGTGGGATGACAGAAGATGCTAGCTTTGGGCAGTGACAGTACTAAAGAGGGCAGCTGTGCTCAGTGACATGATAACAAGAGGTCAGCTTTGCTCAGTGAGATGACAAAACAGGGCAGCTTTGCTCAGAGACATTACAAAACGGGGCCTTTTTTCAGTGATATCGCATCACTCCCATCTTTACTCACTGCTACGACCACGTGGACTAGCTTTACACGTACGAGTAGAGACAAAACGGCCCCTATAAATTGGTATGCATTCCATTTCCCAGCGAACATTGCACATCCAAACCCCATACTACATCGCGCTTTCCTTACCCAACCGGGATGGACAAAGGCAAGAAGAAGCAATGGGACAAGATGGTGAAGGATTGGGAGAGACCGTGACATAGCACGGTCACCGTGTGGCCGCGATGCGCCCGCGATGAGAAAATAAGGGCTATACAGGCCGGGTAGAACAAGCCCATCGTGCTACGATGAAAGGTCCCCAGGCGCCCATGTAGCAACAACCCCATCCCGGACGTCCCCACCGAGCGTTCGCCACAACTACCACCTGAGGGGGAGACACCTTCCCTTTGTTGGTGCGGGGACGTGTGCAAGTTCTTCAAGTCTAAGCACCGCATCAGTCTAGGTATGCGTTCCTGGGGTTGCGCAAACTACTCTAGTGACTACCCCAACCGCCGTTTTGACACCGCAACCTATTGGCAGCCGATGACGACCACATGCACCATTTCCCCTACCTTTTCTCCTTCACAGCACGCACTAACAATATCTCCCATGTATTTACAGTCTCCGGAGCCCCTGTGTGGCTACCGCAAATGGATCGATCTTGAGATCCACCCTGAGGACCAATGGACCCTCGACTTGAGTGTGGAATGTCACAAAGGAGAAGGAGTTGCTGGAGGAGGAGCGCCGCAGCACGAGCACACCTGCGTATCTGCGCGAGACGCAAGCTCATCTTGAAGCGTGCAGCGTAGGAGGCGGGAGGCTCGCGAGAGGAGCGCGAGAGAAAGAGGAAAGTGCGGCTAAGGCAAAAGAGGCGCGGAGGAGTTCAACGCCGAGCGGGCAAGGAAGGAAAGTGGCCCGGTCCACACAGATGGGTCGTCTGAGCGATTGGGTGGGTTAGTCGCATATCATGCTATATGTTATGCATGTAATAAAAATCTACGCGGCATGTTTCTCCCAACTGTATTATGAAGTTTAATATCTCGTATTTTCGCATTCCATGATTCATGTAGCACCTCATTGCACAATATTAACATAGCGGTCCTCACCGTACACGAATTCTCACTAACATTCGAAATATCACTTACCACTTTATGTATCGACCGTTCTACGATCAATCTTTCCTAAAAAAAATTTACCAAACTTTTTTATGCATCTACAACTTACAATAAACATAATCTTTTATTACAACTTTATCTGATTTTTACCCAGTTTATAACTACAAAATTGCCAAAACTTAAAACAATCACGGAGATTGCAAACCCTTAAAACAAACCAAACCCTAAAAGTCACTTACCACTTTATATATCGATCGTTCTACGCACAATCGTTCCTAAAAAAAATTACCATAATTTTTTATGCATCTACAACGAGCCAATCAACATAAACTTGTTTTACAATTTTATCAGATTTTTTTCTATTTCACAACTACAAAATTAACAAAACTTATAATCATTACAGTTCCTGCACTCATTCCCACGTGTTCAATATCACTTTCATTCATTTCGTCCAATTGTTCATATCACATTTGTGCTCAAAAAAATTTTCATTAAATTGCTTCTAATAAAACAACATACCATATCAAAATTTGTTATTGTCACTTCAACACATTTTTCACGGTCAGCAATATATGAAAATCACAAATACACTAATCGTTACTTCACACAAATTTCGTTCGTACTCTACCAAACAATATTTTAAATTTTCAAAATTGCACAAAAATTACACAAGTATTACATGGACTCCACTTCAAATTCATATTTTCCACTCATTTTATATACACACATGAATTTTTTTAATAATTACTTTATATATGCATAAATATATATACACAGTACATATATATTTATTTTGGGTGGACAATTCTTCGGCTGCACAAGACGCGCTGCGTCGGCCGGGCGGACCAGCGCTCGGCGGGGCGGATCTGCGCTCAGGCGGGGCGGGGCGGAGTCGTCGCGGCGAGGAGGCGATCGCGCTTTCGGGCGGGCGACGGACTTGTGATCGCCGGGAGATCGCGCGCGGGAGCGAGCCACGCGGTCGTGCGATGCAGTACCGCACGACCGGATGCTGCAATCGCGATCGTGCGGTACCAGCATCGCACGATCGGGCCACGTGTCAACGTCTAGCGATCGCGCGCTCAAAAGGGGTCCAAAACCGGAATTTTTTGCACAGGGGGCCAAAACGGGAATTTTAGGTGTACAGGGGTCCAACAGTGTCCAAAATTCGTCAGATGGATCCACTTGTTAATTTTGTTGTCTCAATCGGATTTGATTATGCTAAGACATGGCAATAATTCTACCTTCCATGGTGGAGATTGTTTTAGATACCAATTTCAATGATTACTGTCTTACTGTAAGATTTTCTTATTGTATTTTCATGAGCTCTTTTGAACTAAACAAATGGGGAACTCTTTGTGGCGATCAATTACACTTGTGGTTGTTGAGATGGCATTGCCTTGCTTGATAACCATCACCTGACCAGTTACCCTATAGTTCGACTGGAATTGGAATGAATGATTTGTCTGGAATTGGAATCAACGAAGGTTCAGAATATTATGTTCATGATGATGTGTTGATGAAGCTCCATTTTTTTATTAACAGTCATGATGAAGCCAACGTGCACTTCTTTCACTGGAAACGTGAGAAACCTTGATGTTCCTTTGGGGAAACATGGAGAAAGCTATGCTACTGCGACTACTCCTTAATCCTAAATCTATCTATGATCACATAGTCGTAAATTTTACTCTGACTACTTCTTGGTCGTAAGTTTCTCTATGACCACATAGTTGTAAGTCTTACCGCGACTACTCCTTGGTCATAAGTCTTTCTACGACTATGTACTCGTAAGATATCCTACAACTTGGTCGTAGACTCTCCTACGAATAGCCTATCTAGTACCTCGTAGAGTCGCCTGACAAGACGGTTAGAACGTGCGCTTATCTCTAATAACCGCACACGATTTCCCTCTGACAACAACCGTTGTATGGCGAACCATCTCCACATCTCTCTGACAATAACTTCCGTTGGGTGGTTATCACCCGAACTGATGAGACGCCTTTTGGCACAAGACAACTGCCGTCATTTGGTCAACTATATAAAGGATTACGTCGGAGAAGAAAGAGTAGTAGATCCAAGCAAGACATAGTGCAAGGCATTTCTTATTACACACTTTATAATTATTCTCCTAGGAGAAGGCCCGAACCTGTATAAAATTTCCGTGTTTTCCTTCTACATTACCAGATCATAGTGATAAGAGTTTCCCCCGAATATGAACAAATCATACGTAAGATCAGTATCAAAACACTGACAGTTGGCGCCGTCCATGAGGATAGGTCTTCTTCCAAGATCATGGTAATTTTTGGCCTGCAAGTTCTCTTTCTCTTGATGTCCTCATGGCGAGGAGTGAAACAAGGAGAACTGGATCCACTTGGATGAATATGCGGACCTCGACATGGATGCCTGTTACGACTTCGAGTAGACGATGCAATCCTCCAACGATGAGAGTCTTCGTGGTCCTCGATGGTGAGAGTCTCCTTGGAAATCCATCATAGAACCTCGGAGATCCCGCCGTAGGAAAGGCGATGAGGATTCAAATCCCCCACAGCAGTACGCCCAACGAAGAACTCACTTCCCCCAAGTGGCAAGGGTCAATCCGACCATGATGAGGACTCACAATGCAACAATGGGCCCACTCCCAAGTGTTCGAGTCTCGCGATGACACCCCGAGTAGTTTCGACGAGCCTTGGAATTTGCCATCTCTCTAGTCGAATCTGCAAAGAGAATGGGTGGGCACTCTTCTCATTCATCCATATTTTCACAGGAAACAGATCAGACCAAGGACAGTTATAACCTGAAATTCCCCTACATGGCGGGGTTTACTCCACGCCACGAGGCAATCTCACTCAACGATTCTTCAGATGAGTGCCCTCCCCCATAAGTGGAGATTCTAGACAGGAGGTCTTAGCCCTGCCCGTAGATCCTCATCACCCTCTCGGAGGAAGGCCTGAGGATGCTCCCCACCGATCGCACTCTCCCGCCTCTCATAAGGATGGTGAGGAGACCTCTAGTGATGAGCCTGATCAGTACTCTCATGAGTGTGGGAGAAATTCTAGAAATAATCGCTCTCCTGTGAGGTAGCCCCAGCTAGCATCAGGGATCGAGGATCTCAAGACCGCTTGAAGAATGTGACTGGTAGCCCAGAGGTCTTTGCTTGAGCATGTCCAGTACCAGTTCGAAGAGGCTCGAGAGCTTCAACAGATCAATGACTTGCTCGAGAACCCAACTCAAGAGCTGGCTCGGGCACCGGGTTACGACCACTTCGTTGAAGGGATTGCGCAAAGACTCCGTGATCTAATGGCTAGACTCGAGCACCCTCACCAATGTAACTACGGGAATCGGCAAGGTACGACCACATCTAGTCAATCGTGAGACTCATCTAGTTGGGTTCAGCATGATGACAGGGCATGTCAGAGTACACAACTTTCTCAAAACAAGTTGAAATGATTTGAAATTTTGCATAATGAATTTTGGACTCCTAAGAAACTTTTTCAATAAGAATTTTTTAAAAAAGGAGTCTTCTTTCAAAATATATGGCAAAATACACTTTGAAAGTAAGAGAATGAATTGATTTTGCATCAAAAGCTTAAAATCCAAACCAATTGGATTTCCATGGAGTATTTTGCTTTCTTAGCTTCATATGAGTTATAAACACTATTTCAAGACAAGATACACAAAGAAATCTTGCTCAAATAGCTAAACTCATTATATGCAAGAATAGGTCATTTTGGGTCAATTGTAGTTTTTTTTGGATGAGATTCAAATGAATATAACTCTTCAATGATTGGTCTTTTACAAAAGCTTTGAACTAGAGAAATGTTTGAAATAACCAACCCTTTGAGTTTTGTATTGACCACTTTTTCAAATACTCAATAGATTATAATTTAGAGAAATATATCATTTAATCCATAATCAAGATCATATAAGATGCTTTTGGGGCCAAATCTTCCTTTTGATCTCTAAAATAGAAATTTTTACTCAAAATGCTTTGAAAATATTTGAAATACATAGTTGGGTACTTTTATTTAGTTTTTCATAACTTTTAGTCTTTTAAACAAGATTTTTGATTTTTGACCAAAGAGGCTCTTTTGAAAAGGTAATATTGCATATCATTTTATTATTACTCCATGAATACCAAAAGAAGCAAATGAGAATGAAACATATTCATTCACAAGATCCATAAAACATTTTGGAAAAAATAGGTAAAATAGTTTTCCCAATAATAATACTTTATCCCTTTTTGCTTGAGTAAGCCCAAAAGTATTATATATGTTTTTTGACAAAGAAAAAAAACTCCCCCTTTACACAAAGGATCTTCTTGGCATTCTCTTCTCCTTTGACACACAAAGGATTCTCCTCCTTTTCTCGTTCTTCTTCTCTTTAGAGCTCTCTCCATATGTCAGCTAGCACCAAGAATCAAAGATATCCCTTGCAAGCTTTTTGTCCATAATAGGTGCTTGTTAACCTTTTGTGGTTATTTTCCTTTTTCATAAACATATACCACTTTGAACTTTATACCACGTAAGATGACATTAGATATACTTGTGAAAAATATCATTTGTAAACATAAATGAACCTAGTATACTTCATTCCAATCGTAGAAAACATGATACCACTTATGAGCTTAAAGGATATCAAGTATGATTTAATCTATTTGTAGAGACTTGATACCACTTGTCAAAAGATACCACTTGAAAGATTACTCATAAATAATAGCATTTGTGGTAAGAATATGATATCATATAGAAGAGATACCACTTATAAGGGTGGATACCACTTGAAAAAGATGATACCATATAGGTGAAAGAGCTTGGTAAAGAGGAAAAGGGTATTGTTTGAAAGATACCACTTGGAGGGGCAATGATACTACTTATTTTCCACTAGCAAGAGATACCACTAGAAACAGATATAAAATCATGCCGAGGTCAAGATGATCAAAAGTCTACCACTCTTTTAGAGATAATGCCATTTTATGAAAATCAAAGGATTAATGTGGCATATGAGGTCAAGAAATACTTGAGGGTAGCTAACAAGGATCAACTTGACTGTGAGGAGCAAAGGAAATGCTGAGGAAATTGGAAATCAAATTTTGAAACAAATCATCCATTCTCCAGAAATATCGGAAGTACCGCATTTTCACTGGCGGTAGTTCTGAAAACTAGAAGTACCGCAGAATGACTGCCGGTAGTTCCGATTTTTCTGAGAGCATGCCAAGAATTTTGAGGAGAGATATTGTGTTGTACCTTGCTCCAAAGTTTTTCACAAAGAGATATAACCACTTGTGGAGCAATTCCAACTATATGCCAAGATTAAAACCCTTTCAATATAATTTTTAACAAATTAAGCTTTCAATTTTCGAAGACAAGCTAATTTTCAATTAAAATTCTCATGATTGCAAAAATGAGCATTTGGGGGTATATTAAGCATTCAATTATATGTATGAGTTGTAAATACCCTTGTGAGCCAATGTATGTCAATAGATTTAGCTCAAATGGTACAACTCACTTAAATGCTAGATTGTGACCACTTAGGTCAACTCAATATTTCGGATGAGTTTGAAAACCAAATAACTTTTGATTGGTTGGCTTTTTGAAAACTTTTGAACACAAATAATGTTTGAAATAGCCAACTCTAGATTTTTGGTATTGAACACCTTTTCAAATTCCTTTTAGAATTGGCTTTGGCCAATTTTTGAGTTTAAAGTCAAAACAAGATACTAGACTTTCTAGTTTTGGGTTAGAAACTTAATTTTGCTTGAAATAAGTTTTTCTAAAGCCAAAACCTTTGGAAAACTTTTGAAATGCATTTGTATAAATTTTTCAACTAGTTTTTCAAAGATACATTAATAATTTCAAAATTTTGACTTTTGACTAAATGGCTCAATTTTGAAAAACAAATACTAGCACTTAATTTATTTGGGCACACTTAGGGATGTGATATACATGAATATGATTTAACACGTCCCTTTAATGTGCTGATTACATCTTGCCCATGATTTACAATAATGAAAATTTTAGACAAAGAGCAAGAGAACCCATTTTAAATGATTTTCATGTAATAAAACCTACACAAGGCTAGGAGCTAAATACATTGATGTAGATACTTGTTACCGAGATGGCATTGGTTCATGATGTGGTAAGATTATCCTCAAACTTGGCTTCCATTTTGCCGATGGTGGAATTCACCTCTTCATGAATGAGCCAAACCTCCAATGCCTCTCCAAGTACCTATTAAGCATTTAAGCGCATTTTGGTAACCAAAACTTGGTTGGGTCCATGAATGTTAGTCACAATAGATTTGGGCACCCAAATGGCCCTAGGAGTGGTTTTATGTGAACTAATATTCCTAGCAAACACATTGTCATTTCTATCCTTCCTAAGAAAATATTGTTCATTAAAAAGAGATAGCTTAGGGATGATAACTTTGGGACAATCCTTACTTACATGTCCCTTTTCCCGGTAGTTGTAGCAAGTTTGACAATTATTACCCCTTCTAATTCTCTTGTCTTGCTTATTGCCGGTTTGCCTCTTCATTGATGGATTTTTCTTGTTTTCCACCTTGTTGGGGCACTTAGAGGCAAAGTGACCCATCTTGTTGCATCCAAAGCATTTGACTTTGTCGGATTGTTCTTCAATTTGCTTTGGGATGCTCTTCACCTTTTTCTTGGAGATGAAACTGATACCTCTCTTATCATTTGATTTTCTTTGACTACCCAAAATTTTGTCAAGAGAGGCCTTCCCATTATAGCTTTTCTCCAAGTCTTTTCTCAAACTTGTGAAATTTTGTCAAGAGAGGCCTTCCCGTTATAGCTTTTCTGCAAGTCTTTTCTCAAACTTGTGACTTGGGCCTTGAGCTTATTGTTTTCCTTTACAATGTTAGTATTGCAAGGCATAGAGGAAGTAGAAGCATCTAGCAAATCCTCGCATGAGGTGGATATATTAACTTTAGATGAATTGCAAGGAGTAGAATCTATGCATGGAAAATCATCTATTAAATTGCAAGTAATTCCTATATCCACATTTGGCTTAGAATATTCCTTGAGAAGAAGAATTTCATATTTTTCTTTTAACTTGTTATAATTATTTTGAAGAGAGATACGTTCATTCTTCAAAATCTTATATTTAGCTTTTTCTTTCCCAAGGAATTCATTAAGATCTTCTAGCATATCCATCAACTCATCATAAGAAGGTGCATCATTGTCATCATTATAATTTGCCTTCTTGTTACCTTTTGCCATAAAGCATCGAGTTGATATGGAGGGAATGGTGGATCCTTCATCGTCGGAGCTAGAGGTTGAGCTTTCTTTTCCCGACATCCACTCTTGTATCAATCCACATCGGATGAGGTGGACACTTCATATTTATCTTGAATTTTTGTCCACATATCATGAGCACTATCGAGATTGCATATCGTGTTGAACACCTCTACACTCAAAGCACTAAAAAGAGCATTAGTAGCTTGAGCGTCGAGATGTGAGCATTTCTCATCCTCATTTGTTGGAGCAAAAGGATCCTTAGGAGGAGAAAAGCCCACATCTACAATCCGCCATATTTTTGGGCTCATGGCCTTTAAAATAGCATATCATGCGGATTTTCTAATCATCATAATTTAAGCCATTAAATAGAGGTGGTTCATCTAAGTGCACTATCCCACTAGTTGCCATCCTTTATACTCTCTAGGTGGATAAGCCTAATAGATGAGAGACCAAGCTCTGATACCACTTGTAAGATTGAGGGGGCCGACTAGAAGGGGGTGAATAGGCGGTCTAAAAGTTCTCTTCAAAATAATATTAACAATTCAAGACCTTTTCTATTTTCCTAAACCAAGTATACAATGCAGAAGCTCCAATCAATTTGGTTTAGCTCAAGTAGCGCCTAGAACAAATAAATTCGCCTAAGTGCACCAACAATTTTAGCCTAGCTCAAGGTTTGCAATCCTAGGTATACAAGCAATCAAATTAATTCTATGTAAGTAAATTGCTTGAAAGTAAATTGAGCACAAGAAAGCAAATCACAAATGACATGGTCTCTTTTTACCATGGTGTTCGAAAACTTGCTAGTCTTCCCTAGTTCACATTGAGGTAAGCCCAAACTAATCAGACCAGCTCCACAAATTAAGCCTTCCACTTCAATTCCACTAGTGGTAGCTCTTTCCCGCTCTGAGTAGGTGAGCTCGAACCTTCACAACTTCGCTGGGTCTTCTCACAACCTTCTTTGAGAAGATCACCGTACATGACGCCTTCAACGCCGTCTAGGAGTCGGCAAACTCCAAGAGTAACAAGTCAAGTCCTTCACTTGACTCTCACCACGTGCAACGAATGCACAAGATCAATTGGACACAAAGTCCACCTCTAGATGCAACACATGCACTCTAGATCCTCTCTCCCTTCTCACAAAGTGCAACACATGTACAATTGAGTGGAGAGCCTCACACTAGCTCAAGAACACAGGAATGAGTGAAGCAACAATTTCTCCAATCGGCCACAAGGGGATATTTATACTCCACAACAAAAACTAGCTGTTGGAGCCAAATCCCTGAAAAAACAGGTAAATTGGAAGTACTGACGGCCAAAATCTGGTACTTCTTCTCGCCTCCCAATGATCATAAAACTAGCTGTTGCAGTCAAAATCGGAACTTCCACTATTGTAAATGCGGTACTTTCGATTTTTCGGTAGTTCCAATATTCGGCTCAGAACTTCTGATTTCCACGAGGCTAAGTTTCTCAAAAGTTACTCTCTGTAAAAAACGTACCGCTTAGAGGTCGGAACTTCCAGATTTCGGAAGTTCCACATTTCACGCCGGTACTTCCGATTTTTCGGAACTACTGCAGTTATACGGACGGTACTTCCGTTTTCGGTTTTTCAGCACAGGCGACACTCGAAAAAATGGTCATAACTTTTGACTCCGATGTTGGAATTGAGTGATCTTGGACTCTATGAAAAGCTTATTCAGAGGGCTACACAACTCATCTATTTGCATGATCTTAAACACATTATATCAATGCAAAAATCAAAAGACATCCAAAGAGTCACTACCATGGTCTAATGTCTAAGGAAATAGTAATAAATAATCTTAGACCATACCAAGAAATAATGCATGACCTCCAATTTTTGCAAAACACATTTGCAAACTTAGATCATGCCATAAGGAGTAGGTACATGGACTTCAACCTTTTGCAAAACACATTTGCAAAGTATAGTCACATGTTACAAGGATTAGATGTATGAATCTTAACTATTTGCTAAACACATTCACAAATAATGGCATCATGCCACGGAGAGCTAGAGAAAGTGAGGTTGAGTCATCGACACATGATGAGACTCAAACTACTAGACATGACCCCTCTTAATAGTACGACAACCTATACTAGCAATCCGGTCTTCCAACCAAACACCAAGACCGATAAAAGACTAGAAACACATCCTTAGCCCTAGCTAGTCATACCTTTTCCTTGAATCAACGTCTTGATATGCATCAACACAAGATGCATCCTTCACTTCAACTCCATCAACACATAATGCTCTTCACTTGACTTTTGATCAACACATGATCATCTTGGACATGCATCAACTCATGATACATCTTCTTCTTGATCTTGACTTGATGATCTTCAACACATGAAGTCATCCCAAGTCATTCTCATTGGTGGAACCTAACCTATTTATCCAACTCATGAAAAATATTAGTCCACAAAACAATTGTCATCAATTACGAAACTTCACCATTAACATATAATTGAGAGACTAGATTCAACAATCTTCCCTTTTTGGTAATTCATTTCAATCTCAACAAATAATGAGATAAAAATAGATTTGCGAGTATACAACTTGTACACAACAATTGTATACTCTAAGATAAGCTTTAAACAAAGCTTACTTATCCGGTTGTCATTAATAGTTCACCCATTAACATATAATGGAGAAGTTAGATGACAACCCGATTGCACATGAGTATATATAAACTACACAAGCTATATATATACCCAAGAATGTATTTCAAAGTAAAGATCCTAAATATGCATATTAAAAAAAGCATAGATCAATACTCATGAAACTCCAAAACATTTAGAGAGCTCCCCCTAAATGTGTGCATACAAATGTAAATAATGAAGACATATGCACATATTCATTTTGGACTGTTTGAGGAGTTCAATCTATATTTTGAATCTAAGGAATGCATTAGTATATGAGAAAGTGTGTTTTCGAATACATACCTCTTTGATTTCACATTTCCATCCAAATGGGACTAAGCTATAATATACTTGCACAAACATATTAGTCCCACGAAAGATTTATCATTTAATCATATATTTAGATGTGAGAAATGCAACTAGATTATAAGAAAGATATCAAATGAATTTCTCAATGATTTCACCTTTTCATTTTAGTGAGACTAAGCATAAATAAACTTAGACAAACATATTAGTCTCATATATACATTTGTCATTATTACCAAAATCTCATAATGGTATTTGTCATTAACACCAAAACCAACTTAATCGGAGCTTGCTCTTTCAGGAGTATAGGTGGCTGTGGCCCTCATAAGCTCAAGCTCTGCTTCAGCTGTGATCCTCTCGTGATGCACAACTGAGAGAGCCATCTCGCACTGGGTGAGTTGGGATGAATGGTGTCGGAGTGTTGGTAGCTAGAGGTGAGGAGCATCTGAAGCTAGCTGATCTCCTATAGGGCGTTGATGTAGGTAGTTGCCATCGCCTGGGTGAGTTGAACCTAGCGTGTGAGCTAGGGGCCATCCTTTGAAATCTCGAGACGCTCTGGGTAGCGCTCTCCTACCTGGGTGGACAGAAAGTAGTAGAAAGGTGACTGTAGTAGGGTGTCCTCATGTATCTAGCACAAGCGGCCTAGTAATGCATACCCATCTAAGCTGCTCTTTGAACTTGAAGAACTTGCATGTGTCCCTGCACCAGCAAGGGGATAACCTCTCCCCCATGGGCGGGTCTTGTGGTGAATACTCTGTGGGAATGTCTAGGTAGGGGTTGGAGCTATGGGGGGTGTCGTTGCATGGAGGTAGCCTCTTAACATGCATGCTCTGTTCATCGTGGGTTGAAGCATCCCTTGCGAGTTGGGTGAGTTTGTAACATCCCAAAAAATTTTTTTTGCCTTCTATTGATTTTCTGGAGTTTATTTGGATTTATCTGGATTTTATTTAAAAATCTAAAGCAAGAAAATGTATTTAAAATATTTTATTAAAGCAAAAAAAAAGTTTATTTTATTTTTTTTTCTTTTCTTTTCTTAACCCTCCCTAAGTTTTGTTTAACTCTTGAGAATTTACTTCTGGAAATTAAAAAAAAAGAAATTTAGAAGTTTCCTTCTTCCTTCTTCCCAACCGGCGGCCTCCATTAACACCCCATCAGAGCTTTAAAAGCTTGGTTACTCCTTCCTCGTGCAACAAAGCCATTATTGGCCCTTAAGCTCGCGCGCTAGTAACCGCCCCACCTCCGTCCGTTTTCTGTCGGCTTAAAGCCTCTCGCCGTTATGTGACTGTTTCTAAAGTCCTTAACTCTGGCGAGCCCTTTACCTCCGTCCCTGCCCTATAAAGCTCCTTCCCGAGCCGTTATCCCTCCTTCGCCTTCACGTGCGCCCACCTCTTTCCCCTCCGCCTGAACCGAATCGGCCCGACCGTGCTTCCTCGTCCGCCGCCGTGCGAGCTCCGGCAAGGAATTGGCACCGCCTGGTCTCTTCGCGCCTTGCCGACGACGCCGTGATCCCCAGCGCCGGCGACCACCATTCCCCTCTCCGCCGAGCGACACCGCCACCGGAGCCCGTTGTTGCCGAAGACTCGGCGCGCCGCTTCTTCGTCGACCGACCGTCTCCACTCGTGCGAACCTCTACGACCATCCGTTGTCTCGGCCACTCTGCTGATTCCCTCCGACCACCCGCGGCCAACCGGTTTGAAGGTAACACCCTTCCGTGTGTCGTAGATCCGTGTAGTCGTAAGTCTTAGCCGTAGCGTGTAGCGCTGAGTAGTCGTAGCGACTATGTG
The DNA here is from genome assembly GCA_036346575.1 of Dendrocalamus sinicus. Taxonomy (NCBI): domain Eukaryota; kingdom Viridiplantae; phylum Streptophyta; class Magnoliopsida; order Poales; family Poaceae; genus Dendrocalamus; species Dendrocalamus sinicus. Next base: position 12,649,043 of record CM070669.1, on the reverse strand, counting down.
GTCGTAAATGACTAGGTAGCCGTTAACCTGTTTGAGTGGTCGTATTCGGCCTCGAAGTCGTAAGTTTTCTGTGTAGTCGTAGTCGTAAGTTCTCTGTGTAGTCGAAGTCGTAAGTTCTCTGTGTAGTCGAAGTCGTAAGTTCTCTGGGTAGTCGAAGTCGTAGGTTCTCTGTGTAGTCGAAGTCGTAGGTTTTCGTGTAGTCAAGTCGTGGGTTTTCTGTGTGAGTCGAGTCGTGGGTTTCTCGTGTAGTCGAGTCGTAAGTTCTCGTGTAGTCGAGTCGTAAGTTCTCTGTGAGTCGGTCGTAGGTTTTCTGTGTAGTCGAAGTCGTAAGTTTTCTGTGTAGTCGAAGTCGTAAGTTCTCTGTGTAGTCGAAGTCGTAAGTTCTCTGGTAGTCGAAGTCGTAGGTTCTCAGTGTAGTCGTAGTCGTAGACTGGTCTGTGGCCGTAGTCGTAATTTTCCCTGAGTAGTCGTAAACCTTCCGTGTGGTCGTATGTCGACTGCGTGGTCGTAAACCTCCCATGTGGTCGTAAGTCGACTACGTGGTCGTAGCTCCGCCCGATCGCATTTGCCGTGGTCGTAGCTCCGCCCGATCACGTTTGCCATGGTCGTGAGAACTTCCGAAGGCCATAACTTCTTCATTTTAACTCCGATTTAACTCGTTCAAATTTCTAAATTTTTCTAAAATCCTAAACTATCCATTTCTGGACTCTTTTTGAATTTTTGGATTTTATTTGAATTTTGTTTGGTTTTCTTTTGGTTCTTTGCGTATAGATTACGACGAATCCGAGAGTATTTCTTGACGAATCGCAGCAAGACTTGAGCAAGGCAAGTTACACCTTTGACCATGTTGATCCCAGTAATTTAAATTATTTATGTTGTTTTTAAATTAATATGCATGCATACTTTTATTCAAATTAGTTCAAATGTGCTTAAAACTTTAGTTACACCCAATTCCCTTTGTATGGCCAATCTCGAATTTGAATGAACATACCTTGTCACCATAGATGAAAGCCTAGTTGGTACATTAGTATTAACTAGAACATTTTATAGAATTGCTTAGCCATGCTTAGATTAATTTAGGTGGGAAGATTGGTTTCACACGAAATGTTGGTTTATAAAATCTATTTTTGACTTTGGTGAGTCAAGAAGGTCTATAAAATTTTGATAAAATAAAATGGATAAAACCTGTTTTAGACTTAGGCATTGGTATGGTGGTGGGTGCTTGGCATGCGTCGTAGTTTGTTGACTCGATGTTGTTGCCGCCAGCACAAGGGGTATCTTGGTAGGCCTAAGTCAAATTAAGGACCGGATCTGTGAACTACTATTACAAAGTCACACCGTACTACCACAAGTGCAGTATGGGACAGATCTGGCTAAGTAATTTGTGAAGTTCCATTTAGTTTCGCTATAGGCTGAATGTGAGCGTGGCGTGAGGCCATGAGAAGTCTCACATGGCACAAGAGGGGCTCCAACATGTGGATTCATGTTGTGGTGAAACCTTAGTGGCGGCGTAGCTAATTTGGTAATGGAACATTGGAACAGCCTTATCATGATCTCCTCGGCCGCACACCTAAGGAAGTGTGTAATCCGGTGGCAAAACAGGAGAACATGTCTTGTGGGTGAAGTTGTACACCTCTGCAGAGTAACAAACTATCCTGGATAGCCGTGTCCACGGTCAAGGACATGCTTAGTATGGTTTTTCACGGATTAGATTTTGGTTTTAATAAAATTTGGTTTATGGAAATTTGTGAAACTTTTGGAAAGATGGTCCGGGTGGGATACCCGTGGATAGGTTAGTGTTAGGTTGTTGCCTGCACTAACGTTATTATTTTGTTAAATCTTGTTTTTATATATTGTATCAACTTCAGCTTTTGCACTTACGTTATTGTATTTAATTCAATAATGCTGTTTATGCAAATGAACCACATTATGCCTTTCTTTGTAACCCCTTATGCATGCATCAAATCTGTTATATCTCCTGGTGTAACTTGTGGAGTACTTTATGTGCTCACCTTGCTATAAACAATGTTGCGGAGGGCGGCGATGTCAACTATGTTGAGGATCGCGACGAATAGGCCACGTCTTACAGTCAATTAGCCTTGTGGGAAGGCGGGATGGGCTGCTCCTCTTATTACCTTCCATTGTTTATTTCATGTTTGGCCATGAAGCCACCTTATTGTAATCTTGGCCATAAGGCCCGTACTTTTGCTTTATAATAAAGTTTGGTTATCATGCATGATATGTATCACTGTTCAATCTGTGTGCACTAGCTTTTCCTGGGATAGTGCGAATAACACAGAGGGTTCTGGAGTTGTTGCTCCGGGTCCCGACAGAGATCCTCCCATTGCTTCTCCATGTGTGCAAGGTAGTGTTGTTGTGTACTTGCAGGAGAACCCGCTGCCCAATGGATAGTTCTTGTGCACCGAGCTAGCACAGTGTACGTGGGTGGATTCCAATTCAGTGGATGCAAATTCATGTCCATGAGGCAGCAAGCCCGAGGAGGAATCTTGTTGCAGCTTTGCATCATGTCAATTTCAAAGCTAGCCTATTGGGTCATGTCACGGCGCAAAGCTGCTTCATTGCGTGCATCACGTCGTAGCGCAAATCAAACTGAAGTTAGTACAGTAGGTTGCATTTGGCCTTCTCGGTCGCTTATTATTTTCTTATGCGAAGAATTTAATTAAATGACTAAATTATACGTTATGAACAATTAAGTAACATTCTGCAACATCCAAAATCACATGTAGGAGATGAAGTGTACATTTGCTTCATAAGCTGGGGTATTTCCTGGTGCAGCCGGAACTGCCTCATCACCTGTTGCGGCTTGTATGGCTCAACAGCCATATGGGAGAACACCAGATGGCAAGTTGTCCTCCAATACGCTGCATCCTGGTTGCATAGCAAGCTCAAGCCATTCAGTGCAGTGTCCTGCATGAAGGCATCCGTCCAGGGAGCCCATATTATGTCGCCCTAATGCAGGGCCTCAAAATTGTTTTGGAACTCAGGGAATATCTGACACGCTCTCTCCCTAGCCCACCCTATCACTGCCATAATCCATCGGGATCCCATAGTTTGGCCTTCCACGGGATATTCGTCGTTCGACCCACTTTAGAAATGCTCCGTGCATAGGTTAGGGTGGACTGGGGAGTAGAAGTATGGCAATCCGACAGGGAAGTGCTCCCACAACCACAACTACAATAGCATGTGGCAACCCAAGAGCATGGGCTCAGTTCCAGCTGAACTCCGACTATATTGTGGCATGTCCTCATCGTCGGAGTCCATCATGGACTCACTACTACAAAAAGGGTCATTACAGATGGTTCGAAACTGTCATCACGGATGGTTTTTTGAACCATCTGAATTTATGCGTCAGTAATAATCAGAGGTTATCACAGATAGTTTTTGAGCCATCTATGATAAATATATCATAGATGGTTTGTGACTAAAGCTGTCATGAAGAACACTATCACAGCCGACTTGAACCAAAAACCGTCTATGATACTCATACATCACGAGCGGTTCTAGCTACTAATCATTCAGGATGTGTGAGTATCACAGACGGTTGGTATATAGAACCATCTGTGATACTTCCCCATCATAGATGGTTTTGGTTTGAGCTGTCTCGATAATTCTTCACAGATGATTTATGCTACAAAACCATCTATGATAATTCATTCTATACCTAAATTTTTCTATTTTTTGGCTAGTCTCAGGAAATGTTAATTATATCATCTGAAAACAAGCAAATACATCAACAAACATAGCAACACATTCTATTTCCATTAAAATTAGAATCCACCATCATAACATCACAAGAGGACATAGAAGAGGACACTTACAATTTTACAAAGATAAGCTTCACAGTTACAAATTCAGAAAAAATGCTTACACTACAAGAAACTTCAAGCTAATGCAAGCTAGACTTACACATCCTTAATTAAACTACAATATAAAACAAATGGTGTGGGAAAATTTTCAAGTAGCTTGAAACAAAAGGCAATGAACACCATTTTCAGTTTCTATGCCAAAATCAACCACTTCTATGCCAATGACTTAGAATAGTGTAGATTTACCATAGCCTTCTTCCTTTCCATCTTGCTTCAAGTGAAATTTTAGTTGCCCTTGCCAAACCCTTCCCACCCTACTGCAAGACAAACGAGTTGGAGTATCTGGTGGTATTGGTTCTTCTGGGTAGGGAGAGGGGTTAATAAGGGCAAGAGGTTGGGAGGAGAACTGTGCCTACCGTTCGATGCGGAGAGAATGGACCAGGTGAGATCGGGATCCTAGGGGATATGCCACGATTAGTGACATGGCGAGAACATCACAGATGGTTCGGATTACAAATCGTCTATGATATAGACATCACAGACAGTTTATAACGAAAACCATCTATGATAGCAGGAGATATCACAGATAGTTCATAACAAAAATAGTTGGTGACCATGACGTCACCAAAAGGCCTCCAACGCGCCCGCCAGGAGCTCGGCCCCGCACCTCGACAGCGCCCCGCCGATCTAGGTTGGAGTCAGCGCACTCCGCGACCTCGTGAAGGACTCGAAGTATCTTCGGTCGAGGAATGAAGTCGGAGATACCCGGCCGTCGGGCCTCCGCGATAGAGACTTCAGCAGCACCAGGCGTGGACATCATGTCTGGGCAGCAAGACCGGGGACTTCAGCGGTGTCTCGTTGCTCGATCCTTGGCCGTGTCGAGAGATCTAATCTCGCTGATGTCGACAACGGAATGAGCGAGCAAATTGAAGAGAGCCGCGAAGTCGCGGGGAGAAAGAGTGGCGCCTACCTTCGATATCTTCAACCGGCACATGGGGAGGGGTCCGCCCCGCCTCGGCCTGTTCGCGGGGTTCGCTGCGCGAGGGCAACGAGTTCCCCTAGGTCCGGGGGGCCTCCCCATCGGACTCCGAGTCATCGGCGATGCTGCCCACCACGTTGAACCTCTTGAAGGTGGGGTGATTGTGTCCGGGGGCGCTTCGCCCTTGGGGATTTCGGCGACGCTTCCTCGGCCACTTCTGCGGCCGCGACGACCGGAGCAGGCAGTAGGCACTCACCGGCCGGTACAGGCGACGAGGCCTCGTCCTCCGAAGCGTCGGTGCCGTGGACTGTGTCCTCTGCGCCGCCCAAAGCCTCCTCACTGGGGGCAGTGTGCTCCTTCGATTTGGCGGGTTCGGACCCAGCGTCGATTGTACCCTCGGTCTCGACGGTGCCAACCGGAGATGCGGCCGATGGGCTGGATGCCGCGGCATCGGACCGAGTCCTGCGTCGAGTAGGAGACACCCTCACCTTGCCGTCGTCATCGCGGCGGTGACTCCGGACCGCCGCCGGCACTGCGCGTTCAGGCACGGGGATGTCCAGGGCCTCGCATACCCGGTTTATCGGCCCCAGCTTCATCGAGGCGGTTGCAGCTTTGCTTAGCTTATGCTCCTTGGCCGTGTATGGCCCAAGGAGTGCGACTACCGTGCGCTCTGCCTCCTACAACCGGAGCCCTGCATGCAAAAGTAGGGCATTGTTGCCAAACGGTCGCATGTATACATGTGCGTGTACGCAGCCTAGGGTAGAAGAGCTTACAAGGAGTGGAGGGCTTCAGAAGGGAAGATATTGTCGGGTGAATGCCATCTCACCGTGTGTGACATCGCTCGTACTTCCACCGGCCGAAAAGTGGCGCCACCCTGAGCATAGTGAACTCTTCGGTAAGGTCGCGCATGTTGAACCAGCAGGTGACGCCAGCAAGCCTCCGTGCCTTCTGCTCGTCGTCACCCTTCGACTTCACACCCGGCGAACTGTTGAATGATATTGGTTGTCCTTGGCACCGAAGACCACTCGTGCTCGTCATGCAGTGGTAGAACCACCGTCGCATCGAGCCAGACACCCACTTCCCTCGCATCGCTAGCGAGGGGAAGAGCTTCGTACCCTGCGACCTCAGCACGAAGTTGACACTGCCGAAGTTCGATAGCGCCCCCCTTCCACCTTCTTGGTGGCAGCGCGTCATGCGAAGAAGCGAACAGTTCGCGACCGGACGGACACCTTCCGTTCGCGCTGCCCAGGCATAAACAGCCAGGTAGACTATCGCGTTCGGGGTCAGCTGAGCTAGCTCCAACCCATAAGCCCACAGGACCTCACCGATGAAGAGCGTCGCGGGCATTCGGAGCCTGGCCTCGAAGAACGCGACGAAGACAATCGCCTCCGACTCCTCCGGGTGCGGCTCCGTCTCGTCACGGGCAGGCAGGCGAACCCCATCGCAATCCTCCAGTTTTTTTCTCCCGGAGGAGAATCCGGATCATCTCCTCCGTAGCAAGGCTACGTCCTAGCACACGGGAGCAGCGACCTCCCGACTTCTTCATGGCATCCCACCGCTTGTTGACCTGCGGTGCATCGTGAACCACCAGGGCGTATTCTGCCGGTGGCGCCGACAAACCGCGCTGACTAGACGAGGCGCTACCGCTGAGCCGGCGAGCGGGATCTTCACGGCACACCATTCTCCTCTAAGGTAGAAGGCTAAAGAAGTAGAAGCAGGAACAGGGGAAAAAAGAGAGCAAAGCAACGACAAACGAGCAACCGAGAAGAATGCATGCATGACGGTGGCAAGGCTCTATAAAGCCCTCTCACCTCCCCGCGATCGGAATGCAACCGTCGTGAGCCCAGCGATTGCGGGCAGCAGCGACGCGCCGACGACGCGCCAAGACCATGCCACCACGCGTCCGCCTCTCGAAAGGAACACGTGACCATGGTCATGCGATCCCGACAACGCCACGACGCACGATCCGCATCCCGCCGTGTACCCTTCGATCAGGACAACACATATGGCCGCAGTCGCTCGACCCTGACACCTCAGGGGTCGGCGCGATTCTCACTGCCATTAAGACGTCGACTCCAGATGCTGACTCCGCGTCTATAGCGTGACCTCGAAAGCACCTCCGCGACAAGCTCGCTTCAGACCCGTCTCCGTAGGGAGACCCCGCGCATCGGCGTGTCCGCAGCATGAGCCCGTCCTCGACTTCGACTCCACCACCGAAGGGCCCTGTGGCCAGGGACGGCTTCGGCAACTAGCTTGACGCTGTATCCTTGGTGCGAGGTAGGAATTACACTAGACAGTGAGACTCCATCCAACAATACAGAGTTCACGGGCGCGGGACGGAGGAGGCCAAGTGGCTCGGCAACATGGCTTCGGCCTGTGAAGCCCTTCACCATGAGAGGCTCTTGTTGTAGGGGTGGTCCCCACCTAAGCCCAGCTGGCCTGTTAGAAGGTTGTACGGCCCAAAATGGGACATGTATAATGACATAAATGCCCCTGAGAGGGATACCTAAGTGTAAGGGCATTATTGTAAAACACTCCCCATGTGAGTATATATATATGCCATCCAGGGCATGGGGGAACCCTAAGCATTGCTCACCTAACTCTCCACTACCATACCTCTCTCTGTTTGGTCTGTAACCGTAACACACACATTATCTAAGAATGTTGAAACGTAACGTATGATGCGAATACTCATATCATTCTTTTTTTGTGTTGTATACATAGCCAACAAATGTTGTAGACATAGACGAGAAATGTTGCGGATGGGAATACTGATATTGTTCATTTTTGTTGCAATGTTTCGATTTCATGTATGCAACATTTCAATTTTATGCGTACAACATTGAGATTTTTATTTGATTTCATATGTGCCTCTTATTTCATGTGTGTAACATTTTGATTTCATATATACAACATTTTGATTTTATATGTATAACATTAAGATTTCATGTGTATAATATTGAGATTTTTATCAATTTTTTGTTGCATGCATGAAATTGAAATGTTGCATACATGATTAAAAAATATTGTATGCGAATGTACGGAGTTAGCATCCGTATCAGACGTCCGAGGCTATCCCATATCATGCTTGTTGAGCCTGAAAATGTTTTCCAAATAAAGCTGCTCCGGTAACTAATCGATTGTCGTTCTGTGCTAGACCAGAAGCCTTTTTTGTTGTATGCCAATGGTCTATGATAGGGTAACATTGCTTCGACATGTACTGATGTACCTTTAGGCCTACGCTGATCTTATCTTGCTGCTTGCAAACAAAACATACTGTGTTTGGCACATCTAATGTTATATATGCGTTGTGTATCAATGGTCAGCAAATTGATTTGACGTGTGCTTTATAACCGCAGTCGATGGCTGCACATAGCTCTCTCTAGCTCTCTATGCCTTATGATCACAGCCGGACCAAAATGATATTAGAATTAATCTTGACTCATGTTGAGAAGGAGTTGAAGTGTAAGTGGTCATAGGAGTTATGGTCGTAGCCACAGTCGAAAGTCGTAGCAACTTGAAAACGAGAAGAAGATATAAAGGCCAACCAACCCCCATCTCTTTGCTAGCCAGTCCAAATCTTGAGGGTGAGATTTTTCTTAAGGGGGTAGGTTTATAACATCCAAAAATTTTATTTGCATTTTATTGGATTATTTATTGGAATTTTTCTAGATTTTATTTCCAAAGCCTAGAGCAAGAAAACTTAATTTGTCTATTTTCTAAAAGCCAAAAACAGTTCATTTTATTTTTCCTGAGTTCCTTGGATTTATAGTATTTTTGTGTTGCTATTTTCTAAGAGTTTTTAAAACTTCCTAGCTTTTTTGAAAATTAACGGTTAATTTAAAAACTTAACTTCCTCCCAGGCTGACGCGTGTCCAACTCGGATCATCCTCATCACCGCGTGGCCTCATTCTGAGCGTCTGCTCTCACTTATCCGCGCTAACAGCCGGATTCCACCCATACGACATGTGTCACTCAACCGTGAGCCCTCTCGCTCACCCTCTCTCTCCTCTCTCTCCGACAGGCAGGACCCACCCGTCGGGCCCTTCTCGTTCCTCTCCTTGCTCTGGCCACCCACCATTGTTGCACCCTGAAGCTTTTAAAAGCTCATGTTACTAACCGTTGGCTCGGGCATTTGATGCCATTAGTGGCCCTAAATCACCCACTAAACATTCTGTCACCTTCCCCTTCTTTTAAACCCCGTTATTCCTCATCTTTAAGCACCATGACGCCGGCCATAAAACCGGCGATGCCGCCTCTTAGCCATTCCCCTTACCCGAGCCCTATGAAGACCTCCCCAAGCATCCACTACTCACACCGCTGCTCTCTTGCCTCTCATTTCTTTCTCTCATGTGCCCGAGACTTCCCGCACCGAGTTCCTCCTCAGCCAGCCTTAAGTTGAGCTCCGGTGAGTAATTTCGGTGAGCTTGAGACTCCTCGCGCCTCGCTGCCACCACCTCCATCTTCATCTAGCCCGCACGACCATTTGCCACCCCTTCACCGAGCCAACCCGCCACCAGAACCCCTTCGCCACCGACACTGTGCACCACCACCACTTTTTCCTTGCCATCGGCCAATTTTTTACCTCCTCGAAGCCCGCACCAAGGTGAGATGGCACTGTTGGAGTTGAGCTCGCTCAACTTCTCTCTGTACTCTCCTTACGACTCTAAATCTATGACCAAGGCTATTGTACTCTCCTTACGACTGCTACAGTACTCTGAATCTACGACCAAGGCTACTACACTCTCCTTGTGACTGCTACAGTACTTAACCACTGCAGTTTTTACGAACACTATAACTTATATGACCACAACAAATGCAAATAACATGTAGACTCTTAAACAAATTACAAGTTAAGATTATAACCATCAGGCACCCCCTGTGCCCCATCATTCGGACCTTGCCACATCAACATTTCTATGAATTTCCTTCACAAAAATAAATTGGCTAAAAATTATAAAAAAAATACTGACCCATCCGATGCCCTCGCCTCTCTTCCTTGATGGGAGACGTCAAGGACATCACATGCTGCATCTAGCTTCTACTGTCGGATATCTGCTTCTTATATATTCTTGTCATGTTAAAAAGTTGGGTTCGTTATCTTGTTATCTTGTAATGGTGGATTCTAATCTTAATGGAAATAGAATGTCTTTGTTGCATTTGCCATCAGTATTTGCTTGTTTTCAAAGGGCATAGCTAACATTATTTCTTGAGGCTAGCCAAAAACAGAAAAAATTGTAGGGAAACCTAAAATTCTCTTATTCTGATCTTTAATTCTTGCAATTCTTGATTGGGACAGGGACTAGATAGGTTCAAGAACCTTGCTTTCAAGTTTCGGATCAATTGAAATTGAATTGGGAAAGTTTCATTGATTTTGGTTTTCGTCCTGAAAAAGATTCATAATAGTACTTGCTCTGTCAACATAGTTTTGCTACTATTTTTGCTATTTTCATTCAAGGTTTGTGTGCTTTGGTTTTTAGTAGATTCAACTGAGTTGTTAAGCTGTTTCCCTACTATTTTTAGTTTGGTTTTGAGTTTCAAATAATGACCGCAACTATTCACTCCCCTCTGATTGCCGTGTTCGATCCTATAAGTGGTATCAGAGCGGGTTGCTACTGACATCGGAGGTATATAAACTATCTCCTATGTTAGATCTTTGCTGAATTTGCTTTTTGGAAGAGTCATATGTAAGCTTACATTGAGGCTCAAGGTAGTGATGTTTGGCAAAAAGTTGCAACACCTTATGTGGTTCCTACTACTGTTACTGATGAAAATAAAGCAGATGTTGATTTGAATGCTAAGGCTCATAACTTGCTTTTTCGAGGGATTTCTCGCAAAGAGTTTGATCATATTGCTCATATTCGTTCTACTCAAATAGTATGAAAAACGCTTTGTAATTATCATGAAGGAACCACTAAAATCAAGAAAATGCGCAAAAATCTTTATCAAAAAGAATATTTTGATTTTGCCATAAGGCCTGATGAATCAATTAATGATCTTTTTGCTTGTTTTGAGGTGAGAGACCATGTGGAGGTGACCCCTTGTGTGTGATGAGTAATTAACATTTGTTTGGAAAGATTGAGTTTAGTTTGAGCTATTTCTGCTAAGTCGTAGCCCCGAGAGGAGTCAGACCTCGGCTTTGATTCCTGCGAAGTCAATCGACTTCAACCCTGTCTCCGTGTTGGAGTCTGTGGTCTTCGACTCTATCTCACTGCGGAATTTGTGGTCTTCGACTTCGAACTCTCTGTGGAGTCTGTGGTCTTCGACTCTGAACTCACTATGGAGTCTATGGTCTTCGCCATCAAATCACTCAGCGAAGTCAGCAGACTTCGATTTCGGACGTGGTCTGTAGCGGTCGTAGGAAGGATATGACTTTCAGGGATTATATTTTGACTACTTTCTATTAATGCAAATGTTGATCACATTATCTCGAGCGGTGCTATGTGATGTTTTCTTGTCTGTGATGGATGCAGGACTTTGAAGCTAAGTCATGGTGAGGCATGGGATGGCCGAACTAGGCACAAGCGGTGCTGAGGTCAAAGCAGTCGGGAGATGTAGAAGATGACAAGGATTCGAAGTGGTTGCGGGTCTTGGACAGCAAGAAAAGATGAAGCTTCGAGGAAGGTGCAGGAGGGGCATTTCGGTAAAATGCGCAAGGCTGCAAAATGGAAGCGGATTCAGTTGAAGATAACGTGTAAAGGGCTGAGTTTGCTAGTGCTAACGGGTAAAGCAAATTGTGAACCCGGTAGTGGAGGCTATAAATAGAGAGGGTTAGGGTTTGGAGTTGATGTCCTGGTTCCCTCCTTTCTGATGTAGGGGTTTTGGGCTTTAGTCCCATTTTGTGTGTGAGTCTAGCAGTGAGTTGGTTCTGAGTTTCTTGATTTTCCTTTGCGTGTGTTGCTCTTGGATGGAGAGGAGGTTGTAATGGCTGGAGACATTGATATTATGTAATCATTCCTCTCTTTGAATCCATTTGAGAGACCTTGTGTCTGAGTTGTTATGGATTCTTGCATTGCTCTGAGCTTCTGCTTTAGTTCTGTCTTCTTCGTGCTCTCTGTTCTTCCTGCTTCCTTCTGCTTTGATTGGAGTTTGTGTTTGAGGATCTGCAGAATGATTCTGCTTTGAACTGGGAATCGTTACAAAGCCCCTTGGCTAGCTCATTCCCAAGAGCAAAGATCCAAATTGCAGTTTTCCTTCATGAATCTAGCTCATTGCGGTCATGCTCTGTTTCTAGGGTTTCTTGTTTGGTTGGTAGAGGAAGTGTGTTTTCTTGGTTCTTATTTCTTAGAGGATGAATGCTGGATGGGCTTAAGGTCCCATAGTTAAGAGATGCTAGAACTTCAAGTTATGCAGAAATCTTTCATCTTCGTCATGAGCAATCTGGCTAACAGACATCCTCTATTTTCAATAGTCTAGGGTTTACTGTGTGTGTAGCCAGAGGAACCTTGGGTTCATGTTGTGCTGCCAAAAAGGCTCTTTGAGTTTTATGCCTCTTGATATGAGACTATCTCTCCTTGAGAACCTTAAGCCTTTTGGCATATGGTCTCAATTTCTGATGTATCTCAGCAATTATAGTAGCTCTTAGGCACTCTGAGTTTCTTGCTCAAGTTGTAGGTTTTCGGCAGCAATAGTAACCATTGTTGAGTTTATTTTGTCAGTTGCTATGCCGATTTCTATCTTTCAGACAGTTTGATCAATCTTGAGCAGGAAATTATTGAGATCTTTGACTCAATCAGTTTTCTCTCTCGGTTTGTTTTGACTAGTAGAGAAGATTCTCTTCAGCCTGTTCTTGGTTCTGGTTCTTGGTCTTGACTTGTTTTTCTACTCACTCCTCGTCGCTTGCTCTTGGTTGTTGTTTCGTGCCGGTCGAGACCACTCCTCTTCGGCGATCGAGACAGGCTATAGTCTTGGCGGTTAGATCGGCCATAGCATTGGCAGTCAAACCGGCGGTGAACAACCGGTCAGACCGGCTTCACACATCCAGTCAGACCGACCGCTGAACTAGATTTTCAGTTGTCTGTTGTCTGAACTACCTCTTGGTTCTTGACTCGCCTTTCGTTTCTAGTTGTTCTCACTTCCGTTTCCAGTAAGCATTTAACTTCTTGCTTCATAGCTTTCATAGCTATTGGAGAAGAAAAATAGGTTGAATACTTGGGGCAATTTTGAAGGCACCATTCACCCCCTCCTCTGTTGCCATTTCAATCCTACATGAGGAAATTTTGAGTGATCTGTGTGGTGTTAATGTTATTCCTACTGATGAAGAGAAGATAACTAAAATTTTGAGATATTTATGTTCTGAGTGGTTGATGGTTGTTACAACTATTAATCGAACTGTTGGTCTAAATAAGTTAACTATAGATGATCTTTATTCTAGATTGAAAATCTCTAAGATAGAAGCTCTGCATCTTAGATTGATAAATCTTCATCTTTAGCATTTGTAACAAACCCCGTGCAAGCTACTTTGTCGAGCTCTTGATTTTGTGTTTCCTTGTCTACCTCGTCTTTGTTTTCAGAGGAACAACTCAAGCAACTTCCTGAAAAGGACTTGGCGTTGATCTTTTACGGGTGTACAAGACACCCAACAATATGAGGGTGAGAAAGCGAGGTGATGTTCCAGGCCCAATCAAGTGCTTCGAGTGTGACGAGCCAGGTCACATCAGGATGCATTGCCCCAAGCTCAAGGGTAAGAAGACTAAGGATGACAAGAACTATCGTCGTCAACCATCCAAAAACAACAATATCAATCATGGAAAATTCCCCTGCAAGTTTGCTGAAAATGTCCTATCGGCTATCGAGCGTCTAGATTTGAGCGATGTGGAATATGAGAGTTGTGACAACAACGACTACAGAAACAATGATCCTAAAGGTAAGAAGAAGAACGACAATGACTTCACGGGCATGTGCTTCATAGCAAAAAACAACGATGACGATGATAGTAATCCCAATGAGTTAAAACCATTGTATGATAAGTTTGAATATGGTTTGGTTGAACTTGCTTCTGAATTGAAAAGGACCAAAAAGAAATTGAAAGAAAATAATCTTGTTGTTGAAAATCTTAATTCAGATGTTGCTAGGCTAAGATCTTTGGTTCTTGATGATGATTCATGTTCTGCGTGTACTAATTTGTTTGTTGAGCTTAACGATGTTAGATCTATTCATGCAAGGTTCATGGATAAATTTAATTCTCTTAATGCTGAATGTGAAAAATTGCATGCTTGCTTTGCTCTTGGTACAATTGTTCATTCTTATGTTGTTAATTATTTGCTAGATACTAAGAAGAATTTGAAAACGATGAAAGTTGCTTTAGTTGCTAGTTCACTAGTCCAATCTTTTTATTCTAAGAATCTTAAATCTAGAAAATCCACTCCATATAAAAAAATGTGATTTGCTTCAAGCTAGACTTAAAGACTCTAAGGACATTATTTAACATATGCTTTATCATGAAACTCTATCTTTTTCTAATTGTCATAAGTTATATTGAAATTGAAGCTCTAACTAGGTAATTGAATGATTTTGCTTCTAAGGAAAAACTTGATTTAGCTCCTGTTCATAAATATAAATGTTGCAAATGTGCTCCTTTAGCTAAAGAGCATGTTTACCTTGAATCAACATTGGAGAAATTTTCAGGTGGCAAGAAAATTTTGAATATGATTCTAGATCAATCAAAAGTGAGTGTGAAAAATCATGGTTTAGGATTCAATGGTGTTGAGAATGTCAAGAATAAACCTCTTGAGGTTGTTAAGCTTCTTGAACCTAGAAAATGGAAGTAAAACCTGAACCAAAATAAATTGTGTTTAAATCACTTTGGTATTGCAAAGGACTCCAATACCAAAGTTGGTGCCATGAAGGCAACAAATACAACTCCTCACTGGATCAAGTATCAATGCACTCACTGTGGTAGGGATAGCCGTTTGGTTAGAGTTTGTTTCCGAAAACCAAAGCAAGGAAAGAAAGACAGGTTGTAGGTTCAAATGCAAAGGGAAGACTTTGTTTCCTTTGCAAGACGGATATCTCATCCTAGAACGGGGTATAAGCAAGCACCTTATCGTCGCATGGCTTGCATGGGTCTCTCTAATAAACTTTCTGCAGGTTTGGGACCTTTTGCGGTAGGACCGGTCAGACCAGCACCTCAACGGCAGTCTGATTGGCAACATGCAAACATTACTTTTTCATTGGATCATTATCATTGCTCGCTGTTGCTCCTCTTCATCGTGTACATCGGTACTGGTTACCTAAATCTTTATTTTCTAACCCTAGTACTAAGATGCCAATGATTGTTTGTGCCTTGTAGACTCATCGCAAGAGGAAGGAGAACATATGGCTCAACGACTCCGGTTGCTCTCGCCACATGACCGGAGACTCAAGATGGTTCTCCTTCCTCAATCGTGCCCTTGGTGATGAGATGATCAATTTTGGGGACAATTCACAAGGATGAGTTTTTGCAAGAAGAACCGTGCGCGTCAACAATAAGTTTATCTTAAAAGACATCACTCTTGTCAGTAAGTTGGACTATAATTTGCTTTTTATTTCACAGTGATAGACGATGATCTTGAGGTGAGCTTTAAAAAGCAGTCATGCTTTATTTTAGATTCATTTGGAGATCTAGTTTGTAAAATTGCTTGAGTTGGCCATTTGTTTAACGATGATATTTTGTATTCATCATCATCTGAGTTTAGCTGTCTCGTTTCATCTTAGTCTAAGGTAGGTGTTGTAGGGGTGGCCCCCACCTAAGCCCAGTCGACCTGTTAGGAGGTTGTAAAAGCCCAAAATGGGACATGAATAATGACATAAATGCCCTTGAGAGGGATACTTGGGTGTAAGGATATAATTGTAAAACACTCCCCATGAGAATATATATATGCCATCCATGCATTGGGGGAAGCCCCAAGCATTGCTCACCTAACTCTCCACTACCACACTACTCTCTCTCTGTTTGGTCTGTAACCACAACAGTTGGCGCCGTCCGTGGGGAGACGAGAGCAAGCTCCAAGATCTGAAGAAGGATGGCACCAAAGAAAACTTCATCATCAACGACGGAGAAAAAGAAGAGGGGCGCGACGGAGATGCGCGTCAACACCAGGACCTCGACATCGGCGGCTATGGGTGCGAACGTTGATGCCAGTGCCGTAGCTACTAACGTCGACGCTCATGGGGCGACGATCGACCCCTCCGCTGGTGCGACGCTTGGCACCGGCAGCATCGATCGGGTTGTCGGGAGTGATGACACTGACGCCCGCGCCACGGCGACCGCCGCCCCTACGCCCGACGCGGGAACGACAGGTGGCTCCGGCGGCAACGTCGGCCTCGTCACCAACCCCGGAGTCCATCGCACTGACATGCCGAGTAGCTCTGGAGCGCATGCCATGGTCGCTGCCAACCCGACGGTCCAACTTGTTGCGCCGACGGTTGCAACCATGGTAGCGGTGGAGAGCGCTCTACTGGCGGCCATCGGCACGCTCCAACGGGAGCTGGCGGACCTCCATGGAGCCGTTCGAGATATACAAGAGGCTCAGAGCCAGCAAGTCCCGTTGGTGGTCGCGACGGAGCCCACACCAGAGTGGGCGGACAGCCGCAACGCCCCTACCTCGAGTCGCGTCCCGCTGCGGCGCATGGATCCGGAGTCCCCCCTCTCTGTGGGCCTGCAGCAGTTGGAATGGCTGGACGACTTCAAGTTCCCCAACGCTATCGAGCCGTACAAGGGCGACACGGACCCTCGGGAGTTCTTGCACATGTATGAGACCGCCATCGAGGCTGCAGGCGGAGACGACACCACCAAAGCGAAGGGGCTCCCCCTCGCACTACAGGGAGTGGCGCTCTCTTGGTTTTTCACCATATAGCCCAACTCCATCTACGCATGGGAGCAGATCCGCGACCGCCTCTACAACAACATCCAAGGAAACTACATCGAGTGTGTCGAGACGGATCAACTCTTCGTCGTCAAGCAAAAACCTTTGGAGAAGCTCCGGGAGTACTTCAGGCGCTTCGCCAAGGTCCGCTGCCAGGTCAAGGATGTCAACGAGACAACCATTAGCAACGCAGCGATACAAGGCCTCCGCCCGGGGCCACTGGCTGAGTACAACGCGCATAAACCGATCAAGATGGTCACGAAGCTCTTCAACAAGATGGAAGAGTACGCGAGGGCGGAGGAGGATGCGCGGCGGTGCAAAGGCGATGACTCCGACACTAATCAAGTGGAGAGCGCGGCAAAGAATGAAGACGCACCAGAGGGCACCTCGAAGGGCAAGCATAAGCAAGAATCTACGAAGGACGCCCCTGAGCACAAGGACGCCAAGCCAAAGGACTCATCGGGTGACAAGCCCAAGCACGGCCAACGCAAATCCCAGAGGGCTCGCTATGTCTTCGACATCGAGGCGCTTCAAGACGGTGCCCACCGGTCGCGACGAGGCCGGGGCGGCGCAGCCGGGTCGCCGCCGACCCAGATTTTACAATCCAAATCTTCAGGATTCCATCGCACTATTCCTCGGATCGGTAGATAGTGCTCACAGATTACGATTCAATATCAAATGCATATCATGCGGAAGCGTAAATATAATAGTAAACTTACTCATGGGCGATTAGGCGAAATCAATAAATTGCAGCAATGGCGGAACGAAGCACGCAGTGGGACCTTCAGACATGCCCACAGCAGCCAACCGGAGGTTCGCGACCTAGCCCTTGACATCTTCATCTACTCGCCAGCTTGTCCAATCTTGTTGCCGAGGCGAGGTGATTTGATTTCTGATTCTGAATTTTATCGCAAAAGCGGCGTGAGCACTCGGCCCCGTGCTCATGAGCCAATACACGAAATGCAAATAAATAATATGCATGGCTTAACAAAGGAGAGGCTCGGGTTATTTTATTTGCCATAAATTGCATTTGAACAACATTAAATAGAAATGTCCTGAGACTTAGCAGTTTGAACTAAATCATAATGAGTGAAAAGAATGCAATATCGCTAATAGTGATACAGATTTTTCGTTCACCATATATGGCATCTGCACCATATGCTTATCTTTCAGCGTTATATACGCTTAACTTATCACTGGGACGACACCCAGGACAATTCCAAACCAGGGCAGTCCTTTGCCCTGCACTTTTCCATTCCCACCCACAAAACATTTTTAAATAGAACTATATCTGGTTAAGTTCCCATGTCCGCCCATGACCGTGGGCACGGCTATTCGAATAGTTTTGACTCTGCAGAGTTTGTACACTTTCACCACAAGAGGCAATCAACTCATTACCCCACACGATTCCATAGAAGTGTGGTTGAGCAGACCATCACAATGACTTTTCAAAATATCTAATCCTTTCTGATGTGACGATGGCCCGATCTTCTGAGAGGTACTGATAAGTCGATTGTGGAGATCTCGACGTTGATGATCCAAAGGCTCACCAAAACAGATCGAACCCTCGCAATCACTACACCATCGCTCCGTTGGTTATCAACCGTGCGAACACGATTGACCTCGCTAAGAAGGCTATCTCCTGCAAGCGAATCGAGAACACAAGCAAGAGAGTAAAGATGCAATCTGAAATTGCGAATAATGTTTAAGTTCACAAGTTGGGGTTCCTCAAACCGAACATGCGTAAACGCTAAGCAGAATAAACTCTTAAGAAAACCCGAGGAAAACTAAAGGGGTGCGACCTCCTTAAATAGGAGTGGGGGAGGCCGCACTTATCTAACAAAAGGGGGTGTGGTACTATTCACAGGTACTGTTCACGTGAACAGTACACCCATGATTAGTGCAGGCCCAAATAGTCTAAGTGTGATTACAAGGCCCAAGGCCCACTTTGACTCGGACTGGAAAAGTGACGCCACTTGTTTTGCAGTTTCTGATCGGCTCAGATGGAATTTTGAGGTGAGACCAGATTCATCTGAAAGTAGACTCCAAGATCTTTCCAACGAGTACTCACGGGCCCCGAGAAACCTTCTAGATCAAAAGTTATGATCATTTGAAGTAGGCGCTGTCCAGCAGTCCGAATCTGAGTCGAACTCGCGAATATGAGTTGGCTTGCGCTTGACGGTTCCACTTCTACACTTGAGCTCGCGTGGTTCTTCTCCATGGTTCCTAAGGACAAGAAAATCACAAGTCTTAGGAAGTATCGAATGCTCAGCGGAAATATTATTGACTCCTAAAAACGAGTTTACCGATAGTTGAGTTGACGAGCACGTGCCGAGTGATTGGACCTTGCCCATCATTCATGGAAGCAGTAAGAGGGGTGTTCATATCAATAGAAGTGATGTCCTCATCACTTTCTCCCACCTCACATTATGGGTAACCTCCCATTTGCGATGGGCCCCATCTGTTTGCACGGATGTTTCTCACTACTACTAGCGTCACGGGCTTCCCTCCCTCTGCGCTAGCACGACCGAGAAACATCACCCACCACTGGTGTCCCTTCAGGCCCCCTTGCCATAGCATAACCCCATCAATCCACTACCAGTGAGATGAGTCCAGGATTTCGATAAGTTTACTTAGCCAAGTTGTATTTTACAGACTTGTGGTTGTACTGTTTTACACAGGAGGTCATGACAAGATTCAGTCCTTAGGATTATCTGGGCGGTTCTACCACAAACCACACTCTCGTGCACCCTGCACCATACCCCCGAACCATCCACCCAGATAAATAAGCAAGTTGAGGTTTTTGGGAATATAAAATAACCATAATCAACATACATCAGTCATTACCACCATGACTGCCCAACCAATTTTTCTCAGGATTAAAAGTGATGCTTGGGCGCTCTCGCGCCCATGAATATCTAAACAATACTACGCAAGGCATATAATTACGGACTTATTTCCGAAAGGTTACTATTATAATTTGTGCTAGGGCGACAATGTTCACATGTTCAAATATTCCAAAGGAGGGGTAATATTAACCAAGTACACAATGGGATATAACTAGAATCTTAAATTAACATGTATTTGCATATAACATAACAGCATGCAATTTGATAATTTAAACAAAAGTAATTTGAAGAAAATGTAGGTTCAACATGATCAAAGTATTGACTCGCCTGGCACGGTTTACCGCGGTCTTGAGCTCACACAAAGCTATATCATTTGATGGTCTTGAGCTTCCAGTCTTTATCTTCAACTTGATCTCGATCTCGCTTGATCCATTCATTCTTCGGGACTCTAGTTTCTAACTACGCGATAAACGACTGAATCCAAATAAAAGCAAGTAAATCAAAAGATCCAATAAATCCGAATAAACTCAATTTAGTTTTATTATGAGTTAATGGGTGATTTGAGGCAAGGTCAGTGATAGAATACGATGACTTGACCTTTTTATTAATAATTTCTTTTATCATTTTTTTGTATTTATCAAGGAAGTTCCATGAGTTAAGTTAGAGCTATGTATCGATGTATGAGTCTGGCTGGGTATGTATTCCTTGCAACTTAGGTTATGGTAAAGGCAAACTGGACTGATGGATGAGATCTGTAC
Organism: Dendrocalamus sinicus; assembly: GCA_036346575.1. Taxonomy (NCBI): domain Eukaryota; kingdom Viridiplantae; phylum Streptophyta; class Magnoliopsida; order Poales; family Poaceae; genus Dendrocalamus; species Dendrocalamus sinicus. Next base: position 12,628,784 of record CM070669.1, on the reverse strand, counting down.
TTATTCTATAAATCTTTTAGTCTAAGGTATTATAACACTTGGATGTCTTTATTAAGTTTTAGAATAATTTCTTATATATCCCTTTTCTTATTAATTAGATTAGGATAAATAGCAAAGGCTCATTATTTATTCATATATGATAATTAAGTAAGATTTAAATCTTTATTAATCTCATTATCATATTTTATGCATCTTCATTCATAGCTAGGCTAAATTTAAGTCGAATTAGGATCCATTGGTACTAGCCTTCGCTGGCTACACCTAGTCATGCTCATCATTATTACTTACTAAATCTACATTATGATTTAATCATTGGCGCATTATCATTTTGTATACACTTTTGGCAAATGGGAGACGTATTCTTTTATGTGGGCTTGATATTAGCTTAGTTACTAAGGTGTAGGTTAACGAGATTTTTTTTTGACAATTAATAACCCATGGGTTTCTTTTATTAGACGTACGGAGTTATACCTTGACGTGGTATTTAATAGATGATACTCTAAGAGTTCAATCATCACTTGCAAAATTACATTGTAACACCATTTCCTTTTAGTCCTTAAGCGCAATTGCCCTATTAATATTCTCATTATTAATAACCGGTATTCCTAGCTACGACTCAGAGATCTTTAGGTGTTTACTAATAGCTACCTTTTATAATGTCTTTATTTAGCTCTTAGGGTGCAAACAAATATTAATAATACACCTTACTTTTTATTAGGCTCATTATTCCCAAATTATATCTATTTACAGGCAAGGTTTATCGTATAGGGTCATATATTTAGTATTGCTACTTTAATTAAGCCCAGACGGACATTTATTTAATGATAGCTTGTTAAATGGTAATGCATATATTCTATTTATAATCAAGGATATCTTTGTTAGGTTCAAACCTTTAACCAAGCTACTCCCTTTAATTACTAATTAGATTCAAAATGAACACTAATGGCACATATAATTATTAATCCCTAATTGAACATTAAGTAAGTCCAACTATATCCTAATAACTTTTTGCATCTTTTATTTATTATTTCGGATTTTCCTCCTTCACTGTAGTTATCGGCAAAAAGTTTAAAAATCCTAACTCTTACGCGGCGGCCAGAAGAATCGAACGCAGGCCGCATGAGTGAATGTGCACTGGGCTAGCCACTCGGGCTCGGGTGTTACCCGATCGATAAGGGCGAGGGAACGCAGTTGAGCTGGGCGTGGAGAGGGCTGAAGCAGAGGAAAACTCGGGGCGGTACGGCCGGTGTCGTTGGCGGCAAGGGGCGGCCGGGGAGGAGCGGGTGACCCTCAAAACGCATTGCTTGCGCCAAGGGGAAACTGGTGGAGGTACAGGCCGGGTCCGAGGGGCTTCGGAGTGGGCCGGCGGTGAGCGGCGGCAACGACTTGAGGAGGGGCTTCGACGCCAGCTAGCTGGGGTGGCGAGGAGGCTTCGGCGAGCATCGGCATAGGTTCGGGGAGGCGTGGAGGTGCTCCACCGGCGAGTAATCGAAGGGGTATTGCCCGGGGTGGCGGCGGCAGTGGAAAGGGTGGCGGCGGCCAACGGTGAGGAAAAATGACAACGCGCGACCTCTGGCGCACCGGAGTCCGATTCACGCGGTGGGGAGGCGTAGGGAGCTGGGACATGCGGTGAAGTGGCCACCTTGGCGGCGCCCGCCGGGATGTGCGAACGGCGAGGAGACTACGGCGGAGTTGGCAGCATGGGGAAAAAGGGAAGCGGGAGGAAATGGGGTGCCAGATGTGAGGGAGGGCGCCAGCTTCTTATGGCAATGGAAAGGGGAGGAAAACGGTGGGCGGTGCGGGGAAATCCGGGGGCGGAGCTAGCGCATGGGCGCCACGGGGCGGAGGTTTGCTGTGCGCGGCAGAGGAAAGAAAAGAGGTGGCGTGGCGCGGGGAGAGAAGAAAGAAGGAGAGGAAGGGAGGCGCTCGGTGGCGGGGGAAGAGAGGAGGAGAGGCCGGGGCCGCGGGCGAAAAGAGGAAAAAGAGAGGGAGAGAGAGGGGTCAGCCACATGGAAGTGAGGAGTAAATAAAATGGGAGAGAATGAGAAGCTTTTGGATTTGTAATTTGGACTTCTATTTTCTGAATTCGGGTTATTGAATTTATATTTACTAATTTTTGTATGACATTCGAAACTTAAGCTTCAAAATATTATTATTATTATGTCTGTTATATGTATGTATATATATATATATATTATTTCCTATTGCTAAACTCTTTCTTGCACAATTTGTGTATACACATATATGTATATATGTAGGTGTGTTTGTATTTTGTACACCCATGATTAGTGCAGGCCCAAATAGTCTAAGTGTGACTACAAGGCCCAAGGCCCACTTTGACTCGGACTGGAAAAGTGACGCCACTTGTTTTGCAGTTTCTGATCGGCTCAGATGGAATTTTGAGGTGAGACCAGATTCATCTGAAAGTAGACTCCAAGATCTTTCCAACGAGTACTCACAGGCCCCGAGAAACCTTCTAGATCAAAAGTTATGGTCATTTGAAGTAGGCGCTGTCCAGCAGTCCGAATCTGAGTCGAACTCGCGAATATGAGTTGGCTTGCGCTTGACGGTTCCACTTCTACACTTGAGCTCGCGTGGTTCTTCTCCATGGTTCCTAAGGACCAGAAAATCACAAGTCTTAGGAAGTATCGAATGCTCAGCGGAAATATTATTGACTCCTAAAACGAGTTTACCTGATAGTTGAGTTGACGAGCACGTGCCGAGTGATTGGACCTTGCCCATCATTCATGGAAGCAGTAAGAGGGTGTTCATATCAATAGAAGTGATGTCCTCATCATCCTCCTTCTTGAATTGGAGTCGTCCTCGACTCAAGCTCATCTTCCACGCCCAAGCAAGGTCGCAAATCTGCAATGTTAAAGGTGGGGCTAACCCCAAAATCTGCAGGCAAGTCTAACTTATATGCATTATCATTAATACGTTCAAGCACTCTAAAAGGACCATCTGCACGAGGCATGAGTTTAGACTTTCTCAATTCAGGAAATCGTTCTTTACGCAAGTGTAACCACACAAGATCACCGGTTCAAAAGTAATATGCTTGCGTCCTTGACTACCAGCAACTTTATATTTAGCATTCATAATCTCAATGTTCTCTTTAGTTGTCTCATGCATCTTACGTATGAAATCAGCACGTTGTTGCGCATCACAATTTACTTTTTCTCAAGCCGAAGAGGCAACAAGTCGATAGGTGCACGAGGTATGAAACCATAAACAATTTCAAAGGGCATTTCTTCGTGGTAGAATGCAGCGAACGATTATAAGCAAATTCCACATGAGGCAAACATTCCTCCCACATTTTTAAGTTCTTTTTAAGCACAGCCCTAAGCATAGTAGACAATGTTCTATTGACTACCTCGGTTTGTCCATCGGTTTGGGGATGACAGTAGTGGAAAATAACAGTTTAGTTCCCAACTTTCCCCACAAGGTTCTCCAAAAATGACTAAGAAATTTAGCATCACGATCTGAAACTATCGTATTCGGAATACCATGCAAGCGAACAATTTCCTTAAAGAACAAATCAGCAACATGTGTAGCATCATCACTTTTATGACATGGTATAAAATGAGCCATCTTAGAGAATCTATCCACGACAACAAAAATACTATCCCTCCCCTTCTTTGTCCTAGGAAGCCCTAAAACAAAGTCCATAGAAATATCTTCCCAAGGTACGCTTGGAACAGGAAGAGGCATGTATAAACCATGAGGATTAAGTCGTGACTTAGCTTTTTGGCACGTGGTGCAGCGAGAAATGAAGCGTTCGACGTCACGCCTCATCTTTGGCCAATAAAAATGGTGGAACAGAATGTCCTCAGTCTTCTTCACGCCGAAGTGGCCCATCAATCCTCCTCCATGCGCCTCCTGTAACAACAAAAGACGAACGGAGCCAACAGGAATGCATAGCTTGCCAGCACGGTATATGAAACCATCATGCACAACAAATTTATTCCAACCCTTTCCCTCTTGACAATTTAGCAACACGTCTTTAAAATCAGCATCATGCACATATTGCTCCTTTATTGTCTCTAACCCAAAGATTTTGAAATCAAGTTGTGAAAGCATGGTATATCTCTAGACAACGCATCGCCTATCACATTTTCTTTCCCTTTTATATTTAATGACATAGGAAAAGATTCAATAAACTCAATCCACTTAGCATGTCTACGGTTCAGGTTGGTTTGACTTGAATATGTTTCAAGGATTCATGATCGAATGTATTACAAACTCTTTGGGCCATAAATAATCTGCCAAGTTTCCAAAGTTCGAACTAGAGCATATAATTCTTTATCATAGGTAGAATAGTTCAAACTAGGACCACTTAACTTTTCACTAAAGTAAGCAACAGGTTTTCCTTCTTGCATTAACACACCCCAAGACCTATGCCACTAGCATCACATTCTAATTCAAAAGTCTTGCTGAAATCGGAAGTTGAAGCAAAGGGGCATGTGTTAACTTATCTTTGAGAGTGTCAAAGCTTGTTGATGATTGGTGGCCCAAGTAAAAGGAACACCCTTCTTTGTAAGCTCATTCAATGGTGCAGCGAGGTGCTGAAATCCCGAACAAAACGCCGATAGAAACCAGCGAGCCGAAAACTCCGCACTTGTGTGACCGTTTTAGGAGGCGGCCAACTCGGATAGCGATGATCTTGGCTTGATCAACCTCAATTCCCTGCGGAGTAACAACATAGCCAAGAAAACAAACTCGATCGGTGCAAAGGTGCACTTTTCGAGGTTACCAAACAAGCGTGCATCTCTCAAAGCAACAAAACAGCACGTAAGTGTTCAAGATGTTCATCTAGTGACTTGCTGTAAATCAATATATCATCAAAGTAAACTACCACAAACTTACCAATGAAAGCACGTAAAACCTCGTTCATTAATCTCATGAAAGTGCTAGGGGCATTAGTTAAACCAAAGGCATCACTAGCCACTCATATAACCCAACTTAGTTTTAAATGCCGTCTTCCATTCATCTCCAAGTTTCATTCTAATTTGGTGGTATCCACTCGCAAGTCAACTTTAGAAAACATTGTAGAGCCACTTAATTCATCAAGCATGTCGTCTAACCTAGGAATAGGATGACGGTATCTAATGGTAATATTATTAATAGCTCTACAATCAACACACATACGCCACGACCCATCTTTCTTTGGAACCAAAAGTACAGAACAGCACATGGACTAAGGCTCTCACGTCGTACCCTTTGTCAAGCAAGTCTCGCACTTGACGCTCAATCTCCTTAGTCTCCTCCGGGTTGGTTCGGTATGGCGCACGGTTGGGTAGGGAAGCTCCTGGAATCAAATCAATTTGATGTTCAATACCCCTAATTGGTGGCAGCCCTGGGGGTATCTCAGTAGGAAACACAATCTCAAATTCCTGCAAAGGTTAGTGACAGCAGACGGCAAAGAGCTAGATATATCATCAAGTGAAAATAAAGCATCTTTGCATATCAAAGCATAGCATGGCATTTCATCATGACAAATTTCAGCAAGATCAGATTTGGTTGCAAGCATGACACAACCCTTTAATTTAATTCCCTCGGTCCTAGAACTAGATGGCAACCTCTCTTTCTTAGGTGGGAAAACATCCTTCACTACTTGCTGATTTTCAGATTCATGTTCAAGTTCTTTCTTCTTATTTTCAGCTAGCTCTTTATCACAATTAGCAATTTCAGTGGGTGTCAAAGGTAGCAAAGTTATTTTCTTTCCTTTGTGCACAAGAGAGTATTTATTACTTCTACCATGATGAGTTGCATCGGTATCAAATTCCCATGGGCGACCTAATAAAAGTGAGCATGCTTGCATAGGTACTACATCGAAATCAGCAACATCATGATAGGAACCAATGGAAAATTGCACTCTCAGATTGTGTTACCTTCACCTTACATTGTTGTTGAACCACCGAATGTGGTATGGGTGAGGATGCGCACGTGTGGTCAAGCCAAGCTTCTTGACCAATCCTGAATCCACCAAGTTATTGCAGCTCCGCCATCAATTGTAACACGAACACGGCAATCCTTGACGATGAGGAACATCTGAAACAAATTATGACGTTGTAGCTTCTCCTCTTGCTCTCTTTGAGTGCTCGATGCTCATTGCGCACGCTTATGGTTCTATAACTCGCCGTAGCAGCGGCACCTAAAATCTCCTCACCATCACTATCTGTCTCATGATCATCATCATCACCGCAAGGTTAGCTGCAAGAGCATATTCATCCTCAACATCACTAGCACTTACATAACCACCATCTTCTCGTCGCAATGTACGCCCGCTGACTTGGGCAATCTCTCATGACGTGGCCCATCCCTTTACAACGGTGGCACACAATGCCCGTCGTACGGCCCGTGGAAGCAACCGATGAAGAGCTCTTTGCTGGTGCTTGCACACTAGTAGATTTGCTTGCCTCGGGTGCTCGTGATGGTGGTGGCAGTGCTGCTGAACGCGCCTACTCACGAGGGGGCAGCAGCTCGAAAAACAGGAGGTGGGGCTGTCTTGGGTTGCTCCTGTGTTGGTCTCGATGTAGACGTACCTCCAAAATTGCTCCTTGTCCTTTGTTGTCTACCCTGCAATTCTTTCTCTGCCAAACAAGCAAGCTGGAACAATCTATTGATATCATTATACTCTTTGTAATCAATTATGTCCTGAATTTCACGCCTTAATCCCCCATAAAAACGAGCCATCTTATCCTCCTCATCCTCTTCAACATTACAACGCAGCATGCCTATTTGCAGTTCTTGATAATATTCCTCAACAGATCTATTACCTTGGTCTAAGCGCTGCAATTTCTTACGCATTTCACGTTTAAAAGCAGGAGGAACAAATCTAGCACGCATAGCTACCTTCAATCTATCCCATGTATCGAGGGCTAAGCTGAATTAACTACTTGAGTCCACCAAATGATAGCAAAATCTTTAAATTTACTAGTAGCTTGTCCGACTCTATGCACTTCAGAACTAGATGGGCATTAAATTTTTGTTCAACTGTCATCTCCCAATCTAGATAAGTTTCAGCATCATAGGTACCATAAAAGATGGTATGGAAAATTTAACTTTAGCAAACGGGTCATCATGAACATGAGCATTGTGATACTGAAAATTATTGTTACCTCCCATACCATGACGGTTCGATGAGGATGGTGTCGTGGGCGTGCAGCACCGGCGTCACGGTTTTGTCTCTCATTATCATCTCCCTCCTCATGATCTTGGCCTCCATTGTTTGGTGGCGATTCACCATTCTTTCAAGGCGTGTAGTGAGTGTTGCAATGCTCTCATTGATGGAAAGTTGCATTGTATCCATCTTCCTATCGATGTCATCGATAATGGCAGCGTTGTTCATCCAAAAGCGTCATGAGCTCTCCCTTTAAAACACACTCTTGCGCATCGACGCCTCACCGCCATGGTTAGTAGCAAACAAAAGACAACACAAAGGTATTATCCCTATCAACTACTAGGTGGCGAGAAGTAGAATCACACACTCTCAGCGTCTTATCACACTCTTACAAGTGTTCTTACCAATGTAGCAGGTGGTACAACCGTGGCTGGTTCGTGACACCGTGTCGGCGTGAATACGATTGCAGAGGAACCTGTTCGATCAAGAGTAGGTGTAGCTTGGAAGGCACAATATGGTAGCAATGGAGAACAATCAGTTCATTTCAGAATTGCATAGAATTGAATTATAGTTCGTATCTAGCACTTAGCCTATGTTGCTGATCAACCAAGGATGGAAGAAGGCTAAGAATAAGTGTATGGTAAAGTGTAGGAGTGGTAAATACAAGATAATTCAATCCAATTCAAACTGGAATTGAAGAACACAAGGATTGACCCAAAACTGAAAACTTCAGATTTCTGTCCACTGGACAGCACGTTGGTAATTCGGCCGTAACTTTTTGTCAGATGCCTCTTTTTCACTGATTCTTTTTTTTTACTGTTTTCTGACGGCTTTTTCTACAGATTTTGTTTTGGGGCCAACTTCTGAATCCCAACACTGAAATTCGCACAAAAATCACAACTGCTCACTGTTGCAGATTCAGAACAGATAATTGGGTCAACTTTCACCGCACATATCTCTTAACTGCCTGGCTGGAATGACGTGAAATTTTACAGATAGATGGATAAGGAATTTTTGAATCTAATGGCGGTGGTCCCACTCAAAAATAATCTCGGAATCAAAAGATATGATGTTTTTGGAGGCGGCTGCAGAGGAAGGAAAAATCAGCCGAAATTGGAAATTAGGGTTTGGGGTGGGGAATTTTTTTTTGTTTGGATTTTCAATGGAACAAAGATATGACCAGCAACTAGACAATACTATGACGGACACAAATTCAATTTAGCAAACCAAAACTAACAGATTGAAAGGCACAACGGGGTTTGGATAGCGGAAATTAACTTTTTTTTTTGTGGGGCAATTTTTTTTTCTGGACTATAGGAAATAAAAACCAATCTACTAACTAGGGATACAAGAATTACCTCACGGGCAACCGTTGCTCGATACCAACTGATGTGGCGATGGCCCGATCTTCCGAGAGGTACTGATAAGTCGATTGTGGAGATCTCGACGTTGATGATCCAAAGGCTCCGACCAAAACAGATCGAACCCTCGCAATCACTACACCATCGCTCCGTTGGTTATCAACCGTGCGAACACGATTGACCTCGCCAAGAAGGCTATCTCCTGCAAGCGAATCGAGAACACAAGCAAGAGAGTAAAAGATGCAATCTGAAATTGCGAATAATGTTTAAGTTCACAAGTTGGGGTTCCTCAAACCGAACATGCGGCGAAATGCTAAGCAGAATAAACTCTTAAGAAAAACCCGAGGAAAACTAAAGGGTGCGACCTCCTTAAATAGGAGTGGGGAGGCCGCACTTATCTAACAAAGGGGTGTGGTACTATTCACGGGTACTGTTCACGTGAACAGTACACCCATGATTAGTGCAGGCCCAAATAGTCTAAGTGTGATTACAAGGCCCAAGGCCCACTTTGACTCGGACTGGAAAAGTGACGCCACTTGTTTTGCAGTTTCTGATCGGCTCAGATGGAATTTTGAGGTGAGACCAGATTCATCTGAAAGTAGACTCCAAGATCTTTCCAACGAGTACTCACGGGCCCCGAGAAACCTTCTAGATCAAAAGTTATGATCATTTGAAGTAGGCGCTGTCCAGCAGTCCGAATCTGAGTCGAACTCGCGAATATAAGTTGGCTTGCGCTTGACGGTTCCACTTCTACACTTGAGCTCGCGTGGTTCTTCTCCATGGTTCCTAAGGACAAGAAAATCACAAGTCTTAGGAAGTATCGAATGCTCAGCGGAAATATTATTGACTCCTAAAAACGAGTTTACCTGATAGTTGAGTTGACGAGCACGTGCCCGAGTGATTGGACCTTGCCCATCATTCATGGAAGCAGTAAGAGGGGTGTTCATATCAATAGAAGTGATGTCCTCATCACTTTCTCCCACCTCACATTATGGGTAACCTCCCATTTGCGATGGGCCCCATCTGTTTGCACGGGATGTTTCTCACTACTACTAGCGTACGGGCTTCCCTCCCCTCTGCGCTAGCACGACTGAGAAACATCACCCACCACTGGTGTCCCTTCAGGCCCCCTTGGCATAGCATAACCCCATCAATCCACTACCAGTGAGATGAGTCCAGGATTTCGATAAGTTTACTTAGCCAAGTTGTATTTCTGGACTTGTGGTTGTCTTGCTTTACAGGAGGTCATGACAAGATTCAGTCCTTAGGATTATCAGGCGGTTCTACCACAAACCACACTCGTGCACCTGCACCATACCCCCGAACCATCCACCCAGATAAATAAGCAAGTTGAGGTTTTTGGGAATATAAAATAACCATAATCAACATACATCGGTCATTACCACCATGACTGCCCAACCAATTTTCTCGGATTAAAAGTGATGCTTGGCGCTCGCGCCATGAATATCTAAACAATACTACGCAAGGCATATAATTACGGACTTATTTCCGAAAGGTTACTATTATAATTTGTGCTAGGGCGACAATGTTCACATGTTCAAATATTCCAAAGGAGGGGTAATATTAACCAACTACACAATGGGATATAACTAGAATCTTAAATTAACATGTATTTGCATATAACATAACAGCATGCAATTTGATAATTTAAACAAAAGTAATTTGAAGAAAATGTAGGTTCAACATGATCAAAGTATTGACTCGCCTGGCACGGTTTACCGCGGTCTTGAGCTCACACAAAGCTATATCATTTGATGGTCTTGAGCTTCCAGTCTTTATCTTCAACTTGATCTCGATCTCGCTTGATCCATTCATTCTTCGGGACTCTAGTTTCTAACTACGCGATAAACGACTGAATCCAAATAAAAGCAAGTAAATCAAAAGATCCAATAAATCCGAATAAACTCAATTTAGTTTTATTATGAGTTAATGGGTGATTTGAGGCAAGGTCAGTGATAGAATACGATGACTTGACCTTTTTATTAATAATTTCTTTTATCATTTTTGTATTTATCAAGGAAGTTCCATGAGTTAAGTTAGAGCTATGTATCGATGTATGAGTCTGGCTGGGTATGTATTCCTTGCAACTTAGGTTATGGTAAAGGCAAACTGGACTGATGGATGAGATCTGTACTTATTCTATAAATCTTTTAGTCTAAGGTATTATAACACTTGGATGTCTTTATTAAGTTTTAGAATAATTTCTTATATATCCCTTTTCTTATTAATTAGATTAGGATAAATAGCAAAGGCTCATTATTTATTCATATATGATAATTAAGTAAGATTTAAATCTTTATTAATCTCATTATCATATTTTATGCATCTTCATTCATAGCTAGGCTAAATTTAAGTCGAATTAGGATCCATTGGTACTAGCCTTCGCTGGCTACACCTAGTCATGCTCATCATTATTACTTACTAAATCTACATTATGATTTAATCATTGGCAGCATTATCATTTTGTATACACTTTTGGCAAATGGGAGACGTATTCTTTTATGTGGGCTTGATATTAGCTTAGTTACTAAGGTGTAGGTTAACGAGATTTTTTTTTGACAATTAATAACCCATGGGTTTCTTTTATTAGACGTACGGAGTTATACCTTGACGTGGTATTTAATAGATGATACTCTAAGAGTTCAATCATCACTTGCAAAATTACATTGTAACACCATTTCCTTTTCGTCCTTAAACGCAGTGCCCTATTAATATTCTGTTATTAATAACTTCGGTATTCCTAGCTACGACTCCGAGATCTTTAGGTGTTTACTAATAGCTACCTTTTATAATGTCTTTATTTAGCTCTTAGGGTGCAAACAAATATTAATAATACACCTTACTTTTTATTAGGCTCAGCGTTATTCCCAAATTATATCTATTTACCTGGGCAAGGTTTATCGTATAGGGTCATATATTTAGTATTGCTACTTTAATTAAGCCCAGCACGGACATTTATTTAATGATAGCTTGTTAAATGGTAATGCATATATTCTATTTATAATCAAGGATATCTTTGTTAGGTTCAAACCTTTAACCAAGCTACTCCCTTTAATTACTAATTAGATTCAAAATGAACACTAATGGCACATATAATTATTAATCCCTAATTGAACATTAAGTAAGTCCAACTATATCCTAATAACTTTTTGCATCTTTTATTTATTATTTCGGATTTTCCTCCTTCACTGTAGTTATTGGCAAAAAGTTTAAAAATCCTAACTCTTACGCGGCGGCCAGAAGAATCGAACGCAGGCCGCATGAGTGAATGTGCACTGGGCTAGCCACTCGGGCTCGGGTGTTACCCGATCGATAAGGGCGAGGAACGCAGCTTGAGTGGGCGTGGAGAGGGCTGAAGCGAGGAAAACTCGGGCGGTGCGGCGGTGTCGTTGGCGGCAAGGCGGCGGGAGGAGCGGTGACCCTCAAAACGCATTGCTTGCGCCAAGGGGAAACTGGTGGAGGTACAGGCCGGGTCCGAGGGGCTTCGGAGTGGGCCGGCGGTGAGCGGCGGCAACGACTTGAGGAGGGGCTTCGACGCCAGCTAGCTGGGGTGGCGAGGAGGCTTCGGCGAGCATCGGCATAGGTTCGGGGAGGCGTGGAGGTGCTCCACCGGCGAGTGATCGAAGGGGTATTGCCGGGGTGGCGGCGATGGAAAGGGTGGCGGCCAACGGTGAGGAAAAATGACAACGCGCGACCTCTGGCGCACCGGAGTCCGATTCACGTAGTGGGGAGGCGTAAGGGGAGCTGGGACATGCGGTGAAGTGGCCACCTTGGCCGGCGCTCCGCCGGGGATGTGCGAACGGCGAGGAGACTACGGCGGGAGTTGACAGCGCTGGGGAAAAAGGGAAGCGGGAGGAAATGGGGTGCGAGATGTGAGGAGGCGCCACTTCTTATGGCAATGGAAAGGGAGGAAACGGTGGGCGGTGCGGGAAATCCGGGGCGGAGCTAGCGCATGGGCGCCACGGGGCGGAGGTTTGCTGTGCGCGACAGAGGAAAGAAAAGAGGTGGCGTGAGCGCGCGGGAGAGAAGAAAGAAGGAGAGGAAGGGGAGGCGCGCTCGGTCGGCAGGGGGGAAGAGGGAGGAGAGGCCAGGGCCCGCGGGCAGAAAGAGGAAAAAGAGAGGGGAGAGAGAGGGGCTGGGGCCACATGGAAGTGAGGGAGTAAATAAAATGGGAGAGAATGAGAAGCTTTTGGATTTGTAATTTGGACTTCTATTTTCTGAATTCGGGTTATTGAATTTATATTTACTAATTTTTGTATGACATTCGAAACTTAAGCTTCAAAATATTATTATTATTATGTCTGTTATATGTATGTATATATATATATATTATTTCCTATTGCTAAACTCTTTCTTGCACAATTTGTGTATACACATATATGTATATATGTAGGTGTGTTTGTATTTTGTTCATCGGCTTTTATTGCTATTTATGCCATTATTTTCAAAATGAGATTTTATAGTTTTAACTCAGGTTTCTCTCTTCTTATACTGGATCATCTTTTCAGATTTCGCATTTTAAATCTTAATTTTCTACTAATTAAATATGTTTGCTTCTTCTTGATCCTTTTAACTTTTGGAACCTTCACCAAATTTCTCAGAAAAACATCATAAACTCCAAATTCAAATAAAACATATTGCAAAATAATTCAAAAGCTTCACATTTTCAAATTTCAAAATTTTGGGATGTTACAAACCTACCCCCCTTAAATGAATCTCGACCCCGAGATTCCGGTAGAGCAGAGAGAATGTAGGTGGGTTATATTGGCTAGCAATGGGTTTCGAGGTGTTGTTTGACGCATAGCTCGCTAACTCCATAGAGAGATGAGAATCTGCACAATAGGGGTTAGCACTTGGGGAAATAAAAAGGAAAGAGAGAAACCTTGTTCTCCTAGATAGGTCGTAGACTTCCAAATACTTGTTCTTCGACATTGTTGTCTTCACATCATCGTAGAATGGAGTGGTTGCATCGTCTATTGGACATATGGTTGTAGAATTGCCTTACTAATAGGTGGGTAGCAATGGTCTGTGCCGTAAGAGTAGACAGAAGGGGAGAGGACCTGCACTTAAAGGAGGCAAAAAGGGAGGGAGAAGATCTTTATTCTTCTGGAGAGGGCATCATCTTCAGGGTGCTTGCTCCTTGATTTTGCCGACATTATATCTCGTAGTGCTACCCCCCTTAAATAAATGATGATTATCATTATTCATCCATTGTACTATAGCTGTCTTGGTCATCACGAGATTGGCGGGTGGTCTTCTTCACAGTGATGTTGTTCTCCTCAAATATTGGAAGGTTGCAGAGTCTTCACATCTTCTTGATTGCATTGGTTTTGGGTTACTTGTTATTTTGTTCCTTTGGATCCGATGGGGTTTTCAGAAAAGGTGAGAGGGAATAGCATGAGATGAGGATTAAATCGCGGAGATAAGGTGTTCTAACCCATTTAACTTTAAAGGAAAATACCCCGGAAGCTGGGGTGATACAGAACCACACAAATTTTAAAAGCAAGCTTTTTCTGTGACTGCGAAATAGGACGCCCAAGGGCAAGAATGCAGTACACAGAGCCAAATAAAATCTTGCAACAATACAACGTCTACTCGGGGAACACACATAGGAGGGTGCAGGGTTCATATGCACAGTCCGTCTAAAACGAGACCATCTTATCTTCATGATCATCTTCGACGTTCCTAACCTTAATATTTGGAGTAGGGGTATGAGAAAAGGATCAAAATTTTCCTTTTGTAATAAATAGAAAGAAGTGGAAAGTATTTGGGGTAGTTTCATTGGTTTTGGCACTCATTTTTTTTATAAATGATCCTTGTGGCAAAACAGATTTTTTTTAAGATATCCTAATCTCTTCCAATGCTCAACTATCCATCACTGAATCAATTCACTCCCATATGATTTTTTTTGTACATAAGGCTTAGAATCCAATGGCCTTTATAATTTAACTTCCACTTTTGCAAACTGCACTTAGGCTATCTTTCTTCATTAATTGTTCATGGCATTACTGCCATCTAAGACTCCAAACAGCGAAGGAGATTATTTATTTTATTTGATCCACCAATATAATTCTTCCATTTAAAATTTTATTAATCGAATCGAAGTTACCAATTCTGATATGTGCTTGAATTTCCACCACATCTTTATAAATCCAATCTCAGGTCCGTCAATTGCCTATTTTATCAGCTTTCCAATCCTATGAAGATCTAACTTTCTTTATTTAGATCCACTGATGTCTTTCGTATCGTGACCTCCTAATAATCCAGTCTGGTATCATTGATCCAAATCCATAGTTTGCTTCTCCAATGATCAACCTGAATCATTATTGTCTATCTACTCCTCAATTCTGAATTCTGATGATTATCCAACATTATTACCTTTAGGTCCACCAGTGTCATGTGTATCAGGACTTCCTAATAATTCAAGATTGTATTCAAAATCATAATTACTCCTCGGGTAACCACCTAAATCTTCAGTGACAACCTCCGATTTAATTCATTATTATGAACATCTTCCAGGAATAATGTTATTAATCAAGTATGTACTCTGATAATTGTTATCATCTCTCCAATTTCTCAAAACTCTATCAATTTATCTAGCAATCGATCATATTCCACTATCCCACTATTGTAAATATCTCCCAAGAATTATGTTATTTATCAATGTTGTACTCCCGTGATTATTTTCATATATCATATTTTCTCCAAGAATAACTTAATTCATCTATCTAGTCAATCCAATCCTTTCCGTTAGGCTCCACCAATTTTTTTTGTTCTTCCAATTTTCACCCTATTGTTTATTCCAAAAATAAAACAATCTTTGATATTAAGCTTCAAGGTTAAGCACCATGACTCTTGGCCTTAAGTGCGTTTTCATAGAGAGTTTACAAGAAAAGTACTGGATTTTCATCACTTTGAATTTGGGTAAGAGAGCTTCAGAAGTAAAATGGCTAGGGCAGCATATAGATAAGGGAGAATCATCTAAGAGAGATGAGAATGAGTGATACAACTTATATTTTTTGAAATAGATTTTGAAGGAATAATTCTAGTTATGAAACTAACGACCATGCTAACTAGGTCACGACCTGCAGTCGATATGCTCTGATACCATCGCTGTCAGACCAATATTTTACAATCCGGAATCTTCTGTGATTCCATCGCACTATTCCCTGGATCAGTAGATAGTGCTCACAGATTACAGTTCTGAATATCAAATGCATATCATGCGGAAGCGTAAATATAATAGTAAACTTACTCATGGGCGATTAGGCGAAATCAATAAATTGCAGCGGCGGAAGAATGAAGCACGCAGTGGGACCTTCGGACATGCCCACAAGCAGCCAACCGGAGGTTCGCGACCTAGCCCTTGACATCTTCATCTACTCGGCCAGCTTGTCCAATCTTGTTCTTTGGCGAGGTGATTTGATTTCTGATTCTGAATTTTATCGCAAAGCGGCGTGAGCACTCCGACCCCGTGCTCCACGAGCCAATACACAAAATGCAAATAAATAATATGCATGGCTTAACAAAGGAGAGGCTCGGGTTATTTTATTTGCCATAAATTGCATTTAAACTACATTAAATAGAAATGTCCTGAGACTTAGCAGTTTGAACTAAATCATAATGAGTGAAAAGAATGCAATATCGCTAATAGTGATACAGATTTTTCGTTCACCATATATGGCATCTGCACCATATGCTTATCTTTCAGCGTTATATACGCTTAACTTATCACTGGGACGACACCCAGGACAATTCCAAACCAGGGCAGTCCTTCGCCCTGCACTTTTCCATTCCCACCCACAAAACATTTTTAAAAAGAACTATATCTGGTTAAGTTCCCATGTCCGCCCATGACCGTGGGCACGGCTATTCGAATAGTTTTGACTCTGCAGAGTTTGTACACTTTCACCACAAGAGACAATCAACTCATTATCCCACACGATTCCTTAGAAGTGTGGTTGAGCAGACCATCACAATGACTTTTCAAAATATCTAATCCTTTCTCCCACCTCACATTATGGGTAACCTCCCATTTGCGATGGGCCCCATCTGTTTGCACGGGATGTTTCTCACTACTACTAGCGTGCACGGGCTTCCTCCCTTTGCGCTAGCACGACGAGAAACTTCACCCACCACCGTGTCCCTTCAGCCCCCTTGCCATAGCATAACCCCATCAATCCACTACCAAGTGAGATGAGTCCAGGATTTCGATAAGTTTACTTAGCCAAGTTGTATTTTACTGACTTGTGGTTGTCTTGTTTTACAGGAGGTCATGACAAGATTCGATCCTTAGGATTATCTGGCGGTTCTACCACAAACCACACTCGTGCACCTGCACCATACCCCGAACCATCCACCCGGATAAATAAGCAAGTTGAGGTTTTGGGAATATAAAATAACCATAATCAACATACATCGTCATTACCACCATGACGCCCAACCAATTTTCTCGAGATTAAAAGTGATGCTTGGCGCTCTCGCGCCCATGAATATCTAAACAATACTACGCAAGGCATATAATTACGGACTTATTTCGAAAGGTTACTATTATAATTTGTGCTAGGCGACAATGTTCACATGTTCAAATATTCCAAAGGAGGGTAATATTAACCAAGTACACAATGGGATATAACTAGAATCTTAAATTAACATGTATTTGCATATAACATAACAGCATGCAATTTGATAATTTAAACAAAATTAATTTGCAGAAAGCGTAGGTTCAACATGATCAAAGTATCGACTCGCCTGGCACGGTTTACCGCGGTCTTGAGCTCACACAAAGCTATATCATTTGATGGTCTTGAGCTTCCAGTCTTTATCTTCAACTTGATCTCGATCTCGCTTGATCCATTCATTCTTCGGGACTCCAGTTTCTAACTACGCGATAAATGACTGAATCCAAATAAAAGCAAGTAACTCAAAAGATCCAAATAAATCTGAATAAACTCAATTTAGTTTTATTATGAGTTAATGGGTGATTTGAGGCAAGGTCAGTGATAGAATACGATGACTTGACCTTTTTATTAATAATTTCTTTTATCATTTTTTTGTATTTATCAAGGAAGTTCCATGAGTTAAGTTAGAGCCATGTATCGATGTATGAGTCTGGCTGGGTATGTATTCCTTGCAACTTAGGTTATGGTAAAGGCAAACTGGACTGATGGATGAGATCTGTACTTATTCTATAAATCTTTTAGTCAAGGTATTATAACATTGGATGTCTTTATTAAGTTTTAGAATAATTTCTTATATATCCCTTTTCTTATTAATTAGATTAGGATAAATAGCAAAGGCTCATTATTTATTCATATATGATAATTAAGTAAGATTTAAATCTTTATTAATCTCATTATCATATTTTATGCATCTTCATTCATAGCTAGGCTAAATTTAAGTCGAATTAGGATCCATTGAGTGCTGGCCTTGGCTACACCTAGTCATGCTCATCATTATTACTTACTAAATCTACATTATGATTTAATCATTGGCAGCATTATCATTTTGTATACACTTTTGGCAAATGGGAGACGTATTCTTTTATGTGGGCTTGATATTAGCTTTACTAAGGTGTAGGTTAACGAGATTTTTTTTGACAATTAATAACCCATGGGTTTCTTTTATTAGACGTACGGAGTTATACCTTGACGTGGTATTTAATAGATGATACTCTAAGAGTTCAATCATCACTTGCAAAATTACATTGTAACACCATTTCCTTTTCGTCCTTAAACGCGATTGCCTATTGATATTCATTATTAATAACTTCGGTATTCCTAGCTACGACTCCGAGATCTTTAGGTGTTTACTAATAGCTACCTTTTATAATGTCTTTATTTAGCTCTTAGGGTGCAAAACAAATATTAATAATACACCTTACTTTTTATTAGGCTCAGCGTTATTCCCAAATTATATCTATTTACAGGCAAGGTTTATCGTATAGGGTCATATTTTTAGTATTGCTACTTTAATTAAGCCCAGCCACGGACATTTATTTAATGATAGCTTGTTAAATGGTAATGCATATATTCTATTTATAATCAAGGATATCTTTGTTAGGTTCAAACCTTTAACCAAGCTACTCCTTTTAATTACTAATTAGATTCAAAATGAACACTAATGGCACATATAATTATTAATCCCTAATTGAACATTAAGTAAGTCCAACTATATCCTAATAACTTTTGCATCTTTTATTTATTATTTCGGATTTTCCTCCTTCACTGTAGTTATCGGCAAAAAGTTTAAAAATCCTAACTCTTACGCGGCGGCCAGAAGAATCGAACGCAGGCCGCATGAGTGAACGTGCACTGGGCTAGCCACTCGGGCTCGGGTGTTACCTGATCGATAAGGGCGAAGGAACGCAGTTGAGCTGGGCGTGGAGAGGGCTGAAGCAGAGGAAAACTCGGGGCGGTACGGCCGGTGTCGTCGGCGGCAAGGGGCGGCCGGGGAGGAGCGGGTGACCTTCAAAACGCATTGCTTGCGCCAAGGGGAAACTGGTGGAGGTACAGGCCGGGTCCGAGGGGCTTCGGAGTGGGCCGGCGGTGAGCGGCGGCAACGACTTGAGGAGGGGCTTCGACGCCAGCTAGCTGGGGTGGCGAGGAGGCTTCGGTGAGCATCGGCATAGGTTCGGGGAGGCGTGGAGGTGCTCCACCGGCGAGTAATCGAAGGGGTATTGCCCGGGGTGGCGGCGGCCGACGGTGAGGAAAAATGACAACGCGCGACCTCTGGCGCACCGGAGTCCGATTCACGCAGTGGGGAGGCGTAAGGAGAGCTGGGACATGCGGTGAAGTGGCCACCTTGGCCGGCGCTCCGCCGGGGATGTGCGAACGGCGAGGAGACTACGGCGGGAGTTGGCAGTGCGGGGGAAAAGAAGAAACGGGAGGAAATGGGGTGCGGATGTGAGGAGGCGCGGCTTCTTATGGCAATGGAAAGGGGAGGAAAACGGTGGGCGGTGCGGGGAAATCCGGGGGCGGAGCTAGCGCATGGGCGCCACGGGGCGGAGGTTTGCTGTGCGCGACAGAGGAAAGAAAAGAGGTGGCGTGAGCGCGCGGGAGAGAAGAAAGAAGGAGAGGAAGGGGAGGCGCGCTCGGTCGGCAGGGGGGAAGAGGGAGGAGAGGCCAGGGCCCGCGGGCAGAAAGAGGAAAAAGAGAGGGGAGAGAGAGGCTGGGCCCACATGGAAGTGAGGGAGTAAATAAAATGGGAGAGAATGAGAAGCTTTTGGATTTGTAATTTGGGACTTCTATTTTCTGAATTCGGGTTATTGAATTTATATTTACTGATTTTTGTATGACATTCGAAACTTAAGCTTCAAAATATTATTATTATTATGTCTGTTATATGTATATATATATATATATTATTTCCTATTGCTAAACTCTTTCTTGCACAATTTGTGTATACACATATATGTATATATGTAGGTGTGTTTGTATTTTGTTCATCCGCTTTTATTGCTATTTATGCCATTATTTTCAAAATGAGATTTTATAGTTTTAACACAGGTTTCTCTCTTCTTATACTGGATCATCTTTTCAGATTTCGCATTTTAAATCTTAATTTTCTACTAATTAAATATGTTTGCTTCTTCTTGATCCTTTTAACTTTTGGAACCTTCACCAAATTTCTCAGAAAAACATCATAAACTCCAAATTCAAATAAAACATATTGCAAAATAATTCAAAAGCTTCACATTTTCAAATTTCAAAATTTTGGGATGTTACAGTCGCGATAATAGACCCCATGCAGAACAAGAAGACCAGTTCTACGGCCTGTGGTGCGAGGTGCATGGCTGGGGTAGCCACAACACACGGGAATGCACTACCATTGCGGTGCTCCGTCAGAGCATCGCCAGGGATAGAGCCCTGGAAGTAGGGCCGCCCGTTGTGGCCCACGTGTAGCAACCCTAAGAGGGCCCCATGCAGATTCAAGCCCACGGGCAGCAGCCCCAGGAGGCCCCCCTGCGGATCTAGGCTCACATGCAGCAACCCCAGGAAGGCCTCTTGAGAATCCAAGCCCCGGAGGAAGGCTAGCGCCGGGTTCTAAATGTCATCTCTGGGGGCTCTTCACTGGAATTCTCCTCGGCGCGGCAACAGAAGGCCTACGCATGGAGGCTACACCATGTGGCAGCGTACCCGACGCAGGCACCGCCGGAGTGGGCGCAGCACGAAATTACCTTTACGCCCGCTGATGCTGAACCTTGGTCATCCAAGTCGCCATCGCAGGATGCGATGTCAAACATGTCCTAGTCAATGGAGGCAGCTCTGCGAACATCCTGTTCATGGCGGCCTTCGACCAGATGGGGATCCCCTGAAGTCGCCTGGGTCCCTCGGGAATCCCATTGCAGGGCTTTGGGGGTCAGCCGCTGAAGGCGCTGGGCCAGATATGCCTCCAAGTCTCCTTCGGCCAAGGCAGTAATGCGAGGAGCGAAGACGTCATTTTTGACATTGTCGACATCCCGTACCCATACAATGCCATACTGGGCGCCCCACCCTCGACTCCTTCGGGACAGCACCGCACCATGGCTTCCCATGCATGAAGCTCCCAGGCCCGCAAGGTATCATCACCACCTTTGGTGATCAGGACCTCGCCCGCCGTATAGAGCTTGGTGCGTGGAGCCCAGGATCAATGTCCAAGCCCCGACCAGAGAGCTAAGCCCAGAGGGTGCCCCTGCACGAAGGCGGGCAACGAATGCCCATTGGCGAAGGCCGAGCCGAGGCAGAGGCTTGGCGCAAGTTGATCGAGCGAGAGCAGGCAGCCAAGCCGGTCGTAGCGAAGCTCCTCCAGCTCAGAGCCATCCGCAGGACCTCTTGAGTATAAACAAAGACACGCGGTCTCCGCGCGCACTCTCCGTGACTATAAACAAAGACACGTGGTCTCCGCGCGCACTCTCCGTGAGTATAAACAAACACACGCGGTCTCCGCGCGCACTCTCCGTGAGTATAAACAAAGACACGCGGTCTTCGCGCGCACTCTCTGTGAGTATAAACAAAGACACGCGGTCTCGGCGTGCACTCTCCGTGAGTATAAACAAAGACACGTTACGCGGTCTCCGCGCGCACTCTCCGTGAGTATAAACAAAGACACGTGGTCTCCACGCACACTCTCTGTGAGTATAAACAAAGACATGCAAAGACACGCGATCTCCGCGCGCACTCTCTGTGAGTATAAACAAAGACACGCGGTCTCGGCGTGCACTCTCCGTGAGTATAAACAAAGACATGCGGTCTCCGCACGCACTCTCCGTGAGTATAAACAAACACACGCGGTCTCCGCGTGCACTCTCCGTGAGTATAAATAAAGACACGCGGTCTCCACGCACACTCTCCGTGAGTACAAACAAAGACATGCAAAGACACGCGGTCTCCGCGCGTACTCTCCGTGAGTATAAACAAAGACACGCGGTCTCCATGCGCACTCTCCGTGAGTATAAACAAAGACATGCAAAGACACGCGGTCGCCACGCGCACTCTGTATGAGTATAAACAAAGACACGTGGTCTCCGCACGCACTCTCCGTGAGTATAAACAAAGACACGCGGTTTTCGCACGCACTCTCCGTGAGTATAAACAAAGACACACGGTCTCCGCGTGCACTCTCCGTGAGTACAAACAAAGACACGTGGGGGGACGAGAGTGCCGGCTCTGCTGCCACCACTTCGAATGGTACGGGACGGAGCACTCGAGCGTCTACTTTGACTAGGCGCCAGCTCCACTGCCACCACTTTGAAGGGTAAGGGACAGCGCACTCGAGCGTTTACTTCGACTAGGTGCCAGTTCCGCTGCCACCACTTCGAAGGGTAGAGGGCGGAGCACTCGAGCGTCTACTTCGACTAGGCGCCAGCTCCGCTGCCACCTAAGTCCTACGGGCTGATCAGAGGCAGGCGCGATCATCAAGCGCAACGGGGACGCACACACTCTCAACCAAAGTCTTTATTGCGTTCATGAAAGAATGTTTACAAAGGCACTTGGCAGTCACATTCCCGAAGATCTAGTGTCTACAAGCGCCCTCGAGTATTTACAGTCGCTACTCGTCTGACTCCACCTTAACATACTCCTGTGCCGAAGGCTCCCCCGCTGAAGCCCGGGCCACCCAAAAGTTTAGTGAGTCCTCGGCCCATCCCCTGTGCCGAAGACGCCGCCGAGTCACGAGGTCAGCAAACTAGTAACTGGTCCCTATCAAGCAGCTGCCCGATGCAAAACAATACAAGCAATCAGAACATGGGGGCAATTTCTGTTTTATTCACAAAAAAGGGGACCGTAGGGCACCAGCATACAAGAAAAGCACATACACCGCAATGCACTCCTACATTCTGAACCCCGGCATCACACCTGTGGGTTCACACCAGGCCCCGAGGCGGCGGCACCATCTTCGTTGTGTCGGGGAACTTCATCAAGCCATTTGCCCAAGTTCCCCTTGCCACACAGGATCCGTTGTAGCGCTACCTTCGCCGCGGCCTCCCCGATGTAGCCCCAGATCCGGTCTTAGAAGGCCCGGATGGTGCCGTGGACGGTACGCACGGTGCTTGACATCACCTCGACCCCGGCCGACATTTCCAGCTGGGGGTCGGCCAACTTGTCGATGTGCTGGCAGCCTCGGTGCCAAAGCAGCGCGAAGGCTATGCGCGAGGTCACGGAGGAGCAATGGTTCCTGAAGGCCTTGGCGGCGCTGAGAACGAGACCAAAAGCTTCCCCAATTCGACGAAGTGTCCGCAACAAGTCTTCAGGACTGAAGGCGCGAGGCGGCAGGGCGCCTTCCAGAGCCAGCATGGCATCCCACGCCGCCACTAAAGCATCGCCCAATGCTAGGTTCTTCTCCCCGAGAGACGCGGCGAGGCGACCATCCTCCTCCAGCATGGCGATCTGCTGAAGAAAGCCGTTGCGTTCCTCGGCGGTCGCACGCCGTGCCTCTACCGTGAGCGCCTGAGCCTCTGAGATCGCCTTGGCGCCCTCCATCTCTAGGAGTCGGATGCGATCGTCCTTAACGGAGTGGGCACCTTCGGCTGTGCACAAGGCCTCCTTGGTAGCCTGCAGCTGGTCTTCTAACGCCTCCCGCTCACGGGCATGTGCCGCTTGCAAGGCGTGAGCAAGGGCGAGCGTCTGCGTAGCACACTCGTTAGCAAAATTCCTAAATTATGGAAGCATCATTGAAGTCGAGCACTCACCCTCATCTTCGAGGCCTCCAGCACGCCCTCCAAGAGCTTCGGCTCACACGCCAATAGTTCCTGGCGATCTAAGCCGGTGACCATGCTCTCCGCGGCCCCCTGCCAGGCCCACAGCATCTCCGGCCGAGGGATGAAGTCCGCCAACGTCGGTCGCTCGGCCTCTACGGCGACAATCCCCAAGGCGCCGACTGTCGATGCCACCCCCGGAACATCCCCGTCCCTCGAGGGTTGCTCACGGCCGGGGGACCGTTCCTCAGCTAATGGTAAAAGGCACCGGTCAGCGAGCTCTAGGGAAGCCTCGCACGATAGTACGGAGGAATTGAGCTTACCCTCGCCGTCAATTGGCGAGGCCCGTTGGGGTGCCCCCTGGGCCTCCCAAGGAACCGCGAGAACACTAGCGCCGCCTAGGGCAGCTGGTTCCTCACGCCAGATTGCCTCCGCGTCGCAGTCGTCCCCCCCGACCCCATCGACCTCCACGGCGAACCCCTCCCTTGGCCGGGAAGGTGATCCCTCACGCCAGATGGCCTCCCCATCGAGCTCAGGATCCTCTACAACCCCGACCGCCACGCCAAACCCCCTCTCCAGTGGAGAGGGAGACCATGTCCACAGCCGCTTCGCTTTCAGAGACCAGGGCGAGGATTCCTCAGCCTCCGCAACCGGCGTAGGTGAGGACGCTTCGCCCTCCTGGTCGTCCGCATTGCCCCCTTGGCCCCTTGTACCGCCCAAGGACTCCTCGACCGCAGCCGCCCCTCCGCCCTGGCCTCAAGGTTCGAATCGGCATACTTTGCCGAGTTGTAGGTGGCGGCCGCCCCATCCTCGACTCAGGTAGAGCTAACGGGAGTGGCGGCCGCCGGGCTGGATACGGCCGTGGGGGGCTGGGCCCTTCGTCGAGAAGGCGACCCCTTCCCCTTGCCGTCGCCGTCATGACGACGGGTCGGCTCAGGGCTAGAGTGGCACGATCCGGCACGTGAATGCCTAGAGCTTCACACACCCTGTTTCGGCCGTCTCGGTCATGGTCTCGCGCAGCTCGTGCTCCTTGGCCGCATACGGTCCGAAGAATACGGCCATCGCCCGCTTCGCGTCTTCCAGGAGGAATCCTACGGGAAAAGGCGGCGAGTCAAAACAAAACACAACTCCCGAGGACCTTCCGTGCAAAACTTACGAGCATTGGAGGGTCTCGGTAGCGAGGATACGGACGGCCAGACACCGTCGCGCCGGAGGCCTCCAGGCTCGACGCGCCACCCATCGGCAAGCGGTGTTACACCATACATGACAAACTCCTCAGCGAGGTCGCGCATGTTGAACCGGAGGGTGATCCCCACAAGCCTCCACGCTCTCCACCTATCCTCATCATGGATAGTCACGCTCGGAGAGGTGTTGAACGGTATTGGCCGACCTGTGCACACGAGGCCGCTGCCGCTCGCCACATAGACATAGAAGCATCGCTTCATCCAGTGTGACTCCCACTTCATTCGGGTGGAGTTGGCAGGAAAAATCTGTAAGCATTGGGACCGTAGAACGAAGTTGACGCTGCCGAGGTTGGAGAATGCCCCTCCCAGCTTCTTCGGCTGACATCGTGCATCATGGAGAAACACGAACAACGAGGAGCTAGGCCAATAGGCCTCTGTCCGCAGCGCCCAGCTGTAAACAACCAGGCGGACTATTGCATTTGGAGTCAGTTGCGCCAACTCCAGCCCGAAGGTCCGCAGGACGTCGATGACGATCAAGGCCGCTGGGATCCGAAGGCTGGCTTCAAAATAAGCGATGAAGATGATTGCCTCTGACTTCTCCGGGCGCGGCTCCGTCTCGTCACTGGCAGGCAGGCGCACCTCGCGGCGGTCCGACAGCTTCCCCTCATGCAACAAAGTTTGGATCGCCTCCTCCTCGTGAGAGTTGGGCCCAAGACGGGGGAGCAAGGACCCTCCATCCTCTCTTCTGCCACCCACCGCTTGTTCACCAAAGATGGCTCGCGCCCTTCTAGCACATACTCCACCTCGATCGGCGGCGACCGCCGGGATGAGGCGCTACCGCCAGCCCGATGAGCACGTTCTTCGCCGCAGGCCATTGTTCTCTGGGAGCTAAACGGCGACGCGTACGGCGCGATGGCAAAGAAGGCGAGAGCACAGGGTGCAAGAAAGCAAGGGACCAGCAGGTATGCGAAGGAGAGCGCCGTTGTGGTGCCATAAGGGGTATTTAAAGCCCCTCTACCTCCCACACCGCCAGTAAGCGTAACCGACGGAAGCCGAACCGCTCGCCTCCCCACGATTGGGAAATGTAACCGGTGGAAGGCGAAGTGGCACAACCGCCCACATGCATCCCGCCCTATCAGAAATGGACGCACGATGCACCAATCCCGCGCTGCCACACGTCCCACCCCATCGGGATGAAGCGCGCGGATGTGGTCGTGCGGCAGCCTGACAGCGAACGACGCCCCAATCACGTCCTGCCACGCGTCCGTTCCCTCGGGAATGAATGCAGGTCGCACAGCGTAGCCTACCTTCCATCGCGCGTAAGCGGTCGGTGCGATTCTCGGGGCCATCAATGCAATGTCAGCAGGCCATTAACCAGTCCCTCTAACTTTGATTTTGGCATGGACTCCGCCTCTACGGAGCGTCTTCGACTCCGACTTCGGCTTCGACCCCGCGGCAGGCCATCAACTAGTCCGGCTTCGATCCCACGAGGTGGTTCCGCCAGCAACTTCGACTCGGTGACGGAATGCGTCGCACCATGGCCGCAATAAAGCAACATCATTGAGTCACCTGGCTATGCCTCGACTACAAGTCTACACAGCGAACCCAAAGACCACCTCGACTTTGAGCCCGCGGGATGACTCCGGCGCCTACCCCGACCCGCGTCCGCGAGCCAAGTCGGCCCTCCAACTCGGCCTCGCACACGAGGGCATGAGTTCGATGCGACTCGGCCTCGTCTCGATAAGACGACCTCGGCGGGTGGATTATGGAGATGTGCAAATGCGATGCAATCCACAATGCCATCAACGCACCATCCTCGAGCTGCGGTACCACATGGCTGTCCGATCTACGGTCCGTGTGAAGACCCCGAGCTCGCTCGGCGAATCCGTCGGCGGCGCGGAGGCCACCTCGACTTCGAAGTCTGATGTCTGCACGACGACCCCACGACCCCAACCGGTGGGAATCCAACCCTCTGCGCTCCCCTCAATCGGGAGGCGCGACTGGTCATCTGCAATAGGTTTTGACCGAGCTCCCATAAATAGGCCTCCTTCAGTTCATCACCGCTCTCTGCTATCAGAAAACACACACGAACTGAAGTAGACCCATTTCTGAGGGCAAGATCACCCTAGCCGTATCCGAATGCGCGTCTCATGCAGGAACACAGTGCAACCGGTGGAAGAGCAACCGGCGAACCGAGTTCCCAACAATAGGCCTCCATCAGTTCATCAACACCCTCTAAATCGCGCTGTTGGCGCCAGTTTTGCCATGAAACAGTGCCATTACAGAATGTAGATGAACCGAAGAAGGCCTATTTTTGGGAACAACATCACCTTAGCCGTACCCGACTACAGACCGCAGGCAACGACGATGCGGCGGAGCTAGCAGGATATATATATACCCGTTCCCCTACCCAGCCAGGAAGTGCAACCAGTGGGAGCTCAACCGGCGGGAGGGGAAGCGTCGTAATGGCATGGGAGCATGACGCCTCAAACCCCACGGCACGCCAATCATGGCTTGCCACGCGGCCTCCCCCTAGGAGCGAACGCACGACCATAGTAGTACGACCGCCTGGCATGGTCCAACTCCTGTCGCGCGCTAGGGGCCGGCGTGATTCTCGGGGTCATTAATGCATGGGTGCCGGGCCACCACCACCACTCGGCTCTCGAGGAGTCGCCACTCGGCGTCCCGGGTCAAAGGACCGGCTCCGCTCAGGGTGTACGCCCCGCAACTGGAGGACGCCTTCGGCAGCAACTTCCGCCTCGTGTCCACGCCATCAGGACGCGGTATGCCAGCAAGGTCCAGTTTTGTCTAAAATCCTAGAAGGTCATAGGCCGCAGGGAGAAAGGGGGCTAAATGGCTCGGCAACATAGCTTCGGCCCGTGAAGCCCTTCACCATGAGAGGCTCCTGTTATAGGGGTGGCCCCCACCTAAGCCTAGCCGGCCTGTTAGGAGGTTGTAAAAGCCCAAAATGAGACATGTATAATGACATAAATGCCCTTGAGAGGGATATTTGGGTGTAAGGACATAATTGTAAAACACTCCCCATGAGAATATATATATATATATATATATGCCATCCAGGCCATAGGGGAAGCCCCAAGCATTGCTCACTTAACTCTCCACTACCACACTACTCTCTCTCTCTGTTTGGTCTGTAACCACAACAGTAGGTGTATCATTTCATCTAAGTCTAAGGATTTATTTTACTAGCATCGTAGGTTAGGCCATATTGGTTCTGATCATCTTGCTCATGTCAGTGATATGAATGTTGTTAGAGGTTTGCCTAAGCTTAAGATTAAAAAATCAATGGATTTAGTTTGTTCACCTTGTCGTCATGGTAAGATGATTTCTGCATCACATCCTCCACTTACACTTGTTACGACTGATGCACCTGGTCAATTGTTGCATATGGACATTGATGATTACTCTATATACTCTTGGGTCTTTTCATGGCATCTAAGGATGAAGTTTTTGATCACTTTAGAGAGCTTGCCCTTAGACTTGCCACTAAACTCCCAGGGGCACTTAGAGCAATTAGAAGCATAATGGCACTGAGTTCAAAAATATCATTTGCTTATTTTTGAGTTGAAAATGACTTAGATCATCAGTTTTCTTCATCTCATCTGCCACAACAAAACGGTGTTGTAGAGCGAAAGAATATAATCTTGGTTGAGATAGCTAGAACGATGTTAAACAAGCATGCTACACCTAGGAAGTATTGGACTAAGGCTATTTCTACTTCCTGTTATATTTCTAATAGAGTATTTTTGTGATCCAAATTGCATAAAACTTCCTACAAGCTTTGTTTTGGTCGTTCTGCTAATATCTCATACTTGAGAGTGTTTGGATGTCGATGTTTTATTCTTAAACATGGCAATCTTGATAAATTTGAATCCAGATCTTCAGATGGTATTTTTCTTGGTTATGCTGATCATACTCAAGGTTATCATGTACTCAACTTAGAAATTAATAAAATTGCTGAGACATGCGAGGTCACTTTTGATGAGGTTAGTCCTGGTACCAAACCTGACAATGTAGGTATACAGGTAACTGATGCGCCTAAAGATATCTTTTATGATTCTGAGGATGACGAAAGGGTGACCCCAATTCTTGTTTCATCACGGTACCTATCTTTGGTGGAATCTACATCTATCATCACAGATCTACCAATGCTAGTGGCTCTGCTCCTACCTCCAATGAGGTAGATGCTACTAGAACTACACCTATATCACCAATGACACTGCAGACTCCCCTGCATATTCAATGATGACATCCCCCTAAACAAATGATTGGTGAGTTAAGTGTGCGAGTTCTTCGCAATAGGTATAACGCCGATACCTCATATGCTCATACTGCTTTTGTTTTCTCTTTTGAACCCCAAGATGTAAGTTATGCTTTATCTGATGGGTCTTGGATTAATGCTATGCATGAGAATTAGAGAATTTTGAGCGTAATAAAGTTTGGGCGCTAGTTTCACCTCCTCATGGACACAATGTTATTGGAACTAAATTGGTCTTTAAGAATAAACAAAGTGAGGATGATATTGTTGTTAGAAATAAGGCTAAACTTGTTGCGCAAGGATTTACCATGGTAGAAGGTCTTAATTTTGGTGAAACTGTTGCTCAATTAGATGCCATTAGAATTCATTTAGCATTTGCTGCACCTAGAGATTTTAAACTGTATCAAATGAATGTTAAAAGTGCTTTACTTAATGGCTATATTGAGGAGAAAGCTTATGTTAGACAACCACCTAGCTTTGTAAATTCTAAATTTTCTGATAATGCCTACAAATAGTCCAAAACTTTATATGGTTTAAAACAAGCGCCTAGAGTATGGTTTGTTATGCTTAAATCATATTTACTTAAAAATGACTTTAAATGGGCAAGGTAGATAAAACATTGTTTACTCTCAAGAATAACAATGATTTTTTTACTTGTTCAGATTTATATGAATGATATCATCTTTGGTGGTTCCTCTTATACTCTTGTTGCCAAGTTTTCAGATACTATGAGTAGGAAATTTGAAATGAGCATGATGGGCAAACTCATGTTCTTCCTAGACTTTCAGATCAAGCAAACAAAGTTGGGTACTTTGTTCATTAAACTAAGTATACCAAGGACCTGCTTTGTTGCTTTGACATAGGGACAACAAACCAGTCTCCACACTAATGGGATTCACTGTAGTTGTTAGACCTTGACGAGGATGGAGAGCCTATTGATAAAAAACAATACAAAAGCATGATTGGTTCACTTCTGTACCTAACTACTTCAAGGCCAGACATACACTTTATTGTGTGCTTGTGCGCTCATTTTTAGGCTTCCCCACGTGCTTCACATTGTCAGGCGGTAAAGCGAATTTTTAGATATTTTCAGTCAACTTTAGAATTTGGCTTATAGTATTCTTCTTCATCATGCCTTACCCTTAGAGCGTATTCAGATGTGGATTTTGGGGGCTGTAGAATTGATAGGAAGAGTATTTCGGCATATGTCATTTTCAAGCACATCTCTTATTTCATAGGCTTCTAGGAAATAGTTGTCTATTGCACTTTTCATTGTTGAAGTGAGTATGTAGTCTTGCTTCTTGTTGCTCTCAATTGCTTTAGATGATAGCTACACTTAAGGATTTTGGCTTATAATTGAATAGTGTTTCACTTTTCTGTAATAACACTAGTGCTATTAATATTACTAAAAATGTTGTGCAATATTTAAAAATCAAATACATTGATATTCACTATCATTTTCTTATAGACCATGTGAAAAAAGGACATAATGTTTTACACTTCATTGATTTGGATTCTCATATTGCTGACATTCTCATGAAACCACTTAATTCCTCATGTTTTGCTCATTTGTGAAGCGTGTTGGGTGTGTTGTACCCTATGTGATTATTTTGAGGGGAGAGCTTGCTTCTTAAAAAACTGCAGTGTATATAAAATTACATAAGTCTCTTGCCTTTTGTTTTCTCTTTATTTCAAAAGCTTTGTTTATTATACTTATCAAATATTTCATCAAAGTCAAGTCATTAAAATCAAATGAGTTGTAAAGCTCTCTTTATCATACTTATTCATATGTTGTATAGCTTTGATCATAACTGGTCATAATTAATGTGCTACACTTGAACTAAAATATGACATGGTAGAATATTTTAACTAGATTGATTATATTTATTACTTTGCGATGTCCGTCTAAAAGGATTAGTTTGGTTGTGAGTCTTATTTTAAATCTAGGCTATGAGGCTTGTATGTTTCTTATTGCAATCTATTTATGTCCACTCAATTTTTGCATGTCATAAATGTGTTTTGATCTCCTTGCAATTAAAGATATTGCCACAAGCTTATGAAATTTTAAGCTATCAGTTCTTTGGGAGAGAAATAATTAAAGAAGTATGTTTCAAACATGCCACCATTAAAAGAAGTATGCTTCAAGCATGCCATCATTAAAAGAAATATGCTATAAACATGCCGCATGCTCAAGAGTGGGTGCTCATGGTTGCAACTCACAAATTGAATGTGGAGCGATAGGTTGTTACTTGAGGTTGCTAGCTCATCTAGATTTAATCTTTGCTTCACTTTTATGCTTTGATTTTTTGTTGTGATATCTTATTGTGCTCTCTATAATTAGTTTGGTCATTGTTAAGATGCATGTTATTAATATAAATTGCTTAATCACGCTGAAGACTTGTTTGACATTGCTATATGATATATGAATTTATATGATCTAGGTAGCTCTGCTCAAAAAGATGGCTTAGTTAAATTATTAAATCAATACAAAGTAACTCGAATAATCTATAAAGCTTCTTAATTTTTACTTTTATTGCTCTTTCTTAGCATTATTGTTTCCTCCATAATTTCTTGATGACCACATTGTCAAATGGAGAGAAATTTGGGTCACATTTTTCATTCATGTTATTTTTTCTCAATATGGTTTTGCATTTTGTAAAAAAAAAATCACATAAACCCACACACATAATTTGGTTGTTTGCCAATATATTCATCAAAGGGGAGATTGAGAGTCCATGTGGATGGTTACTTAATGATGAATAATTGGCACTGAATATTGTTTATCTAGGGGAGTGAAGTGGTCTGTGTGTGGACTAATATGGATCCAGTTGAGGTGAACTTGTTTCCAGAAAAGGATTTCTTTGTCTTTTATGTGTAGGTTAAGCGTGGAGGAGATCGTGGTCGACAGCAAGGTGGACCATGACTAGGACGGAGATCTGAGGTTCAGATAACGGTCGAGGATGTCACGAGATAGCCAGGCTCATGCTGGGGCACATGAAGATTGGAGGAGTTAGAAGGAAAGAGTTTGTTTCTAGGAGTTGTAAATTGGAAAGTCCACAGTATGGAAGTTATAATATGAGAAAGAGGAGAAGGTTTTGTAAGAGACTTAGAAAGAGGAAATGGTTTCATAAGAGACTTGGAGTCGGATTAGGACTCAAATCCGTGATCCCTTCGGAGAGAGCTCTTAAGGTGTCGAACATACAAATAGAGGTGGAGGGGCATAGTAGAAGTAGGGGTTTTTGGAGAAGCATTGAGGAGGCTTTAGGTTTGGCCAGACTTTTAGGGGTGCTTTTGAGAGCACTTTGTAAACCCACGAAAATCCAACAATAGATATCAATTTGAATCAATCTTGTTCTTGACTTGCAAAATGTCTATTCTAGGTTTTGGTGTTCTCGCTTGTTTTTTTAGGAAGAGGGTGAAATCTTTGATTTCATTATTTCCACCTGAAGATTTGTGCAAGTTAGATTACTTTTGATCCTTAGAATAGATCTACAAAGATTCGTTGACTGATTCCTCACGGTTTGGGAGTTATTTGGATTTTGGGATTTTTGTTGTTCTTGTGTTGTCCTCGGTTCCACCGGAAATTCTCATGTTCTGACCTTTAATTCTTGCAATTCTTGATTGGGATAAGGGCTAGATAGGTTCAGGAACCTTGCTTTCAAATTTCAGATCAATTGGAATTGAATTGGGAAAGTTTCATTGATTTTGGTTTTCGTCCTAAGAAAGATTCAGAACAATACTAGCTTTGTCGGCATAGTTTTGCTACTGTTTTTGTTGTTTTTATTCAGGGTTTAATTGCTTTGGTTTTTAGTAGTTTCAATTGAGTTGTTAAGATGTTTCCCTACTGTTTTTAGTTTGGTTTTGAGTTCCAAATAATGACTGCAATCATTCATCCCCTTTGATTGCCGTGTTTGATCCTACACTGTCCTCGCTTGCAAATGACCTAAATCACTTGGTGCACCTCATGCTTCTCCTCGCGCATGACAGCACCTGGTTTCCTTGACCGTTCTGGACCTCATCTCCTCCCTGAGCTTAGTCTTGATCCAACTTGTCGTTGCCCATTATATCCATCACCGGTAGCTCCAGCTCTGATTCCTTGTTGTCCCGGCTTGTAACCGCCCCGAAAGCCTCGGTCATCTTCAGCGGCTCCTTAATCTTTGGACCTCGGCTCCTCCTGAGCATAGTCTCGATCCCTTGACTACTTGGACCTAAACTCTCCTAGCTTAGTCCCGGTGCTGTCAGCCTCACCATGACGTAGCTCTATAGTTCTATAACTAATAACAATAAGCAAACCGTCACGTATCACTATACAATACACAAAGTCATTAATTGATACAATTAATCCATGTAATACACCATGCAAAATGTATGCAACCAAATCACTGATTCTAAACCTGGATCAAACAATAAACTTAGTACACACAAGCAACGACGCCCATACCGTACCCACACTCGAACAACTCAGGTCAAACAAACATATGTTCCAACAGCTCCTCGGCCGGTCAGACCTCCATCCAAAGGCTGATCTGACCGCCACCTCCCACAACTAGTTTGACCACGAGTCTTAGGTCAGTCAGACCACTGGCAACATAAAGCAACTAGAAAATTACAAACTCTTAATAACCAGATTCAAATTCTAGAAACTCTCTTAACTAAAAGTCAATTACTCATCACAACCATAGGGTGACCTCTACGTGGTCTCACATTTACCCCTTTAAAGATTCTACTACTTATAGTATAACTAAATCTTAACTAGTCTGAATTATTGGATCACAAAGATTGGACTGCTCATATTCATTTTAAGGTATCGTAAAAGAGCTCGAGAGAGTAGGGGTTTGTTGTAGCTTCTTCCTAAAATACGACGACCACTTGTCGAAACATTTTTTTATTCTTCTTTCAGAATTTTGAGCCTATTGAATTGGCCCTTTGCTTCCATCTTCTCATAATTTTCTTGTGAAATTGAATGCAGCGGCTGGTACTTCAGCAGATCGTCGAAGGACTTTGAGGGGTGATCGGTTGGGCTTCAGCTTTTAATTTCCGGCTTATTTTTCACTATTCATAAATTTCGTCTTTTTCTGAACTTTTGGCTTTTTGTTGAGCTTTTTTGCCGGTTCTTTTTTTCCCGTATTTATTTGTATTATATGTAATAGGCTAACATATTTTTAATTTTTTTAAATTTAATTATGCTAAATAAGCCTCTGTCACTC
Organism: Dendrocalamus sinicus; assembly: GCA_036346575.1. Classification (NCBI taxonomy): domain Eukaryota; kingdom Viridiplantae; phylum Streptophyta; class Magnoliopsida; order Poales; family Poaceae; genus Dendrocalamus; species Dendrocalamus sinicus. The sequence continues at coordinate 12,594,440 of CM070669.1, read as the reverse complement.
TGATGTTTTTTCAGCCACTACTGATGCTTTTCAGCCATAAGCCACCAAAAATAAGCCCAAATGAGCACCCTTCTCCTCAATCTACACTATCAATATTCAATAGAACAGTTAACTTGCTGCTTTGGTTCTCTCTTCTTACACTGCAAGCTAATAAGATTAGTCCTGTCAGCATGTTAGAATCTGCTTTGAATCAAAGCTCATTTTATAATGTGATCATCTCGTGTGCTTGTTTTGGCTCTGGACTTGTATTTGTAAATCAAATAGAAACAAGCTGAAAAGGAGGTATATGATAGAAGGGAAGAATCAGGAGGGGAAGAAGAAGATGTTGGGATACTGTAAGATATTCTCTTCCTGAAAACTTACATTCTACTCTACATCCTTCAACCCTTCATTGTTTACTTATTTATGTGATAAACTGCTTCTGTTTTTTAATTTTATCAGAAACACAAAGGCACTGAATGTCTTATTTTTTAGATAATGGAACCAGGTTCCAGCCGCTACAACTGAATGTCTTATTGAGATTGAGAATCCAAACCGGGTGAAACCAAAGAATATAAAAGCCAAGGTAGACTGGTAGCAATACAAGTTTGGTTCTCTAGGAAGACCATTTACCCGTCACAAGTTATATATAAACTAATTAAAGCTTATATAACTAATTAAAGCTGGCTCATTCCTGTTATAAAAAGAAGTTATATGTAAACCGAAGGTATGATGGTATGCAAACAATTTTGAATTAGGATTCATGATAATTCGAATCAAGGTGGCACAGTATTTATTTAGTGAAGTTATGCTAGAATGTTTTTACTCCATGTGCTTGCCTAGCCTGCTAGCTTTGTCCTTTAAAAATGTTATTATCCTGACCATTGGTACTGTTGTAAAATTTACGGTATAAGTATATTTTCAAATTTAATTCCAACGATAATAATAAACATATAAGCATGACAAATATGGCATAGAAATGACTTAACCAACATATTGACATATGAACTATTTAAGTCATTGTAAAAGAAACATATGCTCAATATAAATTCATATAAGAGAGCAAGACGAGCATATCATCAAGAGAATAATGCTAAAATTTCAGAAAAATCATGTTTTTGAGCAGATTTGTGATTTTTGTATCGTTTAATGTGCTCATAATCTGAGGAAGTTATAATTATGACTTTTAATCCTCAGATATTATTCTATACTGACCAATTTTCTCAGATTTATTGGACTTTTGTAAGTCAGTTTTTCAGGTAGCTTTTGAAGGCCACTTGGAATGCAAAAATCCGGAAATGATCCAAATGCTACAAGTGGTATTATATCAAGTGGTATCAAATACCAAAAGGAGAAAATTTCAAAAGCCTTCAAGGAGCTCTCATGAGTAAGATTATTTGAATGTGTTTCAAATATCATTAAGTAATTTTAAATGGAATCAAATGGTCATTTGCATTTAGTTTCATATTTCTTCATGACCATATTAAGTTAAATTAATTGGCATCAAGCTCCCCATAACTTTTAAAATCAATGATATGTATTAATTGGCATCAAGCTCCTCATAACGAAATATCTCCTTTAATGGCTTAAGTTGTATTCTTCCCTTGTTTTTATGGTAATCAATGCTATTTGGTGATCAATACCTCTCTTTGGTGTTTAATGCCAAATGGGGAGAAATTTATGATAATAGCTTTGAATAATATAAAAATAAAAGTGCTAATGCCAATGAGGGAGAAATGTGATAATATGGTTAATTGGGAAGTCATTAGATAACGGGGGAGAAATCAGTGATATGAAAATGGGGGAGAAATTAATGCTTAATTGGATAATACCAAATGGGGAGAAATTAAATTTTTTAATATAAATGTTGAATAATGCTTTCACCTTCTCCCATACACTTAATTTTATATCATTTGGTCATTTTCACCAAAGTGTTATTATCATAAATGGATTTGTCATCAATCACCTAAAAGGGGGAGATTGAAAGATCAAGCTCCGATTAAATTGGTTTTGGTGTCAATGACAAATACCATTATGAGATTTTGGTAATAATGACAAATGTATATATGAGACTAATATATTTGTCTAAGTTTATTTATGCTTAGTCTCATTTACATGAAAAGGTGAAATCATTGATAAATGCATTTGATATCTTTCTTATAATCTAGTTGCATTTCTCACATCCAAATATATGATTAAATGATAAATCTTTTATGGGACTAATATGTTTGTGCAAGTATATTATAGTTTAGTCTCATTTAGATGGAAAGGTGAAATCAAAGAGGTATGCATTTGAAATCACACTTTCTCATATACTAATGCATTCCTTAGATCCAAAATATAAATTGAACTCCTCAAACAGTCCAAAATGAATATGTGCATATGTCTTCATTATTTACATTTGTATGCACACATTTAAGGAAGCTCTCTATGTTTTGGAGTTTCATGAGTATTGATCCATACTTCTTTTAATATGCATATTTTGGATATTTACTTTGAAATACATTCTTGAGTATATATATAGCTTGTGTAGTTTATATATACTCATGTGCAATCAGGTTGTCATTTAACTTCTCCATTATATGTTAATGGGTGAACTATTAATGACAACCAGATAAGTAAGTTTTGTTTAAATCTTACCTTAGAGTATACAATTGTTGTATACAAGTTGTATATTCGCAAATCTATTTTTATCTCATTATTTGTTGAGATTGTCATGAATTACCAAAAAGGGAAGATTGTTGAATCTAGTCTCTCAATTATATGTTAATGGTGAAGTTTCGTAATTGATGACAATTGTTTTGTGGACTAACATTTTCCATGAGTTGGATAAATAGGTTAGGTTCCACAAATGAGGATGACTTCATGTGTTGAAGACCATCAAGTTAAGATCAAGAAGAAGATGCATCATGAGTTGATGCATGTCCAAGATGATCATGTGTTGATCAAAAGTCAAGTGAAGAGCATCATGTGTTGATGGAGTTGAAATAATGGATGCATCTTGTGTTGATGCATATCAAGACGTTAACTTAAGGCAAAGGTATGACTAGCTAGGACTAAGGATGTGTTCCTAGTCTTTTACCGGTCTTGGTGTTTGGTTGAAAGACCGGATTGCTAGTATAGGTTGACATACTATTAAGAGGGGTCATGTCTAGTAGTTTGAGTCTCATCATGTATTGATGGCTCAACCTCACTTGCTCTAACTCTCTGTGGCATGGTGCCATTATTTGCAAATGTGTTTTGCAAATAGTTGAGGCTCATGCATCTAATCCTTGTAACATGTGACTATATTTTGCAAATGAGTTTTGCAAAAGGTTGAAGTCCATGTACCTACTCCTTGTGACATGATCTAAGTTTGCAAATGTGTTTTGCAAAAGTTGGAGGTCATGCATTATATCTTGGCATGGTCTAAGATTATTTGTTACTATTTTCTTTGACATTAGACCATGGTAGTGACTCTTGGATGTCTTTTGATTTCTGCATTGATCCAATGTGTTTAAGGTCATGCAAATAGATGGGTTGTATAGCCCTCTAAATAAGCTTTCCAGAGGTCCAAGATCACTCAATTCTGACATCGGAGTCAGAAGTTATGATTGTTTTTCCGAGGTCGCCTGTGCTGAAAAACCGAAAACGGAAGTACCGCCCGTATAACTGTGGTAGTTCCGAAAAATCAGAAGTACCAGTGTGAAATGCATTCGAAAGTTCCAACCTCTGAGCATTTCATTTTTCCAGAGAGAAACGTTTGAGAAACTTAGCCTCATGGAAATCGGGAGTTCCAGGCCGAATATCGGAACTACCAGAAAATCAAAATATTGCATTTACAACAGCGGAAGTTCCAATTTTGACTGCAACTGCTAATTTTCTGACCGTTGGGAGGCGAGCGGAAGTACTGGATTTTGGCTGGCGGAACGTCTGATTTCCCTATATTTTTTAAGGGATTTGGCTCCAACAGCTAGTTTTTTGGTGTAGGGCATAAATATCCCCTTGTGGCCGGTTGGAGAAGTTGTTGCTTCACTCATTCCTGTGTTCTTGAGCTAGTATGAGGCTCTCCACTTAATTGTGCATGTGTTGCACTTTGTGAGAAGGGAGAGAGGATCTACAGTACATATGTTGCATCTAGAGGTGGACTTTGTGTCCAAGTGAGCTTGTGCATTCGTTGCACGTGGTGATAGTCAAGTGAAGGACTTGACTTGTAACTCTTGGAGTTTGCCGACTCCTAGATGGCGTTGGAGGCGTCGTGCGCGATGATCTTCTCAAAGAAGGTTGTGAGTAGACCCGGCAAAGTTGTGAAGGTTAAAATTCACCTACCCGGAGCGGGAAAGAGCTACCACTAGTGGAATTGAGGTGGAGGCTTAATTCGTGGAGCTGGTCCGATTAGTTCAGGCTTACCTCAACATGGACTAGGGGAGACCGGCAAGTCTCGAAACACCACGGTAAAAAGAGACCGTGTCATTTGTGGTTTGATTTCTTGTGCTCAATTTACTTTCAAGCAATTTACTTACATAGAATTAATTTGATTGCTTGTATACTTAGGATTACAAACCTTGATCTAGGCTAGAATTGTTAGTGCACTTAGGTGAATTTATTTGTTCTAGACGCTATTTGAGCTAAACCAAATTGATTTGAGCTTCCGCATTGTATACTTGGTTTAGGCAAATAGAAAAGGTCTTGAATTGTTAATATTAATTTGAAGAGAATTTTTAGATCACCTATTCACCCCCCTTCTAGTCGGCCTCCTTGATCTTACAACTCCTCTTCACTGCGCACGCTATCATCCCAAAGACACGCCACCGACTCGACCCTTGGGACTCTGCCTGCGGAGTACATCATGCAAGAGATGCGATGCCCTAGTTCGCCGCCCACCTTCAACATCGCAGGTTCCAGCCAAGGACACAGCTTCAGCCATTCTTGCTCTTGCTCTAGGTCACCTAGTTTCAGCCGTTCTTGTTCCCGCTCCCCACGGAATTGCAGCACATGCGGTGGCTAGCACCCCATGTTGTACTTCATAGGTTGCAGCTCAGGCAAACTAGCATTGGTTGGTACGGTAGTTTTTAGGGTTGCAAGCACTATTGTCCCCTTTTATACTCTCTATTCGTAGATGTTGTGGTACGTATTTTTTTATCTATTAGATGTTACATTGTGATCCATGTTGTAGTACATATTTTTTATCTCTATGAAATCAAAATTTGAGTACTACACAACAAAGCACTTAAGAATTGCTTAGACACCACCAAACAAAAAAATCTACTGTCTTTTGTAAAAACCCTAACATTCACGGCAAAAAGTCCAATGACAAACCCTAACAACGACCTTCACAATAAACCTAACTCCTTGGGGTTAACAAAAAATTAATTCGGTGTTCAAGTATGGGACAGGGCTCAGTTCAACTATTTGTGCTTACAAACACCATGTTCCAATTCTATTTCATTTTATTTCAGACACTTTCACACATCATGTTCTAGATTGTTCATTCAAACACATCACTTGCTACAAATAAACTGACCAAAATAAAATTGTACATTCAACCACATTACTTAATACAAAATGCAGCACACATTGCTATTCCATTTCATTTCTTCCAATAGAGACATCACAAATAGAGCAACATTTGCATCCTATCACCAGCAATGCATCTCACGGAAACACATACACATACAAAAGTGCTAAAATCACCATGAACTAGACAAGAATCACTATAGTTTTGGTTGAGTATGACACATCTATGGCATGACTTCCACAGCACTAGCATCGCACGCTTGCACTATCCTTCGAGCCAATTCACCGAGCAATGACCCATACACCATGAATGCCTCCATTGCCTCTTCTTTGATGCTAAATCACCGGTAGCTCGCATCAGGGAATGAATAGATCTCTTTGTGGCAGCATTCCCATCTATTGTACATCCCCAGATCTAGCCATTGAACACCACATGCCACCTCATTTAGCCTTGGACCACACAAGCACACACTCAAACACACAAACGATGGTGCAAATCACTCAAATAAAAACCGCAGGAAGAACAACCAAATTCACCAGAAAGGAGGGGCACATCGAAAATACCGGGGTATCCGATAGCCCATAAGCACCTTGTCTCTCCCGGCTAGAATCGACGATAGCAGAGATCCAACCCATGCCCGAAGCATTTAAATAGCTGAGCACGGGAGAAAACAACGTTGCGAAGATGAATCATGCAGGAATCGGTCGGACAAACACATACGGGCCTCCTGTCATGCCTGCCATCAGGGTAGGTCACCTACCACTCCTGGCGACAGGGGAAGGTCACCTGTCATGCCTGGTATTGGGGGCAGGTGCCTAGGATGGGGCCAGATCTACAAATTATGCCAAAGGGGGCTATTTCTGCAAATAAAGATTTTAAGGGGGTCAGAAATGCCAAAATCTCCTAATCTTAAGCCTTTCAGGTTATGGTTCACTTGTAGTTCTAGCTACTTCATTTTGTGTTCAAGTTGAATCTCTGAAATGTAGGGATTTTTTTGTACACAGTATTATGTTAGCTCTTCCTCTTCATAACTGTAAGCTCCGGTAGAGGTGAATCCATCAGGTAGGCTTCGTTAAGCTTCAACCTACCCTCTGCCATAGCCACCCATCCCAGTGCCATGGGCGGCCGAGCTCTGCCCCTCTGCCTGAAGAAGGTGAAGAATAAAAGAGATCAAGAGAGGATGGGCTAAGAAAGCAATTGGCCCACAACCATGAGTCTGCAAGGCCCAAGTAACAACAGATCCACCCGAAGGCCTCACCCCACCCCAGATGCAAAATAAAAGGAGGTAGGATCGATTCGAGTGGAGATTAGAGAGTGCATACCTGAGTCGAGCAGAGGTTGGCGACGTGAGGAGGCCCAGGGAAGGCGAGGAGGCTCAAGGATAGGGGTAGGGAGCCAAGTTGCCCATGGTGGTGGCTCATGGTCGGGGAGGTAGATTTGACATGGGTCACGCGGCCACGTGGGGAGCCAGTGAGGGGCGGTGGAGGTGTGGGCGACAAATTAGTGTGCTTATGGCCTATTTGGAATGCAAAAAATTCATATGAAACAATTCAACCGTATGAATATAGGGAAATGCATACGTTCTAAATAGGGCCTTAAATTCTTGTGTTTGGATTTTTTTGGCTGATTTAAAATGACTATTCCACCCTTTGAAACACTAAAAAAATCTGTTGAATATCATTCATTTTCTTTCTTGTATGGCATTTCATCAAACAAGCCTTGGACGCGCAAGACGGGAAGGTATATGGAGAATGCCTTGTGTGACCTACGTACTACTGCAGCTACACTGGGGTATGGAAGTGATGGCTGGCAGATTTGAGGCGGAAGAAAACGAATGATGGAAGACGATCGTGCGAGGGTGCTTTTGGAGTTTTTATTGAAATAGCTCCGACGATGGTATTTTAAAGCAAGTTTTGCCGGAAAGTAAAATATACAAACCGTGGTCTCTACAGACCAAATCAGAGGCGTTGCTAATTCATCGGGATTTGGGCAGCAAAGTTATTGGGTCTGTTCTTTTTTTACCTCAGTTTTTTATTTTTAGTTGCGGTTTATAGTTTTTTAAGTTGTTCGTAAAAGAGAGTACAAAGTAACAGAAACTTGCGTGGAGTTTTGATCCATTATAGTATGTACTGCAATCAATTTGTAGACCTTATCTTAAAAATACTTTATTTAAAAACTATTTATAATATAAAAGTCCAAAACAACTTTAAAAAGCTAAAAAGAATATTACCACTACCTTATTACGTTAGTATCCATCAGGTCGCATATTACTCACGTATTAGTGTATTTGGACTTCGATGGTACACGTGGACTGACAAGAGTGCAGACTTCAGTCACGGTGTCCTCCTCACCCTAATTTCAACCGGAAGCACTTATACAATACGTACTACAGACCAATGCTGTACTTTTGCAAATGAAATGTACTGTACAATACACAAGAGGTACACTGCTGATACATGTACAACACATAATTTTGAACACAAAACAAATTCTTTTGCAAACATTTAGCTGTACAATACATGTACATACATGAGCACATTGCACACAAATGTACAGTAGCAGAGAGAGCATACAGGAGTACTCAACATGTAGATGCACAAATACACAAGTTTTTTCACAGAAAAATTTTCTTCCACAAACCAAATACACGGTACATGCACTGTGTACTGGTGGCTGATGGCGAGTACTCCGGCCAGAAGCACTCCGACGCCGGTGACGAGGATACCATTCCCCAAAACAACCGAACCAATTTGTTCGTGAGCATTGAGACAGAACCGAGCACCCACCGGACCGTGCCATGCTGTATGGCTTGGACACTTCTGGACACCGGACTACTTGATGATGTTAGGTGGCGAAGTTAAGATGTGAGAGACCATGTGAGGTATCCTTATATTTGTGATGAGTAATTGACGGTTGTATTAGTGAGTTTGAGTTTGTTTTGGGTATTTTAGGGTTGAGTACCTTTTACTTATGCTATTGTTGATATGCTATGTGATGATTTGCTTGTCTGTGTGACTGCAGGACTTCGGAGCTAGGTCATGGTGAGGCGAGGAGGACCGGGACTAGGCACAGGAGGTGTTGAGGTCCAGACGGTCGGAGATACCGAAGATGATCGAGCCTGGTGAGGTGGTTGCGAGTCGGGAGATGAGGAACCGGAGCGGGAGCTACCGGTGGTGGACACGATGGGCAACGACGAGAGAACCGGGACTAGGCTCATGGAGGAGTCGGAGGTCCAGACAGTTGGAGGTCGGTTGCGGTCATGTGCGGCCACGGAATGACTGGACTAGACTCGTGGAGTCGGAGGTCTCGGTCGGAGTCGGGTGGACACGACAGGCAGCGGCGAGGTAGACCGGGACTAGACTCAGGTGGAGTTGGAGGTCCAGACGGTCAGGATACCGGGTGCGGTCGTGTGCAGCGGAGCGGACCGGGACTAGACTCAGGGAGGAGTCGAGGTCCAGACGGTCAAGGAACCGGACGCGGGAAGCTTCCGGGAAGGTGCTTGAGGGCAATTTGGGAAATTGACTCAAGTTTTAGTTGGAGTGGCTGGTTCCCTCCATTTCTTGTGTTAGGTTTGACCTTTGCCTCATATGGTGTGTGAGGTGAGGGAGTGGTTGTTGTATGACACTTCTTGATTTTCTCCTTTGGTGTGTGAGTTTGGAGATAAAAGGAGTGGTATGTATTCTGGAGATGCATTCCAGTGGAGAGATAGCTCAAGTGTGTGAGCAGCCACTGTGTGTGTACGTGCTCCTCTCTCAAGCATGTAGTAAGGAGGTAGCATTTCTTTTATCCAATTGCGTATGGGGACTCCTGTGTAATCTTTCAAGTGCAATGGATCCATTTGAGTGCTTTGGACCTCTTTATTTCTCTCTGTGATGGATTTTAATTTCAGTTTGTTCTTCTGCTAGTTGTTCTGTTCTTGAGGTTTAGAGGAGAGTTCTTGTTTGATTCTTGCCAAATGGGGTTGCTTTGTGATGGGAAAATACTCAAGGTCATTTGGCCATTCCATTCCCAAGAGCAAATGGAAGTTCCATTGATTGCTGAGATTTTTTTGTCCTTCGCTCAAATTTCCTCTTCTAGTCACTGTTCTAGGGTTTGAAGCCAGAGCTTTTATGAAAAGTTGATTTCTCTCCAAGAGATGTCTTGAGACTTGTGTCTTCTAGTCCTAAGATCATGTCCAGTGGAAATGCAAGACCTCGTGGGCAAAAGATTTGGGAATGATGAGAAATTTGGAGATTACCTTCATTCCCTTCTCATTTTCAGATTTTGGCTCAAATCTCATATTCTTGCTTTCTAGATGGATTCTCTTGTTGTCTAATGTCTCTCTGCTGTTTAGAATAGATTATTGTTCTTTTGGCCAGAGGGAAACAACAGCAATTCATAAATTTTGCTGAAATCTGCATTTTCAATAAAACTGGGCAAAGAGTTCTCTGTCGGGTGCCTACACTGCTCTGCTCTCACGACCCCCTGACCGGTCAGGCAATGCCGGTCAGACCGGCCATGTATACCCGGTCAAATCGGGCACCTCAAGGCGGTTCGACCGGCACTAAAGGGGCGGTCAGACCGGCAATAAGCCGGCGGTCAGACCGGCCGAGCCAATGCGGTCTGACCGGCCTCTTACAGCTGCTGTGTCAGCCCCATTTCCTCTAGTCTTGTGTTTCTGCTGCATGCTTTTGCTTCAGTGATTATGTGTTGTTTTCATCTCTGCTAATTTAAGTTTTCCAGTGTGCTTGTGCATGCCTTCTTCATAGCTCTGTAGCTATCGGAGAAGATTGTCTTTTAGTGGATACTTTTGGGGGCGTTTTTTAAAGAAACACCATTCACACCCCCCTCTGTTGCCATTTCCGATCCTACAAGATGAAAATAGAGGAATGATTTAAAAAACTAAGCTAAATTTAGGTAATATAGCCCTATTGCAATTCAAATTCACAAAAAAAGAGGGAAAATTGACGATTTGCCCTAGAGTTAAGAGTCCATCGGTAAAAAATGTCCTCCATCACATGGTCACAAATAAAATGACTAAAATTGCAAGGTTAATTGATCATTTGCTCTTTTCGATTTTTTAATGCTTTTTTATTTCCTAAGCTAGATTACCAACAACAATTACATCAAATCATCACAGGACAAACTATATTACCATACATTATGCAACAAGAGAGTAAGAGTAAAGAATGAAGACAAAAATACCAATTGGCAATTGTCTGTTGCCCTGATTGAGCTTGGCTGGTTGTTGCCCCAAAGGCCCAAATCCGCAGCTCCTTGTGAGGGCATGACCTTGTTTGCAGCCGACCCCCTCATCGGTTCCTCCCCTCCCCAGCTCATTGCGCTACCGCCCGGCTTCCCCTCGCCACCGCACCTCCTCGTGTTGCGCCTCTGCTTGCCTACCGCCTAGGGTTTCACCTCCCCTTCAAGGCCCCTCAGGTACGCACGGCGCTGGATTTGCATCAATCTGTATCGACCATCGGGTGGTGTGGACGATGGATGTGAGGCCTTGCTCGTGCGCAGTTTCCAATTGGGTTGTGAGCCTTGTAGTTCTGGATTTGTTTTGTGTCCTTTTGGTATTTGGTGTGTACTACATAACAATTCAGCAAAGGCCGAGGCTTCTTCTCTTCTTCTTGTATTCCTTCTTTGATGGCTTCGAATGTAGCAAGCAACACCCATGGCCGTCTCCGCTGGGGTGGGTGGGGGTATGAGGGGTTACCGGCACCGGTGCAGGGTAAGCTCGAGCCCAATGAAGCCACCAATGGATTTTCCCTTGATGATGGTGTATGGGTCGATGTTGAGCTGGATTTATGATGTTAGCAAGGGTTTTTGGATTTTTGGCCGAATTATTTTTCTAAAGGAAATAGATTTGGTCACTCACAGGTGGGGCTATGACCTATGGATTAGGTTCATGGGTCGGCTCAGTCTATGGAACAGTGCATCGGGTGGCTAGGGTTGATGTGGCAACGTGATGTGGCGGACATGTGTGCAAAGGTGATGAGGTGGCAATGACTCGGATGACACATGGAAGGTGACGTGGCAAAGGCTTTATGGTGAGATGAGGTGGCAAATAGGCTGAGGTGGCACTGAGGTGACTCATAAGTGGCAGACATGTGAGTGACTGACTAGATTAGATCGACGGTGAGGGTTCCCGCAGATGGCAAAAACAAGCGACGACATGCAGAGTGAAGCCGAGGTCATCGAGAGATTCCCCGAGCAATGGCGAAGCTATCCCTCGACTCGGATTTGGCATGGACGACCGGTGAGTGGGTCAACAGCAAGCGGGACTATGAAGCACTGCGAGCACATGTGAGATCAGGCTATGACGATGCATTGAACTCAGTAAGGCATGGGGAACAAAGAGGGGAGCTCGGTGAACCTTTCGGGTAAGATGGTGAGGTCGGAGGCAGTCCGGTGTGGGCACAATTTCTCATCGAAATTGGCGGAACCAATGAATCGAATTATGGTGCAAGATGGTAATTTCGACGGCGTGAAGTGAAGCAAAGAGTTAGGTAGCTCGGGGTGAGGGATTTGTAGGCTTGGGCATGCCCTTTTGTACCCGAAGGAGGCGACTCAGAAGAAGAGTCCAAGGCAAGTACGGTGATGAGTCCGACTCAGGCACAACGCGAAGGAGAGTCCAGCTCAGAGACAAAGGTGTAGATTGACCGGCGGGCCTGGCTGGCAGTGATCGCGCACGAGGGAAGGATACAATGAGTGATACGTGGTGGCTTGTGTGAGGCAAGCCACGCGGGTGAGTTGGACCAAGGCACGCATGAAGCAGACAAACTGGAAGAAAGATAGTGGGCCAAGAGAAAGGAGATTCGGCCTAGAGAGAGAAATCCAGATTTTTCGGATTTTCTAAATTTCAAAAAAAATAGAAAAAGAAAAATAAGCTCTAGAAAATAGTAAATAAACTTTGGAAAATTCAAGAAAATGCAGAAAATTCCTTACAACACAAGGAACCCAAGTAAAATAGATTCTAAATTAATTGAAGTTTATTTTATTCACATTAAATATTTTTTAATTTCTAAAAATTTAAGTTAAGATTTAATTAATTCAAGAAAAATCCAAATGATTAATTGTTTATTTTTAAAAACTTTAAGAAGCATTCAAAATGAGGATGTTATAAACCTCCCCCATTAAATGGAATCTTGATCCCGAGATTCGGGCTTACTAAAGAAATAGGTGTGGAAACTCTACTCTAAGATTCTCCTCGTGCTCTCAAGTAGCTTCTTCCTTGGTATGATTGCTCCACTGAACCTTGCAAAAATGAAGACTTTATTTCTAGTCACACATTCAAACACTTGCAAAATTCTGACGGGGTACTTCTCATAAGTGAGATCCTCTTGAAGATTAATGGCTTCCATTGGTATTGGCTTCTTTGGTACACACAAACACTTCTTTAACTGAGACATATGGAATACATCATGTGTCCCACTGAAAGATGAAAGCAGCTCTAACTGATAAGCAACATCTCCTTTACATTTCAAAATCTTGAACGATCCAATATATCTTGGTGTAAGTTTTCCTTTCATTTGAAGCCTTTTGACTCCTTTAAAGGGTGTAATCCTGAGATACACATAATCATCTGACTCAAAACTCAAATCTCAACGATGATTATCTACATACGAATTTTGTATTCAGCTTCTTTCAAACACTCTAACCCAAAACTTGACATGCCTTAGTCTCTTTCCAATGAGAGGGGTTCTTCACTTTCTTCCATACAAAGCGTCAAATGATGACATTTGCAAACTAGACTGATAGCTATAATTGTAGGAAAACTCTACAAAAGACAAACATCTGTCACACTTAATTTCATAGTGTAGCACACACGCTCTCAACATATTAATAAGAATTTGATTCACATGCTTAATCTGTCCATCTGTCTGAGGATGATATGCTCTACTGAAATTCAAATGTGTACCCATTGCTTCATGGAAACTCTCCCAAAATGGAGATGTAAACTGTGATCCATGATCTGACACTATCTTCTTAGGCACTCTATAGAGACTTATAATTCTTGACATATATAAATTTGCCAACTTATCACCTGCATAAATTATTTTGACTGGAATGAAATAAGCAACTTTTATCAAATGATCTATAGTTACCCAAATTAAGTCAAATACTTCCTTTGTATTAGGTAATCCAGTGATAAAATCCATACTGATTTCTTCCCATTTTCACTTGAGAATTTTCAATGGTTGTAGCAGACATGCTAGCCTCTTGTGTTTAGCTTTAATCCTGTGAAAATTTTCAATGGTTGTAGCAGACATGCTAGCCTCTTGTGTTTAGCTTTAATCCTTTGACACATATCACAGGAGGTAACATACTCTGCAGTCACTTGCTTCGTGTTAGGCCACTAATATTTTTCTTTGATATTTTGATATATCTTAGTATTGCTAGGATGAATTGAATACAGAGATTCATGGGCTTCCTTGAGTATCAACTCCTTAAGTTCTTTCTGATTTGGTACAAACAAACACTTCTTAAACTATACTGTACCATCCTCTATAAAACCTAAGGCTTTATTTTTTCTCGTATTGGTGACATGTGTCATTTTTGCATATATTTAGCTGTCATTTTACCCTCATGTTCTTCGCATTTTAAGACCATTTATCATCATTTACACGCTTTTCTATAATTAATTGCTCGAAATGGACAATTTTACATTTTTTTGCAAATTTCCACAGTACGTGCGATTGAGGTGCATAAATGATAAATCTGGACTTTCAGGATCGCTCAGACAGATGTACGCATCGTCATGGATGCATAGAATCAAACCATGATGAAATCAGACTTCCAGAGGGCCAGAACAGAAGAAATCAAAAGGGGAAGGACTTGGCTGCAAATGCCAGAAACTTCGAGGACTAATTCGCAAAAGTACCAATTCCCCGCATCGGCCACAAAACCCTAGCCGCAATCGATTTCACACCTGAGCCCAGCATTTCTTTCTCCCTTCGCCTCCGTTTGCTCTCCTTCCCCCATCCTCATCTTTGGCCGCCGGTGAGGCAGGGCCGACTCGCCAGCGCGCCACCAAGCGCCACCACCTTCCTTCATCGCACCTTCTCCGCCGCCTCTCTCTACCATCTACCTTCCGCTGCATCATCACCGACACCGACGGCCGCATCGGCTACCTCTTCTCCAACCACACCGATCTCCTCTGCAGCACCAGCCGCCTCCCAGATCTACGCCTGCTCCGCCTCCCTCACTACTGGCGTCTCCACCGACATCACCACCTCCTTAGCTTCTCCTTCTTCGGTTCATCTCCAGATCCTCTCCCTTTATCTTTTTGCTGCTTATGATTACTGCTAACATTAACTGTTGATTGTGCACTATTAAACTTTTAATTAGTGATTTGTGAACTGTGAATGTTTGGATAGCATTGTGATCTATGTTTGTGAGATGTTAACTCTGATGTATGCACTGTGCTATGTGAATGCGATCAGTGGATTTCTTTGGTTAAGTGTAGCTCTGTTGTTCAGTAGTGGACTGTGAAATTGCGATCCGTGGATGTGTTATGCTTTGTTAATTTTGTTCTAGAATTGTTATATGATCATGGTGCCAGTGCCAGTAGTGTATGTTCAGTGATATACTGATATGTTAGTGCAGTATCTGTGTGTCTTTGTGTTGGCTTGTGCGATTTAGCTAGCCGGCGATCGTTTCCCTTCCCTTTTGCTATCTCGACCCCTCCTTGCTGTCTCAACCTCCCTATTTTCTCCATTCCGCGGTCAGTCGGTAATTAAGTCGTGCAGTCGTTCGTAGTTTTGTGCTTGTGTTGTCCTGCCGTTGTCGTCTAGTTAGCTATCGACCGTCTTCCCCCTCTTTCTCTCTCGACTCCCTCCTTGCTTCTAGACTTCCCCAGTGCTTCTTGACTTCCTCCTTTTGTCTCGCGGTTGGTAATTAGCTAGATTGTCGGTTGGTAGTCGTGTTCGTTCGTGTAGTCAGTCGTTGTGTTGTTCGTTCGGTCATACGACATCCATTCGTACGGTCGTTCGTCCCGTCGTCCTTTGTTCGTTTGTTTCTTTAGTCATTCATCATTTTGTCTGTGCTAGTTAGAGTTCGTTCGGTAGTTCGTTCGTTCGGCTAATTTGGTAGTCGTTTTAGGTTTAGTTTTTCCCCTGTTTCGATTGACCTAGCTTTAGCTGAGCACCGGTAGCCTTAGTCTAGTCCCTGTGGAGAACACGACACTCGCCACTATTTAAGTGGCAACCTATGCACTTGCGGGTATGCTATTTTTGCACGATCAATTGGCTTTGATATCCACATCATCAACTTGTGCTTTGCAAATCTGAGCATCTAAAGTAGGTTGTAACTCTATTATAACTAAAAATCCTTCTTCAGCCAACTCCAAACTAAGTTTCTAAAATTCCTCATGTAAAGTTGGCTGACTTTGTTTAATCATAATGGTAGTACAATAACTCTTTGTACTCAAGGCATATGCTACAACATTGGCCTTACCTGAATGATAATGGATTCCAGTATTATAATCCTTTATCAACTTCAACCATCTTCTCTACCTTAAATCAAGATCGGCTTCAGTAAATATATACTTTAAACTCTTATGATTCGTATAGATCTCACAACGGTTACCCATGAGATAATGACGTCAAATTTTTTGAAGTATGCCAAACAACAGCTAACTCCAAGTTACATATGGGATAATCCTCTTCATAGGGGTCTCAACTGACACAAAGCATAAGCTACCATTTTTCTATCTTGCATCAACACACATCTCAATCCTTTATACGAAGCATCACAATAAATCTCAAAATCCTTGTTGATACCTAGCAAAACTAACACCGATGTAGTTGTCAAATATTCCTTTAGTTTCTGGAAACTTTTCTCACACTCTGGCTTCCAAACAAACTTTTTTCTTTCTTCAACAACTGTGTAAGCAGCTTTGCTACACTGGAAAATCCTTCAATAAAATGACAATGGTATCCTACCATACCAAGAAAACTCCTGACTTGAGGCATTGAAGTAGGTGACATCCAGTTAAGCACATCCTTAACTTTTCCAGTGTCAACTGCAACACCTTGTGCTATCATAACGTGGTCTAGGAAAGCAACTTTCTTCATCCAAAACTCACGTTTACTGAACTTGACATAAAGCTTATGATCTCTGAGCTTCTGCAATACTAGCCTCAAATGATCCTTATGCTCCTTCCCATCCTTAGAATAATTCAGGATGTCATCGATGAAGACAACGACAAACTTGTCCAAATATTCTATGAATACATTATTCATCAAGTACATGAAGTAGGTAGGAGCATCGGTCCATCCAAAACACATCACTATGAACTCATACAAACCATAGTGAGTAAAGAATGCAGTCTTAGGTATATTCTCTAGGTGAATTTTTTGCTGATGATATCATGATCTCAATTCAATCTTAGAAAACACTCCAGCTCTCTTAAGCTGATCAAACAAATAATCAATTCTAGGTAAAGGATACTTATTCTTAATAGTGATCTCATTGAGTGCACAGTAATTCACACACATACGTTGGTTACCAACATTTTTCTTGACAAACAACACAAGTGCTCCATATGGTGATGAACTAGGTCTAACATAATCCTTGTCTTGCATTCCTGAATCTGCTTCTTTAATTCCGCTAACTCATTAGCGAGCATCCAATAAGGTCTCTTGAAAATAGGAGGGGTACTAGGAACTAACTCAATTGAGAACTCGACATCTCTGTTTGGCAGCATCCATGGAAAATCATCTGGAAAAAATCAGAAAACTATCTAACAACATGCACATCATCCAACATTACACCTTTACTCTAGTAAACCATAGCTTCTTTTGGCTCCTCCAAAGTAGCTTCAAACTACATTTCAATTCCAAATGGGCTGATTAAAGTGATAGCTCTATTTTCACAATCCAAC
Source organism: Dendrocalamus sinicus (assembly GCA_036346575.1). NCBI lineage: Eukaryota > Viridiplantae > Streptophyta > Magnoliopsida > Poales > Poaceae > Dendrocalamus > Dendrocalamus sinicus. Next base: position 12,577,095 of record CM070669.1, on the reverse strand, counting down.
ATAACTTGATGCTTAGCAATCTAATCCATTCCTAGAATTACATCCAAAGACTTGATATCTAGAATAATGAGATTGGCAAGGAAGTCTACCTCTTGGATAGTTATCTTAACTCCAGAACAACTTTGGTTCATGCTCAACTCAGAATCAGGAGATCAAACTAAAAGAACAGATCTAAGAACAATAGCTCTCAACTATTGCTTAATAGCAAAACTCTGAGAAATAAAAGAATGCAAAGCTCTAGAATCAAATAAAACTGTGGCAAGTACAGAATTTACCATAAACTTACTTATCACAACATCATGAGCTGTTTGGGCCTCCTCTGTTGTGACATGGTTCACCTGACCTCTGGCGACAGATTGCAACATCCTGGTGGCTTAATTTGAGGCTTAGGGTGCTCCACATACTGCTTCTGGAATAGGGCCCCTATCTGGTGTAGCTCCTAAGTTGAAACAAACTAGCGTATGGGCTTGCTTTTGCGAACATTTGTTAGCATAGTGATCTTGAGAGACCATGTGGAGGTGACTCCTTGTTTGTGATGAGTAATTGACACTTGTTTTAGAAAGTTTGAGTTTGGTTTGAGCCATTTTTACCAAGTCGTAAGCTTTTGCCAATGGTCGGAAGTCCCTACGACCTCATTGTCGGCAGCTGGGAGATGCATGCAAGCCTTACAACCACTCTGGCCGTGGTCGTAGGCCTCTACGACCACATTGGCTATGGTCGTAAGTCGGTTCGACCACATTGGCCATGGTCGGAAGCTCCTAGTTGAATTTACGACCACTTTGGCAAGTTTCGACCACGTTGTGAGGCGGTCGAACGTGGTTGGTGCGGAGTCAGGCACGGTCGGTCGCGGTTGGATGCGGTCAGAACCGATCGGAGGCGGTCGTAGCGTGGGCAAACATGGTCGGCAGTCCCTCCGACCACGTTAAAACTTCTGGCGGTGGTCGTAGCTCGAGTCAAACCGGTCGTATGGACTCCTAAAGCGGTCGTAAGCCCTGGGAATCGGTCATATGGATCACTGAGGTGGTCATATGGACTAGGGTAGTGGTCGTAGGTCTTGAGCATGTCATGTTCTACTATTGCGACTGGTCGTAGGCGTTCGACTTTGTAGGAGTATGCTTTGAGTTCTTTTCACTGATGCTAATGTATGTTTACAGTGTTTCAAGTGGTACTATGTGATGTTTTGTTGTCTGTGATGGTTGTAGGACTTTGAGGCTAAATCGTGGCGAGGCATGGGATGACCGAGACTAGGCACAGACGGTGCTGAGGTCGAGAGCGGTCGGGAGATGCCGAAGACAATGAGGCTTGCAAGGTGGTTGCAAGGTGTGGACAGCAAGGCAAGAGGAGGAAGCTTCCTGGAAGGTGCTGGAATGACATTTTGGAGAAATACGTAAAGCCTGCAAGGTGGAGGCGGATTCTGTTGAGAAGCTCGGGTGCGGTGTGTGCAAACGGGTAAAGTGCGGAGTCTGTTGGAGTTAACAGGCAAAGCACTGAGTTTGTTGGTGGTAATGGGTAAAGTGAGTGGTAAAACCTGGTGTTGGTTGGGGTTAACAGGTTCTCATCGCGGTAGCTGAAGGCTATAAATAGAGAGGGTAGAGCTCAGGTGCTCGGGGAGATTGTTCCCGAGTTGCTCTAGTTTTATTTTCTATCTTTGCTTGAGTTGTTCTCAGGGATGGAGCAAGAGTGCTCGTGTATCTCCCAGTTGGAGTGGCTGTAGAAACCTCCAAGATCAATCATTCATCTCTGTTTCTCTATTTTGAGTTTTGTCTCTGTATGTTATTTTGATGATGTGATTGTTTTCTAGTCTATCTTATCCTCATCTCCTCCTGGTTGAAATTCTTTTGTTTTGAGGTGTTTCATCTTGCTCAGAACTAGGAATCTTCATCAAAGCCATTTGGCTAGGCTATACCCGAGAGCAAAAGTCTGGTCGTCGAGTTATTGTCTTACGGTCGATGTGCTTCCTGTTTTCCTCTGTTTCTCCTTCGACCATGCCTTCTCGTTAGACCACAACAAAGAGTCTTTGTCTTCTTGGGAATTTCTCTTTTAGAGGTCGTGCTCTCACTAGGTTTCAAATTTCATGTGCTTGGATCTTTGAGCCGAAAGTTCTCTAAAGTCTTAGCTCTGCAGTCGTGCGCCTCGGCTTTACTCTGTTTTGAGTTCGACTATGCAGTTCTTCTCAGTTGCAGTAGAGAGACTTTGACCGGTCTGTGATTTCTCGACTTGAGGTCGTTCCACTACTGTGGTTGAAGTCTCCTGGTTAAATGACTCGAGACTCTCAAGTTATTCAATTTTTAGTCTTGTCGGTCGTGCGCGCTTTCTCTGTTTTTGGTCATTACTGTGCATTTTTCTTTTGTCGGTCGGCATCTCACTGTTAAGTCTCGACTACTCTGAACTGCTTCGATCGCTTCGATGACTGCAGAGAGTTGTTCGACTACATAGTAGAGTGTCGACTGCTTTGGGTTACGGTCGAACTCATTATCCTTTCATTTCTCAAGTCTTGTTTGGCTTTCTCTCGGTTCTTCCAATGAGCATTTGATCTCCCTCTTCATAGTTCTCTAGCTATCGGAGAAGAAGATCTGTGAGAGTACTTAGGGAGATTTTAAGGCACCATTCACCCCCCTATTGCCATTTCGGTCCTTCAGATTTGGCTCATGGCACCTAAAATAGGTAATAGAGGCTATAGGGTTAACATTCCTCTAAGGCTGATTGCTAACATTGATAGGGTGTGGTCTTAAAACATTCTAACATGGCACTAGTGCTGGACTCTTGAATCGTAACTGCTAAGGCACCCGTGCTAGCGGTATGCACTGAATTAGGCTCACTGGGACTAGTGCAACTGAGCTCCCTGCTATATCATCTTTCTCTTGTGAGATTATTCCAACTCACGGTGAGACTCCTCAATAAGTATGGCCTTATCTACCATGCATTGGAAACTAGCATAGTCATTACCAACAACTTGAACTTTCAATTCAGGATTGAGTCCTTTCTTGAAGCGCTTATGATGTGCATTATCTGTGGCAACATCCTCCGGAGCATAGCGGGCTAACTAAGTGAACTTATTGAAATATTTACTCACTAATATATTCTTCTGCTAAAGCTCGTGGAACTTTTTTTCTTCATTTCAGCCACCCCATCTAGGATATGGGCATGGCGAAATTCCATTGTGAACTCTACCCAAGTGAAATTATGCTAATCTTCATTGGTGAGTAGCATAGAGAACTTTTTCTCGATCCATGCACCAAGCAAGATTTAGCTTCTTCTCCACAGAATGAAGTCAATCATCTACCCCCAAAGGCTCAGTTGAACTATATCCAAAGGCTCTGTTGAACTATAATAGGTAGGTGGTCTGTCCTAATAAACTCTGCAAATCTTGATGGAGAATGAGCCGGCTGAGGTGCAGCATCTTTTTGATTCTGCTAATTCATCATATTGTTCATATTATGCATCATTGTATTCATGAGTTGGGTCTGGGCCACCATAAACTGACTCAAAGTTTGATCCAATCCAGTTGGAGCTGACTATGGACCCTGAGCTAAAGGATTTGCGGCACACTGCTAGGATCCAGGTGCATCTGACTATGACTAGCTGAATTTTGAGCATCAACCATCCACCAAGTTGACACCAAGCTTATAAAGGAAAGAGGAAAAGGCAAAGGTAAGTGGTAAACTCATCTAAGTGGGATAATCCTAAATTAAAATAACTCATGATGAGGACATCACTCCTTCAGATGCATGCACTACATAAAATCCTCCGAATACAGTTGCTGAACTACAAGGTCCTATGACAAGAGCTCATGCACATCGCTTAAATTATGAGGTGAGCTTGTTTCCAAGTGCTAATAATTTATCTATGCAGAATGGTATACTACCTATTGATTATGATCTTTTCTTACTTAGGAATAATGGGAAGGATCCCTCAAGCCACGGTCGGCCAACACTTAGTTCCTTTGGCACCAATACATGGAAGGGATAGAATCAAAGTCTATCATGACCACAGCCACTTCGACCATGGCACCACGACCACACCGTCTTGATGCAACTCTAGTTGTACCACTCACATAGAGCCGATTATAACCCACAAAGGATAAAATCAAAGTCCATCTTCTGGTATGCATATTTGAAGGAACGATCAGATCAGCCATCAAATAATATCTCTACGTCCAAGGAAAGGAATTCCACCAGCACGAGATCTCCTCCCCGCAATTTTAGATTGGCCATAAGTTCTTACTTCAACTCCATCTTTTCCTGGGCGAGAGCAATAGGTGCTACGCCACCTTCCCTTGGACCCACAAGTCATGTAATAGGATAAGAAACTAAGGCTGTGCACACCCCTTGTCTTGTGTGCCAACCCCCTGACCAAACTTCCCTTTCCTTTTTTTCTTCTCATAAATAGATAGGAACCAGCACTTCTCTAGATGGGTTTTTTCAGATTATTCTACATAGCAGTTTTGTCGTACGTTCGGTTTGAGGAACCCCAACTTTGTGAGCTTAATCATTATTCGCAATACAATTTCAGATTGTATCTTCTACTTTCTTGCTTGTGTTCTCAATTCACTTGCAGGAGATCGATAGCCTTCTTGGCGAGGTCGACCACGTTCGGCATGGTTGATAACCATCGGAGTAATGGTGTAGTGATTGCAAGGTGTTCGATCCGTTTTGGTTGGAGCCTTTGGATCATCAATGTTGTGTTCTCCACAATCGACATATCATTACCTTTTGGAGGATCAGGCCACAGTCACATTAGGTGATATTAGAGCAAAGGTTGCCTGTTAGGTAATCATAGTTTTCCCTTTTAGATTAGTTGTTGTTCATCATCCTAAAACTCTAGAAAATTTGCCCCATAAAAAATATGTTGTTCATTGTGTTCTTTCACTGTCCCATCACCCTATGTGCCTTTGCAATTTCCGTTCTTGGTTTTGTATTGTTGAATTTGTGTCCTTTGTCAAAGTCATGTTGCTGGTTTAGAGTCGTGTTCTTGGCCTCTAGTCACCACCCTCCACTACCCTAATTCTTTCCTGCATTGCCTCATTCTTTTGTTTCGACTGTAGTCCTAAAACCGAACCCTACATCACCTTTTTTAATCTAGGTCTTGCAAGCTACCTATGAATCAACAGCCACATCTAGCCCTCCGTTCTTCATCCATAGTTCTATTGCTAGCACACCCTAATCATTGTTTGGGATGCACAATTTGGGGAATAGGGAATCTTAGCCCTAAACCGAAGAGAGCAGTGAAGTCCACAGAAAACTCTAGATTGTGCAGCTTTCAATAAAACAGGCATAACTTTTACATACGAACCCTGATTGGGCATACTTTTTTGTTTGAAAGATAATTTCAACACCGACGCTTTGAAAACTACACAGCTTTGCTCTATAGCCTAGGATATCCCTAAAATTCAATTGTTTTCATGCTGTTTTGAGGCCCACAAGTTTTAGCACCCATTTTCGCTGATCTATCATCATCCAGTTTGTGACTTTTGTGATTCCAAATTGTACCATTCTTGTGTTTAGAACCTTTTTCTCAGAGTTTGCTACAATATCTAAAAAAGGAGAAAAAAGAAGCAATTGGATTTGCTAGCATCCCTTGAATCCTTTGTGTTTGGTCCTTTGATTCTATCTGTGTTGTGCTAGGGCTAGGGACACGTTTAGACCAGCAACCATGACAAGTACTTTGGACCCTTACTCAGCTTTGCTATTCGGGTTACGATTTTTGCTAATCCTTGCTACCATATTGTGCCTTCCCAGCTCCACCTACTCTTGATCAGAACAGTTCTCCTCTTGCAATCGTACCCATGCTCAACACAGTATCACGAACCAACCACCAGTTGTACAGCTTGCTGCATTGGTAAGAACACTTGTAAGAGCTTGGTAAGACGCTTGAGAGTGTGCGGTCCTACCTTCCACCACCTAGTAGTTGATAGGGATAATACCTTTGTGTTGTCTTCTGTCTTCTACTAACCATGATAGGTGAGATGCCTAATGTGAAGGAGTGTGTTTTAAAGGGAGAGCTCATGATGCTCTTGGATGAATAACACACTACCATTAATGAGGACATCGATAGGAAGCTTCAAGCTATTATGACTACATTGCAGCGTTCAATCAATGATAGTACTGTTGCGCTCACTACACGCCTTAAAAGAATGGTGAATCGCCATCAACCAATGGATGCGAGTATGATCATGATGCAGCCCAAGATACTGAGGTGGGAGATGATAATGAGAGGTGAGACCACGACGCCGCGCTGCTCTTGCTGCCCAAGATGCACGCCAACAACACCATCTACATCACAACCATCACCGTATGGGAGGTAGTAATTTTAGCACCACCATGCTCATGTTAATAATGACCTGTTTGCTAAAGTTAAATTTACCATACCATCTTTTATGGGTGTTTATGATGCTGAAACTTATCTAGATTAGGAGATGACAGTTGAACAAAAATTTAATGCCCATCTAGTTCCTGAAGTGCATAGAGTCAGACAAGCTACTAGTGAATTTAAAGATTTTGCTATCATTTGGTGGAATCAAGTAGTTAATTCTGGCTTAACACATGATACATAGGATAGATTGAAGGTAGCTATGCATGCTAGATTTGTTCCTCCTTCTTTTAAACATGGTATGCGTAAGAAATTGCAGCGCTTAGACCAATGTAATAGATCTATCGAGGAATACTATCAAGAACTGCAAATAGGCATGCTGCGTTGTGATATTGTTGAGGATAAGGAGGATAAGATGGCTCGCTTTTATGGGGGCTTAAGGCGTGAAATTCAGAACATAATTGATTACAAAGAGTATAATAATATCAATAGGTTGTTCCACCTTGCTTGTTTGGTAGAAAAGGAATTGCAGGGTAGGCAACAAAGGATAAGGAGCAACTTTGGAAGTATGTCAACATCAAGATCAACACCGGGGCAAGGCAAGACAGCCCCACCTCCTGTTTTTTGATCTACTGCCCCTCGTGAGTAGGGCGCGTTCAGCAGCACCGCCACCACTGTCATATGCACCTGAGATGAGCAAATCTACTAGTGTGTAGGCACCAACATAGAGTTCTTTATCGGTTGCTTCCACGGGTCATACAACAGGGATTGTGTGCCACCGTTGCAAAGGGATGGACCATGTCATGAAAGATTACCCAAGTCGGTGAGCGTACATTGCGACAGAAGACGGTTGTTATGTAGGTGCTAGTGATGTTGAGGATGAATATACTCTTGCAGCTAACCTTGCAGGTAATGTTGATGACCCTGAGGCCGATAGCGATTGTGAGGAAATTTTAGATGCCACTGCTACAGAGAATTATAGGACCATAATTGTGCAGCGAGTATTGAGCAATCAAAGGGAGCAAGCGGAGAAGCTAAAGTGCCATAGTTTGTTTCAGATGTTCCTCATCATCAAGGATTGCCGTGTTTGTGTCATAATTGATGGTAGGAGCTATAATAACTTGGTGAGTTCAGATTTGGTCAAGAAGCTTGGCTTGACCACATGTGCGCATCCTCATCCGTATCACATTCAGTGGTTCAACAATAGTGGTAAGGTGAAGGTAACACAATCTGCGAGAGTACATTTTTCCATTGGTTCCTATCATGATGTTGCTGATTTTGACGTAGTGCCTATGCAAGCCTGCTCACTTTTATTAGGTCATTCATGGGAACTTGATACCAATACAACTCATCATGATAGAAGCAATAAGTACTTTCTTATGCACAAAGGAAAAAAATTATTTTGCTACCTTTGACACTTGCTAAAATTTTGAAATGTGACAAAGAGATAGCAGAAAATGAGAGAAAAGAATGTGAACATGAATCTGAAAATCAGCAAGCAATGAAGAATGTTTTCCCACCTAAGAAAGAGAAGTTGGCGCCTAGCTCTAGGACTGAGGGAATTAAATTAAAGGGTTGTGTCATGCTTGCAACCAAATCTGACCTTGCTAAAATTATTGATAATGATATGCCATACTATGCTTTGATATGCAAAGATGCACTATTTTCACTTGATGATATATCTAGCTCTTTGTCGTCTGTTGTCACTAACCTTTTGTAGGGGTATGAGGATGTGTTTCCAGTTGAGATACCCCTGGGACTACCACCTATTAGAGGAATTGAATACCAAATTGACTTAATTTCGAGAGCGACTTTGCCAAACCATGCAGTGTGTAGGACCAATCTGGAGGAGACTAATGAAATTCAACGACCAAGGGTACGTACAGGAAAGCCTAAATCCTTGTGTTGTTCCTGTTCTTTTAGTTCCTAAGAAAGATGGTGGTTGGCGTATGTGTGTTGATTGTACAGCCATTAATAATATCATAATATGGTATCACTATTCCTAGGTTAGATGACATGCTTGATGAGTTGAGTGGTTCTATTATTTTCACAAAGATTGACTTGCGTAGTGGATACAACCAGATTAGAATAAAATTGGGAGATGAATGGAAAACGACATTTAAAACTAAGTTTGGGCTATATGAGTGGTTAGTGATACCTTTTAGTTTAACTAATGCACCTAGCACTTTCATGCATTTGATGACTAAGTTTTGCGTGCTTTCATCGGAAAACTTATGGTGGTTTATTTTGATGATATTTTGATCTATAGCAAGTCATATGAAGAACACATGATCATTTACGTGCTATTTTTAATGCTTTGAGAGATACACATTTGTTTGGTAACCTTGAGAAGTGCACCTTTTCATAGATCAAGTTTCCTTTTTTGGCTATGTTGTTACTCCACAGGGAGTAGAGGTGGATGAAGCGAAAATTGAAGCCATAAGGAGCTGGCCGACCCCTTAGACTGTCACATAGGTGAGAATCTTTCATGGTCTTGCAGGGTTCTATCGGTATTTTGTTAGGGATTTCAGCACCACTGCTGCCCCACTAAATGAGTTGAGACGAGTTGACAAAGAAAGGAGTGCCCTTCAAATGGGGGCCTGTGCAAGAGAATGCATTCAGCTTGTTGAAGGACAAACTCAACCACACCCCACTACTCCAACTCCCGGATTTTGGTAAGACTTTTGAGTTAGAGTGCAATGCTAACGGAATTGGGATTGGAGGTGTGCTGATTCAAGCAGGTAAGCTGGTTGCATATTTCAGCAAGAAGTTAAGTGGGCCAGGTTTGAATTGTTCTACTTATGATAAGAAATTGTATGCTTTAGTTCGTGTGCTTGAAATTTGGCAACATTATTTATGGCCCAAAGAGTTTGTTATCCATTCTGACCATGAATTGCTGAAACATATTAGAAGTCAAGCTAAACTAAATAAACGACATGCTAAATGGGTAGAATTTATTGAGTCATTTCCATGCATCATAAAACATAAGAAAGGTAAAGACAATGTGATTGTTGATGCGCCGTCTAGACACTATACCATGTTATCTCAACTTGACCATAAGATTTTTGGTTTGGAAACGATAAGGGAATTATATGCTGCTGATTTGGACATTAAAGAAGTGCTTGATAATTGTAAGGATGGAAAAACATGGAATAAGTACGTGCTAAGTGATGGCTTGATTTATCGTGCTAATAAGCTATGCATTCCAGCTAACTCCATTCATCTTTTGTTGTTACAGGAGGCACATAGAGGAGGGCCGATGGCACATTTTGGAGCAAAGAAGACTGAAGATGTGTTGTTCACCCATTTCTTTTGGCCAAAGATGAGACACGACGTCAAGTGCTATATGGCTCACTACACTACATGCAACAAAGCTAAGTCTCGTCTCAATTCACCTAGACTTTATATGCCTCTTCCTATTCCTAGTGCACCATGGGAGGATATATCTATGGACTTTGTTTTAGGATTGCCTAGGACAAAGAAGGGGAGAGACGGTATTTTTGTGGTCGTGGATCATTTTTCTAAAATGGCACACACTTTATACCATATCACAAGAGTGATGATGCTACAAATATAGCTGATTTGTTTTCCAAGGAGATATTCGCTTACATGAGTTATCCAATACCATTGTTTTGGATCGTGATGCAAAATTTTTGAGCCACTTTTGGAGGTCACTTTGGAACAAGTTGTGGACGAAGCTGCTATTTTCTACTACATGTCATCCCCAAACAGACAAACAAATTAAAGTTGTGAACCGCACCTTGTCTACAATGCTACGGGCTGTGCTAAAGAAGAATTTGAACATGTGGGAAGAGTGTTTACCTCATGTTAAGTTTGCTTATAACAGGGCGGTACACTCTACCACCAAGGTAAGTCCGTTTTAGGTAATGTATGGGTTTAATCCTCATGCTCCAATTGATATTTTTCCCTATCCTACTTTTGAAAAGTTGAATTTAGATGCTCAAAAGTGTGCTGAACTAATTCTGAAAATGCATGACACTATTAAAGAGAACATTGTAAACATGACCGAGAAGTATAGAATTGCAGGTAGCCAGGGTAGGAAACATTTATCTTTGGAACCTGGTGATCTTGTATGGTTACATTTGAGAAAAAAATAGGTTCCCCGAGTTGAGATAGTCGAAGTTAATGCCTAGAGCTGATAGTCCATTTAAGGTGCTAGAAAAGATTAATGATAATGCCTATAAACATGATTTGCCTGCAGATTTTGGGGTTAATCCCACTTTTAATATTTCAGATTTGAAGCCATATGTGGGAAGAGAAGATAAGCATGAGTCAAGGACGACTCCAATTCAAGAGGGGGAGGATGATGAGGACATCACTCCTTCAGATACACGCACTACACAAAATCTTTCGAATACAATTGCTAAACTACAAGGTTTTATGACAAGAGCTCGTGCACATCACTTAAATTATAAGGTGAGATCATTTCTAGGTACTAATAATTTATCGATGCATAATGGTATACTACCTAATAATTGTGATCTTTTGTTACTTAGGAATAATGGGGAGGATCCCTCAAGCCATGGTCGGCCAACACTTGGGTCCTTTGGTGCCAATACATGGAAGGGATAGAATCAAAGTCTATCTCCTAGCTACGATCACTCAACTTTGACTACGACAACTCCTTCTACAACCGCTCGACTCCAACTGCGACCGCTCCTTCTACGACCGCTTGACTCTGACTACGACTACTTCGACCATGGCCACTTTGACCATGGTGCCACGACCACGGCCAATTTGACCACGATGCCAAGACCATGGCTGTTTCAACCACAACGCCACAACCACGGCCACTTCAACCATGGTGCCATGACCATGCTGTCTCGACACAACTCCGGTTGTATCACTCTCACAGAGCCAATTACAACCCACATGGGATAGAATCAAAGTCCATCTTCTGGTACGCATATTTGAAGGAAGGATCAAATCAGCCACCAAATAATATCTCTACACCCAGGGAAAGGAATTCCACCAGCACGAGGTCTCCCCGCAATTTCAGATCGGCCACAAATTTTTACTTCGACTCCATCTTTTCCTGGCCAAGAGCAATAGGTGCTACGCCACCTTTCCTCGGACCCACATGTCATGTAATAAGATAGGAAACTAGGGTTGTGCACACCCCTTATCTTGTGCACCAACCCCTGCCAAACTTCCTCTCCTCTTTTCTTCTCATAAATAGATAGGAACCAACACCTCTCTAGATGGTTTTTTTAGATTATTCTGCATAGCAGTTTCTCCGCACGTTTGGTTTGAGGACCCCAACTTTGTGAGCTTAGTCATTATTCGCAATACAATTTCAGATTGCATCTTCTACTTTCTTGCTTGTGTTCTCGATTCGTTTGCAGGAGATAGCCTTCTTGGTGAGGTCAACCGCGTTCAGCATGGTTGATAACCATCGGAGCAGTGGTGTAGTGATTACGAGGGGTTCAATCCATTTCGGTCAAAGCGTTTGTATCATCAACGTCGTGTTCTAAACATCGACATATCATTACCTTTCAGAAAATCAGTCCATAGTCACATTAAAAGTACATGCCATCGTCCACTTTGGTTATGGGAAACTTGAGAGATCTATGGCATTATAATGATAAGAAGTCAATGGAAGAATTAAAAAGCAAATTCTGGAAAAGTCAAAGAGCAAGAACCTTAAGAATGAGGAAAGAATAGAGAATTTAGATATCCAATTTGTCAATTTGATTTACAAAATAGATTCAGAAAAGTTTGCTAAACGACCTTTCTAACTAGGGCTTCATCCTACTGTTGATATGACTCGATACCATCTTTATCGAGATCTGAATATGTAAATTTAGAGCTCTCTATGTATTCTACACCAGTCTAGGATCACGCTAGTGCACACAATGAAAACATAGATAAAATATCGTCCATGATCACGATTAACTAAGAAAGCTACAAATATTATTAATTATCATAGTAACAACCTTATGGCCAAACTTACAAATAATAGCCTGAAGGACCTAACAAAAACTAACTAGCAGCAGAAAATAAAGATAAACGTAATAGCCATTCAACATGCCACAGGCAATCAATTGGGAAGCGAAGTCCTATTTCAAGAAGTGGTCAAAAAATTCTCCTTCAAGTACCCTGGCTAGTATGGTCTTTCTTCAACAGCTGAGCAATAATTGATATAGTCGTGATTACATAAAGTACTCAACAAGTCGTTGGTAACAAGATGCAATTATAATTACGCAAGACTTATCAAGTGATGGCCAAGTGGTTATTTTCCATAAAGCAACAATTTAGAGTAAGTACGGTGAATAGATTGAAAGTGCAATTTGAGAAAGAGTAATAAATAATTAAGTCAAAGGAATTGAGTAAACCACAAGTGAGCTAACAATTCACTACCCAACTAAATTCATCCAAGGTTTTATAAAATTCTACCCCTCGTGTGAATTCACTGAGCATTGTCTCATAACTGGAGACATGGCTATTCAAATAGTTTTGCACTTTGTAGAGGTTGCACAACTTTATCGACAAGACATGAGCATCTCATATTGCCATATGATTAACACATTTCCTTTGCTGTGTGACAGAGAGTTCATGACAAGGCCTTTATAATGTTCAATCTCAAACTGATCTCCCCCGCTAAGGTTTTGCTGCCAAGTAAGCTAGCCACCTAATCGGAAAAGCCTCCTCTTACACCATGTGAAAAATTACTTAAAAATGAATTAACCATCCACATCATCTCAATGAAAAAATCAAGGTTAAAACATCACAAATTAATTAGCGAGGTCTATCACATACTAGACATGTAGTTGTACGATAAGACTTAGATCAATGGCGCATAAAATTAAGTCCTTAGACACTACCCAGGTGAGGCATCTACATCCTGAAAGTGCTGACCACAATTCCCTCTTTATTGCACAATCACTCGCCCAAGTGAAAACCATTTTATTTAACGAACACCAATGACACTACTCATGTCATGGCACACAAATTTTATAACTATGGCTGACTACCACGATTCAATATCTCATTAAGTTAAAATTAATTATTGATCAACATGTGATGATGAGCCCAACGTAACAATAAGCATAGCTAAACTCACTATATGTACAGCATAAGTGGATACTAATATAGCATCACTAGATAATTACTCATCCTATGATAACAATGAAATAATGGCATTCAAATTATCAAGGAGGGAATTCATCAGAATTAGTTGATAACTACCAAGTACAAATGTTCATATAAATTAGCAATGCAGAATAATTTAAAATAAAATAATTATAAGTACATTTAAAATAATAGGTTCAACATCATCAAAGGTCATGACTTGCCTTGGCTTTGCTCAGTTACCACCTCTTGGTCTTCAAATCCTGCTTCTGCTCCTTCGAAAACATTATCTCACAAGAGAGAAAGTAAAAAAACACAAATAAATTCAAATAAAATCCAAAAATAGCAAAACTAGAACCAAAATATAGAGCTCAATTTTAGATAAATTTAGTAAGAAGAATCAGGCCAATCGGAGTTTGGACAGAGGAGAACGGGCTCTTAGAAGGTTTAAATCTAAGAAAAAGAAAAAGAAACACTATTTTGGCGTTTTCTAGATTTTCTATAACTATTTTTAAAAGGAATTCGGATTTTATGACATTAGCAAGGGTTTTTGGATTTTTGGTCAATTTATTTTCCTAAAGGAAATAGTTTTGGTCACAGACAGGTGGGGCCATAGTCTATGGACTAGATTCATGAGTTGGCTCGGTCTATCATGGACTCGGTCTATGGAACAGTGCATTGGGTGGCTAGGTATAACATGGCAACGTGATGAGGTGGACACGTGTGCAAAGGTGATGAGGTGGTGATGACTCGGTTGACATGTGGAAGGTGATGTGGCAAAGGCTTTATGACGAGATAAGGGTGGCAAATAGGCTAAGGTGGCTCATACATGACAAACACGCGGGTGGTTGACTAGATTAGATTGACGGCAAGGGTTCTCGAAGACAGCAATGGTGAGCAGTGGCGTGTGTAATGATGGCGAGATCATCGAGAGATTCCTTGAGCAATGGCGAAGCTATCCCTCAGCTCGGATTTGGCAGGGAGACAGGTGAGCTGGTCGGCAATGAGACGGATGGTGAAGCAATACGGGCGCACGATGAGATCGGGCTATGGCAGCACATTGAACTCACCGGGGCATGGGGAAGAAAGAGGGGAGCTCGCTGAACCCTCCGGGAAAGATGGCGAGGTTGGAGGCAGTCCAGCGTAGGTGCAATTTCTTGCCAAAATTGGCAACGACGGCGACTTGAATCCAGTGGCGAAGCTAGGAATGAAATTGAGGGTGGGCTGAACTATTTAAGATTTAAACTAAGTTAACACAAAATTAGTCTTTTACTCTTATAAAATTTTTAATTCATATAAAATTATAAATTGAATGGAGACAAATAATGAAAAATAGAGAAATAGAAAGTAGATATCTCGATAATAGAAAGCATCATGAGTGGTCCCCACACCGCCTCGTCAAGACCGCGGCAGTGGCGGCAGGCAGATGAGCTGGAGTTTTGGAGCCACCGTGACCTCAAATGGTTTTCCTTCTGACCGGCTCAACCTTATGAAAGCAAAATAGTATCAAATTTCACATCAACTGAAAAGGAACAAAATGGCCCATATGTTACATACGAATATCTCCAACGCTTTAAACAACAAAATACAGCCGCCAGATTTGACAAGTTCATATCAAGTTAAACTTTATCTAGTTACTTCAAACATACCTCCCTGGAACAAATGTAAAAGAGCCCTCCACAAATCCAGGACTGCCGAGCATTGGTGTGCAACTCTCGTAGAAAAACTCTTCCTGGCCTGGTGATAGTAGAGGATACTGCAGAGGACATGCCAAAGAGAGATATTAACTACTTTTTCGAAAAGTAGGTGTAAATTAAAAAACACACAATTTAGTTTTCTTTTCTGTTTCCAAAATACCTCCCCACTAATACCTTCTCCAGGCACATCAGAAACAACCATGCCTCTCCATCGAATGATCCAGTGGCGTGAGTAAAGCTGGCAGGAGGAATAGTACACGCCACCTAGCATGCATGCCTCTGGAACTGATAAACGAATGGAGTAAGAGTACACATATTTGGCCCCAGGCCCACCACTCTCGGGATGTTCTGGCACAAAGACAGTAAACGCACGTACCTATAAAAATCAGACATGTTAGATCAAAGCTCCAACAAGATCGCCCGGGGTGGTTCCGCCGGCAGGGAGGTGAGGCTCGAGCCTCACTAAGCCTCCCTGCTGGCTTCGCCCCTGCTTGAATCGCAGCGAGGGATGGTGATTTCAATGGTGTGAAGTGAGGCGAAGAGGTCAATGGCTCAAGGTGAGGGCTTTGCGGGCTTGGGTGTGCCTTTTTATACCCGGAGGAGGCAACTTAGAAGAAGAGTTCGAGGCGAGGAGGGCGACGAGTCTGGCTTGGGCACGGTGTAGAGGAGAGTCCAGCTCAAAGAAGAAGGCATAGGCTGACAGGCGGGCTCGGCTGGCAGTGACCGCGCATGAGGGAAGGAAATGATGAGCGATGCGTGGTGGCTAGCATAAGGCAGGCCGCGCAAACAAGCTGGGCCAAGGCGCACATGAAGGGGACCGGGCCAAAAGAAAGATGGTGGGTAAAGAGAAATGAGATTCAGGCCAGAGAGAAATCTGGGCTTTTTGGATTTTTTAAATTTCAGAAATGAAGAAAAAGGAAAATAAGCTCTAGAAATAGCAAATAAACATCATGAAATTCAAGAAAATACAAAAAATTCCTTACAATACAAGGAACCCAAATAAGATAGATTTTGAATTAATTTATTCACATTAAATCTTTTTAATTTATAAAAATTCAAGTTAAGCTTTAATTAACTAAGAAAATCCAAATGATTAATTTTTATTTTAAAAACTTTCAGAAGCACTAAAATAATTTTAATGAACCTTAAGTAGACATTGGACAGTAAGTGCAGTGGTACTGACCATTACATAGCGGTAGTACCGTATCCATTGATTGTTTGGGGATTTTTATCCCAATGGTCATCCTAGTGGTTGGAAGACATAAATACCTCCTCACCAGTAGCAAGCAGTTCTTCTTGGACCTCATTGAATACATTTAAGCTCTTGCTAGTCTCTCTTCAACTCATTTGCTCCATTTTCACTCTTTAAGGTTGTTGATAGCATTCAAGTGTATAAATTGCGTCATCTAGTTGATAATTGTGGCACTTGGAAACCTTCAAGCAAGTGTTATTGGCCTATTACTCTTTGTTGTTGCTGACAATTAGAAGGCTTGAATAAGTTTACGCAGTGATCTCTTTAAAGAAGATTATCAAGAGATCCAGCACGATTGTGATAGGTCAGTGCTCACCTCCCAAAGCGGGAAAGAGCTACCATAGTGAATTGAGAAAAAGCTTAAGATTATGCAAGAAGCTGGCTTGATTAGTTCAATCTCCTCAATGTGGATCGGGAGGCGGTAAATCTTCAAGACCACGAAAAACATCACGTGTCATCTCGTGGTTTATCTCTCTTGTCTTTACATTTTGCACTTACTTTTCTAGCAATTGATTGATTGGCTTGTGTAGCCAGAATTATATCTTGCCTAGACATAGGTTTGAGGTACCATAGCAAGACTTACAGGATTTAAGCCTTGATTTGTGCAAAACAATTTTAATTAGTTCATACTTACTTTGAAATTGTGTTTTAGCTAAAAAGAATTTGAAAACCTCCTATTCACCCCCTCTAGTCGGTTATCCTTAATCATACAACATGCCACCCCTGTGATTGTGCATGAGCTTTTTGGCTTTGAAGTTCACAACATCCCAAGGGCACTCGAGACCCAATCCATGTCCTCAGTCGTTGAGCCTTCCCTCCAAAATCAACAAAGCGAAAACAAGAGCAGCGGCGCCTGCACTAGCAACACTTATCAAAGCAGTCGGACTTCTGTGGAGTAACATCTAAGAGGTAGACAATGAGTTCAGTGTATTGGTACTGAACTCTGTCCCGCAATATAAATTTCTAGGGTAATGCTAAGCAACGTAATACGGGTCGAGGCAAAAATTTCAAACACTTCGCCGCTACACACCACTATTTTCCTATCACATGCATTTTTCACCACTCATTCTTTATCTACCTAAGTCCTATATCCCTTTCCCCTTTACCTTTTCTCACCACACATTCACTCGATGCACATTGCTTTCTTCTCTTGCTTATTCTTTTTTCTCTAATTTCTCTGCCTTTTCTATCTGCTACTACGATTCGGGCGAGGTGTGTCTCATCTCTCTCCATGCAACTGTGACTCATGCTAGCACTAAATCCCATGTGGCATGGGCGGCGGCGACAAGGCTTCCCAAATGGTGTGACATGGGAGAAGCAAGTATCAACGTTGTCGCCACCTACTCCAACCTCACTGATGGGCATCGCCGCTGTAGGATCAGAAATGGCAACAGAGGGGGGGTGAATGGTGCCTTCAAAATTTGCCCCAAAGTATCCACATACTTCTTCTCCAATAGCTATAGTAGCTATGAAGAAAAAGAGTGAAAGCCCACTGGAGAAATGAACAGATCACAAAACCACTGAAAGAAAGGAAGATAGGACAGACCAGATTATAGCCAAACCGGTCAGACCGCAATGCTTCGGCCGGTCAGACCGCCGTTCATTGGCCGGTCAGATCGCTTCAACCGGGTCTCCAACCCGTTATCTTCAACCGAATTCGCTTCCATTTTGCAGCCTTGTGCATTTTACCGAAATGCCCCTCCCGCACCTTCTTGGAAGCTTCCTCTTTTCTTGCTGTCCACGCCTCGCAACCACTTTGAGTTCTCGTCGTCTTCGGCATCTCCCGACCGCTTTGACCTCAGCACCACCTGTGCCTAGTCTGGCCATCCATGCCTCGCCACGACTCCACCTCAAAGTCCTGCAGCCATCGCAGACAAGAAACCATCACATAGCACCACTCGAAACAGTATAAACATACATTAGCATCAGTGAAACATACTCAAGCACGAAATAGCCTGAACGACCGATTGAGAATAAGAACAAGCGTCCCAAGCACGTCCGACCTCATTCGACCGGGTCCAACCGAACTAGACTGCGCCATGCACCGACTTGGCGCGAACCAACCAAATCAAACTCAAACTTTCCAGAACACGAGTCAATTACTCATCACAAACATGGGGACACCTCCACATGGTCTCTCAATCTCCTCCTTAATGAGTATATTGACAAACCCAGAAAAAATATAAAGTTGAGTTTGTTTGAAAAAGAAAAAAGTCACACATGGCCTAAAAGGAATGATAGGGAAACTTATGACCATGTTGACAAAGGAGCAACAACAGAAAGAGCAAGTTTTCCTCAAAGGCTCCAAGTTTTCTCTTGAAATGGCTTTTTCTCCATTATTCTCCCCTTTTGGCAATAAAATCATCAAGATGCAAGGAGGAAAATAAAGCAAGATTTGGATGAAATGGCTGAATTTTATGCAACCTAAGCAATTAGAGCCATGAAGATTATCCAAGATGACTTTTGAAGTATTACACCAAGCCATAACTCATAAGAATGCTATCTAGATCATGACAAGACGTGTATAATCAAGCTAAACCAAATAAGTCATAATCTGAAAGTTAGATGAATTTCTTAGTATGTCAAGTTATTCAATATTATAGTCTAGCTAAAGGCATCCAAAGATGATACAAGCCATGTCAATAATCTAAGTGAAATCAAGAAGCTAGAATTGAGTCAATTTAGAGTGCTACAATTTAAGAATGAATCACTTGTTCAAGTACTTGGTCTTTTTGTATAATTAAGCAAATTTAGCACAATTGACTTATTTTTCTTTATAAAATCTCATGGTTGTTTCCAACCAGAATGTTTGGTCATGTGCTAGATCTCAAGCCTTATGCGATCACTCCAAGCTAGAAGCTTTAGAAGATGATCTTGGTCATCCAAAACTCCCCCTGAGTTCATGCCTAGTGCAAACACTCTCATGAGAAAGAATTGGTGAGATCAGTTCTTTCGCACAAAAGAGATCTTTTTGCTTTTGATGAATTTAGTTCAAGAACAAGAAGTTAATAATAACTCATGTTTCATAAAAGAACTAGCACAGCTCAATCTAAAGCTCAATAGAGATTCAAAACTCAACTCAGCCTATTTGACATGGCATGAATCATAAAGGGATAACTAAAGACAAACTAATCTCAAAGAATAAAATGACATGTTTTAATTCAAGTTGCCCATTTTTAATCAACTTATCATGGCAAAGACTAGACTGCACATATAAAGTCATGATAAATCTAGCAATTTAGTACAGATCATGGCAAGATGTAAAGCAGTTGATTCATGTCATATAAGGATAATAATCAATGGCTCCATGTAGAATGACAAAAATACAAGAAAATCCAGCTCCCCCTCAACATTAGATACACTTTTAGTTCAAGTTGAGTTATGACAATATTAAAATCTAGCAAATTCCAAATGAACTCCCCCTGAACCAAAGGAATAAAAATGAGAAGCTGGCAAGAAAATTAGATAAGGCAGTCCTTAGAGCATAGATAAGATATAGAGGATACTATAGCTCAGACTGACTCTCATCTACCCCATATGACACTAGGACTATCAGCTGGTCTTCTAACACACTAAGGAGTAAACACGTTCCCTGTCTACCCAAGGGTGACCCAACCCTTGCTAGAACCTATAAGAAGTGAGCGAACTCAACCTAGTGAGAAGAGAGACAGCTAATAAGCAGCATCCTAGAATCACAAGATGAGAGCAAGAAATCTAAGTAGCTAGACAAGAGAACCACTCTAATCTATGCTAGAAAGACTAACTCGAATGCACCCTTATGCAATGCAACAAAATGAGAATAGGAGCATATAAACAAGATAAAACATAAAACACAATGCTCCCCCTCACAACAATCCATACGGACAGACCACTCCAAGCTCTCCCCGCAAGGCTCAAAACCTAGAGCTATCCAAAAACTTTGTAAAGATATCGGTCAACTGGTGGTCACTCTCCACAAACTGGAGCACTATGTCACCCTTCTCCACATGGTCTCTAAGGAAGTGATATCTGATATTCATGTGCTTGGTCCGGGAATGCTGCACTGGGTTTTTGGCAATGTTAATAGCAGAAGTGTTATCACAAAAGAGTGGAACACTGTCTATAACTAACCCAAAGTCCCGCAGGATCGAAGCCATCCAAAATACCTGGCTGCAGCAACTGGCGGCAGTTACATACTCGGCCTCTGCGGTGGACTGTGCAACACCGGACTGCTTCCTAGAAGACCAAGACACAAGAGAAGTGTCAACTCACCCATCATGCTCATCTCAAACTCTGTGCTCATGACATCAGAGAACTACAAAACAGGAGCATGAGCGGAGCCACCAAAGATGATATTATCCACATAAATCTGGACGAGTAGAAGGTCATTACCATGCCTGCGAATGAACAAGGTCTTGTCTACCTTACCCATCTCAAACCCATGACTCAACAGATAGAACGTAAGCCTCTCATACCAAGCTCTAGGGGCTTGCTTAAGTCCATACAGGACTTTTGAAAGCTTATAGACATGGTTTGGGTATTTGGGCTTCTCGAAACCTGGAGGCTGCCTAACATAGACCTCTTCCTCAATAAACCCATTGAGAAAGGCACTCTTGACATCCATCTGGTAAAGCTTGAAGCCCTTAGAAGCTGCGAAAGCAAGCAAGATCCTAATGGCCTCTAGCCTAGCTACTGGGGCAAAGGTCTCCTCAAAATCTAGACACTCAACCTGGAAGAAACCCTGAGCTACCAATCTAGCCTTGTTTCAAAGGACTACCCTATTCTCACTCTGCTTGTTTTTGAACACCCACTTGGTACCTATGACATTATGACCTTTAGGGGGCTCAACAAGCGACCAGACCTTATTTCTCTCAAAGTTTTCCAACTCCTCATTCATGGCATTGACCCAAGACTCATAAAAAAGAGTGATGCGAATACGCATATGATTAGCACTTTTCAATCAAATACATTATTTCACTGGAAAGAAGTATTGAGCCGCATTAAATATTGTCAGGTGAATTTGTTTCTTAATGAATTTCCTTCTATTCGTAGGAACAATATACTACCTTATGTCAAATTCTTGTTTATTATTAGGTTTGAATATTATGATGATTCCGGGGCCAAAGCAATGGAGAAGCACAAGGAGGGTGATCATATTTGCTACCAAAAACGAAAAGCTCAAAGCCTATGGGAATGGAAAGGAGAAAACCAAGCAGCCCATGTAGCTCATCAAGGAGGAAAGAAGCTCATGCAGTGGGAGAGCAAAAGGGAGGAGCCCAAGGACTTAAACCACAAGTTTTGGATAAGCTTTTCAAGCCAAATTCAGACTTCCCACGTGCTCAAACCAATTCAAACTTGGATTCAACTCAGGATTCAACTCGAATTCGGTTCGGGACAGCCTGACAGGCAGTTACTAAAAAGGTCATAACTTTCACAAACGGAGTCCGATTCAGGTGTTCTTGTACTCGTTGGAAAGATAATTTCAAGGGCTACGCAATGGATCTAGTCCCACCTTCAAATTCGTCATGGATAAAAAGTTATGACCGAAACAATATGACGGGTGAAAACTGTAGTTTCCTTTTTGTGAGAGTTTGTATCTAAAACCATATAGGGTTGAGTTGTAATTGGTTTGGGGACCATATGGACGTCCCAAGGGGGTATATAAGCCTTGTAATGGTAGCCTTTAGGGCTCAGACCACGTTTGAGAAAAATCAATCTACTTGGAGCGTGTGACTCGCTCAAAGAGATATCCAATCATCTGCTCTGAAGGATGATCTTTTTGGATATGACGGGGAGGTCCTAGATGAGAAGAAGAAGTGGCCTCTACCTCATGAGCTGACGAGGTAGGAACAGAGCCACTAGCTCCAGAAGATGTGGAAGGCATGGGCTAATCTCCTCGAGGTGTAGTGGAAGAAGCAGGTAAAGGATCGCGCGAAGGCTACGAAAGCAGAAAACAAAACTTTTCTACCGCGCACACAAGGACATCATGCTTAAGGAGGATCATGGATCGTTACCACTAGACGCCAGCGCAATGCGAAGAAGAATTGGAGAAGCCGATCCAACCACGCGCGTCGAGGTAGTAGTGGAAGTAGCCGATCGTCCCGAACAGATCGTCTCCTCCACGTGATCAACCACACCACGAGCAGATCCAATCTATAGGTTGTTGATGCCGATCAACACCGCAACGAGCAGCCCCTCCATCGGTATCCACACGTCCGGGGCTGGAACGCCGATCGCGAGTGTACCAGCACTCGCGAGCGACTAGGGTTTGGCTCGGGAGGTGGCGGCTAGGGTTTAGCTCGGGATTAACATATGCATACACCCCTCAGCCCCTCGCCTCCATATATATAGGCCTCCTCACTTGGGCCTCGTGGACCGAGGCCCAATAGGAGTCTATCCAGATCTCTATCCGAATTGAGCCCACATTCGAATTAGTGTTCCAACCCGTTAAGTGTGCGACCCTGTAGGTTCACGTATACTTGGTCGTGACCCGGAAACGCCTTTCCGGTCACCCTGTTAATAGCGGCCTCTAGTAAGACATATTAACCCCAACGTATACGTAAAGATCATATCGGCTGAACCTGCAATGTTCTCATGTACGAATCCCTTTGTCTCACGATATAGATTGAGCTCAAGGCAAGACCTGTGTCATCCTCTTAATAGCTCAATCACTCTCTCAATTCCGTGATGGATTATAAACTTGTGATTGACTCCTCAATCACCTTGGCATGGCCATGCACTTTCATAATCCATTACATCGAGGGGCCCAGAGATATCTCTCCCATAAGGAGGGGCAAATTCTATCTTGATCATTCACATCCCACTACATGTTTCATAGCAAATCCAAGACTACTTTTATGACTACCCGATTCACGGAGTAGTGGTTAGTAGTCCCAAAATAGGCTACTACGCATGTTGGGAACCATGATGATCTCAAGTCTAAGGATTCTACATAAACACTACTTGAGACTAACTGATGACACATGGAATCTCTGCAGTGTCTCATGGCGGGTCTATCCAACATATGTTCACTAACACATGTCCATATTATTGATTTGGTATCTCCATACCATGATCCATGAGACATGATCATCAATCAATACATATGCTAATCTTTGAATCATATTTGTTCCTCATATGATATATAATCAGGGATCATTTAGAAATAGCAATATTTTGGCATTAAGAGTCTCATGAATAAGTCACATACTCATTGATCAATAATAATAATGTCTATTTCAAGGAACAAAGCAATGTATCATAAACATAGTATGTGATATATTCAACATCTCCATGTTGCCTTTAGGGCATATCACCAACAGCAGGCACCTCAAGGGGAGGAGGAACTGGATCAGGTAAACAACCTTCATCTCCATCCTCCTCATCATCCACAAAGATGGGCTCGGACTACTCTACTGAACCTGAGATATCGGGCCTAGTCCCCGGATTGGCCTCATCGAAGGTCACCTCACATGTCTCTACCATTTTGCTAGACTCGCAGTTCCAGACCTTATAAGCCCACGAAGAAGTTGAGTAACCTAGAAAAATCCTATCACACGATCATGACTCGAACTTATCTAGGTTCCCGGACTTTAAGATGAAACACTTGCAACCAAACACACGAAAATGAGAGACACTGGGCTTTCGCCCATATCTCAACTCATAAGAGGTGCGATGCAAGTGTGCCCTGAGAAAGACTCTGTTGGAAACATGGCACGCGGTGGCTATAGCCTCAGCCCAAAACTTCCTAGGCGTAGAGTACTTAGGGCTGGAAACGAGCCGAGCCGGCTCGAGCCAGGCTCGGCCGAGCTCGCTCAAAGCTGCGGCTTGGCTCGGCTCATGTTCGAAACGAGCTACGCGAGAGGCTCGGCTCGGCTCGACTGGTGGCTCGAGCCGACTCGCGAGCCCGAACGAGCCAAAACGGCTCGTCGCTGCCGACCGAGCCAAAATGGCTCGCCGCTCGCAGATACACATAACAGAGAGCAGCGCAACAGAAATAGCATAGCATACAGAGAGCATTCAGTGCAGAAATTCAGAGAGCATTCAGTGCAGAAATTCACAGACAGAGAGTTAAAAAGTTCACAGACAGAGATTCACAGAAATTCATAGAAATAGCATAGCATACACTACAGAGAGCATTCAGCATAGCATACAGACAGAGATTTAAAAAGTTCACAGATAGAGAGTTAAAAAGTTCACAGACAGAGATTCACAGAAATTCACAGACAGAAATTCACAAATATTCACAGAAATAGCATAGCATACACTACAGAGAGCATTCAGCATAGCATACAAACAGAGAGCAGTTCAGTAACTTTAGTTCACAGACAGAGAGTTAAAAAGTTCACAGAGAGAGCAGTTCACATTCACAAGCCTTCCGACTGAAAAGTGAAAACTGACAGCTAATTCACAATCACAAGCACAACCTTCCCATCCCACTGAGCAGTTCACAGAATCAGTAGCACAAGCAGTTGACAATTTGACATGATCATAGCAGCAGCAACTCACAATTGGTGGAAGCATTACACTAGCTGCTCTCTACGACGCTTTTAGGAAATGGAATGGTTTGAACGTCATCCTCTTCATCTTCTTCCTGAAAAGATATATAATATTCAAGTTAACATAAACAAAAATAAAATAGATAAATATTGCATTACAAATCAACCTACCATAACTATAGAAGAACTCATGTCATCATGTGCACCTCTGATCCAGCAAGAGGTACAAACCAAATATTGAACCATAGCTGGACGTAAAGAACTCTAATAGTCATCTAGTACTTTACCTCCAGCACTGAAAATTGATTCTGAAGAAACACTAGTAGCTGGTACAGTCAAGAAATTCTTAGCCATGTTCGACACAACTGGAAATCTATGTGCATTCAAATTCCACCACGCGAGCAATTTGAAATCCTTGTTATCTAAACTCTCGTTTACTTCATCTAGATGGTTGCCATTGATAATTTGCATCCGTGTCAGCATAACACACTAAAGCATCCTTATAAGCAATACATACTGACAACATTTTGTATGTGGAACTCCATTATGTAGACACATCAAGGCTCAATCCAGGGCCAATTTGCAAAGCAAGCAATGAGCAGATTTGTAAGAATTTGTGCATACGAGATGGAGACTTCTTTATATACTTGACTGTTTCTCTGAGCTTGCTAATCAAAGGTCCTAATGGTTGCACTTCGGTATATGCCTCATCAGATGTGAAGTTGCACCCCCTTGTTTGTAAGACATGAGTTTGTAGCAGAACCTACACTTTGCCTTTGTATCAACCTCTCCTTTCTTTGTCTTCGATGGAACATTCACCACCTTAAATATCTTCCAACAATCTAATCTCTGTTTCTGTCTACCAGCT
This sequence comes from Dendrocalamus sinicus, assembly GCA_036346575.1. Classification (NCBI taxonomy): domain Eukaryota; kingdom Viridiplantae; phylum Streptophyta; class Magnoliopsida; order Poales; family Poaceae; genus Dendrocalamus; species Dendrocalamus sinicus. The sequence continues at coordinate 12,551,400 of CM070669.1, read as the reverse complement.
GGTCCTTTCCTCCTTTTTGCCCCCCTCTTCTGAGACATTGTACCTTCTTCTATTGTCACTGCCACATCGCCGTCTTCAGCACCATTTGAACTTGAAGAGTCCACATCAATATCATCCATGTCTTCTTCATCAGATGGTACACCACCATGAACATCACCACCCAAAGCCTCCCAATCCACATCCTCACTTGACTGCAATAAAACAATGTAATAGTGCATTTCAGATTTATGATGACAATACATGTTTATAATCACACTTCAGATTTAATAGTGCATTTCAGATTTAAAATGACAATATATGTTTATAATCACACTTCACATCTGATTTAAACTGAAATCAAACAGCCTTAGAATTATCAGTATAGCATGTCTGCATACAACTATACAAGTCCTGCATACAGTTTGTTTGCATACATCAGGTCCTGGACAGCAATTAATTATGTCAATTATCAGTATAGCAATTAGCATGTCTGCATACAAGTCATGCATACAATCTGTCTGCATACATCTATACAGATTCCACATGCAAAACAATCTGTCTGCATACAAGTCCTGGATACAAAAGATAGCAAAAAAATTATAATCTATACAGGTCCTGGACAGCAATTTAATTATGTCAATTATCAGTATAGCATGTCTGCATACAAGTCCTGCATACAATCTGTCTGCATACATCTATACAGATTCCACATGCAAAACAATCTGACTTCTAGCATCACTGCGGCAAAACAATCTGACTTCTATCTATACAGATAGCAAAAAATTAGAACCTAAGATAGTATATTTTTTTTCATGTTCATCCTGACTTCTAGCATCCATTTGATAAGCAATAGCTTGCATAAAAGTGAAATAATACGATTATGCCCATCTTCCTGGGTTGGCAGCAAAAGATCTCTCATGAAAGCAGGCCATGCGATCCACAGGTAAATGGCTCAAAGGATAAGTGTCACTCACCGAGGCTGCTGCTGATTCAGCGATGTCACGAGGCGGTGCAGGCCGTGTAGGCTGGCCCCCTATTGCCGACGGGGAGGCCCTGACGTCGGCCGCCTTCTTCCCTCGAGCACGCGATTCCATGCTCCGTTCGCGGCCCATGCGTATCGGTTGGAGCCTTGGAGGAGGCCGCGTTGTGGATCGGGAACGAAGGCCGAAGAGGGTCGGACTCGGGGAGGATGGGGATTGGGGAAGCCACCCGCGCGCGTGGGGAAGAAGGGGTTCGGGGATGGACGGCGGCCGAGCTCGTGGGGAAGGAAGGGAATCGAGGAACGGGGGAAGGACGACGGGCGGCTGCCGAGCGCGTGGCGTGGGGAAGGACGGCGGGCGGCGGTCGAGCGCGTGGCGTGGCGGCGATCGCCGATCGGGGACGGGAAGGGTTAAGGTTAGCGCGTGACGACTTGCATCGCATTCGCATCGGCCGATCGGCGCATCGACCACATCGATCGGACTGGGCTGGGTTGACTGCGTCACTGCGGCATTTGGACTGGACTAGGATGAGTCTGACTGGGACCCGACCGAGCTCGCACGAGCCAACGAGCGGCTCGCAAGCGGCTCGAGCTCGGCTCGTTTTTCTCACGAGCTGAACGCTGGGCTCGGCTTGGCTTGAATCAAGTACGATCCCGAGCCGAGCCGGCTCGCAAGCCTCAAGCCAAATGTCTAGCCCTAAGAGTACTCATCAAGCATCGTCCTGGCCATCTCGACCAAGGTACGGTTCTTCCTCTGCATGACGCCATTTTGGTGGGGGATGTACGGAGAAGAGAACTGGTGCTCTACACCTATCTCATCGCAAAACCTCTCAAAGTAGGAATTTTTGAACTCTGTGCCATTGTCACTACGGATCACTCGTAAGGCACCCGGGAGCTCAACAGAAAGCCTACTAAAAGACCCCAAAAATGGGTAAATGTCTCATCCTTCGAGGCTAAGAAAAACACCCAAGAGTACCTCGAGAAGTCATCGACCACAACAAGAACATACCACTTCCCTCCTGCTGATTGCACTCTAGTTGGACCAACTGTGTCCATGTGGAGTAGCTATCCTGATGCATCAGTCATAGTCACAGTGACCGGAGGATGAGAAGCAGCAACCATCTTGCCGTGCCGGCAAGGAGCACAAACTAGATCTTTGACCATATTGAGTTTAGGCAGACTACGAGACTCAGAAACAACTAAACACCTAAGAGGATCACCAGAAGACTCAACAAAATCAGCACGAAAGATCCTCCCATATCTAGAAATCCCGCAAACCAGACTACCTGAAGAATCAAGAATTTTGCAAGCATTTTTTTTCTTAAAGCTCACCTCGAAACCGTCATCGGTAAGCTGTGAAACCGAAAGCAAATTATACTGCAGCTTACTCACTAAAGCAAAGATCTTTTAAAATGAAAGACTCATTAACACGCATGTACCTTTAGCGATGATGCACCCAGAAGAAGCATCTCCGAAGGTGATCGCCTCATCACCTGGAGCTCAGGCTAGGGAAGAGAACCAACAGGAGTCTCCGGTCATGTGTCGAGATCACCCGGAGTCCACAAGCCAAACCTCTCCCTTTCCTGCCTGGCGAACCTGAGTCAACAAGAGAGTGATGGCTCAGTACTAGGATAAATCAAAAGAGATTTTGGAACCCAATACTGAATCATACGACGAGCAAAAGAAGTAGTCACACACGACTAACCTCTACCTACCCTACGCTCTCCGTCACTCAGAAAGCCAGATGGTCTATGTGCAGACCTGAAGCTGTTGTTGGGCTTGACTGGTATGGAGGAGCGAGTCAAAATACCAACAACATGCTGATCTCGCCGTGGGTAGCTATCTCGATGGGGGAAACGAGAGCTACCCTCAGGACGATGGATGTCACGACCAGAGGCAAATCGAGGACGAAAATCAGAAAACTCAGAAAAACCAAGTCCTCGATGCTGCCCAAACACATCAACATGATCAACTCTAGACCTCGTGTTGGTCTTAGGTTTACTCAAGGTCTGGGGCTGACCCTGAATACGCCTAAGAGCTTGGACACGATCTCTCCGCACGATATTGGCGCGCCTGAAACATCTCTCGATCATGTGTCCATCCTTCTGACAGAAGGTACAATGATACTTCAGTTTCTGAGAGGTAGAAGTAGCATGATGGGCTTTGCCTTCTGAGAGGTCGAAGCAATAGGTGTTACCACCTTACTATCAGAGATCCCTTGGACAAAGCCCGTAGATTTGAACTCAACTTTCTTGGTTCTGGGCTTGACCTCGATCACACTTGCTGCTATGGGTCTAAGAACAGCAGGTAGATGCTTCCTAACATCCTCAAGAAAATCATATCCTAGACCCTGATTGAACATGCAAATCTTGGATTGGTCTAGAATAAGATTCAGCTTCTTCTTGCCTCCAACAAATCTCTCAAGAGTGTTCATAAGATACTAACCCTCCTGAAAGGGAGAGGTGCAAAAAGAGCAGGGGGAAGAAGAGACAACTGAAGGAGAGGAAGAGGAACCAACATCAGAAGAACGGATGACATGTGCATGCATAGCCGCCTCAATATTGAGGTCTTCGCAACAAATAGGAGGGACAGTCCAACTTCTAGCAGTTTGGTCCTCGTGCCTAAGCGTCTCTACCACTTCTTTAGGCTTCTCCCCCACACCAGCACACACAGCACAAGCAGATTGTGGCTTCACTAGAAGTTCCTTAGTTAGCTTCACACATTTTACATCCAATGCAATCAAATCTAATTTTAGTTTTTCACAGTTATTGCATGGTGAGCTAACAGGGTCCTTAGAAGCATATTGAGTCAATTTCTTGTTATGATCAACCATTTCTTGAAATTATTTGGAAACAGACTCAAGTTCAAAGGTTAATTTGGGACAGTTGGTACAAGAAACAATGGGCTCTAGTAAGGATGCTTGTAATTCTGCAATTTTATGTTCTGCCTTCTTTAGGTTCATTTACAAATTATTGCAGCTTTCACATGTTTCAGGCAGATCAAGAAGCATAGTATAAAGACCTCTAAAAGCATTGTCTTTATCCTCACATGAGGTGCAAGAAGTAGTTTCAACAATAGTAGATGAAAGAGCAAAGATCCTAATCATCTCTAATTCAGCTAATAGACTAACATTCTCACACTATCATGAGAAGTCCTTAGCTTCTCCATATCACCATGCAAAGAGGAACATACATCACAATCATCACAAGAGGGAGCAGATATAAGTGAAGTAAGCTCCGTGATAGTCTATCTACTTCCATCTCAAGATCAACAACCCTAGCTCTAGATCTAGCATAGAACTTTCCTAGCTTCGTAAATGCATCATTAAGCTGGTCATAGGAGGATATACCTCATCGGTCGAGTAGAGGTCGTCGTTGCTGACGTCGCCCTCATTGGCCATGAAGCACATGCCGATGAAGTCGTCGCCATCCTTGGGTTCTTGATCATCCTTCCCATCGTCGTCACTCCACCCATCGACGCCGCTGAAGTCGATGTCGCCGAAAGCGGTGAGGACGCGGTGGAAGAGCTTCTTGGCTTTGCCAAGGTTGCGGAACTTCTTCTCTTTGCTTAGGGCTTCTTGTTGCAGTTCTTGTTGATGTAGTCGTTTTACTCGAACCCGTAGTCGTTCTTGCCCTTCTTCACTTGGGGCGGTTTGCTCGAATGTGGTTGGGGCCACCACACTCAAAGCAAATCACAGGCCATCCTCTCTTTCTCTCCTAACCTCTTGTATGCCACCAACACGCACGACCATAGCAGCCAATATCAAGAATGAACTAAAGGTGAATTCGTTTCTTCAACTTCAACATATTTTAAATGAGAATATGATGCTACCTAATGATGAAAATATATATATTTGTAGCACCACATCACTTTGGAACCAATTGAAGCAAGGGTTCAAGTTGGACAGGTTTTGGAATCCAATTCGGCCTCGGATCAATTCGGATTCAGCTTGACAAGCCAACTTCAAACGGCCATAACTTTTGATCCGAAGGCTTCCGGGGCCCGTGAGTACTCGTTGGAAAGATCTTGGAGTCTACTTTCAGATGGATCTGGTCTCACCTCCAAACTCTACATGAACAGTACCACACGCGTGAACAGAACTAGGAATAGTACCACATCCCTTTTCATTAGATAAGTGTGGCTTCCCCCCCTATTTAAGGAGGCCATGATGCGTTGTCACTATGCTGAGCTTCAAAAGGGTATGATGCGTTGTGGGGTTGTTGAGGACTCGGAGGATAAGATTTGTCGTTTCTATGGGGGGTTACGGCGTGAAATTCAGGACATTGTTTATTATAAAGATTTTACTACTATCAACCAGTTGTTCCAGCTTGCTTGTTTGGCAGAAAAAGAATTGCAGGGTAGGCAACAAAGGACGAGGAACAACTTTGGAGGTACGTCTACATCGAGATCAACGCCTGGGCAAGCCAAGATAGCCCCACCTCATATTTGTCGAGTTGCTGCCCCCTCTATGAGTAGGGCGCATTCAGCAGCACCGCCGCCACCATCACGCGCACCCGAGACGAGCAAATCTACTAGTGTGCAAACACTAGCACAGAGCTCTTCATTGGTTTCTTCCACGGGCCGTACAACGGGCATTGTGTGCCACCGTTGTAAAGGGATGGGCCACGTCATGAGAGATTGCACAAGTCAGCGGGCGTATATTGCGGCGTAAGATGGTGGTTATGTAAGTGCTAGTGATGTTGAGGATGAATATGCTCTTGCAGCTAACTTTGCGGTAATGGTGATGATCATGAGAACAAACTGTGTTTGTGCCCTTTTCGTGACTAACAACTTGCGGTAGTTCGAACCATGCCGAAGAGGAGCATGAGCTGATGGAATCGTTGACCCCATTGGTTGAGAATGAAGATAAGGAGATGGATGCCCTTACATCATCCGAGGAGAGCCAAAAAGGTAAAGAACATGGAGCTATCATCGCTCAAGATCTGATTTGGTGCTACAACAAGACATAGAGCAACCTTGTGAGTATATACCGCTGTAGTGCAATCTTTTGATATTCCTTGTGTTGACTTAAATGAACCATGTGCTAATCTAAATTCTCATAATTTTGCACATGTCGAATTAATAACACATAAAGAAGTTTTGACTAGAATTTCTCCCTGCTAATTCATTGTGTTACATCATGTTGGATCTACCTATGAAATTGTCACATGCTATGGAGAAAGTTTCGAACTTGCATGTTCGAAATTCTTGTTAAGTGCCTATACCCCTGGATATAAGTTTAATTTGATTGGAGATTATGATGTGGGAACTCAATTTCTTGTATATCGAATATGCATAACTTGCGATCACATGGATGAATTGAAACTTGCTATTTGGAACAACAATTCTTGTATGCTGAATCATGTTCAAAGTGAGAGGGAAGTAAAATTTAGTACTCATCCAATGCCTATGTATTCAACTCTTTTTACACCATCTAGTATAGACAATCTGAATAAAGATGATGAATTATGGCAGAACATACAAATCTTTTCACCTGTCTAGATGAATTTGCTATTGTTCGATTGAGATATGATTATATAGCTGGATTGTTCCTCACTTACATTTGCAAAACAAGTTGCAACAATTACTGTGTGACAAATTTTGAATTGCTCATTAACTTATATGATTACTCTTGGGTTAATAATACAATTAGCTTTTATGATTGCTGCTGTTTTATAACCTTAATTGTGCAACAACGAAGAACTGTTAAAATGGATGACATATACATATACCATGCATACACCTTGGCTTCTTTGTTATCATATTTTCAGCTTATCAAGAGCCGAGGACAGCTTTGTTTGCAAAAAGGGGAGGATGATAAGAACATGAACCCTATGGATACAACCATATTTTCTCTACTTGTTGTTACAATTACAAGAGCTCCTACGCATCACTTAAATTATGAGGTGAGCTCGTTTCAAAGAGATTTTACTTTATTTGATAAAGAACTTATGATATTACATAATGAGAGTTTGTTGCGTTTGTTATCATACACCAAGATTTATGATCAAGATCATGCAATACGTGACACTACACATATGTTAAAACCGAGGACGGTTTTCCATCAAGAAGGGAGGATGATGTGACCACGCCACCAGCACGTACGACCATAGCGGCCAATATCAAGAATGAACTAAAGGTGAATTCGTTTCTTCAACTTCAACATATTTTAAATGAGAATATGATGCTACCTAATGATGAAAATATATATATTTGTAGCACCACATCACTTTGGAACCAATTGAAGCAAGGGTTCAAGTTGGACAGGTTTTGGAATCCAATTCGGCCTCTAGATCAATTCGGATTCAGCTTGACAAGCCAACTTCAAACGGCCATAACTTTTGATCCAGAAGGCTTCCCGGGGCCCGTGAGTACTCGTTGGAAAGATCTTGGAGTCTACTTTCAGATGGATCTAGCCTCACCTCCAAACTCCACTCGAGCAGATCAGAAACTGCGAAACAAGCCATATCACTTTTCCAGTCCGACTCAAAGTGGGCCGAGGGCCTTGTAACTTGGGCTATTTGGGCCGGTACTGTTCACATGAACAGTACCACATGCATGAACAGTAACTAGAAATAGTACCACATCCCTTTTCATTAGATAAGTGTGGCTTCCCCCTCCCCTATTTAAGGAGGCCACACCCCTTTAGTTTTCCTGGGGTTTTGCTTAGATTAATTTGTCTTTGAACAGTTTCGCCGTTCATCGGTTTGTGAGACCCCAACTTGTGAACTTAATATTTATTCGCAATTTCAGATTGCATCTTTGTAGAGACCCGAATATACAAATCCGGACTCTCCTGTGTATTCTGCACTAGTCCAGGATCACGCTAGTGCACACAGTATAAACAAAGATGAAATATCGAACATATCACGATTTACTAAGAAAAGACTCAAATATTATTAATAATCATCAGAGTACGACTTTATGGTTAAGCTTACAATAGACTAGCCCGAAGGGCTTAACACAAACTAGCAGCGGAAAATCCAAAAGAAAGCGCAACAGCCAATCGACATGCCCACAGGCTATCGAGTGGAGAACGAAGCCTAATCCGCGAAGACGTCGAAGTACTCTCCTTCTGGAACCTCCTGCTGGTGATACTCCTCCTCCTCAACTGAGCAACAGGGGCATAAAGCCGTGAGTACATTGGTACTCAAGCAAGTCGTTTGTAACAAAGATGCAATATAGTATGCAAGGCTTACCAATGGAAGGCTGAAAGGTTAATTTGCATAAAACGGCATTTGAAAATACAATAAATAGATTGAAGGCGCATTTGAAGTAAAACAATAATAAATAATAATCAAAGGAATTGAAGTAACCACTTATGAATCTCCCATCCATAAGCTAAACTAACCACTTATGGACCTCCCATCCACAAGTTAAACCAACGGTGAATTAACCATCCACTATCCGAAGCTTTTTAGAAATAACTATACCTCGTGTGAAATCACCGAGCATTGTCCATGACCGAGGACGCGGCTATTCGAATAGTTTTACACTCTGCAGAGGTTGCACAACTGTACCCACACGATGTGATTAGCCTCGCGCTAAGAAAATCACAACAAGGCCTTTACAATGTTCAATTCCAACCCAATCCCGCCCGCTAGGTTTCGCATCACACCCCTTGCGCCCGTGGAATGTATACGACACCCACCGACATCCCAATGGCGGAACCAGAGTGAAACATCACAAATTAATCACCAAGGGTCTGTCCCATACCAGACATGTGGTTTGCACGGTAAGACTCAGATCAATGGCGCACAAAGTTAAGTCCTTAAGTGTTCTCGGGCGAGACTACCACATCCCTCGAAGTGCTCCAACACTTCCCCCTTTACTGCACGATCATTCGCCCGAGTGAAAACCAATTTTGTATAACCACCGCCAATGGCGCACCAACGTCACGGCACAAATTTTATAACAGTGGCACCAACCACGATTCAATATCTCATTAGGTCAAATTAATTAATCACATGTGATGATGAATCCAAACGATACTAAAAGCATGGCTAAGCATACTAATCGTACCATCCCAAATGTGATCGTAACATAGCATCACTAGTAAGTTTCCCAACCTATGGTGACAATGGCAGCATGGCATTCAATTTTAACAAGGAGGGAAATACTCAATTGAGGTGATAACTACCAATTACAAGGTTTGTATAAAAGTAGCGATGCAATGTAATTTAAAACAAAATATTTAAATAATAGATTGCAAACTGGGTTCAACATGATCAAAGGACACGACTTGCCTTGGCCTTGCTCAGTTAGGAATTCTTGATCTTCAAATCTTGCTTCAACTCCTTCGAACGCGCGATCTAACGGGAGAGAGAACGAGACGAACAGAAGAAATAAAATTCAAATAAACTCCAAAAACTGCAAAACCAGAACTAAAAGACAGATCTCAATTTTAGACGAATTTAGGAAGAAGAATCGGGTTGATCGGAGTTCGGACGAAGGAGAACGAGCGATCTAAAGTTTGCCGGGGCGAGAAAATGCTGGAAATTCACAGATGTTACTGTTCATCCGAGAGCAATTCTTTTGGCGAGAAGGCTAGCGCTGGCGAGAGGAGTCATGGGAGATGAATCTAACTAGCAAAATGGGTTGTTAGGGATCTAAGACACACATAGGAAGCGACGGCACGCCAAGCGGAGACCGTTGACGGCACGGGCTGCTACAACGACATGGGTAGGAGAGGAATAAAATCCGGGCATGGAACGTGGAGAGGTAGGGTGAGCACGGGCTAGAACGCAGCTTGGCGAAGCTAGGAAAATTATCGGCTCGGCCAGAAACCCACCGGAGAGGCACGCAATCGACGTTTGAGCGACGCGTCGGGAAGGAAAAAGGAAAAACTTAATATCTTGGTGCTCGGTGAACGAAATCTAAAACCACTTGGAGGGTAGCTACCTGGGATGGTTTGGCACGAAGTGGCGAATGGATTGGTGAAAACATCACCGGGTAGATGGGGACACGAGATGCCATTGGCGGCCATGGCGAGGTCCGAGGTGAAAATTTGTGGAGGCTTTTCGGGAAGCGGAAGTGAGCACGGCGTAGAACGTGGCAAGGCAAGTCTAAGAAAAATTACGGCAAGGGCTAAAGCTTACGGAGGCGGCGAATCGACGTCGGGAAGCGCTCTTGACCTAGATTGGGAAAACTCGATTCGGGAGTTTGGCTGCACCAAAACCAAATTAACTTGGCAAGAAGGTAGATTGGACATGAAGGCACAATGTGACGCGAAAGGATCACGGAGAAACTCACCGAATAGCTCGGGACACGACGAGCAAATTCGGGACCGGAGGGGCTCGGTGCCGACGGCGTCCTGGGCTTTGAGGGGACTTGGCACGGCTTGGGATGGGTTTAGGAGAGCCAAGGGGTCGTATTTATAGGCTTGGAAGAGGTAGAAACCGACTCCAATTCGTGGATTTCGGTTTAGAGTCCGTTTCAGAAAATTGGAGATAAAAGGCAAACGGATGAACGAAACGGAAAGATGCCAGTTGGGATGGATTCCTTGCATAATTTGGCACAACTTTCCTTTTGGGAAGACATTGAGATAAGGTCCGGATTGGAAGTTATGAAGAGAGAGGAAAAGGAAGGAAATATGCACGTACAGAGAACGGGATCGATCGAAGCTCTGAGGTTGAAGATGAACCAGCTGCTGACACGTGTCATGTACTGTTCATCCTCTCTCCTCTTTCTTTTTTTTTTTTGGAAATTTCAAATTGAGCTCAAACAAACTACGAAAAATTCCAGAAAATACAGAAAAAATTTCTTGTGACACAAGGAACACGAATAAAATATTTTTGGCAAATATTAATATTTAATTTAATCATATTAAATCTTTTTGATTAATGAAAATTCCAATTAAGCTTTAATTAATTCCAGAAAAATTCAAATGGTGAATTTTATTTTAAAAGCTTCAAAAAGACTCTGAAAATCAGGATGTTACAAACCTCCCCCCTTAAACGGAATCTCGACCCCGAGATTCAAGCTGACTAAAAGAATAGGTTACCAGGTGCGACTTCGGAGACGACGTGGTTCAAGCTTCCCCTTGCAACGTTCTGAGGTATCTGGGCTCCCTGACTTGACGATGTTCCACGGCTTGCTCCTGGAGAAAAGGTCTTGGCAGGTGCACTCCCAAGTTTGAAAGGAATGGGCGAGATTGCTCGATGCTTCTGCGGGGTTCTGGGTCCAACCATCTTCTCACTCTCAAGAGAAACACTACCGACCGCTCCAGCGAAAGGTAAGGGGAAAAGCATAGGTAAGACTTGAGGTTGAACTTGGACAACTTTATTCGGGTTAGTTGCTCGACACTTCCAAAACTCGACTGGGTTTTAAAGATAAGTGGAAAAGCATAGATGAGAGGTAAACTCGTCTAAGGGGAATTTCAAATGGCAACCTAAACTAAACAAACACTTAGCGAAAAAGGCTAACAGCAAAACCGGGAAATAACACCAATAAAAGATTGACGTGATTGCAATATAATGCTTTTAAGGGCAAAATTTGCAGCTCACATCACACGCATAGCTGCAAGAAAAGGCAAAGCGGTCTACGATCTCAAACTATAACAGGGTTCAAATCTAATGGCTCCTAATCTTCACGGAAATCTCCAATCTTGTCTTGACATATTGGGCGCTTCCTGGATCCAAACTTCATAGCACAACTTGAAGAATTCCACGCTAACTTTCACTTTGATGGAGGGACACTCGAGACATCTATAGACTTTATGGGGGTAAGAAGTCAAATTGAATTTCGAAAACAATATTTCAGAGGAGGCAAGGAGCAAGAATCCTAAGAATGAGGTAAGAATCAAGAATTACTAGTCAATCATTTGGTTGATTTGATTTAGAAAATAATTTTGAAAACTTTGCTAATTCGACCATTCTAACTAGGGCTTCGTCCTACAGTCGATATAGCTCTGATACCATCTCTGTAGAGACCCGAATATACAAATCCGGACTCTCCTGTGTATTCTGCACTAGTCCAGGATCACGCTAGTGCACACAGTATAAACAAAGATGAAATATCGAACATATCACGATTTACTAAGAAAAGACTCAAATATTATTAATAATCATCAGAGTACGACTTTATGGTCAAGCTTACAATAGACTAGCCCGAAGGGCTTAACACAAACTAGCAGCGGAAAATCCAAAAGAAAGCGCAACAGCCAATCGACATGCCCACCAGGCTATCGAGTGGAGAACGGCCTAATCCGCGAAGACGTCGAAGTACTCTCCTTCTGGAACCTCCTGCTGGTGATACTCCTCCTCCTCAACTGAGCAACAGGGGCATAAAGCCGTGAGTACATTGGTACTCAGCAAGTCGTTTGTAACAAAGATGCAATATAGTATGCAAGGCTTACCAATGGAAGGCTGAAAGGTTAATTTGCATAAAACGGCATTTGAAAATACAATAAATAGATTGAAGGCGCATTTGAAGTAAAACAATAATAAATAATAATCAAAGGAATTGAAGTAACCACTTATGAATCTCCCATCCATAAGCTAAACTAACCACTTATGGACCTCCCATCCACAAGTTAAACCAACGATGAATTAACCATCCACTATCCGCTTTTTAGAAATAACTATACCTCGTGTGAAATCACCGAGCATTGTCCATGACCGAGGACGCGGCTATTCGAATAGTTTTACACTCTGCAGAGGTTGCACAACTGTACCCACACGATGTGATTAGCCTCGCGCTAAGAAAATCACAACAAGGCCTTTACAATGTTCAATTCCAACCCAATCCCGCCCGCTAGGGTTTCGCATCACACCCCCCCTTGCGCCCCGTGGAATGTATACGACACCCACTGACATCCCAATGGCGGAACCAGAATTGAAACATCACAAATTAATCAGCCAGGTCTGTCCCATACCGGACATGTGGTTTGCAGTAAGACTCGGATCAATGGCGCACAAAGTTAAGTCCTTAAGTGTTCTCGGGCGAGACTACCACATCCCTCGAAGTGCTCCAACACTTCCCCTTTATCGCACGATCATTCGCCCGAGTGAAAACCAATTTTGTATAACCACCGCCAATGACGCACCAACGTCCACGGCACAAATTTTATAACAGTGGCACCAACCACGATTCAATATCTCATTAGGTCAAATTAATTAATCACATGTGATGATGAATCCAAACGATACTAAAAGCATGGCTAAGCATACTAATCGTACCATCCCAAATGTGATCGTAACATAGCATCACTAGTAAGTTTCCCAACCTATGGTGACAATGGCAGCATGGCATTCAATTTTAACAAGGAGGAAATACTCAATTGAGGTGATAACTACCAATTACAAGGTTTGTATAAAAGTAGCGATGCAATGTAATTTAAAACAAAATATTTAAATAATAGATTGCAAACTGGGTTCAACATGATCAAAGGACACGACTTGCCTTGGCCTTGCTCAGTTAGGAATTCTTGATCTTCAAATCTTGCTTCAACTCCTTCGAACGCGCGATCTAACGGGAGAGAGAACGAGACGAACAGAAGAAATAAAATTCAAATAAACTCCAAAAACTGCAAAACCAGAACTAAAAGACAGATCTCAATTTTAGACGAATTTAGGAAGAAGAATCGGGTTGATCGGAGTTCGGACGAAGGAGAACGAGCGATCTAAAGTTTGCCGGGGCGAGAAAATGCTGGAAATTCACAGATGTTACTGTTCATCCGAGAGCAATTCTTTTGGCGAGAAGGCTAGCGCTGGCGAGAGGAGTCATGGGAGATGAATCTAACTAGCAAAATGGGTTGTTAGGGATCTAAGACACACATAGGAAGCGACGGCACGCCAAACGGAGACCGTTGACGGCACGGGCTGCTACAACGACATGGGTAGGAGAGAGGAATAAAATCCGGGCATGGAACGTGGAGAGGTAGGGTGAGCACGGGCTAGAACGCAGCTTGGCGAAGCTAGGAAAATTATCGGCTCGGCCAGAAACCCACCGGAGACGACGCAATCGACGTTTGAACGACGTCGGGAAGGAAAAAGGAAAAACTTAATATCTTGGTGCTCGGTGAACGAAATCTAAAACCACTTGGAGGGTAGCTACCTGGGATGGTTTGGCACGAAGTGACGCGAATGGATTGGTGAAAACATCACCGGGTAGATGGGGGACACGAGATGCCATTGGCGGCCATGGCGAGGTCCGGAGGTGAAAATTTGTGGAGGCTTTTCGGGGAAACGGAAGTGAGCACGGCGTAGAACGTGGCAAGGCAAGTCTAAGAAAATTATGGCAAGGGCTAAAGCTTACGGAGGCGACGAATCGACGTCGGAAGCGCTCTTGACCTAGATTGGGAAAACTCGATTCCGGGAGTTTGGCTGCACCAAAACCAAATTAACTTGGCAAGAAGGTAGATTGGACATGAAGGCACAATGTGACGCGAAAGGATCACGGAGAAACTCACCGAATAGCTCGGGACACGACGAGCAAATTCGGGACCGGAGGGCTTCGGTGCCGACGGCGTCTGGGCTTTGAGGGGACTTGGCACGGCTTGGGATGGGTTTAGGAGAGCCAAGGGGTCGTATTTATAGGCTTGGAAGAGGTAGAAACCGACTCCAATTCGTGGATTTCGTTTAGAGTCCGTTTCAGAAAATTGGAGATAAAAGGCAAGCGGATGAACGAAGCGGAAAGATGCCGTTGGGATGGATTCCTTGCATAATTTGGCACAACTTTCCTTTTGGGAAGACATTGAGATAAGGTCCGGATTGGAAGTTATGAAGAGAGAGGAAAGGAAGGAAATATGCACGACAGAGAACGGGATCGATCGAAGCTCGAGGTTGAAGATGAACCACCACGACACGTGTCGTGTATCGCTCATCCTCTCTCCTCTTTCTTTTTTTGGAAATTTCAAATTGAGCTCAAACAAACTCGAAAAATTCCAGAAAATACAGAAAAAATTTCTTGTGACACAAGGAACACGAATAAAATATTTTTGGCAAATATTAATATTTAATTTAATCATATTAAATCTTTTTGATTAATGAAAATTCCAATTAAGCTTTAATTAATTCCAGAAAAATTCAAATGGTGAATTTTGATTAATATTTATTCGCAATTTCAGATTGCATCTTGCACTCTCTTGCTTGTGTTCTCAATTCACTTGCAGGAGATAGCCTTCTTGGCGAGGTCAATCGTGTTCGGCACGGTTGATAACCAACGGAGAAGTGGTGTAGTGATTGCGAGGGGTTCGATCTGTTTTGGTCAGAGCCTTTGGATCATCAACGTCGAGAACTCCATAATCGACTTATCTGTACCTCTCGGAAGATCGGGCCATCGTCACATCAGGATCAGTGACCAATGCCATCGACTGTGACTTCGACTTGCGAGAGACAATGTCAATCTCGTGAGTCTTGAGGCGTGAATACAACGCATCAAGAGTCAAAGTCGAAAGATCTATCGTGTCCTTGATGGTGGTCACTTTCATCTCCCAAACTCGCAAATCTAAAGCCGAAAGCATTTGACGAGCATTGTCCAAGTCGGGGTATGTGAGACCGACCACTCGGAGGTTGCTCAAGATCTTGTGAAACCTCGCAAAGCACTCATCAAGGGACTCTCTAGCGAGCATTTCAAACTTATTGTAATCTCGCTTGTACCGTCTGTCGTGCATCGTCTTGATCCGGTGGTGCCCTCATGGTATGCATCGAAGGTCACCCGGATGTCGTGAGGCCAACGTAAGATGAGAAATGTGATCAAATTCGCCGACTCACCCTTGGGTTATGATGTTCCTTGCCTTAGCATTCGCCTCAACATCGGGCATGTTTGCCACAATCGATGTTCTCATCGGCGAAACAAGAAAGTGAGTTTTGACTTTCCGCGGATCGCATAGCCCCGAGCTCAGTATGTAAGACTCCATCCTACTCTTCCGTAAGGGATAATCGATCCCATCAAGATAGGGGCTTGGTCGAATACTTGTCTATCGCCATGGCTCACAAACCGGTTAAGATCTATCGAGAAGAGATAACCGGCTCTGATACCAATTGTAGAATCGGAAATGGCAACAGGGGTGAATGGTGCCTTCAAAATCTGCCCCAAAGTATCAACATACTCCTTCTCCGATAGCTATAGTAGCTATGAAGAAAAAGAGTGAAAGCCCACTGGAGAAATGAACAGATCACAAAACCACTGAAAGAAAGGAAGATAGGACAGACCAGATTATAGCCAAACCGGTCAGACCGCAATGCTTCGGCCGGTCAGACCGCCGTTCATTGGCCGGTCAGATCGCTAGGGTTAGCGGTCTGACTGCCGGCTGGCCTCCGGTGTGACCGCCATTGAACGGCCGGTCTGATCGAGCAAACCTCCAGCAAAAGAGCAAAAATAGTAGAGAATTGCGCGGGCCGAAAAACTGAACAGAGAATATTGAAGGGCACCAAAAAAATAGGGAATTCACGAAATGTGATGCTCTTCTCAGGACAGACCATAAGGACTACAAACTAAACAGCATGGAGACCCAGGGAGAAGTAAATGCAGTCCAAAAACCCAATCACAATAGTAAATTCAGTTTTTGCTGAAAAGCAGACGGCAAGAGAGACAAAATGCAAATTGCTCATGATTCTCTAGTCTTCTGCTCATGAAACTCTGAAATACACCAGAGAAGCATCCTCAGACAAGAAAGTATGGAGCTAGAACCACTTTTCCCTTGACATCAAAGAGAACCAAGGTTCCCCTGCCTCCAAACACTAGACATTCTCAAACAGAGGAATGAAGTCGTCCAACTGAGAGAAGAGAGTACCCATAGATTCTAGCTTTTGCTCTTGGAAATGAACTGGTCAAATGACCTTGAGGCAGATTTCCATCATAGAGCAACAAATAGAAACTACTCTTCACAAGAACTCGACTCAGAATCAGTAAAATCAAAAACAGCAAGAAGGAGCTAGAGCAAACAGAGGGAGGCACAACACAAAAAGAAGGAAAAGACATCAAGGCATTTCAACCACAGAGCTCCTCATATTGAATCACAGAGATGAATGGTTACACAAGGGTTACAACCATCTCACTACAGACCCATACGCAATTGAAAATTAAGAAGTGTCTGCCATCTCTCTACATGCTTCTCAACAAAGAAGAACACACACACACCCTGAGCTCACCCTCATAACCCCACAGCTAACACACCCTCAGCTGCCAGGCTATATAACAACACTCACATCCTGTGTGATCCACAAGAGGAAAATCAAGAAGTGGCAGCCAAGACCCACTCCATGACTTCACATCCAAGCAAGGAAATAAGTCAAAGGGCTTCCCTGCCCAACACCTCTCCTCACCAGACCAAACACAAAAGCAAAACCCTACATCCAAATTTTGGAGGGAAACAAGCACACCACTCCAAACCCTAACCTCCTCCCTACAGCTATCCACTAACGGGTCTCCAACCCGTTATCTTCAACCGAATCCGCTTCCATTTTGCAGCCTTGCGTATTTTACCGAAATGCCCCTCCCGCACCTTCTTGGAAGCTTCCTCTTTTCCTGCTGTCCACACCTCGCAACCAATTCGAGTCCTCGTAGTCTTCGGCATCTCCCAACCGCTTTGACCTCAGCACCACCCGTGCCTAGTCCGGCCATCCATGCCTCGCCACGACTCCACCTCAAAGTTCTGCAGCCATCATAGACAAGAAACCATCACATAGCACCACTCAAAATAGTATAAACATACATTAGCATCAGTGAAACATACTCAAGCACAAAATAGCCTGAACGACTGATCGAGAATAAGAACAAGTGTCCCAAGCACGTCCGACCGCATTCGACCGGGTCCAACCGAACTAAACTGCGCCATGCACCTACTTGGCGCGAACCAACCAAATCAAACTCAAACTTTCCAGAACACGAGTCAATTACTCATCACAAACATAGGAACACCTCCACATGGTCTCTCAGCCACTTACTTCTCCAAGCTGCAAGGGGGAGCAGCTACCTATGCTCGGCGATGACACCTAGCGTTTGCCCAAGTGTGCCGCCCCCGCCATCCAAGGATGATGCCGGTTAGTGTCATGTATTTGTTGGAGCAACAGAATTTTTATTACAATTGGTGATTTGAAATGTTGGAACTATATCTTCTTATAGATGTTGTAGTAACAAATTCTTGAAATGGATTTCTCAATGTTGCAAGTAATGCTACTCATTATTATAGTAGTTTATTTGAAATGTTGGGACTACATCTTGTTCTGGATGTTGCAATAAAACATTTCTAAAGTGGATTTCTCAATGTTGCAACTAATGTTGCTCATTGTTGTAGTAGGTGGTTTGAAATGTTGTGACTATATCTTCCAGATATTTTAGTAACAAATTCTTGAAGTGGACTTTTCACAAAAGAGTTGGTTATTTGTTGCACACCCTACAGGGGCTTATTTACTTTTGTACAACCAAATAGAACGGCTGGGATCGATGTCTCTCAGCGAGATCTGGCGAGTAGAGGGAGCATACGATGGGAAAATTCCCATTGTACATACAGGTGCTAGTCGCTCCCAAATTTCTATTATTGAAAAACATCATTCTACAATATAAATCTAATGAGAACATAAGTGTAGGTATTACAATATTTTCGCTCTATACTCTTGCATTAATACAGAAAAAGAGATTAAGTAGTTATAGTATGATATTTAATAGAGGATATGGATGGTTCAATGCCATTAATGTTTTTCTTAGATTTAGTTTTTAATTATTCTATACGAATGTTAGATTTGGAATTATATTGCGGGGCAAATAGAGTACATAGTAGCATTTTTTCTGGTTACAGAAGAGCCTTTTTCTCAATCTTACACTGTTAGTGGTTATGTATTTGATGAAGGTCCTATTCTTTTTTGCTTTTCAATGGTTTTTGGCTTTTGGTTTCTCTCAGTAATCACTATTTATTATACTAATAAGCCATAGCCAAAAATCATAAACCGCGGCCTAAAAAATAGGCCTAAACTTCGTAGATCGTTCATGTATGTACAAGCAAAATTGTGAAATTACAAAAGAGGCCCGACAAAACACAAGAATTTCTATAGAGCACCGAACCACCCAAAAAAGTTTTTAGCTTTGCACAATACAGGAACTATTCGTATAAATGGCACTATGGCCAATTTTGTTAAATTTAGCTTCTGAACATCTGTTTTTACAAATATAACCCCGCCAGTAAACTTATCGAGCAAAGAGACCTGCGTCAAGTGCCCGCAAGCTACTATAGCTTGATAGACACCTGCCAAACTTCCCTAAACTCTGCAAGTGAGCTATCGAGCCTCCCGTCTGCGGCTGCAATAATGAGGCATACACAGTGCAGTGATTAGCAATAATTAAGTGATGATTAGTAGTAATTAAGTGATGGTTAGTGTCAGCTGATGACTTGCCACACAAAGGCTATCTTAGCTTGATAGCATTTGCTTGCTGAGGAATTTTGGACAGACATGACACTGTTGATTACCAGAATTCTAAATTTAGCCTCCAAACAGCAGGAATTCCATTTTTAGCCCCCTCCGCATGATTAGTACGTGAACAGTGCTCATGACTATTCATCCGTACCCACCTAATTTTTTTCCATTTAGTGTTTGCTTGAATTTTTAAATATATCAAATGAGTTCAAAAATTACAAAAATTTATGTACAGCCTCCCGACACAACGTCCATGCGATGTAATTTTTGGGAAATTTTATCCATGACGAATGTCGCTCAAAAATTCATAAAATTTTGATATTTTTTATGAGTTTTTACATATAGCAAACGAGCTCCAAAAATTACAAAATTTTATATGAAGCCTCCCAATTCATTAATAGCTATTATGTAATTGTTTTAAGAATTTTATGTAGTCCAATTTAGCCACTGCTCATCCGAGTCGTGCCGGGGATCTGCATCTCTACAATACATACACATTGTATTTTTGGATTAGCTGCTGCGTGCGTTTGCACGTTTGTGTGCTTGTAATGTGATTTAAATATTGTATTTTTGTGTGGATAAGAGTTTGATTGGTTGTGCAAATTTTTTGTAATTATAAATATTAAGCATATTCATGTGTAATTTATTTTGTAATTTATGTAAAAACTCATAAAAATATTATATGTGCGAAAAACACAAACGGATCAACCATTACACCGCACTACAGTTTACCTCTGTACGTACGTGTCATTCAGGGCTCACTCATCCCTACAAATTCTTCTGGAAATTAACCGTACTATAACAACGCATGGCGATCGTACCGTTGAGAACATACGAAAATCGCAAACGGACCAGCCTACCTATATTGTCTGCCATTTTATTTAAAAAAATAACAATCTAAAAAAATATTTCCTACGTATATCATCTACACTGCGTAAGGAGTTTTCAAAATATATTTCATAATATTTTGTACCTTCTCTTTTATATTATAAAATTGTTGCAGACTCCAAACAAAATAAATTACACATGAATATGACTAATATTTATTGTTGTAGGGGTGGCCCCCACCTAAGCCCAGTAGGCCTGTTAGGTCCGAAATAGGACATGTGTAATGACATAAGAGCCCCCAAGGGGAATACTCATGTGTAAGGGTATAACCGTACAAACACTCCCCATATGAATATATATGTGGCATAGGCCACGGGAGGAAGGCTCCAAGCTATTCATTTTACTCAACTCTCCACTACCACACTCTCTCTCTGTTTGGTCTGTAACCACAACAGTTGGCTCCGTCCGTGGGGAGAACAAGAGCAAGCCTCCAGACTTGAAGGAGGATGGCACCAAAGAAAGCTTCACCATCGGCGGCGAAGAAGAAGAAGGCGAGGCGACGGTCTCGCGTCAAGACGAGGGCTTCTGGCCAAAGGTGCATGTATGAGCAGTGGTGTAGGTGCGACCGAGGGCCCCGCCGCCGACGCGACGACCAACCCCGCCATCGACGCGACGACCAACCCCGCCACCGACGCGACGACCAACCCTGTCACTGGCGTGACGACCGATCCCACCAGCACCACCCCGACGACCAACCCCGACGACAACAACGCGGCGCGCAACCTGGGCGCGCAGGTCGTGGTCACCACCTCGCCGGCGGCACCGCCAAGCGCGCAGACGGCCCCGGCCACGCTCGCAGTAGAAACAGCCCTGCTGGCGGCCCTCAGTGCATTTCAGCGGGAGCTAACGGACCTCCGCCGAGCCGTCCGGGACATGCAGGAGGCTCGGAGCCACCACGCCCCTCAGCAGGGCATCCAACCCGCCGGAAAGGGCGGATAGCCGCGACGCCCCACGCCTAGCCGCGCCCCACTACGGCGCGTGAGACCGAGTCCCGCTTCGCAGCCTACAGCAGACGCCATAGCCCGAAGATTTCAAGTTCCCGGCGTCCATCGAGGCCTACAAAGCGACTCCGACCGCGAGAGTTCGTGGCGCAGTACAAGACCGCCATCGGCGTTGGCGAGACGACACAATGAAGGCAAAAGGGCTCCCCCTCACGCTACAAGGGGTGGCGCTGTCCTGGTTCTTCACCATTGCACCACAGTCCATCTACACGTGGGAACAGGTCCATAACCGCCTCTACAACAACTTCCAAGGAAACTACATCGAGCGTGCCGATGCGGACCAGCTCTTTGCAGTCAAGCAGAAACCGGAGGAGAGGCCGCGGACTACTTGCCGCCGCGGCTGCGCGCCGCCAAGTCAAGGATGTCAACGAAACAACGGTCATCAACGCGGTGATACAAGGCCTCCGACCAGGGCCGATGGCCGAGTACAACGCGCGCAAGCCCATTAAGACGGTCGGGAAACTCTTCAACAAGATGGAAGAGTATGCCCGAGCGGAGGAGGATGCACGGAGGCGACACGGTGATGACTCCGACTCTAACAAGGCGGAAGGCTCGGTCAAGACCGAAGACTCGCCGAAACAGGGCCCTTCGAAAGGCAAGCATAAGCAAGAGCAGCCGAAGGGTGCCTTCGAACGCAAGGACCCCCAACACAATGACCAGCCAGGCGACAAGCCGAAGCGCGATCAGCGCAAGTCCAGGAAATCTCGTTATGTTTTTGACATTGAGGGCGGCTCTGAAGACAACGCCCCAGGTCACGGAGGTCG
This sequence comes from Dendrocalamus sinicus, assembly GCA_036346575.1. Taxonomy (NCBI): domain Eukaryota; kingdom Viridiplantae; phylum Streptophyta; class Magnoliopsida; order Poales; family Poaceae; genus Dendrocalamus; species Dendrocalamus sinicus. Next base: position 12,529,436 of record CM070669.1, on the reverse strand, counting down.
AGGACGCCGAGGATGAGGACGGGGACGTGGCCGGGGTTGAGACGACCGGACCCACGAAGAGTACGGCGACCAGCACCATGGGCAATGGTGCGAAATCCACGACCAAGGCAACCACGACACACGTGCTTGCGCCACCATCGCAACGCTACGGCAGAGCGTTGCTAGGGACAAAAACCCGGATACACGTGCGCCCGTTGTGGCCCACGTCCAACACCCCCAGGACCAAGGAGCACAGGCCCAGGAAGGCTTCCTGCGCATCCAGCGCACGACAAAGAACCTCGGGAAGGCCTCCTACAACTACAAGCCCCGAGGGAGCCCAGCCAGCAGGATTATCAACGCGTCATCTCCGAGGCTCCTCACCGGGTTCGCCGGCAAGACAACGAAGGCTTACGCGCGGAGGCTACACCATGTCGCGGCATACCGCGCAGCGCCGCCGTATCGGGCGCAACATGAAGTCACATTCACGCCGCCGACGCCGAGGGCGTGGAGTTCCCCCACCAAGACCCTTTGGTCGTCCAGGTCCTCGTAGAAGGGTGCGACGTCCGGCGCATCCTAGTCGATGGAGGAAGCTCCGCAAACATCCTCTTCGCTGCGGCCTTCGACCAAATGGGGATCCCTCAGAGCCGTTTGGGCCCTTCAGGCGTCCCGCTGCAAGGGTTTGGAGGGCAGCCCTTGCGCGCCTTGGGCCAGATATGCCTCCAATCCTCCTTCGGCCAAAACGACAACGTCAGGAGCGAGGACGCCATCTTCGATGTGGTCAACATCATATACCCCTACAACGCCATAATAGGACGGCCGCTCCTAAACACCCTCGGGGCAATCCCGCATCACGGTTTCCTGTGCATGAAGCTTCCCAGGCCGCGGGCCATCATCACCATTCATGGCAACCAGGACACGGCCCGGCGCATAGAGCTTGGTGCCAGGGGCCCATGCCACGCAGCACGCCAAGGCGCCTAAGCCGGGAGGGCGGATGCGGAGCCCTCGGGGAGCGTCCCGTGCTCCACGCGCGCAAGATTGCCCCGGTCGCGGCGGCCCGTCAACGATCGCCCCACCCTCCTAGCAGTTAGTGCTTGGCATTCCCCCCTTCTTTTGTAAGTGCTCACCCGCGCAAACGGGAATTTAATAAAGTTCACCGTTTGCACAAATTTCTGTTCTTCGAAACAAAGACACGCGTTACGCTCGCGCACTCTCCGCCAAAGATACGGGCATGAGTATAAACAAAGACACGCGCTCGCGTGCGCACTCTCTCACAAAGATACGGCATGAGTATAAACAAAGACACGCGTTCGCGCGCGCACTCTCCGCCAAAGATACGGGCATGAGTATAAACAAAGACACGCGTCGCGCGTGCACTCTCCGTCAAAGATACGGGCATGAGTATAAACAAAGACGAAGCGGGGACGCCCGCACGCACTCTCGGAGTATAAATAAGACGTGCGCGAGGTCCGCCCGCACGCACTCTATGGAGTATAAATAAGACGTGCGCCGAGGTCCGCCTCGCACGCAATTTCACTGCCCGCAACGCGTGGAGGTTCGCCTCCGCGCGCAGTCTACGGACTCTAAATAAGACGTAGCGAGAGGTCCGCCTCCGCACACACTCCACGGAGTATAAATAAGACGTAGCGTCGAGGTCCGCCTCCGCACGCAATTTCACCGCCCGCAACGTGCGGAGGTTCGCCTCCGCGCGCAGTCTACGGACTCTAAATAAGACGTAGCGCGAGGTCTGCCTCCGCACGCACTCCTCTGGAGTATAAAGAAGACGCGGATGCTATCCCTACGCACTCTACGGAGTATAAACAAGACGCGAACCCCGAGCACGCATAGGCGTTGCCCCAGTGTGTACTCTTCGGAGTATAAATAAGACGTGGATGTATATCCCGCGCACTCCTTCGGAGTATAAATAAGACGCGGATGCTATCCCTGCGCACTCTACGGAGTATAAACAAGACGCGAACCCCGCACACGCATGGGCGTTGCCTCAGTGCGTACTCTTCGGAGTATAAATAAGACGTGGATGTATATCCCGCACACTCCTTCGGAGTATAAATAAGACGCGGATGCTGTCCCTGCGCACTCTACGGAGTATAAACAAGACGCGAACACCGCGCACACACGGGCGTCGCCCCAGTGCGTACTCTTCGGAGTATAAATAAGACGCGGGTGCTGTCCCCACACACTAGGAGTATTAACAACGCGCGGGCATCGGCCCCCATGTACTTCAGAACATAACTTACCCCAGTTAATTCTACGGCGGGCAAAGTGCACCACGGGGGGCCGCTCCCATGCGCCGCCTGCAGAGTGCCAAGACGACATGTTAAGAGGCTGGGTCCCGCGCGGGCACACCCGCGGGCGAGATGCACCAGAGGCTGGTTCCCACGTGAGCACACCCGCGGTGAGAAGCACCAGAGGCTGGTTCCCGCGTGAGCACACCCGCGAGCAAGAAGCGCCAGAGGCTGTCTCCGCTGCCACCACCCCGAAGGGTAGGGGACGGAGCGCTCGCGCGTCTACCTCGACCAGGCGCCACCCGCCGCCACCACCTCGAAGGTAGGGGACGGAGCGCCGCGCGTCTACCTCAACCAGGCGCGCCCGCTCGCCACCACCTCGAAGGGTAGGGGACGAGCGCCGCGCGTCTACCTCGACCAGTCGCCACCCGCCGCCACCACCTCGAAGGGTAGGGGACGGAGCGCCACGCGCATCTACCTCGACCAGGCGCCACCCGCCGCCACCACCTCGAAGGGTAGGGGACGGAGCGCCGCGCGTCTACCTCGACCAGGCGCCACCGCCGCCACCACCACGGCGGTAGGGGACGGAGCGCCGCGCGCCTACCTCGACTGGCGCCGGCTCGTTGCCACCTCCCGGCGGTAAGGGGCGGAGCGCTCGCGCGTCTACCTCGACCAGACGCCGACTCGCTGCCACCACCCCGGCGGTAGGGGACGGCGCCGCGCGTCTACCTCGACTAGGCGCCAGCTCCGCTGCCACCACCCCGAACGGTAGGGAACGGAGCGCTCGCGCGTCTACTTCGACTAGGCGCCAGCTACGCCGGAGGAGATATCGGTCTGAGCGTGTATGGTTGTCGCAATTACGTGTATACTTCGATCACATTGCCCCGCAGGCGCAACCTATCGCGACGAACGCGGCAAACCCTCCGAGCTTACCATGGGACGATGTAGCCGGAAGGTGGCGACGTACTTCGCGAGATCTGGTCAAAACTGTTCTTGGTATTTGCTAAGGATGTTTACAAAGGCGCACAAACAACCCCAGCGCATCAGGCTGTTACTGGGCAGGCTCATCCTTGACATGCCCCCGTACCATCCGTACCGAGGTCCCACTCGAAGACGCCCGACTCGCCCAAAAATCAAATGCTTCCTCGGTTCTTTGCCAGTGCCAAAGATGCCGTCGGGTTGCGAGGTCGGAGATTAGCAGCCGGCCCCGGTTAGGTAGCTGCCCGGGACAAGGGGGCAGGAATCAGAATAGCGAAAAACTTCGTATTTTCGCAAATACAAAACGAGGAAGACAACCCGGGCTTCGGTCACAACGCACCCCAACACGCGACAACCTCCTATCACACTTGTGGATCCACGGTGTCCTCCGAGCCGCGGCACCATCATCGTCACGTCGAGGGACCTCGTCCAGAAACCAGCCAAGGTTCCCCGCCGTACAAGTTCCTCCGCAGCTCGACTAGGGCTGTGGCCTCGCCGCAATACTCCCATATCCGCTCATGGAAGAACTTTACAGCGCGGCATACAGCTCGCACGGCGCCGGACATTACGCCACTCCCCACAGGCATCTCCAGTTGGGGATCGGCTAACCCCACAACATGCTCGCAACCGCGGTGTCGCAGGAGCGCGCACGTCACACACGATGCCACGTATGCGCAGTGGCTGCCGAAGATCGCCACGGCGCCACGCGCAACGCCGGCCGCCTCTCCAATCCACCGGAGTGACCGCAACAGTCCTCGCCCGGCGGAGCGCGCCGGCACCGTGACAAGCCCTTGAGAGTGTCTTCGGGGCGTGATGGCGCCCAAGCGGCGTCCCTGCGCCGCCAAGGCTTGATCCCGCTCTGCGAGAACTCGATCCCGCTCGCGAGCGGCAAAGAAGCTCGCTGCTTCCTCCTCCGCAGCGGCGATTTGTTGTACAAGGCCGTCCCGCTCTGCAGCAGCCTCTTGCCGCACCGCTTCTGCGGCCGAGGTTCGTGCCGCGGTAACGAGCCCGTCGGTGCGCGCTTGCATCTCCGCGCATTCCGACTCCAGGAGGCGTATGCGAGCATCCTGGGCGGATCGCCCTTCCTCAGCTCCCTGCAACTCTTCCTCGGCGGCCCGCAGCCCGCTCTGTATCGCTGCTCCCTAGTGGGCGTAAGCACTTTGCAGGGCCTGGGCCAGCACGAGCGTCTGTGCGACGCAGGCGTTAGCAAACGCGAAGCGGCAGCAAAGGGGTCTAAAAGACAGACGCTTACCCGCACCCCTGACACCTCCAATGCGTCTCCAAGGTGCCCCGACCCGTACGTCTGCAACGCCTGCTGTCCGATGCTGGAGGCCGCGTCCTCCGCAACCCCACGCCATGCCCTCAGAGTATCCAGCGGAGGGACGAAGTTTGCTGGGCTTGCCCGCGCGCACTGTGTCGCCAAAGACCGCACCCCGCGCCAAGGAACAGTTCCTCCTCGGGATAAGTGTCGCCAGTGAAGGGGAATTACACATGTCACGATGCGTAAAAAAAATCTAAGGAGTTCCATCATAACCTACCTTCGGTCGCGGGCGGAGGCTTCGCGAGACGTCTACCTAGCCGCGGCGAACGCTTCCACGCCGCCCCAACGGACGGCGCCGTCTCTAAGGCGGGGACCACCGAGCCAGACTCGCGCCAACCGAACTGCGCGCCATCACCCATGGCCCGAGGGGCGGGAGGCGCGCGAGGACCTCGATGTTTGAAGCAGGGCCCCACAAGTTCCCAACACCGGTCGCCACAACGAACCCTCGCGAAGTCCGTGGAAGGGAGGACTGCAGGGGCGCCCGCTTCGCTTGGGCGGAAGGTATCACCGCGGTACCCACCACAGAAGGGGCCCCTCTGGCAGCATCATCCGCTAAAGAGGTCTCCACAGCTACGACGGTAGAGGTCGAGGACTTCATTCTCATGACTTCCGCGGGGGTTACCCCCACCTTCGCGGGAGACACCCCCGCCTCCGTGGGCGACACCTCGGCCCCAGCCGCCAAGGTTAGCAAGGGCGGCGCTCCACATGCTCCCGCAAAGGGTAGGCCCCGCCAAAGCCACGCTCGGAGATGAGGACTCCGCACCGATGTCGCCAGCCGGCACCACCACCTCGGCAATGGTCGCGGACAACAGGGCCTCCGCGGCACGCCCTCCGCTGCCAGCGCCCCCGTCCTCAATCTCCGCGCCCTCTAAATCTAAGTCGGCATACCTCGCCGAACTCGACTTCGGCTCGCCGCACGCGAGGCAGCGGCGCGCAGCCCCAGACGGGCCACGGTCGCGGTGCTCCGGGTCCTTTTGCGGGACGGCACCTTCGTCTTTGCGGCACCATCATCCTCCTGCTGCTGGGCTGGAGGGGGGCGATCCGGCACAGGAAGCCCTAAGGCCTCACACACGCGGTTTATCCGCCCTAACCCGACCTCATGATCGCACTGCGCGTTGCGTGCTCTCTACGGTGTATGGCCCGAGGAACACGCGCGGCGCGCCCGCGCCCCAAGGCGATATGGTGAAGACTTACGAGGCGGGCCAAGCGCGCAACGAGCAAACGGACGGGCGAACGTTGTCATCCCGACGTTCGACGGCTGTGAAGCGCCAACTAGGGCAAGTGGCGTTGCACCAAGCATCATATACTCCTAGGCAAGATTGCGCATATTGAAGCGGGCGGTGACCCCCACAAGCCTCCGCGCTCTCAGCTCATCTTCCTAGTCAAGCACCAGGCCGGGGGCGGTCTTGAATGTAATCGGCCTGCCCATGCATTCAAGGCCGCTGCCACTCGTCACACGATGGTAGAACCATCGCCTCGCCCAGTTGACCTCCCACTTCCCTCGGGTCGCGTTCGCAGGGAAGAGCTTCCCACATGTCGCCCGCAGGAGGAAGTTGACGCTGCCAAATTTCGACACCGTACCGTCCTTCCGCTCCTTCGGTTGGCACCGGGCCTCATGCAGATACGCGAACAACGACGCGCTGGGCCAACACCCCTCCTGAGAGACCATGTGGTCGTGATCCCATGAGAGTGATGAGTAATTGACAAAGGTTTAGGATAGTCGAGTTTGGATTGTGTGGTCGGACCATGTCGTTGCAGGGTGCAATGGGTTAGTCGGACTTTGGTCAAACTTGGCGTATGGGTTTAGGATGCCTATTCTTGGTTTCAACAAGTTTGGACTTCATCTGTGGTAAGTGTGATGGTATTTACGCTTTCATGTATCGAGCGGTGCTATTTGACGTGTTTCTTGTCTGTGTGACTGCAGGACGTCGAGTGGAGTCGTGGTGAGACACGGTGGACCGGACTAGGCGCAGGTGGCGCTGAGGTCAGAACGGTCGAGATGTGTCGAAGACGATGTGGACTCGAGGTGGTTGCGAGCGCGCGAGACAAGGAGCGCGAAGCTTCCCGGAGGTGCGGGAGGGGCGAACGGGAATTTCGCAAGGTCGCACAAGCGGAGCGGGCTCCGTTGGAAATAGCGCGTAGCAGGCGGAGACCCGTTAGCCATGGGCTATAAAAGGTGTGGAGGGGCTGCATGCCCACTTGAGCACTTGTAGGGAATTAGGGTTTACACTAGTCAAAAGAGGCTTTAGGAAGGTTGTTTCCTTTAGCTCTTTAGTTGGTGTGAGTTGGTATGAGTTGGTGAAGGCGAGTAGTGCTCCTCTCGTAGCTTCATCGATGGTTTCTATGTGAGCTCCTCTCTGTGTGTTCTTCCTCCCAAGAAGATGTGTGATTCTTGGTGTTCTTGAGGATTGAGAGGAGAGGGATTGAGTGGAGAGTCTTATAATCATCTATGTCCTAATGTCCATGTGTATCGGGACTCCTCTGTATTCCTTGTGATTCAATGAATGAAATCTGAAGTTTGGTTTTTCCTGCTCGTAGCTTCTTTCTTCATTTTCCTCTTTGCAAGATTTCTTGATTTTCGTGGTTTTGAGTTCTTGCTTGCCGGAGAGTGCCAAAATGGGTTGCTATGACATGGGTGATGCTCAAAAGCCATTTGGCTATTTGATCCCAAGAGCAAACCGAGTTTGATTCTCGATTTCCGTTTTGGCCTCCTCTGTTCTTGTTCTTCGTTTCTAGGTTTTGGTCCAGATTTTGATTCCCTTGTTAAGATGGCTTGAAATTTGGTATGAAGAGTCCAGAGGCTATTAATTAGCTTCCCTCAAAATTTCGTAGCCAAAGGATCAACGGTTGGGGAATTATTTGGTTTTTGGCTCAGTTCTTGCAAGATTTCAGATTTTTACCCAAATCTGAAATTCTTGTTTCTTGGAGGGGTTTTCTTGATATTGGCTCTTGGCTTATTCTTCTGGGAGTGTTCCCTAGCTATCCTCAAAGTTTCCTAAGCCAAGAATCCAAGAATCATTGCGAATCTCTCATTTTTCAGAAAATCCTGTTTGCTGATTTTGTGAGAGGTACTACCGCTCGGAGGTACTACCGCTCGTCCTAGCGGTACTACCGGTTTTGTTCGACCACCGATTGATAATGAAGAAACGTTCGGACAAGTCCGATCGTCGTGCGGTACTACCGCTCCTCGAGAGGTACTCACGCGCTCGAGGTACTACCGCTCCTCAAGAGGTACTACCGCTCGTCTCGTGGTACTACCGCTGCGATCGACTTTCTCGATTTTATTTTTCTTGACTGCTCCTGTTTGGATCTGGTTTTTCCTTGTCTCTGTGATTTCCAGTGAGGGCTTATTTTCTATCTTCATAGCTCCTATAGCTATTGGAGAAGAAGCTTAAGTAAGGATACTTGTTGAGGGCGATTTTAAAAGATCGACATTCACCCCCCTCTGTCGCCATTTCGGTTCTACAATTGGTATCAGAGCCGGTTAGCTCTTTTCAATAGATCTTAACCGTCTCAAGAGCCATGGCGACGGACAAGTACTCGACCAAGCCTTCCGTCTTTGATGGCTGGATTACCCTTTTCCGGAAGAGCCGAATGGAAACATACATCCGTGCTCGGGGTATGCCATTTGGCGGAAGGTGAAGGTCGATTTGTTGTTCCCGCCGATGAGAACATTAATGCTGGAAATATGCATGATGTTGAGGCAAACGCTAAGGCAAGGAACATCATAATCCGTGGCTTGAGTCGTAGCGAGTTTGACCGCATATCTCATCTTTCGTCCGCCGATATTTGGGAGACCTCGATGCTTACCATGAGGGCACCACCGGATAAAGACGGTGAGACAGACCGCCTCAAGCGAGATTACAACAAGTTTGAAATGCTCATTGGCGAGTCCCTTGATGAGTGTTTTGCGCGCTTTCACAAGATCTTGAGCAACCTCCGAGCGGTCGGTCTCACATACCCCGACTCGGACAACGCCGTCGATGCTCGCGCACTTGACCTTCGCGTTTGGGAGATGAAGGTGACTACCATCAAGGACACCACGGACCTCTCGACTTTGACGCTTGACGCGCTATACTCGCGCCTCAAGACGCACGAGATTGACATTGTCTCTCGTAAGTCGAAGTCACGATCGATGGCTCTAGTCACCGATCCCGCCGCTTCGGTCCTTCTTCGATTCTTCTTGCGGTTTCTCCTTGCTCTCTTCTCGTGACATAACCGATGATCGCTTAGAGCGACTTGCGGATGATCACCGCCCTCCTAGCCCGAAGGTTTTCCCATGCCTACAAGGGTAGGAGAGACAAAAGAGAGGAGGACCCGTGATTTGCTTCGAGTGTGGTGGCCCCAACCACATTCGGCAACCGCCCCAAGCCGAAAAGGGCAAGAACGACACGGCGGTTCGGGCAAGAATGACTACACCGACAAGAACCGCAACAAGAAGACTCCACTCGGGCGGGAAAGAAGAAGTTCGCAACTTTGGCAAAGCCAAGAAGCTTTTCCACAGCGTCCTCACCGCCTTCGACGACCTCGACCTCGGTGAGGTGGAGGGATGGAGCGACGACGACGGACGGGTGACCAAGACCCTAAGAGCGGCGACTTCTCCAAGCATGTGCTTCATGGCCTCGAGGGCGAACTCGCCGACAATGCAGTGTACTCCGACTCGGACGAGGTATGCCCCACCTCGACCACCTCAATCAAGCATTTCTTAAGCTAGGAGGTTTTCATGCTAGAGCTAGGCTAGGTGTACCGAGTTAGAGAAGGAAGTAGACAGATCGTCACGGAGCTTACTTCACTTACATCCGCTCCCTCCCGTGACGATTGTGATACATGCCGTGCTTTTCGGGTGATTTGGAGAAACTAAGGACCTCGCATGATAGTGTGTCCTCCAGCTTGATGTTGTTAAGGTGGAGAATGTTAGTCTGCTTGCTGAGTTAGAGTTGAGTAGGATGGCTATTACCCTACTTACTACTGATGAGACTACTTCTCCCACCTCATGTGAGGTTAAGGACATTGCTACTAGAGGACCTTATGCCATGCTCCTTGATCTGCCCGAGTCTTGTGAAATTTGCAATAACTTAAAGATGAACTTAAAACGGGCAGATCATAAAATTGCTGAACTACAAGCTTCTTTACTTGAGCCGATTGACTCCTGCTTGAACTGTCCTAAGTTAACTGCTGAACTTGAAGCTATCTCCAAACAGTTTCAAGATATGATTGATCATGATAGGAAGTTGGCTCAGTATGCTTCTAAGGACCCTGTTAGCTCACCATTCATTAATTGTAACAAACTAAAATCTGACTTGATTGCATTGGATGAGAAATGTGTGAAGCTAACTAAGGACCTTCTAGAGAAGCCACCTTGTGCTTGTAATGTGATTGAGGAGAAGGGGAGAAACCCGGGGCAAGGTTGAGACGCTTAGCGACGTAAACCAACCAAGCTAGCGAGAGGACTGTCCTTCGAGTCTACCGTGCGTGCACAAGCCATTTTTCCTCCGCTGTTGGTTCTTCATCCGCTCCCTTACCTTCTGCTGTCTCTTCTTCCCCCTGCTCTTCTTGCACCTCTCTCTTTCGGGAGTGTCAGTACCTTATGAACACTTTTGAGAGATTTGTAGGTGGCAAGAAGAAGCTTAATCTTATTCTAGACCAATCTAAGATTTGCAAGTTCAATCAAGGTATAGGATATGATTTCTATGAGGATATGAGGAAGCATCCACCGCTATTCTTCGACCCATCGTAGGAGGTGTGATCGAGGTTGAGCCCAGATCCGATGAGGTTAAATTCAAATCGCGGGCTTTGTCCAAGGGATCTCGACAAAGAAGGTGATTCCACCAGCTTGCTTGGCCTCTCGGGCGAAGCCTCTTCGTGCTACTTCCACCTCTCGTAAGGTGAAGTACCACCGCACCTTCTCGCGGAAGGATGGACACACGGTCGATCGATGCTTGAGCGCGCCAGATTGCGCGTAGAGACCGTGGCCGAGGCACTTAGGCGTATTCGTGGTCAGCCCTGACCACGAGTGCACCTAGACCAGCACAAGGTCTAGGTTTACCGCTGTTGATGGGTTTGGGCAGCATCGAGGACTTGGTTTTTCCGAGTCTTCGCTTTTCGTCCTCATGCTGCTCTTGGTCGTGACTTCCGCCCCGAGGGTACATCTCGCTTCCCCGCCGAGACGCTTACCCACTGCGTGATCGCGAGTTGCGGTGTTTCACTCGCTTTCCCATAGCGATCGGACCTAGCGACAAATTTCAGTGCGCACACGGACCTTCGCATCTTTGAGTCACGAGAGCGTAGGGTAGATAGAGGTCAGTCGTGCTTGACGACTTCATCTGCTCGACGTGTTGTTCAGTATTGGGTGCCAAAATCACTCTTGATTTACCCCAGTACTGAGACTTTACTCTCTTGTTGACTCAGGTTCGCCGGGTAGGGAAGGAAAAGGTTTGGCTCGTAGACTCCGGGTGTTCACGACACATGACCGGAGATTCCCATTGGTTTTCTTTCCTTGTCCGTGCTCCAGGTGATGAGACAATCACCTTCGGAGACGCTTCGTCTGGGCGCGTCATCGCCAAAGGTACTGTGCGTATTAATGCCTCCTTTATTCTTAAGGATGTTGCCTTGGTTAGTAAGTCGCAGACAATTTGCTTTCCGCTTCTCGACTTACCGATGACGGTTTGAGGTGAGCTTCAAGAAAACAATTGCAAAATTCTTGATTCTTCTGTAGTCCGTTTATGGATTTCGCTTTGGGAGGATCTTTCGTGCTAATTTTTCTCGAGTCTTACGGTGATCCTCTCGTGTGTTTAGTGGCTTCGAGTCCCGCGACCTTTCTTTACGGCATAGGAGACTTGGTCATATCGGATTTGATCATTTGACCCGAGTTAGCGCCACGATCTCATTCGTGGTCCGCCAAACTCAAGATGGTCAAAGACCTTGTTTGCTCTCCATGTCGGCACGGCAAGATGGTTGCCGCTTCACCCCCTCGGTCCACGATTATTATGACCGATACACCGTGACACCGCTCCACATGGACACGCTTGGACCAGCTCGAGTGCGATCAGCGGAGGGAAGTGGTATGTTCTTGTTGTGGTCGATGACTTCTCGAGGTATTCTTGGGTGTTTTTCTTAGCCTCGAAGGATGAGACGTTTTCACATTTCCGAGATCTTTCGAGAGGCTTTCAGAGAGCTCCCGTGTGCCTTCGAGCGATCCGCAGTGACAATGGCACGGAGTTCAAGAATTCCTACTTTGAGAGTTTCTGTGGTGAGACAGGTGTAGAGCACCAGTTCTCTTCTCCACACGTCCCACAACAAAATGGCGTTGTGGAGAGAAAGAACCGTACCTTGGTCGAGATGGCCAGGACGATGCTTCATGAGTACTCTACACCGCGGAAGTTTTGGGCTGAGGCTATAGCCACCGCGTGCCATGTCTCAAATCGAGTATTTCTTAGGGCACACTTGCACCGCACTTCTTATGAGCTGAGATACAGGCGAAAGCCCAGCGTCTCTTATTTTCGTTTTTTGGTTGCAAGTGCTTTTTTCTGAAGTTCGGGAACCTAGACAAGTTCGAGTCACGTTCCTGTGATGGCATCTTTCTAGGTTACTCGCCTTCTTCGCGGGCTTATAGGGTTTGGAACTGCGAGTCTAGCAAAATGATAGAGACCTGTGAGGTTACTTTCGATGAGGCTAGTCCAGGGACTAGGCCCGATATCTCAGGTTCTTTAGAGCAGTCTGAGCCCATCTTCGTGGATGATGAGGATGATGGAGATGAGGGTTGTCTACCCGATCCAGTCCTTCATCCACCCCTTGAGGTGCCGTCTTCCACCGCACCTCAAGGTGATCAGCCCATGCCTTCTGCTTCTTCAGAGTGGTGGCTCTGCTCCTACCTCGTCACCACGAGGTAGAGGCCACTTCTTCATCTCATCCTGGACCTCCTAGACATATCCGTAAAGCTCATCCTTCGTGAGCGGATCATTGGAGACCTTTCGAGCGTGTTACCCGCTCAAAATCGCTTATCGAACTGTCTCCATTCTCGCTTTCATTGCCTCCTTTGAGCCCAAAGATGTCTCTCATGCTTTATCTGATGAGTCTTGGGTCAATGCCATGCATGAGGAGCTAGAAAATTTCGAGAGGAACAAGGTCTGGTCGCTTGTCGAGCCCCCGCGAGGTCACAATATTATTGGGACTAAGTGGGTGTTCAAGAACAAGCAGAGCGAGGATGGAGTGGTTATTCAAAACAAGGCTAGACTGGTAGCTCAGGGGTTCTCCCAGGTTGAGGGTCTAGATTTCAAGGAGACCTTTGCCCCTGTAGCTAGACTTGAAGCCATTAGAATCCTGCTTGCCTTTGCAGCTTCTAAGGGTTTCAAGTTTTACCAGATGGACGTCAAGAGTGCCTTTCTCAATGGCCTTATTGAGGAAGAGGTCTACGTCCGGCAGCCTCCTGGTTTCAAAAACCCCAAATACCCAAACCATGTCTTCAAGCTTTCCAAAGCTTTGTACGGACTTAAGCAAGCCCCTAGAGCTTGGTATGAGAGGCTTAAGTCCTACTTGTTAAGTCATGATTTTGAGATGGGTAAAGTTGATAAGACCTTGTTCATCCGCCGGCATGGCGCTGACCTTCTGCTCGTCCAAATCTATGTCGATGATATTATCTTTGGCGGCTCTTCCCATACTCTGGTTTCTCAGTTCTCGGATGTCATGAGCACCGAGTTTGAGATGAGTATGATGGGTGAGTTGACTTTCTTCCTTGGCTTCCAAATCAAGCAGACTCGGGAGGGTACATTTCTTCATCAAGGAAAGTACACTCGTGACCTCCTGAAGCGCTTCGATATGAGTGATGGTAAGCCGGTGTCAACTCTCATGGCTTCTACAGCCTATCTTGACCTAGATGAGGATGGCGAGCTAGTTGATCAGAAAGAGTTCAGAAGTATGATCGGCTCCCTTCTTTACCTCACTGCCTCGAGACCAGACATACACTTCTCCGTGTGTGCGTGTGCTCATTTTCGAGCTTCTCCTCACGTATCTCACCGCCAAAGCGGTGAAGCGCATCTTCGGTACCTTCGAGCTACCATTGACTATGGTATCCGGTACTCTTCCTCATCCCGTCTTTCCTTGAGAGCCTTTTCGGATGCGAATCTTATTGTCAGAGGATAGATAGGAAGAGCACTTCCGCACCGCCAATTCATTGGCACTTCTCTCGTTCTGGTCTTCGAGGAAGCATCCGGTGTTGCATCCCATGCAGAGGCCGAGCACGTTGTCGCAACAGCTGTCGTTTGAGCAGTACTTTGGATGGTTTCGACCTGCGGGACTTTGGTTAGCCTTAGACAGTTGTTCCACTCTTTTGTGATAACACTTCGATTAACATCGCTAAGAACCCAAAGCAAAGACTCTCGGACCAAGCATATTGATATTCGCTATCACTTCCTTAGAGACCATGTAGAGAAGGGTGACATAGTGCTCCGCCAGTGAGAGTGACCACCGGTTGGTCGACATCTTCACCAAGCCTTTGGACGAGCTTCGAGGTTTTCAACTCTGCGGGAGAGGTTGGGGTGGTTTGTCCTTATGGACTATAGTGAGGGGAGCTTTGTGCTTTATCGCTTTACTAATTTGATTATGCTTCGTCTCATTTCTGTTGCATTGCATTTGCGGGTGCTTTGGGTTTAGTCCTTCCAAGATAGGTTAGAGTGGTCTTCTCGTCTAGCTATTTAGACTCTTTGCTCTTATCTTGTGACCTAGGATTCTGCTCTATTAGCCGCTTCTCTTCTCTCACTAGGTTGAGCCCACTCACCGCCAGTTCTAGCAAGGGTCGGGCGCCCTTGGGTAAGCAGTGCGTGTTTGCTCCCTAGTGAGGTAGATTACCTGGTCTAATAGTCCTAGTGTCATATGGGGTAGATGAGAGTCAGTCTGAGCCATAGTATCATCTATATCTTATCTATGCTTTAAGGACTGCCTGTTTTCTGTTTGCTTTCCCAGCTTCTCAATTCTATTGCTTTGGTTCAGGGGGAGTTCAATTGGGAGCTTCTGGAGCTTAATTATGACATAACTCAACTTGAACTAAAAGTTGCATCTAATGTTGAGGAGGAGCTGGTCTTTCTTGCATTTTTTAGCATTTCGCATTATAATCAATCTGCATTGAGCCTTGATTATTATCCTGTTATGACATGCTTCAGTGCTTTACACCTTGCCATGACTTGTGCTTAGCTTGCTAAATTTATCATGACTTCATATGTGTAGACTAGCGTTTGCCATGATAAGTTAAGTAAAATTGATCAACTTAAATTAAACTTGTCATGCTAGCATTTGAGTTTAGTCTTTCTTGAGCTATCCTTTTATGATTCATGCCATGTCAAATAGGCTGAGTAGAGCGTTGAATCTATATTGAGCCTTAGTTTGAGTTGTTTTAGTCTCCTGATGATTCATGAGTTAGTACAATGTGTTAAAAAGCAAAAAGATCTCTTTTGTGCGAAAAAACTGATCTCACCAATTTTCTCCTATGAGACGGCTTGCCATGGCACTTGGCATGAACTTAGGGGGAGTTTTGGATGACCTAGACTATCTTCTTAAGCTTATCGCTTGGAGTAGTCGCATAAGGCTTGAGGTCTAGCACATGACAAAACAAAAATCTGGTTGTCAACAACCTTCAGTTTCAAAAGAAAATATGTCATTTGTGCTCAATTTGCTTAAGCTACAATAAAAATCAAGTATTTTAACAAATGTTTCATTCTCGGACTTGTAGCACTCTATTTGGCCTCAATTTGAGCTTCTTCGTTACGCTTAGCTTATTGACATGCCTGCATCATCCTTGGATATCTCTAGTTAGACTTTGCTCATTGATGACTTGACTTGCTCTCTAAAATGCTTTACATGTCAGTTTGTCATCCTTGTGCCCTAGCTGGCTTACATATATGTTGTCATGATCTAGATAGCCTCTTATTGAGTTATGGCTTTGTGTATTACATTTTGGTCATTATGGATAATTCTCATGGCTCCAATTGCTTAATAAAACAAACTTCAGCCATATTCATCCATTGACATATCATTCTCTCTTTATTGCATCTTGATGTGTTTATTGCCAAAAGGGGGAGAATAGAGAAGAAAAAGTCTGTTGGGAACAGTTTTAAAGCTTTGGAGATCAATTTGCTCTTTCAGTTGTTGTTCTAGTGTTCCTTCTGTCGACATGGTCATTAGCTTCATTTCATTCTTTGGACCATGTTGGATTCTTCAAACTCAAACTCTTCTTAAGCTTTTTCTGAGTTTGTCAATATACTCATCAAGGGGGAGATTGAGAGACCATGTGGTCGTGATCCCATGAGAGTGATGAGTAATTGACAAAGGTTTAGGATAGTCGAGTTTGGATTGTGTGGTCGGACCATGTCGTTGCAGGGTGCAATGGGCTAGGTCGGACTTTGGTCAAACTTGGCCGTATGGGTTTAGGACGCCTATTCTTGGTTTCGACAGGTTTGGACTTCATCTGTGGTAAGTGTGATGGTATTTACGCTTTCATGTATCGAGCGGTGCTATTTGACGTGTTTCTTGTCTGTGTGACTGCAGGACGTCGAGTGGAGTCGTGGTGAGACACGGTGGACCGGACTAGGCGCAGGTGGCGCTGAGGTCAGAACGGTCGGGATGTGTCGAAGACGATGTGGACTCGAGGTGGTTGCGAGGCGTGTGAGACAAGGAGCGCGGAAGCTTCCCGGAAGGTGCAGGAGGGGCGAAACGGGAATTTCGCAAGGCTGCACAAGCGGAGCGGCTCCGTTGGAAATAGCGGGCGTAGCGGGCGAGACCCGTTAGCCATGGGCTATAAAAGGTGTGGAGCTGCATGCCCACTTGAGCTTAATTAGGTTTACACTAGTCAAAAGAGGCTTTAGGAAGGTTGTTTCCTTTAGCTCTTTAGTTGGTGTGAGTTGGTATGAGTTGGTGAAGGCAGTAGTGCTCCTCCGTAGCTTCATCGATGGTTTCTATGTGAGCTCCTCTCTGTGTTCTTCCTCCCAAGAAGATGTGTGATTCTTGGTGTTCTTGAGGATTGAGAGGAGAGGGATTGAGTGGAGAGTCTTATAATCATCTATGTCCTAATGTCCATGTGTATCGGGACTCCTCTGTATTCCTTGTGATTCAATGAATGAAATCAAGTTTGGTTTTCCTGCTCGTAGCTTCTTTCTTCATTTTCCTCTTTGCAAGATTTCTTGATTTTCGTGGTTTTGAGTTCTTGCTTGCTGGAGAGTGCCAAAATGGGTTGCTATGACATGGGTGATGCTCAAAAGTCATTTGGCTATTTAATCCCAAGAGCAAACCGAGTTTGATTCTCATATTTCAGTTTTGGCCTCCTCTGTTCTTGTTCTTCGTTTCTAGGTTTTGGTCCAGATTTTGATTCCCTTGTTAAGATGGCTTGAAATTTGGTATGAAGAGTCCAGAGGCTATTAATTAGCTTCCCTCAAAATTTCATAGCCAAAGGATCAACGGTTGGGGAGTTATTTGGTTTTGGCTCGGTTCTTGCAAGATTTCAGATTTTTACCCAAATCTGAAATTCTTGTTTCTTGGAGGGTTTTCTTGATATTGGCTCTTGGCTTATTCTTCCGGGAGTGTTCCTAGCTATCCTCAAAGTTTCCCAAGCCAAGAATCCAAGAATCATTGCGAATCTCTCATTTTTCAGAAAATCATGTTTGCTGATTTTCTGAGAGGTACTACCGCTCAGAGGTACTACCGCTCGTCCTAGCGGTACTACCGGTTTTGTTCGGACCAGTCTGATCGACAGCGAAGAAACGTTCGGACAAGTCCGATCGTCGTGAGGTACTACCGCTCCTCGAGAGGTACTACCGCTCAGAGGTACTACCGCTCCTCAAGAGGTACTACTCATTGCCCCGTGTACTACCGCTTGCATCGACTTTCTCGATTTTATTTTTCTTGACTGCTTCTGTTTGGATCTGGTTTTTCCTTGTCTCTGTGATTTCCAGTGAGGGCTTATTTTCTATCTTCATAGCTCCCATAGCTATTGGAGAAGAAGCTTAAGTAAGGATACTTGTTGAGGGCGATTTTAAAAGATCGACATTCACCCCCCCTCTGTCGCCATTTCGGTCCTACACCTCCGCGCGCAGGGCCCAACTGTACACGGTGAGGCGAGCCACCGCGTTCGGAGTCAATTGTGACAACTCCAACTTGAAGGTCTGCAGCACCGCCCCGACAATTGCTGCGGACGGAATGCGAAGCCCGGCTTCGAAGTAGGCAACGAAGACGATCGCCTCCAACTTCCTAGGGCGCGGCTTCGTTTCATCATCGGCGGGCAACCGCACAGCGTGGCAATCCGATAGCTTCCCATCTCGCAGCGATGGATCGGATGGTGTCCTCCGTCACGAGCGTGCGGCCCAACTCCCGAGTACGGACTCGACTCTTCTTCGCCGCCACCACTTGTTCGCCGCCGTGATCGCGCTCCCAGCGTGTATTTCACCTCCAAAGCGAGGACCGCCGCGGATGGCGAGCCGCCACCGAGTCGGCTCATCGCAAGTCGCCATCAACATCCACCGGAAACTAGGCGGCGGAAAGGGAGCGCAGGAACAGGGCGAGCGAATGCGGAAAGCACCGTGAACAACCAAAGAGCGCGAGGCGGCGTGGGCACAATACCACGGGGGGTTCTTAAAGGCCCCCCGCCTCCTACCCTAAGCGCAAAAGGCCAACGGCAACCGCTCGCTTCCCCACGCGCGAAGTCGAAGCGTTGCGGCGGTCCACGTAGCCAGCATGCGACCGTGATCGTACAGAGTCCTGTCACCACGTGAAGCGTCGCTAGCGTCCCGCCGCGTGTTGGTCCGCGCAAGCAATAAACACAGGTCGCGCGCCCGGATAGCCTTTGCTCGACCGCCGCACTCGTCCGGGACAACCGCAGGTCCGCGCCGTAGGTGCAACCGAGGATCGGCTAGCAGCGCAACCGCTCGCAGCCGGTGGCGCGCGTTCGGAGGGGGGCGGCCAGCAGGCGGCACGCCTACAACGCCGCGCCACGTGCCCCGCCCCTCTTGAGGAAGGAATTTGACCGCAGGCGACCCGTTGGCACACCAATCGCCACCCGCCGCGTGTTCGTCATGAATAGACAAGCGAGTACGGATACAGCAGCCCGACTGTGTCAGCCCGGGGGTCGGCGCGATTCCCGGAGCCATTAAAGCGCACTACCAGTGGCACCCACAACAGCCAGCTCCGCTGCCACCACTTCAAAGGATGGGGGACGGAGCGCTCACGCGTCTACCTCGACTAGGCACCACCCGCCGCCACCACTGGCGGATGAGGGACGGGCGCCGCGCGTCTCATTTCAACCAGGCGCGGCACCGCTGCCACCACCTCGGCGATGGGGACGGAGCGCCGCGCGTCTACTCGACCAGGCGCCGGCTCGCCGCCACCACCTCGAAGGGTAGGGGACGAATCACTCGCGCGTCTTCGACCAGGCGCCACCCGCCGCCACCACTCGGCGATGGGGACGGGCGCCACGCGTCTACCTCGACTAGGCGCCAACTCCACTGCCACCACTCGAAGGATGGGGGACGGAGCACTCAAGTGTCTACTTCCGACTAGGCGCCGCCCGCTCCCACCGCCAAAGCATCCCCGACCACCGCAAACGCTCGCGACGGTCCAACGTTGCAGCATCGTGCCATCACGAGGCTCCAAAATCCGCGCCGGGCGAAGGAGCGTCTGGGATCTAGCGGGGCCCCTGACCCAGCCCCATGCATCGGAGGCCTAGCTTCCCCTCGGTAGGGCGTTCCGGCCGAAGCAGAAGATGAAGGCGAGCGGGCACCGGTTTACCCACAACGCACTCAACCGCAAACTCTGAACCGTAGAGTGCAGATCGGCTTTCGGCCCATTGCCCCACGAGTCGGAGGTCACGCGACGTCCCACCACGTGGCGAGTTTTGATACGTTCAGAAATGTAAATGCTTTAGTACATCAACATTCCCTGATGGTAACGCCGTGGCGCAATCAGAGAGCGCAGAGAGACTCAAGCATTTCTGTCTTCGAGAGCAGGTCAAGCCTTGCCATTTCCATACAAAGCGCGATGCACGAGCAGGACCCTGTGGACGTCCAAGACTTCTACAACAAGTTGTGACGTATTCCCATAAGTAGGTCGTCTATTGTTCATCAGCGCTCGCTAACATTAGCATCAGTAGACGCAATCACCAAACGCGGATGAACAATAGTTGGCCTGCATGTGAGAAGATAACCGCGTGCAGGTATAAGATGAGTAGCCAAGGGTGAGCAAGGAACAGGCCGCGACACGGCCAGATTTATACTCAGCCCACCCGCGAGGAGTCGCCAGATGGGGAAGGTCAACCGCGCATGCCAATCGTCGGGATCGCAATCGATGGCGCCGGCGGTTCAATCAATCCCACGACGCCCAATGGCAATGACGCGTGCCCACATCCAAGACGGTGGAGCGGCGTGCCGCGCCCTACCCTTGGTAAAGACAAAGCGATTCGGCGTCATTAAAGCGCACTCGGACTCGCAACCATCTCCTGAATCGCACGGCATCGCGCGGCATTTCGAGACTTCGGCCGCTGTGGCAAACCAAGTTCGACTCGCCGCAAATATCCGGAGTGCGGCACGCACGCCGGACCTCGTCTCCGCGGCCTTCGCCTTCACGCTTCCTTCGACCTCGAGACCGCGCCAGCTTTGGGACCCGAAGACAGCCCCCGCGCAAGCAGGACCAAACGGGCAGACTATCCGAGTCATCAAGCATCACAGGCCGATGGGACGGAGGGGGCCAAAGGACTCAGCGACATGGCTTCGGCCCGTGAAGCTCTTCACCATGAGAGGCTCCTGTTATAGGGGTGGCCCCACCTAAGCCCAGTAGGCCTGTTAGGTCCGAAATAGGACATGTGTAATGACATAAGAGCCCCCAAAGGGAATACTCATGTGTAAGGGTATAACTGTACAAACACTCCCCATATGAATATATATGTGGCATAGGCCACGGGAGGAAGGCTCCAAGCCATTCATTTTACTCAACTCTCCACTACCACACACTCTCTCTATTTGGTCTGTAACCAGAACATTTATAATTACAAAAAAATCGCACAACTAAGTAAACTCTTATCCACACAAAAATACAATATTTAAATTTCATTACAAGCTCACAAACGTGCAAACGCATGCAGCAGCTAATCCAAAAATACACAGTGCATGTATTAATTTATCATATTGCTGAAAGTGTTACAGGTTTAAAGTTCTGTGTTATTATTTATTTATTTGCAAATGGTAGTCTTTACCTATTGCTTAGATGTAGATATGCAGGTCCCCAGTACGACTCGGATGAACAGTGGTTAAATCGGACTGCATAAAATTGTCAAAAAAATTACATAATAACTATTAATGCAAGGGAGGCTTCATATAAAATTTCGTAATTGTTGGAGCTCGTTTGATATGTATAAAAACTCATAAAAATATCAAAATTTTATGAATTTTTGAGCGACATTCTTCATGGATAAAATTCCTCAAAAATTACACCACATGGAACGTTGTGTCAGGAGGCTGTACATAAATTTTCGTAATGTTTTGAGCTCATTTGGTATATTTAAAAATTCAAGCAAATACTAAATAGAAAAAATTAGGCAGGTACGATGAATAGTCACGAGCACCACCGACCGCACGATTAGTACGTGAATAGTGCTCGTACGGTCGGAGACCGCACGATTTGTCACGTGTCGTCTCGAAAAAATTATTCGGTTGAGAGGAGACTAGAAATAGAATTTCTGCTATTTAAAAGCTAAATTTAGAATTCTGATAATAAATAGTGTCATATTTGTCCAAAATCCTCGCTGAGCTCGTCGGACTTGGTGCTGAATTTTAATAAACGCGCCGTGGAAAAAATAAAAAGTGGATATAGTGCAATTTATATAAATAGTTCGTACGTTTCGTACCTGCGTCCTGGCATGAGCACAACTCCCGAGACCGGTCTTTTCTCTCCGAAAAGGCTGAGCTGCCTGAGCAATGGTAGTACTACTCCCCCTATTTGTACTCCTCCTACCACCACCACACAATACAGAGAGCAGCGGAGCTCAAAAGTATCCTACCGCCATTAATGGCACTCCCTGCATTCTTCTTGCTTTGACCCCTCCCATGTGTGTGGTTGTGGCCGTTTGGTCACCCCAGGGACCTGAAGCCGCTGCTGCAACTGTTGCTGCCCGCTTGTATCGCTATCCTGCTTTACTTGGTTGCAGGGGGTGAGAGAGAGCAAAGAGTTGAGAGAGAGAGCGAGAGAGAGGGTGGAAGATGGGGGTGGACTTCTTGGCGCTGCTCCTGGTCTTCTCCAACTCCCTCCTGCTCCCTTCCTTGGGTCTTGCTGGTAAATGCTGGTCTTTGCCAACAACATTTTGGTGCTTTTGTTTAGCTTTCGTGTAGGATCGACTTCTTGGTTCAGGAGAAAGATCATGCCTTGGAGATTTTTCCTGCCATTCTTCTCCTTTTTTGTTTCTGCCGTTCACATTTCTCTTGATAATGTTGGTGTATTGCTTTCTGGCTTGAACCATGAACTTATTATTCTTATGTTGTTCCTGTGGAGTGGAGCCACTTTCTAAAGAAGGTTGTTTTATTTTTCTAAACATAGTTTCCTTAGTTCTTGTTGATTTTCTGATGATTAGGCTATCATTCTTTTGCTACCTCTGCACTTCCATTACATGCTTTATTTTTCACCAACAATTCAGAACCAGTACCTGTAACTGGCAGTTGTATTTTTTTATTGCCATAAATTTACCTTGGAAATAAATTTGTTTCTGTTGCTGAGTACCCGCTTCCCATTTTCTTTCCTTATGTTTTGTTTTACATTTTTTCTTGGTTACATTAAGTTCTCTTAGGTTTCTTTTTACCACCGAAAGTTCAGAAACATTAGCAAGAAGTGTATTGCGTAATCTGCTGCTTCTGTAATTAGCTCTGAAAGTTCAGAAACATTATCGACCTGCTTCTTCTGTGATTTGCAACTCTCTGTTATCTTGCGTTAGTTGTTTCTTTGTTTCAGCAAATGCTCAGTTATTTCTGCATATCTTTGTTGATTTGCCATGTTTTATCTTTACTGCTTGACATCTTCCATTTTGTTTCTCTTCCAAAGTTGCTTGCACAACTGGATTAACCCATCGATCTCCATCGTTCTTTCGCAGTTTCAGGTCAAGAAGCACATGAGCTGGTTCATCTCCATGAGCCACCTCAGGCAGGTGTACATGTATCAGTCGCTCACACAGAGCTCCCCATGGTGGCCTCCTCGGTTCTTGGGGCGGAGTCCTGGCTCAGGACTCATGTCCTGGCACACTACCCCACCAAGCACATCACCGCCATTGTTGTAGGCCATAACATCACTTGCAACCATGGCCAAGAACTACTCTCGCTTCGGCTCTCACACGCCGTCAAGAACCTGCATCACTCCCTTGTGCGTTGGGGCCTGATCAAGGACATCAAGATCGTCACTTCCTCCACTCTGTGTGTGAAGGACAGAGGAGTTCTGAAGAGGAGGCTCTATGGAAGGCACCATTTGCCGCCGGCGATGACATATCCACGGCCGCAGCCGCCTACATTGACATATCCGCCGCCACCGCCCAGTGTGCCGTTGTCCTTTGCGCCGACTTCCCCGCCAGAATTTGTCCCGTTGGTTCCGCCCGCCGCTGCCCCAGCAAGCACGCCTGTTGCTGTGCCTGTGCCAGCAAGCCCACCTACTGCGGTATCTGCTAGTCCACCAGCCACCATGCCAGCCAGCCCGCCCACTGCAATACCTTCTAGTCCCCCTGAGGTAGCTGGCGGCATCGCCCCATCTGCAATGCCGCCGCCATGCTTGGCTCCACCAGCAGCGGCAATGTCCCCACCACCGTGGTCTGGTGAGGGAGGGAATGACGGCGGTTTGTGGTGTGTGGCCAAGCCAACTGTACCAGAGGACAGGCTGCAGGAAGCAATGGATTATGCTTGTGCCCAGGATGGAGTGGATTGCCAGGAGATTGCGGCTGGTGGTAGCTGCTTTTATCCTGACAACATTGCGGCGCACGCAGCGTATGCGTTCAATAGTTATTGGCAGAAGATGAAGCATATCGGTGGGAGCTGCAGCTTCGGTGGTACTGCTGTGCTAATCAATTCTGACCCAAGTATGACTTTCTTTACGTATGCTCTTGATCAATTTTCATGAGTTGACAACCTATATTCTTATTATGTATTCAGTTCTCTGTGTGAATTGTGATGTTTTTTTGTCACTAATCCTTATGCTCCGATAGCTCAATATTAGTGATCCTTAAACTTTTCTCAATATCTCATGGTGTTATTGATTTTAGCAGCCAATTGAGTAGTAGAGGTGCAGCACAATAAGATTAGTATTTATTTTGTGGAAATCTACTGTGCGAGTCAAATAGCTTCCTATGTGGAATAGCACCTTCATCGCAGCAATGACTTTTCTTTTGTATTGTTAGTTTATATCTGTTGCGATAACTTTCAAAATCATTGTTTTATGTCATAGCATTGAATCTACCAACCAGTGATTAGAAGATATGATAGTTAGAGCTAAAGTATTCTTTTTGATGATTGGTCTTTTGTTTGGATTGTCGAGGTTCTAATGCACTGCATCTGATTTACCCCATTGCCATCTATGTGAATTAACGTTGGCTTGTCTGAAAATTCACCCTGAAAGTGTTCGAAGCATGAGTACTATTTTTAACAAGCAATTGTAGTTCGAGTCAAATTATGGACACTGTGTCCATTATTTAACAATATAGATGGTTGAAAGTATTTTTGTTTGGGCTGTTCAATACCTTTGCTAAACAGTAAGCGGTAATTGAGTTTGTCATTGGAATTCTTGGATGCAAACATTGGGTATGAATGCAAATAGCATGTCTTGTTTGCTTGATTTATCTGGCTTGTAGTGCCTTTCATCAAATGACACGTAGGCAATCCCATAATTCATTTAGCCTAGTGAAATTCTGTACTGTTATGGCTGATGGATATTTAGTCAGTAGCCAGGAGATAACTAAATATAGTTTGCAGATTATCAAATTAATAATGGTCAATCCACTGTAACTTCTAGGCTGTTATGTGCAGTTGTCCAAACTTGTGTCAATTTCATCATGTCTTGTCAGTATGTTGTATATACGATTCTATTCTAGTTATGGTTGTCGATGTACGTTCGATATGTCCTGCAATAATGAACTGAAAGCTGAGATATGGGTAAGTCCTGACCGTGAAGTTTTTCATGCTCAGTTTTTTTGGATGTGACGGGATAATATGTAACACCCCATCCACCATCTGGGCCAAGATGTAACCACCACTGCAAACTCTTACCATTTCATCAATGCTATAAGAATTTAAACCAACACAAAATTCATTTATAATACTGCGTTCAGATACACCATAGCATTTTTAGTGATTACTCTAGCCTAGAAAAAAGCTAAAACAAAAGTGATACAAAAGTGATGCTGGTTCGTGCCAGTTATTCATGTGCTACTCCCGCCCGCATGTCGTCCTCGACGGTCACCTAAAAACATCAACAAAGTAAGGGTGAGTCCACCGACTCAGCAAGTACAAAGCAAAACAACAAATAACAGGTTCATTCATTAGACCATACTCATTCCGGTTTTATTAACCACTTTTCCATTTAACCATTTCAAGTTCCGAAGAACCATTCATCATGCACACGCACCTTTCACTTATCTCTTTAGGTTCTCATCAACTGATCATTATTCATCTGCCCATGCACATGCTCATGCACTTCTTTCTCAACTCTTTAGCCTATAAAGGTATAGTAGAGTGTGCACCCGTCGATGCTCACCCAGGCCTACCCTGTTTCATGCGGGAACCTCAAGCCCGTCCTGTTTCATACGAGGACCTCAGTAACCCGTAATTTCTCATACGGGGACCTCAGCTCCACTCCCGTGGAACGTCCACTCAACATGGACCAACTCTATCTTTTCATGACATACATGCAATGCAAGTTCATTTATGCATATCAACATGCCATGTCTCAACATTCCTCATTTTTCTCTTCACATTATGCATTCCAAAATATTTAACTTACCCTAACATGGTAAGCCATGCATCATCCGGAAATAGTAAACTTACCCCAGCATGGTAAGAAGGACATTGTCCGGAAATTTGTAAACTTACCCCAACATGGTAAGTCATGCATTACCCGGAAATAGTGAACTTACCCCAACACTGTAAGCAGAACATCATTATTTATTTTAACCGAAATCACTACCCGAATTCGCCGCTTTACAATGCACTTGCTTGGTTAGCCTCGGGAATGACGCGTGGATGGCTCCGACCCAGGACCTCCACCTGCGTACATGTCAACCCGACTCAATGGCAAAACAAAGATCCAGAGTCTAATCGGAGAACAACAACTCTATGCGCTAAACCCCGATCTTTGGCGTAAAACGCACGGGCTTTGAGGGACTTGTCGCGCAGGCGCCGAATCTATTTTTTTTCTTTTCTTTTTCTCCTCTTTTCTTTTCTTTCCTCTCCCTATTTTCTTTTCTTTCTTTTCTTCTTTCTTTCCTTTTCTTCCTTTCTCTTCCTTTTCTTTCTTTCCTTTCTTTCCTTCTTTTCTGTTTCGCCTGAAGGCCTTATCCCTCCTACCCTCCATGCCACTCTCTCTCTCCTCCC
The DNA here is from genome assembly GCA_036346575.1 of Dendrocalamus sinicus. Taxonomy (NCBI): domain Eukaryota; kingdom Viridiplantae; phylum Streptophyta; class Magnoliopsida; order Poales; family Poaceae; genus Dendrocalamus; species Dendrocalamus sinicus. The sequence goes on along the minus strand of CM070669.1, from coordinate 12,503,334 downwards.
ACTCCTCTTGGCCGAATGGGCCTCCTTCTCCCATCCCCTCACCCAACTCTCTCTCTCCCCACTCTAACCGACCGGGCGGCGCGGCGGCACTCGGCAGCGCTGGCCCTTGGCCCGCCGCCGGCGGCTCTGCCGGCCCCCGCCTTCCTCTCGCCGGTCTCGCCCGGGGCGGCGCGGCGCTGCCGGCCCCAGCTCCCCGACGGCGGTCCTCCAGCGGCCCACCTGCATTCTCCTCCCCCTCACCGGCCTTGCTTTGGGGCCGCGCGGCGGCGCGCGCGGGTGGCCTGCCGACCCTGCGACTCACCGGCCCCCGGCTCTCTTTCTCCGCCGGCCCCCCTTCCTCTCTTTGCGCGCTCGGCCGGGCGGACGGCCCCCTCCAGGCGGCGCACGGGCACGATGGCCCCTCCCCCTCGCCACCGACCAGTGGGCCGTCGCCGGCCTACTCCGCCTCCACCTTCTCCTCTCCCATCCCCTCTTTCCCTCGCGAAGCCGAGCGACTTGCTCACCTAATCGGCCTAGGGCGGCGCGGCTGTGCGCGTGGCCGGACTTGGCGCCGCCAGCAGCCCCTCCGCCGCCCACCCCCACGGCCTACTTCTTCGGCTTGCCGGCTTAGGCCGCCGACCCCTGCGCGAGCGCAGGTCGGCGCTCGGCCTCGCCTTTTATGGGACTCGAGCTCCGCCGGCCGGCCACTCCTACCAAGAAAGTCTCCCCCCTCTACTACCTACTTTACTCTGTTTTTCGTCACACATAGATGGGGAAAACGAACCTCACTTGGCTCAGGTGGGATGGTTGAGGACTTCCCCGGGTTGCTATCGATAGCGTCGTCTTACCGTCGACGGCCTTGCTCCCGCCTTCCTCTCGCCGTCATGGGCGGCTGCTCCCTTGCTCCTCCTCTTCGGGCTCCCTCTTCTCTGTGGTGAGCTTGGAGATGTGCTTGTGTTTTGGGGACTCTCGGCCTTGGCAGTGAGGAATGGGGAGTGGCTTTCCCCTGGTTTGGTTCTTTCTTCGGTTGAGGAGAGAAGGTGGGAAATGAGAGCGTGGATGCATGGTGCTAGCTTATATGAGCACAGTTGGGGCAGCCTTGCATTTGTGAAAAGACCGGCATGCCCTCCCATTCCCCTCTCATATAAATTGGCTGCCCAAGGGCATTTTGGTCCAAGGGGTTTTGGGGTTTCTACTGCAGCGGTAAGTCGGTAAAAAGGTAAGATAGAAATTGCCGGATGAAGAAAACCCACGTCGCGAAACGGTGCCGACTATCTCTAGGCGGTCTGGGAACCTCTGAGGGCGCTACTCGGCTCTCCAGACAGTGCCGACCGTCCTGGGATGGTCTGGGAACCTCTGCGAGCGACACTAAATCGATATTCTAAAAGACGATTGGTCTGACGGCAAAACTACACTCCTTAATCGCTATCTTTTTCCCTTATGCATAATTGGGTTATTACATAATACTTATTCTCCACACTTCAAATTCAAGGTAGAAGTGGGGCTCAAACTTGGGTGGTGAGTTCACAACGTTGTGTGCTACCATTGCACTCCAAGAGAGTCCATGATGATCATACGCTATTATTCCTTTCCAGACGTTAGATATCTACCTCTAACACATCCTTCATATTTGCAGGTTATCTCCAGTGTCGCTTCATGCTGAGTTGAAAAAGGCAGTACTAGGATCTTCCATTCCGGTCAGTACTCTCCTAATGAACAAATGCTCCCAGAAGATGCCTAATGCACATGTGTGTTCTTATGAGCCAAATAACTACTTGGTTTGAGTAAATATGACCTCGTGTTTACTTGCTCGTCTTCCCTAAAGTAGTCAATTGAATTATTTTGACGGAAAATACAGAACAGGCAGTCAATAGAAGGCTAAGGGGCTGATTACCTGTATGTGTAATCATTCCATATTAGACTCTGCTGTTGTCTCTTTTGAAAGAGGTCCAGGCATTGTATAATTATTTGCAATTCTCTAGTTAATATCTTTTTCCCCGCTTTTTTGTTTGTCACAGTTTACAACTTTACATAAATCTCACCATTGCCAATCTGTTCTGTAGGGTTTTTTTTTTGCGAAACGATGATCTGGATCACACTGAATGACTAATGGTTCGCTGCTATGCATCAGCCCCGTTGTCATTTTTTGTTCATCGGACGTCACATTGTTGTAGGCTCACTATATGTCTGATTTGTGGTTAGCTGCATAGTTTTTATCCGAAAACTATGCTCTAGCAGAATTGCTTTGCATGGCTCTTTGGTACTGAGCATCTCGCTGTCAGCCAGGATGGTTCTGTAAAACTGAGACTTGATTGGAACTTGCATGCTATGTTACGTCCTGTTGTTATGAAGTAGCTTGGAAGAGATTTGACTTCCATAAAACGTCAGAAATCGTGAAAAAAAATGACGTATAAATGTCAGGATAGAGTTGCTGCCAGAAAAAAAAGAGGGAAAAAAGAGTTCGGAAGCCAAACTGATTTAATTTAATTATCAGAGCCAGGTTTCGATACTGGGACCTGTGGGTTATGGGCCCACCACGCTTCCGCTGCTCCACTCTGATTTTTGTGCATAGATTTGTTCAATTAACTTATGTACAAGATAACATTTGTTGCCAGCCAAAACTTGCCTCGCATAACCCATATCTGATCTAAAAGAAAGGCAGCACATATGTGCAAAAGCTTATTTTGTTATCACGTCTAGCTAATTTTTTCAGTGTGGTGTGCAGCATTTTCTTTTGGTTTTGGCAAAACTAGTCGCGGTGTGGTGAAATAAGTGTTGTTTGGACTTTTTTTTATCTCTAAAATATAACTTTGACTACTGATTTTTACTATAATAGAGGAATCTAATAAAGTTATAATATCGTCATAGTGTTTTTGGAGACAAAACTAATTATTTTCGTATGACTGATCTAGATCTTCATAATGATTTAGCGACAGTGTGTAAGCTTAGCTTAATATTATAGTTTCAAGTATTTTCTTCACTTTATATTCTTAACAAAACTATTTTGTGGCCAGGTCAAGTTGGGCTAGGTGTAGGACTTATGATAAATATGGAGCTCACTTTGAATGAGACGATAGAGAGGTTGGCAAAGCTAGGGCAGAATTTTCATAAGCAATTCTAGTCTTCTAGAGGTAATTTATCGTCGAATGCAATGGCTCGCCCTTCGACTTGTTAGTGACAGTCGGTCCTTCAATTTATTCGTGGTGCACGGGTTTTAACATGTACCAACTGTTACTCGTTAAACGAGGATCTCCTGCAATTTTGGCATTTGCTTCAACGGAGGGGTGGACATGAAAATAGCAATACAACTTTAGGATGGATGGCCATCGATTTCCAACCAACGGTCTGCAACTCTGCATAATGCTGTCATGAGTGCATTAACCCATGCGAACTCCTCTCTATTTTTAAAATGATACAGACGTTCCACGCGTTGCATTCGCCTGGACTTTCACTTGTACGGCACTCCTGGCCAAATGGATCTACCCACCGCACGAGCCAGGAGCACAACATTATTAGTCTGATTCAGACATGGCATAACTCACAACAGTAATGGGCTAGGTTGGATTATACGGCACGATATCATGGGCCATACTTGGGTCGCCACCCGACCCAGCATGTGAACAGGCATGAGCACGGCCTATTAGGCACGTTTAGCTTATTAAGCACGATAGCGATTTGATAGGCACGATAGCGGTCCGTTAAGCACGGCCCATTTAGCCTGATTTCAGTCCATTATACACGGTAACAATTGAATTTTTGAATTTCTTAGCCATTTGGGAGATTAAAAATACGAAAAAATAAAAAATCTCAAAATTTAAAAATGATACGAGACGTCCCACGTGTTGCATTCAGCTGGACTTTCACTCATACGGCACTCCTGGCCAAATGGCCGGTATCCACCGCACGAGCCAGGAGCACAACACTGTTAGTCTAATTCATACATGGCATGACTCACAGCTATAATGGACTAGGTTAGACCGGCATAGCACGATATCGTGGGCCATGCTTGGGTCACCACCTGACCTAGCATGTGAATAGGCATAAGCATGGCCCATTAGGCACGTTTAGCCTATTAAGCACGATAGCGATCCGATAGGTATGATAGCGGTCCATTAAGCATGGCCCATTTAGCCCAATTTCAGTCCATTAGACATGGTAACAATTGAATTTTTCAATTTCTTAGCCATTTGGGAGATTAAAAATACGGAAAAAATAAAAAAAATCTCAAATTTTTTTTATAAGTAGACAGCAACCCCCCCCTCCATTCAGTCACCATCCAACATGCACCCTCTTCTCAAATTCTCTTGTAAAATTTTCGATCCACTTGTGATAATTTAGCAAAATTCACAATATTTTTGCCAAAAAAATCGCCCATTTGAAATTCAGCTACAGTCAAGAAAAAGAGGTAATAATACTAATTTTTTTTATAGATTTTTGTTGTTCTTATTTTAATTTGTTATGATGTAAAACAGATAATAGTGTGGTTTTCTATTTACATTTTTCTACTTTTCTCCATGTAAAATTTTGATAATTTTCCTACGAGTGATTTTGGAATTTCGCTAGAGGATCTTACATCCTTCGGGAATGAAGTGGCTCCACCTCAAACGAGAGAGCAGGCAATACCATCGTTAGGCTCTACAAGTATCGTTGTGTCTACAAGCAATGGAGCAAAGAGATCCAGACCTAGTACATCGAAGGTGTAGGTAGATTTTAATAAGATAATGAAGTGAGATGAAAACGGAGCTCAAGTAAGATATGTTGTTTGTAAAATTTGTCATCATAAATTATATGCAAAGCCTACATGTGGAATGGAGTACTTGATCAGACAAGTCCAAAGATGTAAAGAAAAGTAAGGGATAACCATGAGGTAGACATAGCTATAATATAACCCCAATGGTATGATACATAGTTGGGATTATAGTCCTAAGGTAGCTCAAGAATCTCTTTATTGTTTAATTGCCTCATAGGATCTACCTTTAAACTTTTGTGAGTCTAAAGCGTTTGAAAACTATATTAGAATTGCACATAGTTCTATATTTTCTGCAATTCTAGACAGACAACAACTCAAGATTTCTTTACTATTTAAAAGGAGTTGGTGGTGGTGGTGGTTCACCACCACCCTTTCATTGGTTGTTCATCTGCCATCCCACCACCCTCTCATGGAAAATTGGCACCGACAGGTAAGCCCTAGCCAGCACCCCCTCCCCCAGAAAACAACCCTGGCCAGGTGATCCTTGGGTTGTCTCATGATCGAATGGTAGGGAAGGGCATTGCCTGGATCAAATTCTAGGGGACGTCTGTTATGTCTACATGTGTAGGGACCAAACGAGCCTGGGTTTAAAGTTCAAACCCCGTCCCCGATTCTAGTCACCTTCTGCCTCCACTCTACCACCCAAAATGGCCAAATTCTGCTGGCCATCTCCATGGCTCTCCACCACCTCACCGTGTCGCCGTCCTCGCATCGTCCTCCCTCTTCCAACCCTTCCCCACAATCGCCCTACTCATGGTAGACACCATATCCGCCTCCCTGTCCTACATCGCCCACCACCTGCTCAGCGAATTCTCTAGCCCATGTGCCTTCTACGATGCGGTCGACCTCCACCGCCTTGTTGCCCACCTCACTACTCCTGCTGCTGAGTCCATACTCTTGCGGCTCCCCTCCTAGCGCCAAGCCCTCAACTTCTTCCGTTGGGCCATCAATCAGCCAGCCTTCTACCACTCCTGCTACTCATTCAAATCCATGGCCTCACTGCTCCCGCACCCCCACCTTGATTGCCTCATCGCCGACACGCTCATCGCATGATGCCCCATGACACCCGGCTCCTTGGGTTCCTTCTCCACTACTTGGTCGCCATCGTCCTTCCTGACACCGCTGCCCACATCTTTGACGGTGCAAGGACATACCTCAGCTACACTCCCAACTCATACACCCACAACTGCCTTCTTGACATGCTCGCCAAGGTCAGCCACATAGACAATGTGGAGGCAAGGCTCCGGGAGATGGTGGTGAGATGTGGCGACGGGAGTGTTGATAAGTACACGCTCACCTCGCTCTAGTAGTGCTACTGCAATCTGGGCCGTTTGAGTGACATGAATAATGTGTTCCAAAGGATGAGCAAGCGGGGGTGGGTCGACGAGCTTGTGCTGACGATGCTGGCGGCTGTGCTCAGCAAGTGGGGAAAGGTGGTCAATGTAGTTGAGCTAGTAGGGGAGGATGGAGGTATTGGGGATGAGGGTGAGTGAAAAGACATTGTGCGTGCTGGTCCATGGGTTTGCCAAGTAGGGGGGTTAGCAAAGCCATGGAAATGTTTGACAAGGTGATCAGTTATGGGTTCATTGTTGCTTTGTCGATGTACATTGTGCTAATTGAGGGTCTCTGTCAACGCCAAGAATTTGGGAAAGCGGTAAAATTATTTAACAAATGAAGAAGAGTGGGGTTGCTCTAGATGTCCACTTACTTAAGAAGATGGTTGAGGAATTCTACCAAGGAGGAGATTTTGCCATTATTCGTTGGTTCATCAATAAAAATTTAGAGCAGTTGAAACTAAGGGGTGTTGTCCCACTATACAATGTGATTCTAGATGGACTTGTTAACCATGGGGAGGTAGAAGCAGCTTATCAGTTGCTTAGCATTATGGTATGTCGTTGTCATGGGGTTAGGATTGGTGAGACTAATGGTGCAAGTGTGTTTGACATCAGTGAAGATGTCAAACCAAACTTCGATTCTTTTAACATTGTTGTGTGTGGCCTTTGTAAGGTGAAGAAGTTGGATACATGATGTACATGACTTTTAGGATCTATGATTAGTTAAGATATGTATGTTTACGAGTTATAATTTGATCTCATGGTGCAACCATGCCAATTTTGCAAATCTCATCATCCCAAAATTTTGGGTGGTTAAAAATATTTAGGAGCTACCAATAGATCAAGAAATTTATCTCTGGTCTATCATATGCTTTTAATGTATTCAATATATATAGACAATGAAAAAATTGTATTATACAGGGTGCGATCTCTAAGGCAGCGTCGTGGCCTTGTGGGTGGGTGGAAAAGCAGGCCTTAAGGAGGCAGCGGCATGCAGGCGTGCACTGAGGGACTAGTTCGGGCACACGTCAGCCCACCAATCCAAGGCTATGAGTGTATGCCAAGGTGTGGGTGAGGCGGCTATCAAAGTGTGGTAAAGAGAGCAAGCAACATGGCCAAGAGTGTGAGCGACGCCAGTTGGGGTGGAGTTTAGATGAACGCAACAACGGAGCCAAAGGCATGCAACAGGGCGAGTTTGACAAAAGATGATCGGACTTATTCACATAATATGTTTTTTTGTAGCAAAACACGGGCATTGAACTATTTTATTTAAATACTATAATAATGGTCATGCCAAACTAAAAGAACTCTTAGAGATCTGTACATTTTTGGTAGTGTTGACCTCGGACTCTTGGAGAGCATATTTTATATTTTTATTCACACGTACTATCACAACCATAATAACAACATGCTATTAATTGAGCAGCATTGGTATATCGCTGAAAAGTTATTATCATTTTTTGAACTCTTTTATGATTCCACTATTGCTTTATCTGGAGTGTATTATCCAACATCTTCTTTAATTGTGCATCATATTCTTATGACTATGGGTTACTTGAAAGCTAATGAAAATGAGACAGTGTTACAATAGGCTATCTGTGCTATGAAAACTAAATATTTGAAATATTGGAAAGAGATTCCATATTTTATATGCATTTGCATTATTTCAGATCCTAGAGCTAAACTTCAAGGATTTACTAATGTTCTTGGACTTCTGAGTGACACTACATGATAGATTATTCTGACTATATTTTAGATATTTGTACTAAATTGTTTGATGTTTACCAAAAGTATAAACTAAAGTTTCAAATAGTTCGCTCGCAACTACATCCAATAGCATCCACCACAGGCAAGAATAAAACTATGTGGGCAAAATCTTTGGTGCACCAGGTTCCTCCGGAAGATCAAGTTCTACAACATCAAATACTGGAGCAATATACAACACTGTAGCAGTGGGGAACTATCTGTCTTTCTAGACAACGATCACGTAGATCACCAGGAAGAGGGCTTTAATATTTTGGGATGGTGGCATGAGCAGAAGATAACATATCCGGTGCTATCCATATTAGTACGGAATATGTTAACTGTTCCTATCTCAATATTTTCTTTCAAATCTTCTTTTAGTCTTTATGCAAGAATATTGGAGGAAAAAAATAAGTCTCGCAAATGAGACGATGAAAGTACTTCTAATAGCAAAAGACTGGGAATAGGCTCATTCGCGAGCTCAACACTCTGTAGATAATATATAGTTGTCAGATACATTTAATAATCTTTATCTAGATGACGACATTTAGAGCATCGATGTATATTGTATATTCTCTTTTTTACATGTACTGCAGAGTTGTAGGCTAATTTTTTTTTGCCAAGGTTTTTGTAAGTTAAGTTTTTACCCAGCAAAGTTTTTAATGAGGCAGCCATTTAAATATTAATAAAGATCATTATTATATTTTTATAATTTATTTTATATTTTCAATTTCTACATATTTTTTAGAATTATTATAATGTTTTAAAATAAGCCTCTTTATCCCGTCAGGCTAAATGGCACAAGCATGACCCGTAAGTTTAGTGGGCTGCGCCTGAGTTTGTGGCTTAGGCCATAGACCAATACGTGACTTAGGCCCCGCTCTGTTGGGCTGAAAAATAGTGGCTTATATCTGAAATTGCACTGTAATTGGTTGAAATTACACTGTAACAAAAGATGACTTATTTGACGTAATTAAATTTAAAAATAGAAAAAATATATTAGCTCATCATGGACAACACAAACGAATATGAAAAAAAAGAACCGGCAAAAAACTCAAAAAAACCAAAAGTTCAGAAAAGATAAAATTTATGAATAGTAAAAAATAAATCATAAATTAGAAACTAATGTTGGAATAAGCAGGATGTTAAGTAGAACATGCCGTTACGGCCCATCCCGTGCCTAGCCGCCGCCTATTTAGTTACCACTGCTACTCCCCCCACTTAAAGGCCTGTTCTTTTTGGCTGCGGCTTATGACTTTTGGCTGAAATTTTTGAATTTTGGCTGTTTACGGTACAGATTACGGAGAGATCGATACTCACTTGCGATTTTGGCTAGTACAGATGTTGGGCTTTTAACGTGTACTATGTTTAACTTGTAGACCCTGTCTTAAGAAAATACTCCATTTAAAAGTTAGATACTGTAGCGGCTGCCAAAAACACCCTGGCTTGTGCCCTGCCGAACAGGGCCTTAACCTTATCCACATCTCTTGCCCAGGTCGCAAGTGTCCGCCGATACACGCTTCTTCAGCCCCGATCCCTCTACACCAGCTTTCTCCAGCCATTTTTGGTAGTGTTGACCTCGGACTCTTGGAGAGCATATTTTATATTTTTATTCACGCGCACTATCACGGCCATAACGACAACACGCTATTAATTGAGCAGCATTGGTATATCGCTGAAAAGTTATTATCATTTTTTTGAACTCTTTTATGATTCCACTATTGCTTTTATCTGGAGTGTATTATCCAACATCTTCTTTAACTATGCATCATATTCTTGCATTTGTGGGTTACTTGAAAGCTAATGAAAATGAGACAATGTTACAATAGGCTATCTGTGCTATGAAAACTAAATATTTGAAATATTGGAAAGAGATTCCATATTTTATATGCATTTGCATTATTTCAGATCCTAGAGCTAAACTTCAATGATTTACTAATGTTCTTGGACTTCTGAGTGACACTACATGATAGATTATTCTGCCTCTATTTTAGATGTTCGTACTAAATTGTTTGATGTTTACCAAAAGTATAAACTAAGTTTCAAGGAGTTTGCTTGCAACTACATCCAATAACATCCACCACAGGTAAGAATAAAACTATGTGGCAAAATCTTTGGTGCACCAGGTTCCTCCGGAAGATCAAGTTCTACAACGTCAAATATTGGAGCAATATACAACCGCCGTAGCAGTGGGGAACTATTCGTCTTTTTAGACAATGATCACGTGGATCACCAGGAAGAGGGCTTTAATATTTTGGGATGGTGGCATGAGCAGAAGATAACATATCTGGTGCTATCCATATTAGTACGGAATATGTTAACTATTTCTATCTCAACATTTTCTTTCAAATCTTCTTTTAGTCTTTATGCAAGAATATTGGAGGAGAAAAAAAAAGTCTCGCGAATGAGATGATGAAAGTACTTCTAACAGCGAAAGACTGGAAACAGGCTCATTCGCGAGCTCAACACTCTGTAGATAATACATAGTTGTCAGATACATTCAATAATCTTTATCTAGACGATGACACTTAGAGCATCGATGTACATTGTATATTCTCTTTTTTACATGAACTGCAGAGTTGTAGGTTATTTTCTTTTTTGGCCAAGGTTTTCGTAAATTAAGTTTTTACTAGCAAGTTTTTAATGAGGCGGCCATTAAAATATTAATAAAGATCATTATTATATTTTTATAATTTAGTTTATATTTTCAATTTCTATATATTTTTTAAAATTATTATACTTTTAAAATATTTAGATCAAAATACACTAACGGATCTCTTTATCCCGTCGGGCTAAATGGCACATACCGACATAGCATGACCCGTGAGCTTAGTAGACTGTGCCTGGGTTTGTGGCTCAGGCCATAGACCAATACGTGACTTCCGGTTGGGCTTTTGGCTTTTAGCTTCCGGCTTATTTTTCACTATTAATAAATTTCGTCTTTTTCTAGACTTTTAGCTTTTTGTTGAGCTTTTTTGCCGGTTCTTTTTTTCCTGTATTTGTTTGTATTATATGTAATGTGTTAACATATTTTTTAATTTTTTTAAATTTAATTATGCTAAATAAACCTCTGTTAGCTACAGTATTTTTTTAACCAGCTACAGTGCTTTTCAGCTATAAGCCACTAAAAATAAGCTCAAATGATCACCACCTTAAGTAGGACATGCCATAACAGCCCATCCGTGCCTAGCCACCGCCTATTTAGGGTCTGTTTGGATCCCATGGGCTAACAACTAGTTGCTAATTTTTAGTCCTTGTGGATCCAGATAGGAGGGCTAATGAGTGGGCTAAAGTTTAGCCAAAGCCCCAACTAGTTGTTAGACAACTAGTTGGCCAAACCCACTAATGAGGGCTAAAGGACCAAGGGATGGAAAAAGACGCGATACCCACGCCAACCCTCCTGCATCCGCCATGCATAGGGGTATATGAGACTTTGTCTTGAGATAGTAGTCTTATTAGTCCTTGGATTCAAACAGTACTAATTAATCTTTACCAAATTAACTACTAATACCTAACAATTAATCCTATCTAACAACTAATTCTAGGCGATCCAAACAGGCCCTTAGATACCACTGCTACTCCCCCACTTAACCTTATCCACATCTCTTGCCCAGGCCACAAGCGTCCCCCGATTCACGCTTCTTCAGCCCCGCTCCCTCTACACCAGCTTTCTACACTCGGTCCACAAAACCAGCCGCAACATCCCCACGCCCGACCCTACAGTGTCAGCAACACCAACCCGCACGAACCAACTCCACGGCGCGCACGCTCGCGACCCCTCACGCGAAACACACGAGCAAAACAAACGCGTAAACGAAATCGCCAAAATTACCAAAAAGACCACGCGAGCCACCTCCACTGCCCATCCAACCGCTCGCCAGTATACTTATGATCCCGCACATCACTGACAGCGGGGCCAGATGAGTGCTGGCCCCACATGTCAGCATCCTACCGATGGTCTCCCGACAAGCAAGTTCTCCGTACAACAGGTTCACAACGCCTGATTCCGAACCCGTACGTTGGCCCAAATTGTCAGTGTCACGGATCGCGAAAACCCAGTCCAAGAAAACACTACTCGCGCTCCACGCGAACCCCACTCGCCCTACGCCCCCACGCGAGCCGCGAGCAGAGAGAAACCGCTCCCATTTCCTCCACAGCAGCTTCGCTTTCCGATCTAAACCCTCGCCACCTCGCCTCTTCTCGCTCCGCGACGCCGCCTACGGAGCAGTGAGCACGCGCGCGCGCGATGTGGGGGCTGGGGTTTTGGCGGCTGCTGTTACCGCTGCTGGCGCTCGCCGCGGCGGCGGCGGTGGAGGCGCGGTTCGTGGTGGAGAAGAACAGCCTGATGGTGACGTCGCCGACGGCGCTGCGGGGGAGGCACGACAGCGCCATCGGCAACTTCGGCATCCCGCAGTACGGCGGAAGCATGGCCGGCGGCGTCGTCTACCCCAAGGACAACGCCGACGCCTGCGACGCCTTCGACGGCGTCGGTAAGAAGGAGCACCCCTTCTGCGCCAAGCCCGGCGCGCTCCCGAGCTTCCTCCTGGTCGACCGCGGAAGTGAGTGCCACGCCGCCTCCCGATCCCGATCTCTAGCACTCTCGCTCCGCGAATTTTCGCTGTTTAGTGGTTCGGTTGCGGTTCGATGGATTCGCGTGTGGATTTGGGTTTAGGTGGTTTATTGTAAGATTCGGTGAGTTGATGTGGGAGATGGCGATTTGAGCTGCTCTGCTTAGTTAATTGTGTGGGGTTTTATTGGTGGTTTTGTCGGTGGTGAAGGAAAGGTGGCGTATATAGCTGATTCTATTAGTCTGTGTGGTTACTTAAGGGCTAATAAGTGAATGTAAGTGTATAGTGTGCTATAAATAACAGCGAGCTCAGTTATTTTGGTATGGATTTCGTTATCATGCGAATTGTCAGATGTATACAATTGGCTGTGGGGTAAGTGCCCCTCGGATAAGACAAGCAAATTGGGGAGAATATGTTTTTTATTTTTTTTATACGGAAAACATTAGGAAAGTGGGGAAAATCTGTTGTAGTGTAAGATGAGTGAATTCATGTGGTAAATGTGGGACTTAGCTATTTTTACTTAATTTGGTGAACAGAAAGTAAGGTAGGTGTCTGCGATCATTGCTTGTTGGAATGGATGAGATATTTTTTTGGAAGGTGCTTTTATGCTTTCCTCAACAGTGATTTGCACAATTTTGAAAGCACGACGAATAGTGGATATATGTTATTTACCTCTTCATGTGCTTTGAGATTAGTGTTGCTTTTGTTAGAGAGAAAAGCATAGAAACACTTCTCATATTTTTTGGTGGGTTTAAATGTGAAAATTTGCCATTCTTAGAATAGTTGTACATACATTTAAAGGAAAAATTGGCTCTGTGCCACGTAAAGGTGACTAGTTTCGCAAAGTACCACTCAATTTAATTGGTTCACTTTAATACCATTGAAGTATAAGTGAATTGCTCGCCTTTCCTTGTTAGCTTAAGCTTTTGGGTGAACTGACTAGTGCATACAACTCAATATGGTATTAGAGTTAAGAGGTCCTCAGTTTAAAACTTGGCTGGCGCAATTAAAATAAAAATATTTCAGCCCACTTCTATTCCACGTTTTAGGCTTGAGGGAGCCTTCACGTGAGAGGTGTGTTGAAGTATAAGTGAATTGCCCGTTTTTTCTCATTAGCTTAAGCTTTTGGGCGAACTGGTTGGTGCATGCAACTCAATAAATACCACTGAAAATTCTCACTCTTACTCATTTTGCCATTTCCGTTCACTTATGCGCAAAGGCAGTTAGGTGTGACTTGTTTGCCCCTTTCATTTCCCTTGTCTTTCCTCTCTTCTCGCCTCTCTCATTATGCCTTGTCAGTGCCACGAGACCCCAAAGCAAATGATTTGGGATTGGTTCAAAGTGGCAGTGGAGAACAAGCTCAGGTGAAGGTTTTGAAGAAAGTGGTAAAGTAGACAAGGGATGCTAAGATAGTTCAACAGTTCACATTGATGAAGCTTGAACTATCCACACAAATAAACCAAATCGAATCGACCAAACCAACCAAAAACTAAGGCAGAAAGTGAGAGACACAAGTCACACAGCAAAAACAACAGATGAATCAATGGATACAGTCACCTGTGATTCCAGAGCTCATTGCGGCAACAATATCCTTCCGCGGGCTGAAGTCGATAGGATGGGGGGTGACTTGAGCGGTTGAGTTTGATAGAGTAGCTGCGAGATTGGGCGGTTGCTAGCTGGAGGTGTTTATCGTAACGGCGTTCTCCCGCATTGCATCATGCAATGCCTTCTGAGCGGTCGTTGTTTCTTCAGCCTTCCATGTCGTTGCAGACTCCGATGACGTCTACTGCCACTTCGGGATACTTCGGGTATTTCTGGAAAGTTTATTTTCTTAAATTGTTAAGAATTGGAGAGAGAGGTAACATGTTTGTTGGAATGGTAAAATACTAAAATGAGTAATGGACTAACGGTCTGTATCTTTCTGTGGTATTAAAGTGAACTAACTTAATTGAGTGGTATTTTGCTAAACGTAGATCTTTTAGTGGTCGATAGCCAATTCCCCACCTAAAATAATTGCATTTATCCATGTGGTTGAACTTGCCTTTGTTGGTACAATTGACTTTTATAGTGCTAACTCAGCTGGATCGATAGTTGTGCTTTGAGTGAATTTGAAAAATATTGTGCTTTGAGTGAATTGGTAAAATATCTTATTAGGAAAGTATAGATATAAGATATCTTGATGTATTCTGAGGTTAGTTCGGGCATGTGTGCAGAAAATCTGCCAAGTTTGACCTTGTCGTGGTCTCAGATACTGCAGCACCATAATGTAGCATGCGGTGTTGTAGTGCTTTCCTTCTGTTAAGGGTATTTAGGTCTTTTCCCATATGTTAGGGTTTGTGTCCTTGTGTCATGTGTACTATATATATGCCCCTTGGGCTATTGCAATATACAAGATCCATTACTCCTTACATGGTATCAGAGCATGGTTTCAAAACCCTAGCTCACCTCGGCCATTCTTTTCCGGGAGGAGCTTATCCCGGGCGACCAACCATCGCGCTCGCTGCACCCGTTCGTCGTGCCGTCCGCCCAATTTCACCTGCGTGCCTCCGCTGGCCCATGCCGCCTCCGGCCCGGATCCACCGCCGATCGCCGCTCCTCGGCTGAGGCCTCGCCGTCTCGCTCGCGCTCGCGTCGTCGCCGCCGCCGTCGTCGTGGTCGCGCTTCGCCGCTGCGTCGCCGGATCCGACCGCCTCGCTCTCGCCCGGATCCGGCGACCGCGCTGATCGGCCTCGGCAGCTAGATCCGGCCGCGCCTCGGGATCCGGTCTCCTGCGCCGGATCCACCTGCCCTCGCCAGATCCGGCCGCTCGCCGGACGCCGCCGCGCCGCCGCCGGATCTGGCTGCGTCGTCGCCGCTCGAAGCCGCCTCCCGCCGCCGCGCGCCACGCGCGCTGCCGCTGCCGGACGACGCGCCGCGCCACCTCCTCCTCCCGACCTCTGCGTGTTAGTCGTTGGACTCTTGCTCTTGGTGATAGCAAGATCCTTACTCTCATGGAGAGGATGACACTAGGAGATGGGGCAAGTTTTCTTGTTTATTTCTCACACAAATGCCATGCCAACTTTGAGGGGTTGGGGATACAAATTTATAGGTGAGAACCACCAAGCATATGCTAAGATGCTATCCTAGATGCTGTCCTAAAAGCGGTCAATATGCTGTCCTAAAGCGAATCTTGTCCTAAAAGCGAGATGTTGTCCTAAAGCAGATCTTCGTCCTAAAAGCGAGATCTTTGTCATAAGCGATCAAAAAAACAAAACTACCACAAAATTCCACAAAGACCACGATGCAGAGACTTATTCATCATTCTCCCCTAAGTCTTGTGCGTGCGTCTTGTGGGAGGGTTGAACCATCGATCTTGGAGCAGAGCTCAAGGAACTTGATCCTTCCAAGAGGCTTGGTGGCGAGCGATCCGCAAGTCGATCCGTGGTGTTGATGTAGCTTGCCTTGATGCTTCCTTCATCCAGCGACCTCGGATGAAATGATACTTCACCCGGATGTGCTTGCTCGCTCATGAAAACGGGTTCTTTGCGAGGCTAGAGCGGACTTGTTGTCCACCCCGAGCTCCATTGCTTGATGTCCTGCCGAGAGATCACCGCGCCGAGCGAGCCGAGTGCTCAGTCGGCTGGTGGAAGCCGCTATGTACTCGGCTCACACCGACAGGCCACCACCGCCGCTTGATCGATCGCCGATGAACGAGACACTTGCCGGGAAGAAGAGAATCCGCTTGTGCTCTTGCTGGTGTCGATGTCGCTCGCGTGGTCGCCTGTCGCCGCATGCGACGGTGTGCGTGGCGGACACCTCGGGTAATGGAGGCCGTGGTCAAGAGTCCCCGCAGCGTAGCGGATGATCCTCTTCACGGCGCCGATGCTCGTCGTCGGTGCCGTTGCATGAACCGACTAACGTAGCCGACGGAGAATGCCAAGTCCGGTGCGTGTGTGGCGAGGTAGCGAAGGCTCCCCACAAGACGCAGATCGCGTAGCGTCCACCTCCTCCGTCGTCTTTGTCGCGGCTCGGCTTGACCTCCTCCACGGGTGCGAGGCGGATTGCGCCGGGTGAGCCCGACTAGCTCAACGGCGCGCTTGGCGTGGCGATGCCTGCCGGCGTGATCCCGGAATCATCTGGTGCACCTCAATCCCTAAGTAGAAGGAGAGACCCCGTGTCACTCATCCGGAAGGTGGCCTTCATCTCTTCCTTGAATGCCGCCACCTCGCATCCTTGGTGCCGTGATCACCAAGTCGTCGACGAGACACCCGCGCCAGGCGTTGCCGCCTTTGCCCGCCGCAGATCGCCTGCAGCGCTCTGCTGGAACCCCATTTGCTTGAGGTGGAGTCCAGCAGCGTTCCACGCCTCGGTGCTGTCGCCAAGCCATGAGGGCCTTGCGCGGCGAGCACCTGCCTCCTTGCCGGGATCGCAAATCCGGCGGTGATGCACGTGAGACCTCCTTCTTCAAGTCGCCGTTAAGAAATGCCGACTTGACATCCATGTGATGAACACGCCACTTTTTCCGGGCGGCTAGCGCAGGAGGAGTCGCCGCGGACTCCATCCGTGCGACGGTAGCGCGGCGTCATCGGTCGACCCCCTCTGCCGCCGCGACGCCTCGTGCCACCAAGCGAGCCTTGTGCTTGACGATGGCGCGGCCATCCCGCCGGCGAACACCCACTTAAGGGTGATCGCGCGGTGGCCGGCGGAAGATCGCCCGACTCCACGTCCGGTTACGCCGGCGGCGTCCATCTCTCGCTTCATCGCGACACGCCACGCCGCTCTCCTCCGCCGGGCGAGCGGGCTCGCCGTCGTCGCATGCCAATCGCGGCTCAGCCTCGCCGCCGCCGCTCGATCGAGGCGTGGACGGCTCGCGAGGATGTTGTCCATGGTACGATAACGCAGAGGCTCGTCGTCGTGGTAGGCGCCGACGCGGTCCTCGTGGGACAATGAGTAGCGAACTCCACCATCGCGCCGCTCATCGTGGACCGGCCTGTTGGGCGGTCGGTGGTGTGGCCACCGGCAGCGAGAGTGGTGGCCGGTGGTGAAGGGTGGGCGTGGCGGTGCCGAAGGTGGTGGAGCACTCGCCGGGCCGGTGGCGAGCAAGGTGTCGAGTGGGCGAGCTCGGTGAAGGCGGTACGCTAGCTCCCCGGCTCTCTCGAAGTGGGCGTAGTCGACAACAAAGTCCCCGAGTCGAGGCCGAACCGCCGCCCACCGCCTTGTCCCGTCGCCTCGCCGCGCATCGAACACGCGCCACGCGAGATGCGGGCCAGCGTGACACAGGTCGAGGATGCGGTAGGCCTTCGAGCCTCCGCGTGGCCGATGAACACTCCCGAGTGCTCTCGCTCGCCGAGCTTGCCGATGTGGCCAAGCTCCTGCGAACGCGAGGAGCCAAGACCCGCAAGTGGGAGACCGCCGCTTGCGCCATGCCAAGCCTCGACGGCGTCGCTGCCGAGCGCCTTGGTAGGCGAGCGGTTGAGGATGTAGGCGGCCGTCACCACCGCCTCTCCCGAAGACACTGCATCCATCCTGCTGAGGAGGGCCCGAGCCATCCCCACAACCGCCTCGGTTGCGCTCGGCAGACGCCTTACTGCTGCGGTGCATGCGGCGCGGAGTAGTGGCGCCAATGCCTCATCATGCAGATGATGACGAATTCGGCCGCCGTGGTTGCGCGCCGTTGTCTGGCGCAACACGCGCAGCTTTGCGCTGCGACCGCGCTCGCCTCCGCGGCGGCTGCGTGCGCTGATGGCGTCCGCACCTCTCCTTGTCGCCGAGGACCATCACCCACATGTAGCGGAGAGGTCGTCCGACGGCGGCAGGAAGTAGCGTCGTCCTCGGTGTGGCGGTGTCACCGGCCACACAAGTCCCGTGCACGAGCTCGAGCCTCTCCTTGGCTCGAAACTGCGCCGCTGGGAGTGGAGTCGCCTCGCCGTCAACACGCAGACGTCGCAGAGCCGCTCCACATGGTCAAGGCACGGCAGCCTCGCACCATTTCGGCACCGAGCCGCCAGGCCTCGGTGAAGGTGCCCAGCGCTCGTGCCCGCCACGCCTGCGTCGTCCCGACGAGCCGCGAAACAGAGGGTTGTGCCACCGCACGTGAAGAGTGTAGAGTCGATTTGCGCCTCGGTTACCTTGGCAAGGAGGCGGCGTCGAAGATCCCAACCGCAGCACCGTGCTCGATCTCGACACGCGAGCCGTTCTCATCCACCGTCCCAAGGCGATGATGGAGTTCGCAGATCGGGGATGTAGTAGACGCCGCGGTGGCGGCCGGTGCTCGCCGCCTTGGCGGCGAAGGCAGCAGGCAGAGCCGACGCCTTGATCTCCACGGCGGGCGTCGCCGAACTTGACGGTGCCTCGAGCGCTGAGTCGAGCTCGAGAAGAACTCCGCCGCCGGTCATGTGGTGGGTGGCGCGGTGTCGAGGCACCACCCGTCGGTCTTGTCATTGTTTTAATCGCCGCCGAGAGGCGTGTGCTTTTGGCTCGTCAAGGTGGAGGAGAGCCACTGCGGCGGCGGTGCCGCGGAGGTAGTTCGATGCTCGCATGAGCAATGAACAGACCGGCCGCCCTCTCTCCTCGCTTGCGCGGCGTGGGCTGGCGCGTCGTCGCCGACACTCCTTGGCCCAATGACCAAGCTTGCGCGATTGTGGCAAGAGTCATCTCGTCTTGGCTTTGCTTGCCAAGATCGCGCGCTGGCGCCTTTGCGCGGCTTGCGCTTGCCACTCTGCGGCGCTTTCGTCGTGAAGAAGGCTCCTTCTTCTTGTCGCCTTGGCCGGCATCCCACCGCTCCCGAGTGAGGAGGAGCTTCCGCCAATGGTGACGGGTCCCGAGGAGCGCGTGGCTCATCGATGTCGGCGACCTTGAGGCGACCCAACGCCTCGATGGTCATCGTGGAGAGGTCCAGCAGAGACCCGATCGAGCGAGCCATCCGCTTGTACTTCGGGACGCGGCGGAAGAGCTTCTCCACGCCTCTCTCGCTTAGGTGTCGCCACCGAACCGCACCAACCGCAACGAGTGTTGAGACGGAGAGCAAAGTCATCAATGTCTTCACCGACTTGAAGGCCGGTTCTCCACTCCGCGCGTAGTGCTGCGCAGTAGACTTGCGCGCGCGATGGCGCTGCCGTGCGTCGTCGCGGCGATGGCGTCCCAAGCCTCTTTGGCGATCCGCTTGTTGGTAGCGAAGCGCATCTCGCGGGGGCTCAGCGGCGATGAGAGCATCCAGCGCCGTCGATCCTCGGTCGTGTCGGCGTCGCCGTACCACACCGCATCCCACATATGCCGCACTGAGCTTCACCTCATCACCGCACCCGCTCGTAGTTGGTCTTGGTGAGGTAGACCACCGCCGCCGGCCGACGTCCTCGACGCGACCGGTACTCGTGGTGACCACGATGATCGGCCGGGAGAGAGCGCGTTACTGCGAGGCCGCGTTCTCCGCCCACCCGCACGCGCCGCCGCGCGCGCGCCTCCTCGAGGCGCCACCGCCGTGTCGCCTCAGCAGAGTGCTGCCGCGCGCGTCCGCGCTGCCGTCGCCTGCCGCGCGCTCGTGGCGTGCACGCCGCCATCGCGCGCTGCGCGCTTTGCGCCGCCTCCTCTCCAGCGGTGAGTCGGCGTGGCGGCAGCTGCCATCATCGAGCCGGGCTGCCGCTTCTTTGCCGCTGCAGCCTTGACCTCTGCTTCGCCGCCGCGACGCATCTGCGCGCGCCGCCGCCGCCACTCTCCGCCTGCCGCCGCCGCCCACGCGCCGCCAGCGCTTCTTTCCGCGCGCGGCGCTCTGCCGCCGCTTCGCTGCTGGCTGCTCTGCGCGACGAGCCGGGCGTCTCTGTGACGCCGCATGCTCGAGGCGGCCGAAGGCCGAGATCGCCTGCGGACATGGCGCGCATCGAGGCTGCATGCGTGGAGAGAGGCCGCTTCGACGAGCCGCTGCCGTCTCCGGAGAGGAGTGGCGGGGACACCGAGCCGCTGCTGCTATCGGGCGGGTCGCTGCTGCGGTCGAGAAGGAGATGAGCGGGAGATGCTCAGGCTCTGAGGATACTAAGGCTCGATACCACTTGTTAGTCGCCGGACTCTTGCTCTTGGTGATAGCAAGATCCTTACTCTCATGGAGAGGATGACACTAGGAGATGGGGCAAGTTTTCTTGTTTATTTCTCACACAAATGCCATGCCAACCTTGAGGGTTGGGGATACAAATTTATAGGTGAGAACCACCAAGCATATGCTAAGATGCTATCCTAGATGCTGTCCTAAAAGCGGTCAATATGCTGTCCTAAAGCGAGATGTTGTCCTAAAAGCAGATGCTGTCCTAAAGCGAATCTTTGTCCTAAAAGCGGATGCTGTCCTAAAGCAAAGCAGATGCTGTCCTAAAAGCAGATGCTGTCCTAAAGCGATCAAAAACAAAACTACCACAACCCCAAAGACCACGGTCTGAGACTTATTCATCATCGCGCGCCTCCGCTCACGGCCGTCATTGCCTCTCGCGTCCGATGCCTCCCGGCCTCCACGCCGCGCGCCGCCTCCGGCCTCGCGCCCGCGCCGCCGCCTCCTTCCACCGTCGGCTTCTCCCTCTGGCCACCTCTCCATCCAACCGCCACCGCCGCCGCCGGATCTCGCCGTCGCCTGGCCGGGAGCCGGCTCCCCGCTCCTCCTTTTTCTCTCTGAGTGAGGGAGGAAGTGAGGAGTAAGTGGAGGGAGTGAGAGATCGGGAAGGGAGTGAGTGAGAAGAGAGAGAGAGATGGCTGCGGCTGCTGCTGGCTTGGGTGTTAGGAGTTTGGGATGGTGCTGTTTGCTTTTGATGGCCGAGATGGAGAGATGGCCGAGATGGCATGGCCTTTATTTCTCAGTCTTCGGTTATTTTCTGTTTTAGAGTCTTTAGTCTAAGTGTTGCTACTGTCCGTCAGTCACGAGTCAGTCTTCGAGTCTTCCGTTGCGTCCATCCAAATCTGTAGCTTCTTCATATCGTCAAAGCTGTGCGAGTCCACAAAATTTCTGTCAGTCAGCCGACTGCTTTGCTAGCCACGGTTCATCCTCTCGGATGGGTGTGGTTCTCTCCTTCCTTTCGCATAGTCGCAGCCGCTGCTTTTGTCTGAGCCGCTACAGATCGTAGAAGTCTCTATGATGCCGCCGCTTCTCTTTGAGCCGCCGCCCCGAGTTTCTAAAGCCGCCGCGCTTCTTTTTGCACCGCGCCTCCGTTGCGTGTCTGTGCATTGCGCTGCCGCCCTCTCGGGCTTCGATCTGTGCCACTATGCTTCTATCTCCCTTTTCGGCTTGATTCGACACAATTGTTCAAGGGCCGCACGCAACGACATATTCAAGACATGGATTTTGGATTTTCTCTATTTTAGTGTCAACCCTTCCAAATGCAATGCTATTGCATACACTTTGCGTTTGAGGGGGGGGGGTGTTAAGGGTATTTAGGTCTTTTCCCATATGTTAGGGTTTGTGTCCTTGTGTCATGTGTACTATATATATGCCCCTTGGGCTATTGCAATATACAAGATCCATTACTCCTTCAAATTAGTTTCCAAAATATTATATTAGTTTCTAAATAGAAGTCGAGTCCATCCTCTATAAAAGGATAAGTATTGTATGAGTTTTGTCAAAGCAAGAAGATGAATGAATTACTCTTCTTTCTGCTTGAGCCCCTCCCCTTCAAGCCTTGCCTTCCATCCTCTTTCCTCACGGTTGTTACCTCGTTATGAACTAATGTTCATAACAGATCTCAACTGGCTAAAGCTCTGTTGGTTTGCTATCTTAGAAATTTAGTGATTACACCTGGGGGTTTGGTAGTTTTCCAAAATTATGCTTTATGATTCATAGAGTTAAGTTCTTGGTAGGGACTAGGGAGTGTTTGGTTGATGGGCATGAAACAAGAGATGACACCCTTCCTTTTTCAGATGTTGCAACTAATCATGGTGATCTCTTCTATCTTCACTTTAATGCATGATGTGCACGGCACTTCATTAGTTGAAGTGCCACATTTGGCCATCATCGCAAACACTCTGTCCTGTCTGACTGCTACCTTCTCCTTTTTTTTTTTTACAATGCTATCCTTTTGCACTATCTAAGAAATTCCATCTTTAAGTTTTGTATAGAATCTTTGGTGAAAGGGGCTCTACTCCCAGTTATTTTTGTGCTGGTGGTGGTGGTGAAAGGCGTAGAATCTTTGTATAGAATTTATTTTATGAGCTTATGTGCTGGTGGTAATCATTTTTTAAAAATTTTTACATTGAAGCTCCCGTCATTTCACTTAAATCCTTTGGTTAATGAATCAGTTTCTAACAACCAAATAGGCCAAACTGGACACCTTTATAATGCATTATTACCTTCATCTACGTATTAGCTGCTTTTACAGCTTGGAGTTAGATGCTAATTGTTTTCTCCATATATGTTATTCAGATTGCCTATTTGCCAAGAAGGTTTGGAATGCACAAAATGCTGGTGCCTCAGCAGTGCTTGTAGTTGATGACAAGGACGAGCCACTGATAACAATGGATTTACCTCGGGAAGATGATGAGGCTGCAAAGTATATACAGAACATAACCATTCCTTCTGCACTAATCGATAAAAAGTTTGGCGAACAGCTGAAGAAGGCTGTTAAAGATGGTGAAATGGTAAATGTGAATCTTGATTGGAGGGAGGCTGTTCCACATCCGGATGATCGGGTTGAGTATGAGTTGTGGACAAATAGCAATGATGAATGTGGGCCTAAATGTGATATGCTGATAAATTTTCTGAAGGAATTTAAAGGAGCTGCCCAACTACTTGAAAAAGGTGGTTATAGTCAGTTCACACCCCATTATATAACTTGGTACTGCCCTCAAGCATTTGTTGTCAGTAAGCAATGCAAGTCCCAATGTATAAACCATGGAAGGTACTGTGCACCTGATCCAGAGCAAGATTTTAGCACTGGCTATGAAGGAAAAGATGTTGTAGTAGAGAACCTGAGACAGCTTTGTGTGTTTAATGTTGCAAATGAGAGCAAAAAACCATGGACCTGGTGGGATTATGTGACTGATTTTCACATAAGGTGCCCAATGAAGGACAAGAAGTATAACAAAAAGTGTGCAGACGCTGTCATCAAATCACTAGGTTGGGTCTTTCTTTCTGAAACTTTTCTAGTTTTCTCTACCTAAGCATGTTGATAGTAATTACTTCGACTTACATGATTGGAATTTTTAAATATGCTTGTTATGCTTGGCTTCCTGCTTGCTACAACTTATGTACATAGTCCGTAGCATGGTATGCCATTAGGCATTCAGGCATGCAACTTGCTGATAAAATGGCATCACTAATTCAGTATACATGTAACAACTATACTGTTTTTACACTTGAAACAGGTTTGGATGTGAAGAAGGTCGATAAGTGCATGGGAGATCCAAATGCTGATTCCGACCACCCATTGCTTAAAATGGAGCAGGATGCACAGGTGAAGTGACCTTGCAACATTTAGATTCTTGTGAAAATTCTTAGTAAAATAAAGCCCTGCAGACTTTTTTTTATTATTTTGAAACAAGCATTGCAGATTATCATCAACGAACATTTATCATCGTCAATACTACTTTCATATCTTGGGGTTTGATATGAGCTGTTATGTTATATAGATTGGGAAAGGCTCAAGAGGAGATGTTACTATATTGCCTACTCTTGTTGTGAACAATCGGCAATATCGAGGTAAATGCCCCCCAAGAACTCCTATAATAAATTTACATTCACTCTTGCTGATTTTAATCAGGAAAGAAATGCAGGAAAGCTCGAGAGGAAAGCTGTCCTCAAAGCTATTTGTGCTGGCTTTGAGGAAACTACTGAGCCAAATGTTTGTCTGAGTGATGGTACGAATAAAGAAACTATTCTGTTTTCCCCCCTATGCTGCATTTACTTGAATACAGATCGCTAATTCTTGAGTTATTCCAAAATAGATATAGAAACTAATGAGTGCTTGAACGACAATGGGGGTTGTTGGCAAGACAAAGCTGCCAATGTAACAGCTTGCAGGGTATGTGTGGATAAATAGAAGACTTTCACTTCACTATCTTAACAGTTCTTCAATTTTCTCACTTTCCTGTCTTTAACAGGACACTTTCCGTGGTAGAGTGTGTGAATGCCCTACTTTCAATGGTGTGCAGTTTAAAGGCGATGGCTACAGCAATTGTGAACGTAATATACTTTTGTTCTCCATTCTCGCAGATAGGAATAGGCTTTGAAACAGTTAGCTTCCATAGTGTAAGTTGATTGCTTTTAACACCATAAATAAGGGACTAATAATGAACCCATGATAGATGAACAGTTCCAGTTAGTGAATTCTGTTGCAGTATGTGAAAGTTTGATACAAAGAAAACATGTTTAGTACAGTTTATACGCATGCAAGTGCGGCTACTTTGAGAGTGATAAAGGGGAATGTTTTATAGTGGTGATTCGTGATATATAACTTTGACAACAGGGAATTTTGTTCACTAGATGGCTCACATTAGGTAACACTGAGAATATTCTATTCACATCCTGGCTAGTCCCCACTTCCTACATCTCCGTTAAGAAGTGGGACTGAAACCGGCTGAACCTCAGCGTGGAACTCTGATGCTGCCATCCCGCCTTTGGGGATTACTAAAACTGGCTAGAAGCTGTTTTCTTTGGGGTGTTACACCGCTTCGAATGGAACATTTTAAATCTGTGAAATAGTGCTGAGATACTACGGTAGCCCTTTTGTTATATTCTATGCATGTGCCTTGTGAGAGGAACTGAGGATCCCATGTAATGAAAGGTGATGAAAGGAAAGAGTGATGGAAGCAGAATGCATGTGTTCTGATTGCAGTTGGTCACTTGCAAGATTCAGTTTATCTAGACAGTTCATATAAATTGGCATAGGGAAGTCCATACTCAAAAAGTGGTATGAACAGGCCTAATGTCATATTGTCATCCAATAATATTCATATTGTTTAGTGGACGAACTGTTTATTTTGTACCAATGATCTATTGCTCAATCAGGCTTGTAAGAACGGAGGCACTGAGCAGTGACACTTTCATCAGTGTGATTCTGGATTTGAACTTATTTGAAGTAGTATTGAACTTACACATCTTAGGATAACATTGTCTTTCTTTTAATTAGGCACCACTTTTCGCCACAAACTGAAATATGCACAAGTTTGCTCTAATAGATGATTCGTAAAGAGATAATTTTACATTAATCATCTATTTTATATGTAGCTGCTGGGCCAGGAAAATGCTTGATAAATCACGGGGGATGTTGGCATGAAACCCGTAACGGCAAAACATTCTCAGCTTGTCAGGTAGGTTTTAGTATTGTTAAAGAAAACGTGTGCTATACTATTACAGTATTGCTGATTACTGATCAGTCTATTACTAATTTTTTATTTTCCAGGAATCCGGAGATGGGAAATGCCAATGTCCAGCTGGTTTCGAGGATGGTGTTAAAAATGTGAAGGATTATATATATATATATATATATATATATATATATATATATATATATATATATATATATATATATATATATATATATAAAAACATACCAAAACCAAAAGGTCACATTGAACTTTGTAACAAAATCAACATTGTCTGCTAAGACCTTAATTCGTCTGGTCTAATTTACGTGTCATTTTAGCTACATGCCCGTGCAAATGGAATAAGAATAAGGATTAAGTGCCTTGTTTTTGTCGCTTTGCGGTTGATGGTGCGGTCGGCGGGGGCTAGAATTGGACATATGACCTTAATTCGTCCAGTACAAACCAAACCGACTTGCTAAATGACATTTCTTTTGGTCGTTAGTATTAATTTTTAACAGAGAGATTACAAATTTATTGCAATGCAGAACATACGTGTCTTAAACTGCAGCTTATTTTTCATTCACCTTTGCAGACATCAATGAGTGCAAGGAGAGAAAAGCTTGTCAGTGTCCTGAATGCAGCTGCAGAGATACATGGGGTAGCTATGAATGTTCTTGCAGTGGAGACCTTTTGTACATCAGAGAGCATGACACTTGCATAAGTAATATCTAAACTTCAGTAACATTTGATATATCTATGTTTAATATATCACTTAAATATCATTTGGATGGTTAATCTGTAGGTAAGACAGCAGTTCAGGCTAAAGCAGCATGGGCTGCGGTATGGGGGATTTTGATAGTCTTGGTTGTCGTCGCAGCAGGAAGTTATGTTGTATACAAGTACAGGCTAAGGGTAAGCTAGCATGCCCGCAGCATTATCTTCATTCTTATAGCTTTCATTGTTAGACCTTGTTAAATGATGAATGAATCTGCTATCCCCAACAGTTTGCTCCTTGCATAGAAATAGCTATATTTCCTTAAATAAAATCATATTTTATGTTAACATGCCCTTTTAGGTTCCTTGATAAAATAGTCATGTGCAGGAAATGGTTGCTGTATTATCCCTGTTATATCAGCCAACCCTGGATCTGTGTCGTTATGTGTGTAACACATTCAACCAATTCCATTTAGATGTAAAATATGACACAATTGACAAGTCTGATCAATTTAATTCTAGACGTCTTATGGTATTGCATTACAAATCAAGATTGCTCAATAATGCATCTAAAACTGCAGTAATGGAAAAATAAATAATACGCAACTACAAAGTAGATGTCCCATCTTGGTGCTGTTTTTGTTATTCACTCAATTGGTACTTGAGACGGTTTTGATCCCTTGCATTTTACCACATAGCATGTACATTATAGAGCAGTGAGTACTATACTGCTATCTATAACATATCATCTGCCGCTCTTGCTTGTCATACATCCCTGGTTGCACATGGCTTTGGCAGGCGACACTTTGGATTATGGTTTACTGGAAAGCTCAGTGGCACATTTAGGATTTATGTGTTCCTTGTGTGACCACAATTCTCATTTGCCTCTTGCCATGTAGGATGTTGCTTTTTAAACCTCCAATATTGTAGCTGGTCAAGTTCTTTGTTAGTTGATAAAATTTTGTCCTCAAGTGAAAAAAGGCAGAAAAGTTTATAGCCATTATTACTTTATAAATCGTATATTTAGTTGATGATTACTGCACCTTTTATTTTATAATATTTTGGGAATAGTTGTTTCGTTGTTTCTATCTATTGGTGGATTTAATAGGTGTACCTTTTGTCCATCTTAAGTAATTCTTTCTTGATCATGCATACTTGGCTGTGTACATAGTGTGTTTTGATAGGTACTATAAAAACTCGACCTGCGGGGGGAAGAATCCCCCTGGGCATTGCTTTAAGAAGAAGGTCTTCTCACGCAGACCGAGAAAACCCCCGAACCCTTGCTCCACCCTTACACAGCGGCACCATCGCCCGACCTTGTAAGACTACCGGCGGATCCTTTTGGATCAACGCCTTAGCGGGGCCTTAGACCTGTGCTTTGGAGTGGTAGCAGGCGAGGGGATTTTTTTCCCCCAAGCCTGAAATTCGCTCCCACTGGGAGTCGAACCCAGGACCTAGGGGGTGCTACTCAAGCCTCTAACCATTGGGCTAGAGACCGCGTGGTGAGCACAGAGCGAACTATTCTTTCGCCTTTTGATAGGTACTATGAAACAGACGGAGTGGAAAGGTGTGCTTCTGCCACATATTTTGGTAGTTTGCATGCAAAATGTGACAACTTTGTGGTGGCTGTTTTTTTCTGCCACATAATTTGCAATGACAAGGGTTGACACATGAATGCGCTGCTTTTGATGTAGCGTGTTTGATAGCCAATATGCTCCAATGTTTGTTAGTATGTTGAATTTACTTCACACGTTCACTGACCAAAAAATTTTCCTATAATGATCTAAGATGTTGTAAAGCTTCTCCAGATACATGTTCTGTTTCTTAGATTTTGACATTTGTTCATTGTTTTCACTACGAATTCCATGTGTTGTTTCTTTCAGTCATACATGGACTCTGAGATCAGAGCTATCATGGCGCAATACATGCCACTGGACAGTCAAGGAGAGGTCCCAAATCATTCACATCAAGAAGAACATCAATAAAAGTCTGGTTTACCTGCGCTCATCACTGAATGGTGGGCCACATGGCCCGACTTAACACGTAAGAGGCAGAAATGTGATGTTTGAGCAGCGATGAGGTATACGGAATGGATATGGAGGTGAATGATGGCTTGATTTTAGATTGCACATGAATCCGTTATTTGCCTAATTTATCTGGAGCAGTTTTACCTTACATTACATGTCACTGTAAGCTCCATTTGTTAACTGTACATTTGTAGGCTTTTGGTTGAGCAGTATTCATAGAATTTTTAGCGTATGAATGTGTTGTTGCAAGGTTCTCAAGAATCAAGATCGCTATCCTAGAATTATCTTTTTGGACCGGATGGTAGAATCACGAATCTATATGCATACGTACATATGTACTCGCATAAAAATTGAAGTATTTTCAAATATGTAAGTTTATAGTTCATATTTTGACTTCGTGAATTAAATATTGTAAATTTGGGCACACTTATTCATGTTACATTTAATTAAGCTTATTTTTTGAACCTAATTTAATTTTTTCTATGAATTAATAATTTTAAAGTCCAATATGTTAATGATAATACTTTTTACCTTAGAACAAAACGTAAAGGTCAGAAACAAAGCAAATTTAACTATTACAATTTAAGTTAGTGATACGTAATACCAAAATTTATATGTTGATATAGTTTGATATCAGGATTGTGATCATACCTGAGCACGATCCTAACCATTATGCTCGATTCTATGTGATCCTATCTTCAGGATTATGATTCTATGGTATTCAGATCCATGTATTGATCTGTATCATTTCGGTTCTGTGGAATCGTAGGATCTGATCCTACCATTTGTATCGCGATACTGATGACTTTGGTTGTTGCTTGTCCATGTAACTCACATTGATTTGCGACTGTAGTGCCACACTAAAAAGAAATCCATTCGATAATGATTGTGGAGTTTTTTTTACGAATAATCCATTTTTTATTCGAAATTACAGAAATATACTCGCAATAAAACTTTTTACAAAAATAGACTCTAGTCGCCCCCCATTGGGCGACTAGAGGTAATCGCCCATCCACCGTGCGACACCTGAGCAGTTTGGTAATGGTTGGGCGAGTTATTGTTATCGCCCAATCGTTGAGCGACTGACATGCGATCGATTTATCGTTGGCGACAATGATCCCTATCGCCAACGGTGCCGGCGACGATCCTCGCCGCCCAACGGTGGCGGCATCATCCTCGCGCCGTGCGGTGGGGCGACAAAGAATGATTAAAACCCAACGGCAAGCCTGGCCATAGCCGCCGCTGTTCATTGTTCGCGCATCGTTCGGCGACGCGAGAGAGGAGCGGAGAAAGAAGGGAAAGGAGAGAAGAGGAGGAACAAGGAGGAGAAGAAGAGGGGAAAAAGAGGAGAGCGCGGGATCTTCAGATTTAGGTATTTTTTTGAAAGTTTTTGTAGTACATCACATTTATAGTATATTTGTATAAAATGTTAGAGGTAGTAAAATTTAGTATGGAAATTTTAGTATAGAAATTTTTATTAAAGGATTTTTTAGTGTAGAAATTTTAGTATAGAAAATTTTAGTATAGAAATTTTAGTACAATTTTTAGTATAGAAAATTTAGTATAGAATTTTGTAGTATATTCTAACTAACTTTTGTATCTTTTATGGCTTAATCTCAGATTTTTCTTGATTTTTCCTTAACGGAAAAAGGCTAACAAAAAACCTAACATCCTAATTGCTGCGGGAAGGGAGATCAAACCCGGGTCTAAGACTTAGCGCGTCGCTCGGCTAACCACTGGGTTGTTTCCCGTTTGGTGAAGGGAGGGAGGGAACAAATTAAAAGAAGCAAGCCACGGGCTGGGTCAAAACAGGGGAGGTAGCCAGTCGAAGCAAGGGAGAGCAGCGGCGCTGAGTAAATGGCGGCGTCGCCATGAGTGGCAGCTGAGGCGATGTCGGAGAATGCTGAAACGGGTTGTCTAGGGGGTAGGGGAGCTACGGGTGGTGGCGTGTTGGCTGGAGCGACGGCGAGGAGGGCGGGTGGCGAGTAGTCACGGTGCGACGTCGTTGTGGTGGAGGGGAGGAAGAATTGACGGGCGCATGAGCAGTAGGGGATCATGGGGATGCTTAACATGCGGTTGTCCAGACCAGAGGGGGTTCAAGGCAGGCCGGTGGCGGGGACCAGGGGCGACGCGGGCATGTGCACGGTGCCGGCGAGCTGAGGTGAAGGGGAGCCACAGCCGACGCTTGGGGAAGCCTCGGGGCAATGAGGTGCTGCTCTCACAACAAGGAATTGGAGAGAGGTCACGTGAGGGTGAGTCAGTGGTGGAAATGGCGGCGGCGGCCTTGGAGAAGAAGACCGAATCGGGGGGGGGGGGCAATGTAGTGGCAATGGGGAGGGCCGGGCTGCTTTATAGCGCGGGGAGGAAGCCCTGGGGTGGTATTGTCGCCGATGACCGAGCAACAGTGCATTGAGTGGGCACCGACGTGGTGAGGCGACTACCGTAGCAGAGTGACACGTGCGCAAGGCATGGGCGCGGCGTGCGGGGCACAAAGCGAGGTGACTCAGTGGTGACGGTTGAACAGGGCGAAAGCGGAGCTAGCTGACGAAGTCTTGACGCGGGGGCAGGCGCAGCGGTGAAAGGTGAACAGGGGAGGCGGAGTCAGCTGGTCGGGCGGAGCAGACGCGACGGGAGAAGCAAAAGAAGAACAGGAGGGAGGGAGAGGGCCCGCATGTAGAGGAAGAATTGGAAGAGAGGGGGGAATGAAAAAGGAGGCCCCACATGTAATAGAGAGAAGGAAGGGGATGAAGGAAAAGAAGAGAGAGAAAGGCTTGAGCAAAATTTTAGAATTTGGATTTCTAATTCAAACTTTTAGTTCTCATTAGGATTTGTTAATTTTTAGTTTTGAATAATTTTCAATCCAAAATTTTGGTTCAACTATCCAGATACAAAAGTGTAATATTCCTTTATTGTTGATTTTAGTTGGTTTGCCTTCGGATGTCGATTTTGATATTATTTTGTCCTGAATTGCATATATATATATATATATCTATCTATCTATCTATCTAAATTTTTGAATATCCATCCTTGGGTCTTGTATACTGATTGAATTTAAAGAAGAAACTTTTGGTCTAATCATTTAGAGATATATTCTAATATTCTTTTGGTTTCATTTATTGACTCGAATTTGAATTTAGGATGTTGGTATTTTGAATTTATGATATGTAATGTCATTTTCTATTTTTATTATTTGCATGATCATTATTTGCACTTGAGATTATTCTTGAGTTATTAATTTGCATGGCATGAAACAAAAAAAAATCTCAAATGAATACTCAGAAGAAATTTGAATACCAGCAAAATGCAAGAAAAGTCTTTAAAAACTCCATATTTTTGAATATTTGAAATTTAGGATGTTACAATAGCTATACCATTGGGCGACAAGGATGTAATCGCCCAACCGCTGGATGACTGCACCTTCACTCGCCCAGCGGTTGGGCTACTGGAGCCCAGTGCATTTTTTTGAGAGAATTATGCCACTAGATAGTAGTCGGTTGGACAAATTGCCATGGGTGAAAGGCATAATTATTGTATGGCACTGAGCTTGAGATTAGTTGCGCCATATGCGAGTGTCATTAGTTAATTGTTTTTTAAAAAAGCAAAAATGTCCGTACGGAAAGATCAAAAACCCTATTTATTTAAAATAGCAAACAACATTAAAAAATTATGAAAATTCACATTAGTGTATTCAACATGTAAGTGAGGTAGGAAAATATTTCAAATTACTGTTCAAAGCAAAATTTCAGATTTGCAATTAAAATGGTAATAATGGCTACTATTTACAAAGAAAGACTAAATAAGGTATAAAAATTATGGAAAAATTCTCATGTGCTCCTAAGATGTGACATAGGTACTGAAAAAAATATGATTTTCCTTTTTGGTACAGTGAATTTGTCCCAATTAAAAAAATAGTTTAAATACAGCAGAATGTATAAGAGTGTTGAGATGTTCCGACCAAAGATAAGTGGGAGACAAGGAACATGTGATATATTGTAGTCCCTAAACCGATGCGCATACGATACGGATACATGACATAGTGCTTTTAGTAATTGCTTAAGTAAAGATTGGTACTACTACGATACACTGTGACGGAAGCATGCGAGTAATACAAGAATACATGTATGTGCATAAAAGAACAATATAGCCAACAGGGGGTTGGTACAGAATGCTTCGAACTACTGCGTGGATCGCGTCCATTTACCCTTCCTTGCGAGGTCGGCGTTGTACTCCTTGCCCGCCGCCCTCACCTTGGGTGCAAGTTTACACTTTCTCTTGCACTCCTCTTCATGAGCCTCGTGCTCCTTACGCCTGCATGCCTCGAGATGAGCCTGTGTCTCCTACCAGATACGATCGCTGTGCTCTTCATCGTGGCAGTGCTCCTCCATTCTCTCGCGGTGGGTCATGGCATCCCACTCCTTGCAGTCAGGACTCCACTAGTTGTGCAAGTAGATTTGTCAGCCGATCCAACTGCGGTAGGCACATAGCAGTTTCGGAGACTACAGGTAGATGGGAGAGGATGTTAGTGCATGCCATACAAGAGAACCGGTAAAGGAATGTATTATAGCCCATTCTTATCAGCTGCCGGTAGCAGGCTATGTCTCAACGTCGGTCAGGATAGTCCTAGGCGTAGTTACCACAACCCTATTAACACATACCCAAGCTCAACCGCTCCTTGGACTTGAAGAACTTGCGTGCGTCCTTGCGCAAGCAAAGGGGGGTATCTCCCCCACGAGCGGGTCTTGCGGTGAACGCTCGATGGGAACGTAGAGGTATGGGTTGGGGTTGGAGGTACGAGGGACTTCGCTTTGGGGGTTAGTGGTATGGTGGGCTTCGCTTTGTAGAGGTAGCCTCCTTACACGTTGTGCTTATTTGTCCCAGGCTACAGCAGCCCTTGCGAGTTGGGTGATCTTCTCCCATTTCCTTTCCATGCTAACGATGTCGTGGTGGAGAAAAACATGCTGCAGAAGGGGTAGTACTTATATAGCCTAACCCGATGCAGCGTACGCTTGAGAAGTCTAATTCGGTTTTGACAAATTGGTGTCTGTGAGGCAGCAACATGCTGGACGATTCGTGGACCAGTGTAGCATCACATCGCTGCTTAAAGCTATCTCATTTGGTCTTGTCACTACACAAGGCTATCTCGTCTGGTCATGTCACTGCGCAAGGCTGGCAAATAAAGTTTATAAAAGAAGTTGCAACCTGATAGCAATTGTACTCTTAGTAACATCCACACAAGAAGAAGAAATGGTGCTGCACTTTACAGATTGACACTACAAATGAAATTAAAGTTTGCAATTCGGTTGGAGCGTAATTCGATTGAAGCTGCATAGTTAGGTCACGTCGTAGCGCAAAGCTATCTTCTTGGGTCACGCCCTATGCAAAGCTGCCTCCTTCGGTCATGTCCTATGTAAAGTTGGCTCATTGGGTCACGTGTCACATACGGCGCAAAGCTGGCTCATTGGGTCACATCGCAGCACAAAGTTGCTTGGTCGGGTCACATCCTGCGCAAAGCTGGTAATGCAAAATGATTTATAATGAAAAGTGGATAGTAGAAAAACAGTTACATAAATAGTACATTCAATGCACGTACATCAAATGTAGCAACTAACAAAGTATAGATGGTAATGCACAATGATTTATAATCTTGGTGCCACTTTGTACACTCGAAGAAGTGGTACTGCAAACCATGTCATTGTGCCTACTCATCAGCAAGTGCCTTGCATCGTCTCGCTGTGTGGCCTTCCTGGCTGCAGTGCCTGCAGCGTCTACCCAACACCCTGGTATGCGCTTCATCCATATCATTGGTAATACAACAATTCTGCCGACTACTTTTCCCACCCTTCAACATGTCAACATCTGGAATCCAGGTCCTCTGTGCAATATCCAAGGTGGTGAATTTGCCCATAACTTTGAATCCCCTAAGCTCGCCACACCATGCCTGTGTCACCCTCTCCTTGAAGAAGTACTCGGACATGAAGTTCGAAGGGTCTATGTACACAATCTCGCATGTGGCTAGGACATGAGAGCATGGCTTATGTAAAAGTTTCAGTTTGTTGCACATGCAGTTAGGTTCATTCATATGATCTCCAAGGCATATCTCATGGGTGATAAGAGAATGAGTCGTTCCAAATCTGGCTCTATCCCGGAGGAGCACATCAAAACGATACTCCATATTGCCCATTACATACACCGTGTGCGACTGGCCCTTCTCTGTCTTTGCCTGCATGTACGCTGTAATCTTTGAGCAGTACGGTGTTTGTGGGTTGGCGGCATGAAGTGTGGCATTTGCATGCCTCTCCTTGAAATAGCCGATTGTGTTGTACAGAACACCTTCCATGATGGCGACGAGGGGCTAAGAATAAAGGCCCCAAAGAACACAGTTGTATACCTTCGCAAGGTTAGTGGTCATTATGTCATACCTTGTGTCGTCCACATCGTGCAGCAAGGACCACTTATCCAATGGCTTTGCCTCGATCCAGTGGAAGAAGCACTTGATGTTTCTCGAGGTCCTCCTCCTCGGACCAGCAAGTTCAGGCTTTGCCAGTGGTGTGAGGCGTTTGTGTTGTGCCACCCCAGAAATGGCCAGTCCCTTGTTCCTCTCGTTGACATGCTTTTTGTTGTACTCATCCAACAACACCCATAGAGTATCAAATTTGCTCTGCTGGTTTTGCATAGCCAACATCTTGAATAGCTTCATCAATGGTTGCTTCGAGAACTGCTTGAAGAAGTTGGCCCCACGTGGTGAATACACCATCTGTTCCTCATATTCGGCTGAGAGAATGACTCCTAGGGGTCTTATTGAAATTTTCTTATAGCCTTCAGCATCCCAGCATGTTGATCATGGATTACACACACACACACACACACACACACACACACACACACACCAGGACGAGCTCCAACAACTCCCACCCTCAAATGTCGAAGGAACCACAACCAACTGTTGTAATTCTCACTTTCGACAAATGCGATGGCTAAGGGCAGAATTTAATTGTTGCCATCAATACCAATAGCAGTAAAGATCTGGCCCTTATATTTCCCAGTCAGAAAGCTCCCGTCAACTGAGATCACGGGCAGCATATGCCTAAAAGCTTTGATACAGGCACCAAAGGCTAAGAAGGCCATTTATAATACCACAAAACCTAGCGGCGTTCTAGATGGCTTGTCCTTCACAACAGTGTATGTGCCCGAGTTTCTGTCCTTCAGCACCCGAAGCATACAAGGAAGGTTGTTGTAAGCTGCCTCAAAAGACCTGAACTGTCTTTTCAAAGACTTCTACTTCGCACACTACACCTTTGCTTAGCTAATCTTGTACTTGAATTTTTGTCTCAATAGCCACCATGATGTGCTTGACCTCCATGTCCTTCTCTACTATCTCTCCATACATCAAATTAGATATGAATGTGGACGTTAGGTTAAGATGCCTCGGCAAAACACTGTTGAGCACTCAGGTGTGTGGCGCCACCTTTGAGACAATCCAGTGAACCTCATATTTCAGTCTATGTGCATGCACTCACCAAGGATAATCAGCCTGCTCGCACTTGACGTTGTACTGCTCCTGGCTAGATTTGATAACCCCAAATGTCCATTGCATGGACAGGGTCCACAGCTTAATGGCATCTTATAAGGATGCCTTGTTAGCAAATATTGGGTGCAACCAAATCTCTGTGCCATGTTACTCCTATGGTGATTTGTGCTCGTTATGCACAGCAACACCCTCGGCATCAAATCTGTTCTATTCCTTGGGGATGGGAGCTTTGTCCTCGTCAGAACTACCTTTATCGTCCTCCTATATAACTTCCTCTTCAGATCAAGCCATTTGGTCATCGATCTCCATTTGACACACTATATACTCCATATGCTGTCCTTCATCAACCTGTCCTATAGGCTTAGCATGTGGTGACCGATCTTCCTATCCTACATCTACCGTATCGGCTTTGTTATGAGCAACATCCTCCGCACCCTCCATAACATCGGCCTCCGGATCCTCTTCTTCACCAACGCGCTCGAGCTGCTCCCACAACTCGGATGATATCTGTCGGCAAGGCCTTGTACAACTTCTTTTGGGCATGGTTGCACAAGTAGCACGCACTGTATCCATGGTGCCAGCAGCCTTCTAGAAATCCTTTTCACACAACTGTGCACATTAGTCTTCTCAGCTCCCATCTAATGTGCATGGGAGACTTGCTCCAAGCCCTTGTATGACGGCGCTACACACCTTAGTGTCCAAGGAGAAGCTGCAGGTGAGCCAGTACATCACATCTGTGATTCATGCATTGTTGCCGTTTGGGTGTACCAAAGTGGCATGTGGAAAACTGCTCAAGTCAACACCGTATAGACTTTCATGAAAGGTGCCAACATTGTAATGCACTTTCAATCTAGTCAGTACCGGCATGCCTGATGTCCATCTACAAATATTTCTAATACTGCAACTAATCAAATCACATCACACGTTATGGAAGTATTAATGTCAACCCCTCCTCATTTGCACCGACACCGCTCCCTTTCCTTTGCCCAAATACACATCGACTCCCTATCTTCTCCAACACAAACCAACATTGCTCTTCTCTCTGTGCTCGACCTCTGTCCTACGCTAAATAATTCTTAATAGGTTTAAAGAATTTACATGTCACTACCTAAATTAATTAAGTAATTAAATACATGGCATACTGATTTAAATTGCAATAAAGTATACACGTATATTTTCATTATACTTATGACATTCCTAGATAATCATAAATGTTGTCTACTAATGTTCTGCATGTTAACTTCAATACCAAAATTTTTCAAACTACTCTAACATGCCACAAGATCCTCATAATTAAATATTCGCAACAAAATAAATTAACTATATGCACGCTTCTCGTCCCTTTTATTTTCTTTCTCCTCTCTTCTTGCTTTTCTTTCCAACCAACTAATCGAAATTATACTATTTTTCTCTAACTATAATTTTATACAGATGCTAGTTATACTATTCTTTACACTAAATAAACTATTTACTTATTACAAAAATATAGACTAAAAGATACAAAAAATTTACCTTACGAACAAATCGGTCCTTGCAGAAAATAGTTGAACCTCCTCTTCACCTTCTCCCTCTCCTCTTCTCCCTCTTCCTCTCCTCATCTCCTCCCTCTCCTTTCTCTCCTTTTCTCCCTCTCTTTCTGTTCTTGCACACGGCCGGTAGTTGCTCAGGCGCTAGGCCGCGTGACTTATATTGTGCATCCAGTCGCCAAATGGTTGGACGATTAGAGGGTGCTGTCGCCGAACGATTGAGCAACAACATTTATAGCCCAACCATTCGGCTACTACATTTATGTGGCCTAATGGTTAAGCAATTGTTTGCCTATCACTCGGTTGTTGGGCGATAGGAGCTAGTCGCCCAACAGTTCGGCTACAGGAGGTTACTTCTGTAAAAAATAAAAAGGCATAATTTTGTATTTTAAATAAAAAATAGATTATTGAAAAATTCCAAATTGTGCTTTCCTCTTTGGTTCTCCGGCTCCCTTAGCCGACGGCATTGTTTCAAAAGTCGCCGCATTCTTTGTTCACTCCAGAACACCTGGCTCATTCCCGTTTGCCACCGTGACGACCTCATCGCCATTGCCATGCCTCGTCAAACCTTTGTACAACCCGGACACCCTCTGCCACTCGCATTTACTGCCCATCTTGTCGCCTTGACTGCGCGCCGGAGCGGCCGAAACCGAGCTTGCCGCAGTCGCCACATCCCCTATCACGGCCGACATGCCGTGTCGCTTTCTGTGACCACCATCTCGCATGCCTGCTAGCAGCAAAGAAGATGTTGAACCCGAGGTGCCACCTTGCCTGCCAACCACCACCGTGAACTCTCCCGCCCTATCTTCCACCGGTCATGCACCACCTCCTGAGCGGAGAGCCCACTATGCCGAACTGCCTCGGGGCAACTATAAAAGCCCGTGACCTACTCCCCTAATCTGCATTTGTGTCCAATGCAACTCCAGCCTTCCCTATACCTTCTCTGGCCGATAGTTTGCCGTCGTCACCACGTGAATCCCGGTGAGCTCTGACAACTCAATCTCGCACATGCCTCCACAAAACTCCAATTAATTTTGCCTCTAGCAACACCCGAGCATTCCGAACTCAACCCTGCCCTTGCCCTAGCCTATCCAAGCCCCTAAGCCTCTAGCAACGATCACTTTCGCCCGACTAAAACACTTCACCATGAGCAACAATCCTCAAGAGGCCTAGAGCTTAAGCTTCCGCCAGGGGCGGAGCCAGCCTCGGCCTAAGCCTCGAGCTGGACCAGCTATCTAAACTAAATCTACAAAGAGGAATAGCAAATCTGCAAACAAACAGTACATCCTCAAATCCTAAGTTCTAATGGGCCTTGATGCTAGGCCTCGGGCTATAACCCACCTAGCCCGAGGCCTAGATCCGCCATTGGTTTAAGCCATTACTATTCACCGAAACCCACTCAACACGAATATAGCCATTTCGACTGTCTCGAGCCCACCTAGCCAATTCCAACCCTATTCAGCTAAACCAAATACTGCTTGAATCCTATCCTCCAACCTATTTCCTATTGGCCATTTTGATTATTTTGTTGTATTTTATTTCTAACTTGTATTTTGCAAAGTAGGAACTTATTTGCCCTCATTTTTCATGCTAGTATTCAGACCTAGCGAGTTAGTCAATAGAAAAACTACAAGTACAATTGAAGTAATCGAGAATAAGCCTAAAGCTTATAGAGAAAAGACTGAAGACATCAGAAAAGGAGGCAAGCCCTTATATTGACATGTTGAACCTAGTTTTCAAATGTAATATTTTTCTTTCAAATACAAATATATGCTTGCCAATATTGTGTATATAGATTACCTAACTACACCATACAATGATACCTTTTATTTCCCCTTTTGATAATACATTTCTCTTGTCACCATAGGATACTTATGTAGTAATATTACCAGATCATGGTTGTGCTTAGGTATGATTTAGAGGTAATAGTAAATATGACACAAACACTGCAAACTAAAATTTGTAACATGATAATGATAGTGGTAACGTGGGTTACCACTGTAAATAGGGAATGTTTTATAAAATAGTGGAGACCGGGTGAGTGGTTGGTTTGAGACCGGAGCTGGTATTGCCCGAGGTCTGGATTATTGGTTTGTCTTGCCTAGTTGATTAAGGATTGAATGTACGCTCATTTCTACACCCAATTGTGCAACTACAAGTCTGGTATAGGACAGACTGGCCAACTAATTTTCTTGGTTCAAGTGTGGACTCCTACCCAGTGTAACAAGTTGAGGATGGCCCATGGGGTCATTGCCTGGTTAAAAAGTGATGGGAGTGAATCTAAAAGGGTCACTACCTGGGAGGGACCTGAAAGGCCCCTGCCCTTCCATGGAGTGTGCACTCGCCAATAGGGGTGTTGCTCTAACAACAGGTGTACCTTAGTGCTGAAGGATTCATACCTCCAGAGTAGGGGAAAATCTCAAAGCTAAGAATTGTAAAGGTCTTGTTATGATTACTAAGTCGTATGTCTACGAAAGTGTGTAATGGCTAATATTATGAGATAATCATATCTTGTGGGTAAAGTTGTACACTAGTGTTACAATCTATTCGAATAGTCGTGCCTCGGTCATGGGCAAAGTATGAAAATATCACAGTGTATAGCTTTCATAAAATGGTTCTGGTTAATGGTTCTTATAGACTTGATATGGTGGTATGGTAAAGGTTATGGATTGAGGTCTATGGGCCGAACAGGGTGAGTAACTATGAGGGGAGTTGCCCCCCATAAAAGTCAAATAATATTGGACATTTTGACTTCAGTTAGAAACGACTGGATCATAGGTTTGAAAATTAGCTACGATATGATATTGACAAATTGGCTTCATGCAAAAAGAAACACAATATCATAATTTGATTAAGCTTGGCATGTTGATTATAGCCCTATAAATGCATTCTGCTATAGAGACCCGCTGAGTACTAAGTGTATTCAATCTTGCTTATTTACATCAAATCAAATATCAGAAGAAGAAATGTTGCTTTAAGATTTCATGTTAGGATTATGACCGTACTCAAGTGTTCCTTTAGGAATTTTTTCAGTTATTCTGAATGTAAGTTAAGTTTTTGGGAATTTTTTTTCAGTTATTCTGAATGTAAGTTAAGTTTTGGGCTTGAATGCCCTTAAAGTTGCTAAAGTTGACTGCTAGGTCTTATTTTAATTAAATTAACCTATTTTAAACATTTGTGAACAGTCATGAAATTCTTTTTTATCTGCAACTAAACTCTTGGACTATTATGGGACGTATAACAACCCTATTCCCAAAAATGGGGCTGTTACAATAGAGTTGGGAGGTAGACCAGGGCTCTATTTGATGGATTCTGGGCAAACACTTTATGGTTCTTTGTTCTTTGTATTTTGGAAAAAGTCTAATTGACCCTTGAAGTTTGATGGTTCTTCTAACTGCCCCTTAAACTACAAAACCACACATTCAATACCCTTAACTAAATTGAATTGACCCTTGAAGTACATGGTCTATCTAGCCCCGGAGACTATAAACTAGATATTCTATTGACTCAATACTAAAATCGATGCAAATAATCTCATAGACTAGTTTTGTAGGGGGTTTGCAATCGTCGGCGAAGATGTGGACCGATTCCATCACATCTGGTCATACACCTGGAACATTTTGTGCACAATTTAAGCTAGGTCATCTCTCTATCTCCTCTTTTGCCAATCGCCATCTACTCTCTGCCTGAGCCTCGCTGGGCTTGCCCTTGTCGGCGGCAAGCGACGTTGTGCCACCTCACCAGATACGTCGCCCCAGCATGCCAGCACGCCCCCGAGACCCAAGCGCTTGCCCACCACTATTGCTTGCCTTGCCGCGCCGCACCATACTTGTCGTGGCTCGTGCTTGAGGTAGCTGCTACCGGCCACATGCGCTACACTGCTTGCCACAACTGTTGCCCCTCACCGTCAACCTGTAACTGTGTGGCCCGCAGCGATGAGCAACAATTGGAAAAGTTTGCACACTTCAGATCGAAAAGGGGAACAAATAATGTTTTCATTTGGTTTGTTGAGATCCCAACTTTACATGCAACAAGTGAGTAATCCAAAGCAGATGCTAACTGATTTGTTCTTACATGCTTTGCTTGGCTTCGGGGAGCACCCCCAATCCAACTTACCATTAGATTGGTTCTCCTCTGCGTTGCTTGGCTTCATTGATGTGAGAGGCAGAAGGGGCAAGGAGGAGGGCAACTCACCTGAGGTGGGGTGACTGGCCGAGGCAACGCAATCCTGCTACTCGCGACGTCGCAAGTGGTAGGAAGCAGGACTGAGTGGATTTCCCAGTGTCCATATCTCGCATATAGCAACAACAATGGAGGTAGGTAGTAGGGCGGATGGGAGGAGCTTTGGCTAGATCTTGCTTGACACGGTCCAAAGCTTGCCGATGGCAGTAGCCATGGTGGCAGACGACAAGGAGAAGAAATGAGGAAGATGATCCTCATGGTGGCAAGGAATCTTTTATTTATTCGATTTATTATTGTGGGGACTGTATTTCTGAATCTGAATCCTCTGTGTATTTCCGCACCAGTCCTAAATCAAGCTAATGCACATAGGTGAAACAATGATGAATCATAACCAAAATGTGGTTCATAATATAAATAAAGTAACTAAGTACCAACCTTATGGCAACTTATTACACAAAAGGTCACATGACTACAAGTCTTAGAAGCAGCAAAAAACAAAACATAAGATCAACTCCGAATGAAATGGACCATCACTTTGCCCATAGGCAACTGATTAGGGAAACATGCCTAGTACTTCAGATCTCCTACTCAAAGCTACAAGCATACAAGTCATAGTCCTTCTTAGCATCTTCATAGACTATTGAGATTTGTTTGAGTGTAGCATGTGAGTATGTAGAGTACTCCGTAAGTTTTGGAAATAATACAATTAAATAGATGCAAGGCATAACAATGAAGGCATATTAGGGTCTTTTGTGTAAAACCACATTTTAAATTTTAAATAGACCACAATTTTCCAAAAGCAATCATTAGACAAACAAGTTGCAATAATTGAAACTAAATATTTTTCTAGCGAATGTTCTAGCTACCATACTAGTATTAAGACTCTATCTACCAATATTCAACAAATCAAGTTCCATCTACCTGACTGGCTCTAACCACCAGAATAAACACCCGAGATCTCTAACCATTTCCTGGGTTTCCAAAAGATCATTTCAAAGCAACCATAAATCTACCATGTGAAAACTCACCTTACCCATCCTTGACCGGTACAACTGTTCGAACAATTTTACAATCTTCAAAGATTGTACACTTTACCTACAAGATATGACATCTCATATAGCCACGCGATTGACAGACTTCCTTAGGTGTGTGATAGAGAGATCATAACAAGACTTTTACAATGTGCCAACCTAACCTGACTTTGTCCATTAAGGTTTTACCGCTGAAAGGTTCTATCTGCCTAGTCAGAAGCCCCTCTTACGCCATGTGGGAATAAACTGTCTCTATCTGACACCCACGTTACTCCAACCAGCGAAATCAAAGCAAGGCCGTTACAAATTAATCAACCAGGTCGTACCCACTTGGACTTGTGGTTGTACTATATAGCTCGGTTTGGATAGACATAGCGTCATCCCTTAATTGACATGGACGAAATTATCATATTACAAGGTCTCATGCTAAATCCACACCCGTCTCAACTTACCATCTGCCTAAGTCTAAATCCATTTTTCATCCCCTCCTCCATTGTGAGACTTTACCCACGTACTAGCGGTGCTGAGTTTGTAGGGGTATGTGTTACGGGCTTAGAGAGCCTTGTGCGCTGCACTTTGCTGTTAAAATTCGGTTGTCATTGTCATCCGCACAAAGACACCCCATATATTTGGTGACATGAAAGGATACTTCATGAAGGGCGTCAAATCCTTATTCACATATTGCGTGATAAGCGTGCTCTTGAAGGTCTTCTAAGCTTTTCCCATTGCAAGGAACACCTGCAGTCGCATGAGTCCCTAGACTTCTACTGGGATCTTGGATGACCTTGAAATTTCCAACCACAGCTGCTCTTGCTATACTTCTGTCAGAGACTTCCAGCTTGTTGTGGTGATGGGGATATGTTCTCTTCCAACTATCCCATAGGTAGTCCCAAATGCTACAGTTGTTTTCTTTGGATGCAGAGAGACCCCACCTAGAGAGACCTTTGCGATGATCATTCGGCCCTTAGGCCTTTTCGATATTCCTTTGCCACGCTTAGTTACCCTAGTCTTTAGAGCATTAGACGCATTTAGTGACATCGATGACAGCGATGATGACTATGTAGATGCCATCTCTCTTATAAAAAACTAATTACAGTGAGATGTGAGCATAAACATGGCATATGGTTGTTTTTATATATTTCAATGTTCTTAATGTAGTTGTTAAGAAATAAGAATATAAGCAGTCTAAGTAGTTTGCACAAGAATTTGTGGACAATTGGTTATCTTTTTCTCATCTTGCCATATATTATTGCTACGATGTCTCTTTGTAACATTAATATGCCATTCTAAATAGATCGTGTAGCAATAATATATGCCAAGAAGAGAAAAAGGTAACCAATCATTCACAAGTTCTTCTAAAAAGTAGTCAAGTTGTTCATATTGGTACTTCTCAACAACTACAAGAGAAACATTAAAATATTATACACTTGGGCTTCAAAGTACATAAAGCCAATCACACACTGGAAGCCCAAATGTACAGTGCTTTAATGTTCTCATTGGAAGGGTGTTTTAAAACAACTACTACTTTGACTCACAATGATTTAAGGGAAGTTTATTTTGCACCCCTAATGAACTGCTCACTGCTGGCATTAGTATTTCCATAACTTTAGCCTTTGCGATGGTACTAGATAGTCGACAATGACTAGGATGGTATTTTCTTAAACATCACTCTTTATAAGGATATGTGGTGACCTAATCTTCCCTTCAAGCTTTCATCTTTGCATGGATTTCATAAGAATCAGTTTAAATTGTGTACCCTCGCTAATGGGATAGGGTGTCGGTTGCTAAATCACTTTTCGGCACCAATTGTAATTTGGTCTAGTAGATACACAATTAATTTGCACAATTAAATCAAGCTCCATAATTTAACAGTGCAAGCCCTTTTTTACTTGACTAACGAGATAGTTTGCAAGGGTTTTTAGGTTATCCATGGGAATTTCTACCTCTCAAAGAAAATGATATGCCTTAATTTAGTCTCAATGGCTATTTATATTGATATTATTAAAATTTGCAAAGCTACAGCTAGTTTGTCAAAACTTTTACAAAACTACACATTTAAATTTTCATTTCAGTGTAAAGTATCTAGGCCCTAATAGTATTCGAGTTTTCGTGTTCAATGAACACCGGATTATCTAGACTAATACGAT
This sequence comes from Dendrocalamus sinicus, assembly GCA_036346575.1. NCBI lineage: Eukaryota > Viridiplantae > Streptophyta > Magnoliopsida > Poales > Poaceae > Dendrocalamus > Dendrocalamus sinicus. The sequence continues at coordinate 12,458,557 of CM070669.1, read as the reverse complement.
ATCCATATTGTTCATTGTTTAATTAGGTCCCCATGATGGTATTTGAGTGACGTCGATTTGATGGCATGGCACCATGTATGCAAATTCGAAGTGCAATAATATAATGAAGGTTAAGGTTGTTTTCTGATATATTTACTGGTTAGATCGTATTGTTAGTTTAGGGCTTATTTTTCTTTTAGCTATACTGTTACAAGGGGTTCCTTCCATTGGTCCAAACCCTAGATCAAAATCCTAGGACATAGACATGCTACTCACAACTAACTCACAAGCACATAGACAAACTACTAACTCACATACTGATGGGGAGTAATATTGGTAGAGGAGGTCAGCGAAGATGTCGTTGTGGTTGGGGAAGAAGAGGCTGAGGACGCCGACGGTGAATACTTTGTTGTGGTTGGGGAAGAAAAAGCCAAGGTCACCGAGGTTGAGAAGACGGAGACACGGGGGGACGTGGCTACATCGAATTTGTGCAAGGAGATGGCCGGACGGGGAGGTAGTGCCAGATCTACACAGGAGGTGGCGTTGGGGAGGTGGCGGATGGGTGACAGGGCACGTGAGTGAGGAGTAAGGGCACAAACCCTAGCAGGGCCCTACTTATAGAAGGAACTCTCCCATGTCAGCAAAAATTCTAAGTGGCAAAGCTTACAGACGACCGGCATCACATTGTGGTAGATGCCCTTATTGAAAGATGTCATCATAATTTTTATATGAGAAGAAATAAGACCATAAGATCAAGAATTTAATGCATTCATATCAAGGAGATCAAAATGAATCCAATCAATCACCTAAGTAGTAGTGTCCAACTGTCCATTAGTTTCTGTTATACTCCCTCTAGTCACAAAATAATATCCTCTCTCCGGTCATAAATATATATCGTTTTGGGATACGTGCAATCAAACTTAACTATTTAGATTGGAAACATGAAAATCATATGTATAAATTTCTCTTGAAAAGTATTTTCATAATATTATTATGTTTTATAAAATATACTATAATATAAATTAGTGGTCAAAGTTACGTTTTGAGGACCATGTTAATGTCCAAAGTGACATATATTTATGACCTGAGGGAGTATTATTTTCGGGAACATGCAGTTAAACTTTGACTATTGAAATCTTTTCAACATTTAAAATTTGCACCACTGCATAGCTGGACATTTTGCCAGATTTGTTTACTCAGCGCTATACTCACCAAAATCGGTATGATATCAATCTTGTAAAGAAATAAATGAAGAATAGATGAACGACGATGCAATCCACGCAATTAATCATCAAGAACACAATAGATCAATCACCAGGAGACACAATTGAGAGAGAACACCAGAACATAGTCTTTATTAATTTTAGATCCAATCTCATGTTACATAGGCCTCTCTATTTATAGTCTAAACCCCCTAGGGGTAGTTCTGATATTTGCTCACACCGTAACCTTCTAGTTTTCGTAACACTTCCCCTTGGGCAAATAGCATGGCATGTACATGCCTCATTAAAAACTCCTCCTGAAAACCCAGTGGAAAAAAGGGATGGAGGAAAGAGTGCATCACATCTATTCCTTGTGTCGCACTTGTTACCTCATTAAAAACCTTCACGTGAGAAAATTTCAGGAAAACTCACAAAGAAAAAAGAGTACAACATTAGATGTCCAGGATCATATATAAGTCTTCTAGTCTTAAATAAGGGCTATGGTTCGGGGGTTTACTCCCCCTAAACCTTGTAACTCGATAAGTCACCTTATCCCTATGCCTTGTATGCACCTTTGGAGCTCGTGAGGATAAAAACAATTTAGGAGCAATATGCTTCGTGATATTGCTTTTAACATAGCATATTTGCATCTGGGCCACACAAGCTGTATTATCTTCATAGATAATAGTGGGATTATCAATGGTATTTATGCCACATGACTCTTGATGTGGCTAATCATTTGCCTGAGCCAAGGTTTATTTAAATGACCGTGAATACCATGATATGTATATGCCTTGCTAAAAACTCCTTCAAAAAACCTAGTGAAAAAAAGGAATGGAGAAAAGAGTATATAGCACATGTTAAATTGCATTGCATTTGTTGCTTCATTAAAACCCTTCAAGTAAGAAACCCAACAAGAAAAACTCACTGAGGAAAAAGAGTACAACGCTTATCTTCAAGATTTATAAACTATCTTCAAGATTTATTATAATCTTCAAGACCTTTATCATGTCCATCTATTGGATTTATACCGATAGGTGGTAAAACCTTCAAGGTAGTGATCATCAATTGCAATGCCAAATTTCTTCAAGATGTAACTTATCAAAACCTTTTAGGATCTTAATATTTAGCAACCATCTCTGAGTGGTACTACACAACCACAATTCTATTCTATAGAACTAAAAGCATGGTCATATCACTACAGAATCAATATAACCAGTCTTAATTTTGGCACTTAGGGGATTAATAAATTTGCCATTTTACACCAATGTATATGATACATTCATGGTAATAAAGGATATTGCTACTCCATCAGCTTCTAGTAGGAGATGTACTTCATATGTTCTTATGTGGTGCACTTCTGGTTTTTAGTTTCCTCATTCCATCCCATCAGGTCTTGGATGGGTCCTTATTCACTTCTAGGGATTGCATAATCGTTGGTGTATTTATGATCAACTGGTGAATTAATTTCCCTTTAGAGATATGTTCTCTCTTCTAGGAGACACTCTTTTTTCGAGTAAGAGTTTATCAGGTATGAGTTTTATATACATATATACATGTTGCAATTTATTTTCTTGTTGAACCACCAATTCCTTCAAGGATCAAGCTTTGAGTCCCTTCAGAGATCCCATCTCGGATTTTCAGAATGCGATAATTACATATCATATTCATGTTATCTGCTAGGGTTATTATATAACGGAACATTATTTCATTCATAATAGAAGAATATCGATCTCTATAGGGATCCTCGAACCGTCGTTTTCACAACCCCATTATTTCATAATGACTCATCAAGTTTGAACTAACAAGTTCCAAGATTTTCATCTACGATTATGGTTCAGTCTCAATTGCTTCCTTTCATTTCTTTACTCGATATGAACACTTCAAGTGCTCAGCCATGGACTTTAGTTCTGGATTTATGGCAACTGGCTGTCAACAACTTTTCTCCAAATATCCTCATAATTGAGTGTATTTTAATGTTTAACCAAATCTTCATCATTTCCCAAACGAAAGCTTATTGGTTGTTTCGTGTTCCCAGTATTGTAGTATGTGCACATCTTATTGCTGGAGTTTTCATCTTCATGGTGAGCCTCTTCATGAGGTATTTCACCTTCAAGGTGTATTCTCTTCTAGAGTATTTAAGGAGTGTTTAACGATTATTTTGACTAGTGTCATAAACCTTGGATCCACAAGCGTCCTTGTAGACTTTAGATCACTGACCAATAAGTCAATTTCGCAAAGATAGATATGCTATTCAACCCGGGGTATTCCAAACTTAGCGACATATTTACTTCAAGTAAATGCTATATAACTCCTCCATGCAATAGAAAAACAAATCTGGCAGTCTCCCTGCTTCTAGCGTACAGGAGTGTCAACTAAACTTAAATTTATCTTGGTTAGTGTGTGAATCTTATACTAAAGATATTTCTCCATGAAAATATTATGGCATTGAAAGATTTTGGGCATTTCTCTCCCCTGATACCGAGATTTGATCTTGCTTAATAGCATACTTCAAAATCCCCTTAATATGGACACATGATAGATGAAATTTCAGATCCAATTGATCCTAGCTACTGGTGGTGGCTCAAATGGTGTATACTACGGTGGTGATATTATGTGGGAGATGATTGATTCTTCTAATATGCACTAATTCTTGACTTGGGGGTTTTACCTTTTTAATGCAATGAGTTAGACATTTATTAATGTAGTGGCATAAAAACTGCACACCTCTACTACTAGTAAATTATACCAAACATCTAGTGGGTTGTTAATCTATGACAACAGAAATATTCTAGCTTCTTATATATTGCCCAATATTATGATCCTACTCATACTATGTTTTAAAATTTGGATTACTAAACTTCAACTTTTATCTTAATGCAACATGTTTTGACCTAGTCAAGAGTATTATGTTTTGATAGTATAATATACATCTACAGGGTGCTCTCAAGAGCATAAATATTATACTACCACATAAAATATGACCATATATTAATCTTCATGGAATATAATATGTTTTGCTAGAATATAATTCTAGTTTAACCACCTAGATGAAATAATTATTTGCCAGGAATATATGTGATTAATTGAGAGGTAATTTATATGCCGGTTATAATTTATGATGCCAAATAAGTATGACAGATTTAGATCATTTGGGATCATTAAAATCCAATAGGTCATCTAGTATTTTAAGAGTTATATTTTCTTCAGGCAAATGGCTATATCTTCCAGTGGCATATATACGGCAGCTTCATGCTACCATGTAATTCTCATGTATGCGGTCATATGTCGGCGACTAACATATTAATGGGGACAAATCAATTACCCTTCAAAGGTTGCAATGATTTTTGTTTGCCAACATTGTGGATAGCAGTTTCAATTATCTCTCAAATAAACTAGATTATTTATAGCTTCAAGCTTATTTGCTTCTGGATTTGACCTAGGATATGCCACTATGCTTGTCATTACTCTTGTGTCTCAGAGGTTCCAATATTCCTCACATGCCCCAAATTCCTCCCCCTTTTCACGCCAACCATAAAATTCCAAGTGAGAGCATCTGCTTCTAGCATTTACTTTGAATTAACTCAGAGTTTTAGTAATAAATTGCTATTATACTATTTCAAGAGTAAAATTTTATTAGTGTGAAACTGACATATACTTTGTAATAAGGAAGAAGGGGTTATATATAGACTTCAAGTCTTTAGGTGTAAGTTATTCCGTACTTATTTGATTTTTATAGTATTTTCTAGTCAAGGTGATCCTTCTGAGATTTAACATTTGACTAGATTTCTTGTGTCTCCAAGAAGGACAATTTTTCTATTGCCATCTGGGCATTAATGCATAATGAAATAGCGAATTGAGACATATCATTCCTTTCAAATGTCAGACATAATATTTACAAATTTTATTCCATGCGTGATTAATTATTTTACTGTAGGTAAGATATGCTACTGACAATGTGTTCTATTAAGCAACTGTTCAGCAGAGGTAAGGCTTTAACAGAACAATTTAGACCAAATAAATTTATGACATCTAGGAAATAATTATCTAATGCACAATTTTAGTCTAAAGCAATAGATAAGAGGTGCTCTTCATGAGCATGATCAAGCTCGATAGGAGTTGTATCTATACTATTGATGCTACTTATATAGGAAAATGATATCTAAATAAAACTAAGGGATAACTCTACTAGTCTCCACATTGTTCACCGTAGGCATATTCTTGCTTATGAATGCACCTGTTTATTAGTACGGGTTACCTAAACTTAGTTCAAAGACAATATGGTGCAAGGCGGAGTAATACTCGCATGCGGACTTCTAATCCTAGAAACAGAAGCAGATCCTGGCAAAGTGCAAACAGGAACACTAGTAACATTTTATAGGTTAGCCATCCTTTTAGATAATACCTTTTCATATAGTCATTCTTTAAGATAGAGTAGAGCAATACCTCATAAATTACATAGTTTTACCTTTCAATAGTAAAAGGTATAGCTATGTTAGTGTCAGGCTTGACAGTGGTATGATAATAAAATAAGCCTATGTAATATAATTGTAGTCATTCAGGGCAAGCGAATATCCACTTAGTGATGCCCAAAGTCCTACAATATTTATGCAATTTCCTACATGCTTATGCTGCAAGTAAGTAATTTCAAGTGCATGAAATGAGTACAAATAGTAAAGATTTACTTTTATCTATTCAGTAGATAATTTATCATTTCCCAAATTTTTCCTAGCAATATTGGGATTTTCTGATAATTATTAAGGCATTTAAGTAATTTTCAGAATTACTAACCCATTAAATAAATCCCCAAACACACAATATCGGGAAATAAACCATAAAAGAAATATGACACTTCTAAGGTATACTAAGTTTAAGGTTTCACAAATTTACGGAAGCTCATATACCTAAAAACCAGGTTTTTAGGATTTTCTAGAATTTTCTGGTAATCTTTGATGAATTTCTACTAATTAATGAGCAATTTTCAGAATTACTAATAAGCAGAAATAAAATACTAATACCAAAGTGCTAAAAGAAATTATAAACAAGCTCATAAAATCTAAAAATTAATTATCTTAGAGCTAAGTTCAGTCTGCTGGATTTATTTGCAATTCTGATAACTTTTAGGGTCAAAGTTATAATCATTTTCCTACTTTTAGCACATATTTTTAATTTTCCAAATTTACACTGGCTAAATCACAAAAATCCCACCGCCCAAAAATTTCTACCTTTTTCCTTATTTGTCCTCATTTGGGCTAAAATTTGGCCCAGTCGGTCTCTACGGCCTGTCAGCCTATACCACTGGTTGCTAGGGTTAAACCCTAGCCACCTGGCTCCTCAATCGTGGCGGCGTTCGTAAGTGTGCTTCGGGCGCAGGGGTGGATATACAGTAGTTCATGGGTGTTCAACTGAACACCCAAATTTTTTTGACAAAAAATTTAGTATATACAAGATATAATACATATGTATATATTTAGTTGAACCAAAATAGCTATATTTGTAGCCATAAATCAGCCCAACAGACGCTTGGGCCTTCCCCGCTTTTCCGCGCACCTGCCCGATCGGCCCACTCGGCCGCTCCCCAAGCCCCACCCCCACACTCCCGTCCCGTGCCATTCGCGAATCGGCATCCGCCTCCGCCTCTGTGCGACCGGCCACCGACCGCAGTCCGCACCGCACCTTCGCAGTCCGCACCACGCCTCCACAGTCCGCACCAGGCTCCGGCTCCGCGCCGTGCAACCGGCCGCCGCCGCCGCCGGCTCCATTTCTTCCTCTTCTTTCTCCATCATCGGCCTCCGTTGCTCTAGCCCCTGTCGCTGACTCTGATGATGCCCTCAGCCTCGCCAAAGGTAAGATCTATATCTCTCTTCACCTCTACTTCGATTGGGATTGGGAAATGGTCCTGATTATTGATCCCCTTCCTCCACGTTTCCTCCGTCCAAAACCCTAGGCGCCAACCTCGTCGACAGATACCGCGTCCAGTCCATGGCTGACCTCCTCACCGATGGTATTATCCCCTTTCATCTCCTATGCCCTATTGGTTCGCGACACCGCCTAGAGGGTAGATCTGGCATAGATCGGGCCATCGACATCGGGGATTTGAGGCATCTGGCCATCAGCAGCAAATCCACAAACAAAGTTAGTACTCTCACCCTCTCAGTATCCGAGTATGGCATTGTAATTTGAATGAGTGTGGAGACATGTGGTGTATGTCAGTATGTGTTGTGACTTGTGAGCAATGCTTTGCAGTTTGCACAGGTAGTTGAGAACTTGAGATGGTTGAATAACTAAATTTAAATGAATCTTGTAGACAGACTGACAGTAGATAGGTATTCTAATTTCTAGTGTGTTATGTGGTGATTTTGTTGGTGCGTTTCATTTGTTATTTTCCACTGTAATCTTATCATGAGTATCAGGGGTAACATTCCAATGTTCTATTGAAGCTAATGGTTAGTTGCTAGGTGATTTTGGAATATTTATCACAATTTAGAACATTTGGAAATTTGACACATCTGGGAATGGGATAACTGCAGGCTGCAGCGAATCCACATAGTCAGTGCTAAATTTCACACCTTTGGTGTCTTGTAGAGGTGAATAGATCAAGATGCTTGATTCTGATCTACTGATACAATAGGAGCTTGATTTTTTTATATATGATCAGACATTAGAACACATCTGGGTGATAAGTGGGTGATGGTTTCATTTGATTGAGGTGCTTTTACTACCCTATTGGAATTAATTGAGCATATAGGTTTGGCCCAAAACTTAAAGGCTGCATCCTTAGATTTGATCTTTCTATTGTTTGGGGGTTAATCTAGAAAATGGATTCTTGACTGGCTTTGGTAACTTTTAATGGATACAATTTTGTGTTGATACTTTCAATAAGGATGAGCTAAGTTTAGTTCATGTTAGTTTGTTGTTGATAAGGGTTTCTTAGTACCAACATCTAAGAAATGAGCTCTCTAGTAAAGTACCCTTGTAACCTGAGCTGTCATCATTTTGTACGTAGATCATTAGGACTATATATTTTTAATCTACGCTTTGGACATTAATTTATTTAGTCAGCAGGGGTTATATGGTTGCTTAATAGAACGTGGACATGTATTAGTGCAATATGCAGGAAGTCTCTGAGAATATTTGCTTACCGGAAAGCTGCCTCTCTAATATATGTTAAGTGGTGATTCATCTGAGTAATAGACTAATAGTTGCTTTTTGTAACTCCGGATACCCATTTCGAAATTTCTAGTTCCACCACTGTTCGGGCGGTGGCAGTTTCGGTGAGAGGCCGGATGCGGCGATTGTCCGGCGTGACGGGCGGCCGAACGCATGTAGCGGCGGACTCGTCGGACAGCTGAGATCGGCGGTCGGGCTCATCGTGCGGCCGGCGGCTGCTTCTAGCGCGGCGGCGTCGGTGGGTCCGCCGGCGGCTCCTGGCGTATCCGTGGCGCCCGCATCCCCGAGCTGCAGTACCGCTTCAGAAAATTGAGCGGTGGCAGCGGCGGACGTCTTCGTGCTCAGCGGCGGTCTCGGTCGAGAGGCGCTCGGTGGTGACCGCTTTCGGTGGGTGGAGCCGAGCAACGACAGGTGGTTTCGATGTGCGGGCTCGGCAACTGCGGGGAGGTCGGTGGCGGCGTCTCCAAGTGCTTGTCCGGCAGAGCCGGGAAGGCCGGCGTCAGTAGCCTTTAGACGAGGCGATGTCGGCTTCCGGCGAGCATCCCTGGTCGTAGAGGCGAGGATGCGCAGGGGTGGAGGCGGCCCGTGAGTCGAGCGACGGCCTACTAGGCCTGGTGGCTTTGGGTCTGTCGGCCTCGAGCGTGGCAAGCGGGCGGGAGACCAAGCGGCTGTAGCCGGCGGCTTCGAGTGCGGGCAAGTGGAGCGGCGGCCGAGGTCGAGCTGGTGGCTGGTGGTTTTAGTGGCCACGCGACCCGGGTGGAGGCGCTGTGCTTCGGGCGGCGTTGTTTTCGACGGCCGGCGACTTCGGGCCGGCCGAGGGTGGGCTGCGCTACCCCATGTTCTTATGATTTGTCTGATTTCAATCTATCTAGAAAACCAATATAGATACTATATGATAAATCTACTAGATTAACAGCGCGAACAACCAAACAAATAGATCATGGATCAATCTATGTTTAGATATGGTATTGCAATCGAATATAATTTCAATCTAGGTAATAAATTGATTCGAGATTTACATATCTTTTATTTTGGAGAGCGATTCCTGCTAATAACGTATTAAGAAAACGATGACGCAATTCACGCAATCAATCACTATGAATATAATAGACTAATCACCAAAAGACAATCAATCACTATGAACATAATAGATTAATCACCAAAACACACAATTAGAGAGAATATCATAATATAGTTTTATTAATTTCAGATCCAATCTTATGTTAGTTAGATCTCACTATTTATAGTCAACTTTTTAGGACTAGTTCCGGAATTTGCTTATAGCGTAATCTTCTAGGTTTCTTAATAAATCTTACGTGAGGCCTCTTGCCCCCTTCTGTGAAGGTTGCTGCTGTCGGTGACAAATCAGCCATAGAGGGACGCCATAACGCCCTCACAAATCAATCTGGTACACCGCCTAAATCAATAGCTAGCCCGAAAAAACTTCAATGTGAGGCCCAGCATGTACTACTCTCCAACTGTAACTTTTTGCTCAAATTGTTCAATCGGACTGTGGACAAAAGCTTTCATAATAGATTTAGTAATACCAATTTCATGTATCAATCTTGATACTTCTTGATGGTCAAACTAAAGTTTATATTCATGAATATGATAGCTAAACACATTTGAGTGGTATAGTTTTTTTTCTTGTGAGGAGGTTTAGTTTAACTATAATTCATAAAAACAAAAATGGATCCACAAAACACTAGAGCATGACGGGAATGGGGCCTGCAGAATTAGTAGGATTCCAGAGTAACATAAGCACCATGACGAAGCATAGAACTGTAATTCTCCTGTCCATTCTTGAGTGTCAACAATCCAAATGCAAGACTTTCTTTGCCTTTACATTCTTTTAGTTTCGTTAGCCGTGAGCCAGATATAAGATGACGTAGCATCCCACGAAGGAACAGAGATGGAAGAGTTTGATGCATGCATATCCAGGACAGAAAATTGAACACGAAGATCTCCTGTATCCATTAATTAATTCATATGTATGTATGTAGCCAAATCTGCATATCTTACATATGATGTCATTGTAGCCGTCTGAGAAGTAAACGAAAAAAAAAATAAATTAGTGCACATTTAATGGTAAAAACTTGTTGCCTACTGTGCCATGTGATCATGGCCATTTTTTAATTAGTCAGCTAATTAGCAAATCTACTGTGATATCTTCAAAAATTGCTAGAAGTTAATTAATTCAGCGCAGAGCAAAATGGACCTGAGCACTCATGTAACGCCCGGCGTTTTTTATTAATCTTAAGCGACGAGTTACGAGCTAAGCAGTGTTAATTAAATGACTAATGATCAAAATACGAAGTAAGTTAAACTTTTTTCGCGTATCCAGTTAAATTGAAACCTTTGAGCAATAAACAAATATATTGCATTCACGATTTCATCAACGAGAACTAAAACAATCTGCATACACTAGGTTGAGAAATAAAATTTAATTAATTAAAAGCATTAAATTCAAATAAAATATATCAGTCCATCTTACAACAGTTAAAATTAATTACAGTCCTTTTACAGCAAATGAGTTATATCCGTCGAAAGATGATCAAAATTTGCCTGAAATCCAATAAATATATTACAACTACCATTACATTAATAATGACAGTACGAATTACAGTGAATTTACAATTAACGGTCTCAACGGAATGACCATCTCATAAATTTAAATAATTACAGTACAATTGCAATTATTCAGGAATTACAGGATTTAATTTACATTGACCTCATCTCATATATCAATTGTGATTCACTGGCTTTACCAAACCCAAACCATGGTATTAATTGTGAGAAAGTAAATATGAAAATACCGACAAAGAACAAACAAAAGAAAGGAATTAAAAGCAATTGTTGTTACAACCCTAATTTAGATATCAAAGTGGGCAATGTGCTCATTAAAATACTAGACATCTCGCAGCCGTAGGGTTTCATCATTCAGTATTAAAAACAAAGCTAAACCCATTCCACAGGCCATTTTTTAGCCAACCCACTAGAAATATCCAAATCCCAACCACTGCTACCACAGAGGGCATAGGAAGTCCACAGGAGAACATAGTGGAGGAGGGGAATAGAAGAAGAGGGAAGTAGAGGAGAGGTGTTGGGCAAATCGCCCAGGACTTATACGAGCGATGAATGACAACCTTCGAGATCACACACGCGAACACGAGTAAAAGATTGATTTCATTTGTTTGTGACGCGATGCAGTGTGCTACGTCTATGTCTTTTTCTTCTTTCTTATATAAAGAAGCAACATACAAGGCTTTGAAACCAACGCGGCATACCATGCTAAGAATCTGACATAGAAACATCCCAATTTTTCGTTTATGACCACTCTGAATCCTAAACAGACTCTGAGTCCTGACCACTTATGACTACAATTGCTACAGTGTTCTTATGACCGCTACAATACCTTTACGACTTACGACCGCTATAGTACTCGAACATGGTCATAGACTGCTGTGGTCATATAACGTGATCATAGACTGCCGTGGTTGTAGATTTGACTTGACCCAAGACAACTAGATAAACTCTATCAATATCATCCTTAAGCTTGTTGTTTTCCGTCGATGTTCCGCCAAGTAGGGGAGGCATGAGAGTAGCTGGGGCGGCACTGGAGAGGTGGCCGAGCTGGAGAGGCTGAGCTGAGGGCCGGAGTTGGCGATGGCGGGGAGTAGTAGCCATGGGAAATGGCAAGCAAAGAGCATTTGGCTGGGTGGAGCAAGGAAGAAGAGAGGAACAATCGGGAAAATGAGGAAGCCAAGAGAGGGATGGCTAGGCCATTCCACCAATTGGAGAAAAGAAGAGAGAGAAATTGAAAGAGAGAGGTAGAGAGATTAGAAGGGAAAGAGAGATATTATATGCGAATAATTAAATTCACACACTATCATTTAAATCATTCTATTGCTAACTAAATACCTTGTAAATTTGGTTAATTGTATTTAAATTGTAGAAACCCCATTAATATTGATTCATGATTATTAAAGATAAATTAATGTCCATCAGTAGATTAAAACTTTTATGCATAAAGATTAAAATCATGTACTGCCATCTAGATCACTGTATTGCATATTTAAATACATAGATAACTTTGTTAACCATGTTTAACCTATAAAAACCCATAAATAATTATTCACAATTATTAGACTCAATTAATTGCTATCAAAGGATTAAAACTGTACATGGCAATTAAAACTGTGCGCATCAATTTAAAATAGTCGTTAAGTTGTAAAAATCCAAAATCAACTAAATAAAATTTGAGGATAGAACAGAGACACCTCAGTATAATTTATTTATATGTATTCAATTTTTCATCTGTATCTATAAATTAAACCATCATATGTGTACTAATTGCATAAAATGAACCGGTACCATAGGGATGATTTTATCCGAGTGACCCCGAGACCCAGATTTTCAATCTGTACTTAGGCAAGCACCCCTTTGAGCACTTGACTAGATTATTTTTAGTAAAGCAAGTATTTACCTATTAAACTACTATCACACAACATAAAAATTAAAATCATGTTTAAATTAGATAAATCTTATGATAAAGAAATGAAACAGAAAAGGGTAGGTAGTTAATTGAGTCACTGTCATATCAAGAAATAAGAGATGGGTGGAGGGTCCACAGACTAAAAAAAAGGGGCAGGTTTCGACCCTCTACATAGGGTATTATATAAGGACATACAAACTTCATTTGTGTAATGGACCGTATAAATCATATCAACCATTGATCTGTCGGAATGCGGGTAGAATCAGTAACTCTATTAAGATTATTGTGCATTCCACAAACGGTCAAGTAGTTTTATCTAGGGAGGAACTATGCAAGGTCTCAATTGAACTTTGAGCCATAAAAGATATGCCTAGCGCATATATTTAAGGATGTGGAGTGTCGAGTAAAGGTGATGTCTGACTCGACCAACAACGGTCTTATAATTGAGAGGGTGCTTGGAGAGGGTAGTAAACCATCTAGGGCCCATAATTATAAGTCAAGTGGATGCATAATATGCTGAGATAGAGTTAAAGTTACGTGCTCTAATTTAGGCATCATATCTAAGGAAATGCGAAGATACACTCGTTACAAGAATCAAGGTGACTATGACTAAAGTGGTATAAACCTGCGCAGTGCTATATAAATCATGAATACATGCCTATCTCCTGGACTGGGGGTTACGGAACTAGTGGATGTTTTTATCCACTATATGAGTGTTTAGTAGATTTCTAAATTAACAATATGGAATTCTTTCAAAACCTAAAAACATTTATTTTCTAAATGAGATTAAGATTGAGAATGAGAATGAGAATGGAAATGGATAATCCAGGAAATGTTAGATGATGAGCATACAATACATTTTTTTGTTAATAACTCTTGCTGAGTACTCTGTAATCATCTTTATTATTATTCTCCTTTATTTAGATAATAGCCAGGTTGGATCCTCACTTGGGGTGGAGGTCTTCCTTGGGGAATTCTATCCGGAGGGAGAAAGAGATGGTTATGAGAATGAATTGTATGAGGTGGATTCCTCATAAGGTGCTCGGGATGACTAGGGAGCTAATAGCCACCCGGGCTTGACCCCTAAGGTATGAGTAAAAATTAATCTGTTGTCCTTATTTCCAGTAGTTCTTGTATAAAGAGAATATAAGATAGAACTGTTTAATTTCGGTATTGTATTATTGAGCCCTCGCGGCTTTTATATTAAACTTTAGCTTTGTGTGGCTATGCTCATATAATATTATATTCTGTTTCTAATTATTGTTCTGTTATAATATTTTAAAGGGGTTTATTATTCATTAGAACGATATTTTATCGGGCAAATGAATAAACATGGTTCGTCACAACTCATCACAACTATGTTGTGGCATCACAGCTGACGTCGTTTTGCTTTGGAAGCATTTGTCGGTTCTATGATCATCGATCCACCGGAGACTGGATGCTACCCAACCTAGCTGACAACGTGTTTACGTGTGCTATCAGATTTTGATCCAGGATGGCAATTTGGTTTTCGACCGTACACAATTTTTTTATATCGGATATAAATTTAGATAATAAGGGATAGATGTATCCACCATATATGTTTCAAATTAATACCGATAACCAAATGAAAAACAAACACATTAGTCCAATATATATGTTCCATGCGGCCCATATAATACTGCAATTTCAAGAAAATCAGTATTAAATTTTCTAATTGTAGATGTCTTCAAATCTGCAGAAAAGGATGGGCTAGTGGTGTGTTGGTGAATGTGAGGATGTTCATTTTTCACCCACACGAATTCGACCCCTAGATCGATATATTATGTCTTACTTAATTAGAATACGTACATACGATGCGGTGAGAAATCATATGGCCCTCTGTAGTGAACACGCGCACCCATGTGTACGAGACTATGCGCCATCCGAGTCTGAAAAAAAATCAGCATAAAGCACCACTTATAGTGACTGGACTTGGAACAAAACCATTGTACAGTAGAATGTACCAAGAGTGAATTCAAAATCCATATTATCATCAATTAATTCCACACAGGTTCAACAGAGACTAAAAGATATATCACGAGTTATTATTGGTTGGCCTTGTGGTTTGACGAGGCTAGCCATATATTATTTCTTGCAAATGTCACAGTTGCAATACCCATTACCCCACTTGCCACTACACCATGCATCCTTGACCTTGCCATGCAGGCCAATCGACTTGATCCAGCACGTCATCTTGCACATCGGTAAGGGACACATGAAATCTGGGATACGGAGCAGGAAGCAGTCCTTCTCTGTAAAGAATATATCCATCCATTAACGATTAAAACCGTGCACTTTGAGTTATCATTTTCTTTAGGAAAATGTGCAGTTGTTTAACATGCATGATATTTAGAATCATTCAATATTTCCTAGTTTCATTTGGTTACATGTTTTAGAGGTCCAACTAGCGGTCAAACATTCGATGGAGACTTTCCATTGGACGCTCCAGAGCAATATTGGTTAATAACCTTTGTAACATTCCTAACCAATATGTGCAATAAATTGCATAATAACAGTGAAATATTGAGATTTTTTAAAAAATATCATCTTCTCAGCAAAATAAATTAAATGAATTATAAATGTAGAACTTAGCTAAGTGCTAAAACAAGATCAGAAATTCCAAACAACAAATTTATAACCTTGTCACACTACACCATTAGAAAATAATAGTGGAAACATTTGAAACTGATAGTGGCAATATTTGAAAATTACTCGTGCAACAATTCGAACAAATATTTTGCAACAAATTGGGAACCACATCCTCTACTACAACAAAAAAAAATTGATCGAGCGTAACAAAAAAACACAACCCACTGCAACAAAAATAACTTAACACAACTTTCTTTAGAGGAAGGGTGTTGCAACAAAGTTAGAAAATACCGCAACAACCAACCAAGGGGAAGGGTCGGCTGTGCAGGCAAGCAAGCTAGTGAGGAGGCAGCTAGCCTAGTGCCTCAACGCCAACAGGTCGGGATCTCCTCCACCAGCCCCTTGCTCCTCCACTGCGGCTCTTCCTCCACCACAATGTAGAATGCTATGTTATCCCCTCGGCCCCATCACCAGTGTAGTTCTTCCTTCTCTCGGTACGCCATGGCAACGTTGCCTCCCGCAGGAGGTTGTTGAGTCTTGAGAGCGATAGCTAAGTGGGAGTTAGACCTCATGATGAGCAAAAAAAATGCCTCAGATCTGGCATATGAGTGAGGGAGTTTGGCGAATTTTAAGTAGGAATAGGTTGATTTGGGGGAGTGAGCGGAGCGGAGGCAGAGGAGAGGAGCTTGACTCCGATGGAGGCTGACTCTAGGCATTGGTGAGCCACTGGAGGGGGAGGATAAAGTGTTGAGGAGGTTCGGATGGGGCTGACGATTAAGGGTGTGTTTGGTTCGTGGATGGAGGTTATATCGTATATCCTGACTGAGTGGATGTAGGCTGAGTGGAATCGTATTTCAGAAAAAGAAGATGTTTGGTGAGGTTGCATGAGCGGATGCAAAAAAACTGAGATGCTGTTTGGTTGCCTGTATGAGCGGATCTGATCTACTAAACCCGAGAGGTCGACACGTGGGACCGCATAAGATACATCGCATCAACCCATCCAGATGGCCGTGAAGCTCATTTTGAGCGTATCCACCCATCCAGGATGAGGGCGTATTTTTGCATCCGCTCATGCAGGCTGCATCCACTCATACAGGCAATCAAACAGGCTCTTTCTCAGATTATACGGATCCACCCAGGTAGGACGAAGGAGATTCAGGCAACCAAACACACCCTAAGAAAATGGGAGCGCAGAGAACGAGAGCGATGGGAGTAGGTCATGTGCGACTGTGCAGAGTGAGCGAAGTATCTAATATTTTTTGCCTCGACCCGTATGCACGTATGTGGCTTAGCATTACACTAAAAAAATTACAAAGCTAATAAACACTTGATTTGTTGTTTTATCCAGGCATGTAAGAACCATAGGATGATTGGGCCGAATAGAAATTGCAGTGATTCTCAATATAAAAAGAAGCAATCGAATTGCCACACGAATGAGAGAGAGAGCGCACGAACCTGCTGCGGCTGCAGAAGAAGGATTTCCTTGAATGCCAAGTACCAGGAGGAAGAAAAAGGTGGCAGCCCTCACATCCATACTGCTGAGTGCCCAAACTCCCTAGTCTTCTCCTTTCTTCCTTAGGTTTGTCTAACTTTGTTTGCCTTGGTCAAAGAATTGCGTCACTGAGGATACACAGGATGACATCTTTATAGACTAAACAAACTGCAGTATTTAAGACCTGTAGGTTGGCAAACATGAGCATTCAAGTATATTTCTCATTGGGTATAAACTTAATATTGGCCATTAAGGTTGGGTGTACAAAAGTTTGACTAGAATTATTTGGCAACTTTATTTTTTCTTATACCGAGTTTTAATGCAATAATTAATATCGATCCATCGAGCTTAATATTGCAATTACTATTTGAAAGATATAAAGCAATTACAACACTCACATTTATTAATGTAAGGATTTGGGATTATCTTACAAGTAATTTGTGTGAACAATTAGGATTCTCAGGTTGGCTTTGCGACGATATAGAGATGATATTACTTTTTCTCAGGGGTAATGGGGCGTGTACATATTTTAGTCACTGCCAGGGAAAAAGATCTCGACGCTCCCTCCCGGTTTGCAAGAAAACCGAGAATTTGAAATTTTAAATGTTAGAATAAAAGGAGGATGCAACTATAGGCATGTTTCTTTCTAGCTTTTAAAACCGACTTTTAGCTTTTGTTACGGCATCTAACTTTCAAACTAGCTATTTTACAAACGAGTATCTCTCCATAATCTCTGCCGTAAATAGGTAAATTCAAACCTTTCAACAAAAAATCATAATCCACAACCACAAAATGAGGGTAAGCAACGGAGTTTAGGCCTAGGCCGTACGTGTAGGTTTGAACTCTAAAGCCAGTGCTTCTCTTGGATTATCCTTTTTCCGGAGTAAAAGTTAAATACTAAATTCAAACAATTTTTGTAGGACTGAAGAATGTAACAGAGGAGCTGGATAGTGCATTCTAATTTTTTCCTAAATATTAAACACTCCTTCACTCTAGTAGCTATAAAACTATGAAAATTAGAATAAGAAAGTAACACCAAACAAGCAAAATAAACATATGAAATTTTGGAGAAAAATCAGGGAAATCAGAAGTACCTTTGTTATAACTATGGTACTACCGAAAATCGAAAGTACATTTGTTACAATTGCGGTACTACCTTTCGTCGATGAACAGTGAAATCATCCTAAGTTCAAAAACTGAAATGGATGGAACCTTTGATTCGTAGATCCAGATGACATTAAATTTTACAAGAATTTTCTCTAGGTATTATGAACCTATTCTAACAAACGTTCTGAAAATCACGGTCAAAGTTGATACCTTTTTCAGTTTGAAGGAAAGATGCACCAAAATCGACTAAAACCCCAAACGGTAAACACAACTTGCTGGTGGGTGGATGATGACCAAGATAGCACTAGATGTATTTCCATATGTCACAGCAAGCTAGAACACTGAAGAACATGATCCAAAAACCCTTCAAACAATAAATCACTCGATGAGGTCAAAAACAAGCAAAACCAAGTTTCTTGAAGAGCTTGCTATCAAAGTATCTAGATAATAGGAGATTGATTTTATGAGGTTGTCTCCATCTCATTCACATCTTTGGCACAACAAGATCAAGAAGAGGGAAGAGAAGAGATCAAAACCAACCGAAACAAAAACAAATCAATCAAAATAAGAAATAGACATAGAAATCATCAAAGATTGATGTATTGCCACTTGAAGAGATAGGTTTTACAGCCACTCCACCTTGGAGGACAGAGAGCATACAAGGCACTCACTCTCAAACCCTAACCTTAGATATAAGAGCACTTGAGATAGGTTGGATGGTTAACTACATGTCTCCATCCTAATCCTCTTTTATAGGTGGGCAACCAGCCACCTTAACCCTTAGTGGATACTATCCACTTAGCACAATAAGAAAAACCCGTTAACCCCACACACATGGTTTTAACTAACACATGTTACTTATGCACACTTTTCAAAGCATATAAGCTCAAATCCGCTAAATTCATAGCCTTGATCCGCCTTGATCAAACCAACTCCACCTTGACCTAAACCGCTCTCCAACGCATTGCCCATGCACCGTGGTTTGAATCCAAGATGGTTCTGGTATTTTGTTCAAACTACCAAAATATCCTTTCTTTACCCGCTCATCATCCACCATTGCAAGTAATTGCCACGCTTGCCACATGTAAATGCACCGCTAGCTTGCCACGCATCGCCAGGTCTCTTCCACCCTAGTTTCATCGAACCATGGCTCACTTGGCCCGTGCAAGCTACATGTGCCATCCCGTCGTTTGAACTCGCCTTCAACATTTCCCGTCTTTCTCATGCCATGCTTGAACTTACCGTCTCACCCGGCATTCTCGATCGTTCTCGACCTCAACTCCATGATACTAGCCCCGATCCTTGTCGTTGACCACAGTTGACTCCAAGCAACCCTGCGCATCCAAAACAAAGAAATCATTTCTAGGCACAAGTTCTTCACAACTTGATCCATGTTAGCCAAAACATGTATCATGAAACCTTAATGCAATGACCTTAGTCAACCTAACTCAATCCATGATCCAATTTCCCTTAAACCCTGTTTTTCTAGGAAGATCGGTAGTACCGCACGCAAAATGCTGGTACTACTGCACTACAGTACTACCGCTCCCCAAATAGGTACTACCGCGCCTTGCAATCCCGAACTGGATCTCTCTGGAAAAAACGTACCACACCTCTTACTGGAACTATGGTTCGTGCGGTATGACCGTGCTCACAACGTCCGTACTACCGCTTTACGGTACTACTGCATAAATACTTACGGTACTTCTAATTTTCCTGACATTTCCAGAAAACAACCCAACTAAAATGCGATCTTTGCAAAAACACTTAACCACTCTACAAAACTTGCAATGGTTTATCACAACAATATCCTGGACCTTCTCACATGGTCCTTCAATCTCCCTCTTAACGAACCCATTGGCAATTCTTCAAAAAAAATGCAAATTGGAGGTGGTCTAGAAGAGTAAGGAAAAATTTTGCAAAAATAACTCCAAATGGTCAAAGAGGGTTGCGAAGAGATGAACATGACCATTTGAAACAGAGATAGATAGAAGCAAATGACAATTTTGCGTAGAAACTTCATATCCATCATAGAGTGTTGGGAAATCTCACTCTAGATCTAAAAGAAATAACAATTGTTCAATTTGAACTTGATCATGGTGAGAAAAGATGAAAAGCTCCAAATTAGCAAAAATTTACACAAAAGCTCTAAAACATATTCTAGATATGCACTTTTGACCGATCTTTCTCACTCTTTGACAATGGAGCCATGAAAATTATCCAAAGTGACTTTCCAAGGATTACACCAAGTCATAAAAAATAAAAGTGTTATCTAGATCATGGCAAAACATGTATAGCCAACCTAAAGCCACATAAGCAATGGTACGAAATCAAATAGATTCTTAACATGTCTAGGTGCTCAAGTTCATAATTTATCCAAGAGTATCCAAAAATGAGTCAGGCCATATCAATATGCTAAATGAAACTAAGAAGCTAGCATTATGTCAATTTAGAGGGCTACAACTTCAAAAAAATGAAACATTTCGTTCAAGCACTTGTATTACTTGCAATGTGAGCAAATTTAGTACATTTGGCATTATTCTTTGAAAGTTATTTTTGGTTTTAGTCAAGCTTCAACCATTTTTCACAAAGTTTTGTTTTCTTAGCCATGTGCTAAATCTCAAGCCTTATGCGACCACCCCAAACAAGAAGCTTAAGGAAGTGATTATGGTCATCCAAAAATCCCTCGAAGTTCATGTCTAGTGCAATGGCAAGCCATCTTATGGAAGAGAATTGGTGAGATCATTTTTTTACACAAAAAGAGATCATTTTGTATTTTCTTAACTTAGTGCAAGAACAAAGAGCTAATATTAACTCATGTTTCAATGTAGATTCAAGACTCAACTTAACTTATTTGATATAGCATGAATTATAAGAGGATTCAATAGAGAAAGATATAATTTAATTCAAGTTTTTCACATTTAAAGAACCTAGCATGGCAAGAGCTAAGTTACATATAGAAGGTCATGATAAATCTAGCAATCTAGCACAAGTCATGGTAAGATATAAAGCAGTTTTATCATGTCACATAAGGATGTATTTATATTACAATGCACATTGTTGGATTTAAATATGATGACATAAAGATTCCAGCTCTTCCTCAGCAAGTGAGTTAGTTTAGAAGCAATTTGGTTCAAGTTGAGTTATGTCAGCATTAAGTTCAAGAAAATCTCAAATGAACTCTTTTTAACCAAAGCCAAAAGCATGAGAGAAGAAGCTTGGAAAAACAAAGAAATGGCAGTCCTTAAAGCATAGATAGGACCGAAGGATTACTATGGCTTAGATTCGCTCTCATCTGCCCCATATGACTCTAGGACTATTAGCTGGTCATCTAAAACACATGAGAGTAAACACGTTCTTTGTCTACCCAAGGAGGCCCAACCCCTGCTAGACCTAAAAGAAGTAGGGAACTCAACCTAGTGAGAAGAGAAGCAACTAATAAGCAGTATCCTAAGTTCACAAGGTGAGAGGAAGAAATCTAACCAACTGAGAATGAGAACCATTCTATTTTATACTAGAAAGACTAACCCAAATGCACCCAATAAGCAAAGTGCAACATAATAAAATTTATATATAATATAGAAAGTACATAAGCTCCCCTCAGATTAAGCCATAAGGATAGACCACCCCAAGCTCGCTCTGCAAGGTCATGAACCTCGAGCATCTAAAGGCTTGGTTAAAATGTCAGCCAACTGGTGGACACTCTCCACAAAATGAAGCACTATGTCACCCTTCTTCACATGGTCTCCAAGGAAATGGTATATGATCTCTATGTGTTTGGTCTTGGAGTGCTACACTAGGTTCTTGGCAATATTAATAGTAGAAGTATTATCACAAAAAAGAGGAACACTATCTATGTCTAACCCAAAGTCCCACAAGGTCAAAACCAGTCAAAACACCTAACTACAGTAACTAGCGTCTCCAACATACCCGGCCTCTGCGGTGGACTGTGCAACATTAGACTACTTCCTAAAAGACCAAGAGACAAGAGAAGTGCCAATGAATTAGTAAGTGCCAGAAGTGCTCTTCTTATCTATGCTATAGGCAGCAAAGTCTGCATCGAAGAAGACTTTAAGGGAAAGACAGGAAGCAGAAGAGTATCAGATACCACAGTCTATAGCAACTCGAAGGTACCTGAAGATGCGTTTCATCGCCTGATGGTGAGAGGTGTAAGGAGAACCCTGAAATCGAGCACATAGACACATGGCGAAGTGTATGTATGGCCTTGAAGCAGTGAGGTATAGGAGAGAACTAATCATGGTGCAGTGCTCCTTCTGATCTACAGGCTCGCTATCCTCGTCAGGATCAAGTGTAGTTGAGGTCGCCATCAAAGTTGACACTGTCTCGCCATCACTCATGTCGAAACATCTCAGGAGGTTTCAAGTGTACTTGTCTTGATGCAAGAAGGTACCCTCTTGAGTCTGCTTGATCTGGAAGCCAAGGAAGAAGCTCGACTCACCCATCATGCTCATCTCAACTCTTCACTCATGACATCAGAAAATTGGGAAACAAGAGCGTGAGATGAGCCAACAAAGATAATGTCATCTAGATAAATCTAGATGGGTAGAAAGTCATTGTGGTACTACCGCTCCCCAAAGCGGTACTACCATACTCTGCAATTCCGAACTGGACTTCTCTGAAAAAATGTACCGCACCTGTTAGGAATAGTCTCACATGGATTGTGGGAGAGGAGCAAGCACAACTTATAAGTGTGAGGGAGCCCCCACCCATTGGACTAGTCTTTTGGGGGGAGAAGGCTCAATACCACTTATAAGGTTGTTGCTCTGTTGCTCCGTGGGCTTAGTTGTGTTCAGCCCATTTAAACCTGTAGCACCCGGTTGGACCTAGGCATGCGGCTAGGGTCCAAAAGTTGTAACAATTGGTATCAGAGCCCAGGTGCCTAACATCTCCATGGACCTCATGGTTGCAGAAGTGCCCAATCCATCACTGCTACAGACAACCCTATCACAAACGGTTCGGAAACGTCATCACAGACGGTTCCTGAACCGTCAGTGTTTAGGTGTCAGTGATAGTTGGTGGTTATCACAGACGGTTCCCGAGCCATCTGTGATAACTCACATTACAAACGGTCTTTATTACTAACCGTCTGTGACAGACGAGTATCACAGATGGTTGTTTATAAAAAACCGTCTGTGATAGTCTCGTATCACAGACGATTTTTGTAAAAAACCGTCTGTGGTATGAGTCTATCACAGACAGTTTTTTTATAAACAACCGTCTGTGATACTCGTTTATCACAGATGGTTAGTAATAAAGACCGTCTGTGATATTGTGTATATCACAGATGGTCTTTATTACTAACCGTCTGTGATATTGTGTATATCACATATGGTTAGTAGTAAAGACCGTCTGTGATATCATTCACACCACAGACGGCACTCTTTGAAACCGTCTGTGATATTGTATCACAGACGGTTTTTAACAACGAACCGTCTGTGATACCAAGTGCATCATCCATTTTATTTGCTGTTTTTTGGCTAGCCTCAGGATATGCTAGCCATACCCTCTGAAAGCAAGCAGATTACAGATAAATGACAGATATAAGTTAATTGCAACTCATAGTAAATTATAATAAAATTCGATACACAGATGAATGTAACAAACGGCCAGCAGATCACATACATATATAGAATGAAAATCGTTACACAAAATCTGACAAATGAATTCAATTGAAGGAATTGTTTGATTTGTACAATTGAATCCAATGTTTCAACATCTAATTATCACCATTGCCGGCGTGGAACTCTCCCCTCTTATTTATGACCTCTGCTAGCAAGAATTGGGAGATGATTGCACGAATGTCGACGAGATTGTCAAGATCATATGCACTTTCGTCGAAGTCCACCCGCTGTCACTATGAGCAATGTTAAGTCATTAATTAGCATGTGTGTGTAATATAAATACATATATATAATCAGAAAATAATAATTATTGGAAGGACCTGACAAACCTCTGGATCATTGATCTTAGTATCCATGATTTCCTTCATATGGCGGCAAACGTAGAATCCACATACGTTGCCCTGTAGCTGCTGGTGGCACTGCAAAAATAGAATTACATACATCGGTATTGTCAATTCTAGAGGCATTATAACAAAGTATGATATAGGATTGCTGTGTTGTAGCGGGTACCGAAAATCGCGTGTTGTGTCGTAGCGTGTCACTGGATTTGTCGTGTCTTCCTCCTTAGGCAACATAATCGGCAAACGCCCTACGTGATTCAAAAAACTTAGCCTCGACCGTGACAAACAAAAGAAATATTACAATAGAGTTATGTATGGAGGAAATGAGTTTACCTGTTAAGTACTTCTTGCACACGACTGAAGTCGTGGTTGCTCCTAAGGAGGGAATCAAGGTATATTACCTTGCTCCACTTTGGTACAATCACAATCAAAATCCAGTGATGCCTAGTCATGTGTGTCGCCATAGTGATTAATCCTAAGTTCATGCTGCATGTAAAGTACAAATGAAACATATGTGTGGCAACTAATGAAGCACTTACCCTTGGTTGAAGGGTACCATGACGTACTCCTTGTCGGTGTGAGCAATCAATCCCCTCATTATGTAACCTTGCACGAAGGATGCATCTGCGTTGATAGATTGCTTGGAGACCAAGTGAGGGTCGAGGAAACCCACCGGTCGTCGCGATCGCCGGATTTCTTGGATCATGTATCTATACATAAAGAAAGAGTAATGATATTTATCTATATAACGTGAATGTATTCATTGTACAATACACTTACAGTGTCCAGCATCGTAGAAGTGAGGCGTCGAGTTCGTCGAGATTGAATAGTAAGAATAAATCTTCGAATGTCACGACGATGTAGCCCGAGTCATGGAGGAAATGCGTCTCCTTATATTTCAGAGTGAATGCACTCTGTCGGATTCGCTTCATGTTGGACTTCTCCATGTACCAGGCATGCAATGTATTGCAAATCAAACCAAGCTGGGATAATTGTGACTCGGGCACCAACGACACTCCTAGAGTAAACTTCCATGACACGGGACGCGGCTTAATTTTCTTCGCATGAGCCTTGGAGGCCTTGGAGCCTCGCTTATGATATGTTCTCGGTGGCGTCTCGGCGGGAGCCGATGCAACAGACTTTACTGGATTTGGAGGTGGAGGTGGAGCCACCGGAGCCGATGTGCCAGGTCCAGGGCGACATCCCTCTTGGGCCACTGGATGTGAAGATTGTGGCACGGACATGTCGAGGACGATGTCCCTCTTGGGCCATTGAATGAATGTGTGGACGTCATCTCCTAATGTCTTAATCTCTTCGTTTGGGGGCTTCTCAAGAGGGACGGTCTTAAAAATATCATTAATCATGTCCACCTTGACCTTTATGAAACCGGTGTCTACTTGTACACCGTGCACCAGCGTCCCTGGCAGCAATGGATACACCATGCCGCGCCCAGCGTCAATGGGAATAGAGCCAATAAGCCTGACTTTGAGGCTGCAAGGCATGGGCTCCTACATAACGATACAAGAAGAGTTAAGGCGTCCACCAGAGAGATCTATGTACCATTCTAAAGAGGTACATTACTTGAATGTCATCAATAGGTAAGTGGCGTCGCTATGTTCAGAAATTGGTGTGGACGCGCAGCTACTGCGACGTTGAGGGGGACTGGGTACCGCAGTAGTAGGAGTGGGTTGCGATTGGTTGCGGACTTGTCTCAGTTCTTCCCGCAATGAATCTATCTCTCCTCGAAGTGAGGCAGTCTGCTCTTGAAGTGAGGCAGATAGTTGTTCCTCAAGTTGAGCACGAAGCTCCTATTTTATTTGTGCGCTGCGGTACGCCTTGGATCTCTTCCTACTCCTATATGTCTCGGAGTAATCTGGAAATCCGTGCCTCCAAGGTACATAAACCCCCATGCCTCGTGTGAGACCTGGGTGCTCCTTGTTTCCCAATGCCTGTGATAGTAAATCTATCTCTCTATATTCTTCAAAGGAGCCACGAGAAGATTCGGTAGTCAATGATTGCTGCAAGAGGCAATTAATCATGTTATTTTTGAACCCATGAAGTTCAAGAGGTGTTAACAACTATGTTGTTTAACATATTTTACGAGCGTTGGGACACTTCCTCATCTGCGGGTTTTGAAAGAGACACCAAGATGTTGTTGATGACCTCGCTCTTAACCGATTTAGGCGCTCGTTTGCGATCCCGGCAAATGGCGGAGAGGCCTCCGATCGGATTGCGACCTCATCCTGCATCCTCCATTGCGGGATTTTACCCGCGTACCCAGCAGTGCCAAGTCTGTGAGGGTGCGTGTTTTGTGACTGGAGAGCCTTGTGCATCGCACTTTGTTGTTCAAATTCGGTCGTCGTCTTCATCTGCACAAAGGCCTCCCATGTTTCCGGCGACACGAAAGGATACTTCGTGAAGGGCGTGACATCCTTGGACACGTACTTCGTCACAAGAGTGCTCTTAAAATTCTTCCATGCTTTTCCCATCGCGAGGAGCGCCGGCCGTTGCACGAGTCCCTGTACTTCTGCTGGGATCTCGAACGAATTTGTAATTTCCTCCCATAGCTGACTTTTATGATCCTTTGTCAAATCTTTCCAGCTTGCTATGGTGATGGGGACCCGTTGCCTTCCAATTATCCCGCAGGTAGTCTGAAATGATGACGCTGCTTTCCTCGGTTCCAGAGGGATCCCATTCGGAGAGACCACCGTGATGGTCATTCGGCCCTCTGGCCTTTTTTATACTCCTCGGCCACGTTTAGTTTTCGCAATCTTGGGAGCGTGAGACCCAGATGACGACGACGAAGACTATGTGGACGCCATCTCTCTTCTAAGAAAAAACTAACTGCAGTGAGCTATGGTCCTAGCTTGTCAAAGTTCTATGCATCAAGTGACACAAACCAGTGCATCAAGTTCATTGAACAAGATACATTGGAGTGTGTCACTTGCTTTATGCCCTTTGACAAAGTTCTAACGATTAACTAACTGCAGTGAGCTATGGGCCTTCCAACATGTGAAGCATATAACATGAGCATATAACATGTGAAGCATATAACACGTGAAGCATATAACATGAGCATATAACATGTGAAGCATATAACATAAAATACATGTGAAGCTCGGAGGGAGCGGCGTCGGGAGGGACCGGCGGCGTCGATCGGGAGGAAGCGGCGTCGGAGGGGCGTCGGGAGGGACCGGCGGCGTCGATCGGGAGGAAGTGGCGTCGGAGGGGCGTCAGGAGGGACCGGTGTCGGGAGGGACCGGCGGCGTTGGGAGGGAGCGGCGTCGGGAGGGACCGGCGGCATCGGGAAGGAACGGCATCGGGAGGGAGCGGCGGTGGGAGGGACCAAAACCTAGCTAGCAGGGGCGCTGCAAAGTGGAGACAAGAGACTGCGCGAGAGCGGACTCCGCAGACCTAGCTGCGGGTATTTAAAGATAAGTTATCACAGACGGTTCCTTAAACGAACCGCTGCGATAATATGGTATCCTGAGCGGTTCTATCGATATAACCGTGCGTGATATGCATATTATCACGACGGTTCTATAGATATAACCGTGCAGCGATATCCATATTATCACGCATGATTATATCGATAGAACCGTGCGTGATGTGTTATCACAGATGGTTTCTTTTGATAAACCGCTTTGTGATAGTTCACTATAAATACCGCAGCTAGCTAGGTTCCTATGTCATTTACAATTACAATATGGAACATAGATACATTTATGAAAAACGCAAGCATAACCATAAATATAACTATTTCTTAGTTCCTTAATCATTTTACAATTACAATAGAACATACATACATTTATGAAAAACACAAGCATAACCAATATCATTTATTACACTTTGGCTATATCATTTTAAATAAAGCCCTTCACGATGATCGACACGCATATAGCTTGCTTCATCGCCTTGTTCTTCCTCGAGCCTGATGTCGTCTCCGAATGGAGGCAAATCATCAAATTGATTGTACTCTTCCTCATCCACAACATTCTCAACCCCGACAATCCTTCTTTTTCCCTGAAGAACTACATGGCGCTTCTTATTTGCCGGGTCGGTTACATAAAATATTTGAACAACTTGCCTCGCGAGTACGAATGGTTCGTCTTTGTATCCTACACATTCGAGGTCCACGGTAGTGACGCCATACTTGTCAACCTTTACACCCCGTGGGAGTTGGACCCAACGGCACCGAAATAAAGAAATTTTGAAAATTACGTAGTCAAGCTCCCAAATCTCCTCTACAAGCCCGTAGTACGAGCTTGGGCCAGCGGTACTGCCGTGCGCATCATAGGCATCTATGCGGACACCTGAGTTCTGCACTGTGCCCTTTCTATCTTGATCTGTTGTATAAAATGTGTAGCCATTAATGTCGTATCCTTGCCATGTCACAATTGTAAATTTTGGCCCTTTTGCCAACCATTGTAGTGTTTCACTTGACGACCTCCTAGTCAATTGCGCCTTGAACCATTCGTTGAACTGACGGTTGTGTTGTCTCGTGATCCAAACTTCTGACTGGCCTGCGTTCTCCTAACGTAGCATGTCCTTGTGCTCTTCAATGTATGGGGTTACTTCAGTCATGTGTTGTAAAACCATGAAATGGGCTTGAGCATACGTATTTTGATCCGGAGTTATTGCTTTCCTCCCGATAGTCCCGATACCCTCTAGCCTCCCCTCGTGACGAGATAGAGGTACACCTATCGGCTCTACCTGAGCCATGTAGCCGATGCAGAATTCAATGACCTCTTCTGTTGTATAACCTTTGATGATGCTACCCTCCGGTCGAGATCGATTGCGTACATAGGACTTCAGAATTCCCATGTACCTCTCGAAAGGGTACATATGACGTAGAAATACGGGGCCGCATATTTTTATCTCTTTCACAAGGTGGACAATGAGATGGACCATGATATCAAAAAATGATGGAGGGAAATACATCTCTAGATGACATAGAGTTGTCACCACCTCGGTTTGCAAAGTATCTAGTCCATCCGGATCAATGACCTTCTGAGCAATTGCGTTGAAGAAATAACATAACCTTATGATTGTCACTCGAACCTTGTTCGACAAAATACTTCTAATTGCAACAGGTACCATTTGTGTCATTAGCACATGACAGTCGTGAGACTTCATACCAATTAATTTTAAATGTTCCATGGAAACAAGTTTCTTCATGCTTGTGGAGTGACCGGATGAAACTTTCACACCATGTAAGGACTGGCACAGTTCAGTTCTCTCGGACTTAGACAGAGTGTAGCATGCTGGGGAAGGTATGTCCGGCCTTTATCGATCTCTATCGGTGCTAACTCGGTCCTGATGTTCATAGCGAGCAAGTCACGCCTTGCGTTAACACCATCCTTTGTTTTATCAGGAATGTTCGGTAAGAGACCAATCAAACTGTCACATACATTCTTCTCTATGTGCATGACATCGATGCAATTGCGAACTTCTAAGTGCTCTCAATAAGGCAAGTCCCAAAATATTGACCTCTTTTTCTACATGTTCTTCCTCAATTTACGTCCTTTCCAAACACAACATTTATATCCTTGACCATATCATACACCTCTTTCCCGCTAAAAGGTCTTGATACTGAGTCATCCTCTTTTTTTCCGTCAAATTGTTTCTTCATCTTGCGGTATGGGTGATACTTTGGAAGGAACCTACGGTGACGCATGTACACAGTTTTTCGCGAGTTGTTCAACCACACACTCTCGGTATAATCTAAGCAGTGCGGACACGCTTTGGCTCCTTTTATACTCAACCCTGACAGGTTACCAAGGGCAGAAAAATCATTAATGGTGCAGAACAACATGGCGCGTAGAGTGAAGTTCTCTCGTTTGTCCGCATCCCATACATGTACCTCTTCATTCCACAGTATTGCAAGATCTTCCACCAATGGGGCTAGGAACACATCAATATCGTTGTCAGGTTGCTTCGGCCCTTGGATAAGCAGTGACATCAAAATATATTTCCGCTTCATACACAGCCAAGGAGGAAGGTTGTACATGCACAGAGTCACGGGCCAAGTGCTATGTCACGCTCATGTTACCAAAAGGATTCATTCCATCGTACTCAACCCAAACCTTATATTTCTCGGTTCCACACCGAAATCTACAAACATCCTATCGATGTTCCTCCACTGGGCAGAATCAGCAACATGTCTTATCATTCTGTCTTTCTTACGCTGCTCGTAGTGCCAACGCATCAATCTTGCATCCTTGCGGTTTGCAAATAAACGCTTCAAACGGGGGATTACAGGAAGATACCACATCACCTTAGCAGGAGGTCCTTGCTTCACCTCGATGCCCTTCCCATCATCAGAGTCATTTTTACGCTTGTATCGGGATGCTTTGCACACCGGACAAACATGTAAGCTAGCATACTCTTTACGGTACAGGATACAATCATTCCGACATGCATGTATTCTTTCTACTTCCATTCCTAATGGACAAAGAATCTTCTTGGCTTGGTAGGTGGTTCTCGGCAACACATTTCCCGTTGGAAGCATGTCCACTAGGAGACCTAATAATGCCGTGAAACTCTTGTCGGACCAACCATTGCTTGCCTTCAATTTTAGCAGTTCTAGAATTGATGACAACCTCGTGTATTGCAGCTTGCAGCCCGGGAATAAAGGTTTCTCCGAGTCCTCCATCAAGCCCTCGAATTTACCAAACTCTCTCTCACTATAGTTCCCTTCTGCATCACGTAACATCTGATCCAGATTGTCATCCTGCGACCTATCCTCATGATCGAAAGAACAGTCCACAACTGGCATATCGTTGTCTCCCTCGACTATGTCATAACTACCTTCTTGTGTACTCTTCTCTTCACCGTGACTGGTCCAACATTTGTACCCTTTTCTGAAACCCCTTCGAATCAAGTGAGCTTTAATCTGCGCTGAGTTGCTAAACATCTTGAGATTATCACAATCAATACATGGGCAATACATATATTTCATCCCCTTCTTCAACATATCCAGCTTGACCGCCCTTCTAAAAGCAGACACGCCAGTAATGTACTCTGCACTCACACGGTTATCAATATACATCGAGCTTCGGTCCATCTACGCTACACAAGTGACAAATGGGTGTCAAAAATGATTATTACGCCTACTACTAACCTCTGATCAGATCACTAAGAATGTTAAGTAATTGAGTACTAATCTCTGATCAGATCACTAAGAATGTTAAGTAATTGAGTATACTAACCTCTGATCAGATCACTAAGAAGACGGTGATATTTTTTCACCCCCAACTCCCTAAAGCCGGCCGCCTTGCTCCACCGATGCAACGCAATGAAGACAGATCGGTGTCGACATCCTTCAAGCAAGTACGCCAAGTAATTAATACTACGCAGAATATCACAGACGGTTCCAACCACAAACGGTCTGTGAAAATGATATATCACAGACGGTTCGTATTAAGAACCGTCTATGAATTATCACCGATGGTTATTAATATTAACCGTCTGTGATACAAACAATATCACAGATGGTTCAACTTAATAACCGTCTGTGATTGTTGCCTATCATAGACGGTTCGCATAAATAACCGTCTGTGATAGTCTAAACATTATCACAGACGGTTCTTAACACGAACCGTCTGTGATGTCCATAATATCATAGACAGTTCGAAATACCAACCGTCTGTGATTTATGCATATCACAGACGGTTCGTATATAGAACCGTCTGTGATAGTTCACTCTGTACGCAAATAAGCAATAAAATAATGTTACCCATGCCCTCTAGAAAGAAGATAAAAACAAGCAAATACAGAGGCAAACACAACAACACATTCAGATATATTACAGCTAAGAACGAACCCTTCATGGCACGACGGTGCAGCTGAACAAGACACACTTACGACACTTACGGCAAGAGTGTGTTGTCCAGTCGCCCGCCGTGCAGCGACGGAGGCGCTAGCTCACGGCAGTAGTCGGCGTTGTGGAGGAACAAACAAAGACAGAGGCAAGCACAACAACACATTCAGATCAATCTATTACAGGATAACAAGCTAACGAACCCTTCATGGCACAACCGTGCAGCTGAACAAGACACACTTACGACACTTACGGCAAGAGTGTGTTGTCCAGCCGCCGGCCATGCCATGACGGAGGCGCTAGCTCACAGCGGAGGGGAACCTAGCTAGTGGATGAACTCACGCGTGACTAGTACCGGTGGAAAGGTTGATGAGAAGTTAATAATAAGGGTCGAGCCGTGGGAGGAACTGGTGCCAGCCATTCGATGCGGAGAGAATGGACGGATGAGATCGAAATCCTGGGTATATGCCAATTATTGGTAACATTTGCTTATCACAGACGGTTATTTACACGAACCGTCTGTGGTGCATACTATCACAGACAGTTAGTGTTAATAACCGTCTATGATTGTGCTTATCACAGACGGTTCGTTAATAGAACCGTCTGTGATAGACCTCCACAAACGCAAGCACAGCAACACATTCAGATCATCAAATTGATTGTCCTCATCCACAACATTCTCCACTCCGACAATCCTTCTTTTTCCGACAAAATTCAAGGCAATTTTATTACAAAAGTGCAAAAAAAGACATTCCAACTGAATCATCGCTACTGGCGTACGTGATCCAGAGACCAGAGATGAAGAAAAGAAATGGGAAGAAGCAGATGGATAGTCGCTCAAGAAGAAGCGCCACCAAGAATGCAGGAATGTCTTTTTTTGAACTTTTGTAATAAAATTGCCTTGAATTTTGCAGGAAAAGAAGGATTGTCGAGTGGACATCACATCTCGGCAGAGTCGGCATCGTCGAGAAACATGCAAATACAGAGGCAAGCACGACAACACATTTAGATCTATTACAGGATAACAAGCTAGTGAACTCTTCATGGAACGACGGTGCGGGTGAACAAGACACACTTACCACACTTACAGCTATATATGCTCACAGTGGATGAACTCACGCGTGACTAGTACCGGTGGAAAGGTAGATGGGGCGTTATTTATAAAGGTCGAGCAGAGGGAGGAACTGCTGCCTGCCATTCGATGTGGAGAAAATGGATGGGTGAGATCGAAATCCTGGGTATACGCCAATTATTGGTGACCGTGATTATCACACGCCAATTATTAGTGATATGTGATTATCACAGACGGTTATTAACGCGAACCGTGTGTGATAATAAATATCACAGACGGTTCTTAATATGAGTCGCTGCGTGATGTTTCATTATCACGACGGTTTGTATTACTAACCGTCAGCGAAAGTTCCTGACGATTATTAACATGAACCGCTCGCGATCTCTAAAATTATCACGAGCGGTTCGATTAATAATCGTCGTGATATTTTCACAGATGGTTATTAACATAAACCGTCTGTGATAATTTTAGACATCACAGACGGTTCGTGTTAATAACCGTCTATGAACTTTCACAGACGGTTAGTAATACGAACCGTCTGTGATGTCTCATTTATCACAGACCGTTCGTGTTAATAACCGTCTGTGAAAATATCACTGACGGTTGCGAGTATAAACCGTCTGTGAAAGTTTAATCACAGACGGTTCCGTATAAACCGTCTGTCATAAGCTTTATCTCAGAACACTTCGTGTTTCGATCGTCTAATTAACGTCTCTCGATCGTTATACGAAGCGTCTATATCATTAATGTTTGGGTATACGAACCGTCTGTGCTAAAGGTTAAATATGCGCGCTAATCCGGTATCTTCTACGTCGTACAATATGGCTTCTACTATTCTTGTGATCATCTCCTTCCTCTCATCTGCTCATCAAGAATTGTTCGCCGAACCTTACACAAGCGGCCAGCAATTTGCATCCGAGCGCTTCTCCGCACACGTCCCGCTCTCCTTCCCCGACTTTCTTGCATCCGTCAGCTCGACCTGATCATCCGCCATCGACGGAGGCGTCTCGTTGCCGCTCAAGAAAGGGAAACAGCCCTTTCCCTGGTTCTTCTCCACAATGTGCGCAAAGCGGAAGAAGCTCTACACGCATTGGAGAGACTGATGGATAGCCTTGCCGATCAAGCAGAAATGGCAGATTCTGAGGAATCTTTTCATACTATCCTCTACGACATTATGGGCTATGCTCC
The DNA here is from genome assembly GCA_036346575.1 of Dendrocalamus sinicus. Lineage (NCBI taxonomy): Eukaryota > Viridiplantae > Streptophyta > Magnoliopsida > Poales > Poaceae > Dendrocalamus > Dendrocalamus sinicus. The sequence continues at coordinate 12,424,437 of CM070669.1, read as the reverse complement.
TGATTATTTGCCCAGGCTGGAGGAGGAAGTGCTGAGGATAAGGACAATCTTAACGGCGTTCGAGAAGTCAGTGGCTGATCCTCCAAGTCCCAAAGTCGAAGAAGAAGCGTACGAAGCCCAAAAGATTACAATCTGGGAAACTCTTTACCTGTGCGACTTTTGTAATAAATTTGCCTCTAAATGAAATTAATAAATTTGCCTTTAATTTGTGATCTCTTGTCTCAATAGTTACGTATTAAAGTTATTAGAAGCAATGTGTACTTATATATTAACCTCGATCATGAATGAATATGACAGACAAAGGGACATCACGAGCATGTTCTTGTCAAAACCGTCAGTGAACATTCACAAACGGTTCTTAAGAAGAACCGTCGTGATAGTCTACACAACACGACATGCTTTTAATAAAACCGTCAGGATACTTTAGTATCACGGACGGTTCATCGATGAAGGACCGTCAGGATACTCGACCACTAACACAGACGGTGTCCAAATTAAAACCGTCTGTGTTAGTGTCAATCACAGACGGTTTTGTCAAACCGTCTGTGATGTAGCCGTCCAGTATAGCCTCTTTTGTAGTAGTGCATGTGTGAGGGGGAGATTGTTAAGAATAGTCTCACATGGATTGTGGGAGAGGAGCAAGCACAACTTATATGTGTGAGGGAGCCCCCACCCATTGGACTAGCCTTTTGGGGGGAGAAAGCCCAATACCACTTATAAGGTTGTTGCTCCGTTGCTCCGTGGGCTTAGTTGTGTTCAGCCCATTTAAACCTGTGACACCCGGTTGGACCTAGGCATACGGCTAGGGTCCAAAAGTTGTAACAGCACCTTTTACCGGAACTATAGTTCATGCGGTATGATCGTGCTCACAACGTCGGTACTACCAAATAAATACTTATGGTACTTCCGATTTTTCCGACATTTCCAGAAAACAGCCTAACCGAAATGTGATCTTTGCAAAAAAAAACTTAACCACTCCACAAAATTTGTAATGGTTCATCATAACAATATTCTAGACCTTCTCATATGATCCTTCAATTTTGATCAAAATTTTCCAACAAGTAATCGGAGAGGAACACAATATATATGCAGCCATTAGTAACTTATTCTCGCCCAATATTAATCACATGCGACTACTCTAAAAATGTCCTTGAAACTGGTAATTTTAAATCACTTTCAGTTTCTGCAAAGAACTACAAGACTGCAAGATTGGACACAACTGGTGCAAATCCATCGTGGATCAATATACTTGAAATTCGATGAGAGAGAGAGAGAGAGAGAGTGGGCCTGAGGAGCACATGAACCTGGAAAAGTAGGATTCACGAGTAACGCAAGTACTAAGAGAAAGCAAAGAGTAGCATTTCTCCCACCCATAGTTGTGAGCCGAAACTTCAAGGATAGCCCTTTGCTTTCTCTAATGTGTGGCTTGGTCTATTTTCGTATGCTATGGAAAAAAATATTATGTCATAAGAGGATAAATGGTGATACCTCTATAGACTTTTTGAGAAAGACAAAAATTGGAAATACAATCGCCTTCGTGGTCGGCACAATGGACATGGACACCTGATCACTAGTTTAACATATACAATTTTTCCCCCCTTCAAGCTCTGTTCATTAAATTTTGGCTATAATTAATTAGGTAAATGAGCAAATCTTCCATATCTTTTTTAGAGGAAGCAAATGTTCCAAATCTAATAGCCTTCATATTGGCTATGACGTATTTATATCTTGGTCGAGAAAAATATGATGCAATTATACACGCACATTGAGTGCATGACAATGAAGGCATGACAGATAAGCTATAATCCATGACGTTTTCATTTGATAGCTTTATATATAGTCAATTAATTAGCAGATAGAAGCTAACACCTTGGAATGGAAATTTACAAACCCCCGTGTGCCATACTTTTTGGTTCTTACCCCCTAGTTTCATATCGGGAGGGGTTTTGTTCTGATGAATTTATTGAGGTAAAAAAAATTAGTAAAGGTGGCTGATAGCACCGTTGTCGTGAAACAAATATATCTAGAGACTAACTTGAAACATATAGTAGCAAATGTGTTTGAAATGGAAAATACTTATCGAATTAAAATTAATTATAGCTTGTACTATGTATTGATATAAACAAATTTTGAGCAGTGTTTCTATGTTTTACTGTTTAACAAGAGTAGCACTAATTTCAAAGCAAATAAAGAGGTAAGTAATATCTATTCATCATTCTTTGTGTTTTAAAAATGTGCAAATTACTATTAACAAAAGCATAGAATCACCTCTCACAAATTTATGGATTTTATGGCATCGTGCATGGTGGGCGAGGAGGGTCATGGCTAGGTCGGTTAAGGGCAGGGTGGGGATCGACACCTGTTAATAAAACCCCTCCTCTAAGCCAGTGAGAATTGCTTAATATCATATGGTTGAACACCTCCTTTGACAAAGATAAAAACATGTAAGTGCAAACGCATTTATGATGTAATTGTGCAATCCGGCTTCAGTTGGGGCGTCAAATCAAACTGAAAAATTATGGGAAAATATTGACAATAGAACGTATTTGGGTAGGACCGGAGAAGGCTTTTCTTTTAGAGGGTGAAGATAATTGGCTAGTGTGGTCACTGGTTAGGGGATCAAATCCCGTAAATTCACACAAACTAGTAGAGTGTCCGTGCTAACGCTACGGCGGCATTTGAGAGATGCACATGAAAACAACCAAATGACAATATTGTTTCCTTGCCCGTGCTAACGCTACGGTAAAAATCAAAAAGACTATATTTCTTAATTTTGTTCCGGAATAACATGTCTAGTACCAGCACCAGTTACAAATCCTGCCTAAAATACATGTATACAGCAATTCAGCAAATGCTATCCCTTTCCTCACTCCTCACCTGAGAGAGAGATGGATTAAACAGAATGTCAGGAATCTTGAATATATCCGCACCAACTTCAATAGTTCTGTGCAGATATAAGATAAATAAGTTACAAGCTCTTAAACAATACAATGCACAAAATAAAATATTTGCCACAGAATTACAGATGAATGCGGGGAAAAGTGGAGATATATCAGTGCATCCCACCACCCTCTTGGCGCAGCATGGGGCAGCTGACCTCAAAAACCATGCAAATGGCCATGAAAATTCTAAAATGATTGGAATACAACAGGTCATGAGATGATCTACCAATCTACAAAATATCCATTTATGTTGGAAGGGAAAAAATGATAATTCTCAGTAAAACAGTAACTTCTCAATTTTTCCCTTTAATTTTTAGACTTCCTTTTAACTGAATTTGAGTTGAAATTTTGTGGCGTGGTTTATTGCTTTTATGTCAATATTGTCAATTAATTTGGTGGCATGCCATATTAATTTCATTTAATAGTCAACTTCTTTTTGGAATTTTTCATGACCATTTGTATGGTGTCTTGAGGTGGTATGGGTGGATGCCTCGCACGCTTGTGCAGACAAGTAGCCCATATTCTTTATCTAATTGGAGAGGAACTGACTAAAAACGAAATAAAACTATTCATCTTACAAAATAAATCTGTGGCCAAATAAGTTAGTTATCATAGGTATCCAACTTACCGTCCATCTGGAAGCTCATATGAAGTTGTAGGAACATTGGCATATGCCACTTCTGCATGAAAACAAAGCAGGGAAAGTAAACAACAGAGCGTAAAAAAGAAAATAAAGCAAGAGAATGCTTAAAACTAAAAGGCATAAAAGCCGGGTCAAACCAGTCACTAAAGCAAACATAATTTATGTTGCAGAACATAAGATACGCATAAAAGTAGACAACTATTTGGTGGTAGTATTCATATAGAGATTCATTGATGGTTTGAATAAATAGACATTCCTCATTGTGTGTATAGGTAATTAGTAATTACATAAGGTGGAAAGTGGAAACACAATTAATCAAGCTTGTGTATTAATAATAGAGCACAGTTAAACATGCACATAAAGTAATAGCTAGCACAAAAATATTGTATTTATTTATATTATACCATCAAAGGCAGTATCTGGAACTCTGCAAACGGACTCCTTGATGTCACTAACAATAGCTCTCTGTGATACAGATGAAGCATCACCATTAGGGCATCAAGACAAAATTAAACAATACAAAACAAGAACCAAAGATTCTTCAATGAACATACCATGCAGTACAACCTGTAACTCTCGGTTGTGTTTGGATAATCAAGATCTACAACCTGAAAAGACAAACATGGAGTCACAAAATTACGGATGGTATTCCAATATCTCACGGAATATCAGCTCCCTTATATCTTCCTTTGTCACTCTTCTTCGCTCAAACTCAAACTCCATTTTTGTGATTGGCTGACTGGATGGTTCTCTCTCAACCTTGGCGAGCCCTTTGAAGTATGGATGAGCCAATGCCTGACATAAATCACATGTTTCCAAAGAAATATCACAATTTGCCCCCCACAATAAACTGAATATATGAGACTTGGCACTGCTGACATAAACAGAAATGTACAACATTTAAATACAACATCAAAACTATAGTTACCTCTTCAGCAGAGGTTCCACTGCGTGATGCGCTGCATGGCGGCGTAGCCTCCCGTCGCGAACGCTCGGAGCAGATTGAATCATGACTATGGGTTTACTGCAACTTTGAACGCATGCAAAACTGAATAACCAGGGAATGTCAAAGGAGAAAATATGCATTCTACACATCCATAGATTCAGTCATTTTCTCTCTTTTCATAGCTACTGAAAAGAACGTATCGATCCTGGAGACGTAGCAGTGGGATGCTGCTCCATCTTCACCTCCAAAAGCAGAACACAAGTACACAACATCACATGAGAAGAGATTTGGCCAAGTGCTCTCTTGTCGTTGTTAGGGCTTGAACTATAGTCTGCATGCGAAAGCAATAACCCATAAGTTCATGTAAAGCAAACAATAACGTTCGGTTGAAAAGATCACGGCTGCAACCTACCGCTCAATGAGTGATGTAGCACCACCCTCTACTCCATGGTGACACCTTTTCATATATCACACTTCCTTCCGTTTCAAGGACAATCTGTGCAACCATTCAAGAATATAAAGCATAATTAAGCAAATAATTACAAGTTGCTACGATCGTGCTATTACTCATATGTCTAAGCTCACCAAAGACTGCTAAATCACTTTTATATTTTAAAATGTAAAAAAACAAGGGAATGAGAGGTTTGTTTTATTCATGACCTTAGCAGGTCAGCCATTATTCATTTATCAATATTTTTCCACCTTGCAAAAGGTAACTTTGAGGTATACAAAACCTGTTTCTTAACTTTAAGACAATCTGTAAATGCAACCATTTTTTGAAGTACAGTGCTAATAGAATTCTTTCGTCATGGCTCCATTCCGAAGACCGATGTTATCATGAATAGGCGGATGAGCGGGATCAAGTGATTTGAAACAATTGAAGAAAAATATATGTACAACAAAAGAAATCGAACCGTTAACAAAAGAAATAAGAACCGTTAACATCTAAGAAGATTAGGATTTACCCTCCATCAACAATTTCATCAAGGCATAATAGTATCGATCCAGATTTTGAGTGTTGTTCTTTTTCAACGATATTTCGAAACCAACAAGATGGGAAACATATTCACATGCAATCGATATTAACCTAACAAAATAAACAATAGTAGAAAAGAGTATAATAAAGTAGATTGAGAGTAACTTTGAGAAGAAGGTCAACGACATCATAGAGTCCTCAAGAATGATGCTAAAATAAGCTCATTTTCCTCATCTCCTCCAAGTGACGAAAAAATGCAGGTCTTGGATGAACTTATACACAACAATGTGACCGTTAAACATTACAATCTCAGCTGTAAAGGGGGAAACAGATAAATGGATTACTTGGACCTGATGAAGAGTGCGTAAAATTTTCAATACAGATCAACGAAAGTTTGAGACACCACTTCTTACATTTAGCGAAAAACTAAGGCAAGTAAATTGCAAAACTGTCCAAGCTCATCTTCAGATCAGTGAGTACAGTGGAAGAAAGTACAAGCCGTACTTCAGCCAGGGCTGAAAAAAATATGTTCTAGATTACTTTTCACATGCCGTACCAAAGGATATGAGGACAGAACAATAGAATATAAAGGAATAGAGATAAGTAGATCATTGTTCTTATATAAGCAATTAAGTTGTGCAAAAGAAGCAATTAATAATAGTATTAAACATCGCCATGGCATTTGCTCTTTTCAAAATTAACGTAGCAGCATATTTCTAATCCAAAGAATTGGAAAAATAAGAGGTGTGTGGTTAACATCTAAGAAAGATTGATCGGAAATGGTTGTCTGTTCTCAGGACAGAATACACAGCCCCATGAACACATCAACATATTTCATTTATGTAATTAACCAACAAGTGTAATAAACATATTAAAGACACGATGGTGATAAGCGGCGTTCTTGAACAAGCACCGGCTTGTACAAACACATATGGAAAAAGGACAATTTTGTTTGTATCACACGTCAATGCTAGATATCAAATGCATGGATTTATTATGTACTCCACATTGGACTACCAAAAGCTAACACTCATCATCACATATTCGCATAATTGACTGCTTGGTAATGTGTGGTGAGTACTGGACATACATAAGCACATAACAATTTAGACATATGGTAATGTGCAGTGAATACAGTACATGCATGCTAACAGATGTGGAAAATGATGCTTTGTTCATGGTCACACCTTCAAGAGATGTTCATCATTTATGTCACAGCTACTGTTACTAATATTTAGAGCTAGGTATCATGTAGAGCATAGATTAATTATAAGATATTTGTCAACTACAAAAGTTCTTTTATTTGTAAATGTACCATACCAGTATGCAAAAAAAAATGTAAAAACATTGTTTAAATAAAAATAGGGTCATGATCCAAGAACGATTGGAGTTACAAACCTGGTTATCGATCCGGATGTTGAGAGCATCGATATTGGTTATGCTCCCATCATTTCCAGCTTCATGAGCTATTGCTTCTAACTACCACAAGAACCATATATAGCTGATAGGGTTACATGAACGTATACAAAAGTTAATGCAGCATACAGTATGTTCAGTTGAGCTAGATAAAAAAAAGCAAGTGATTGCATACCAGTCCCTTGTAGAATGCAATCTGTGGCACGGTATACTTTGATCCAAGCTTTGATTCTTCGTCAGCAATGTTATTGACCACTCCATAATACACCATTCCATCATATGCATGCTCGTAACTCAAACTGCAAGTACGCCAGCTCCTTGTTGATCTTGAGGAGTATATCATTGAATAGTTGCTGATGAGTGGCTGCAAGCCATGATACGAAACATAAATGATTGGACACAATAAGTTCGCAAACTGAATTAGGAAATTTTGCACCTGCATGATATATGTTCGCTAAAATACTCTTCTTTTATAATTTGTAAGATACATGATTGAACAATAAAGCGGATGTCGTGAATCAAGAGATACAAAATTCACATGCAAAAGAATCCAAACGAAGACCATTTATTTGAGATAATCAGAATAGGCAAGTCTTAACTGATTGAGATAATCCACGCCCTGAACACCACCTCGCCGTAAGCCACCACCGCGGCCGCTTGACTTCCATCATCCCCACTGCACTCGACGAGCTCCACCCCTCCTCGGCGAGCCTCTCGCGACCAGAGCACCTTCGCGAGATCTTCCTCCCCTTCGTCTTTAGGAAGAGCGGCGACACGGGCAGCCGCAGCAGCAGCATCTTGAAGTCGGAGATGCTCCTGCCGGCATAGTCGAGAGCGCAGCGCCGCGCGAGCGCGAAGAGGCGCGGAGGAGCGGCGGCATTGGAGCCGAGGTGGCGCCGGGAGAGGAGGTAGGGCAGGTCTGCGCCACGAGCGCCTCGCGGCGGCGCGGGCGCGCCAAAGCAGCTCAGCGGCGGTGGCGAGCGCGCGAGGCCGGTGGTCGGTGGCGAGGAGGCGAGGCGGTCGTGCAAGAGCGTGAGAGGCGGAGAGATCGTCCCAGCGCGGCGGGTGGGAGGGGTGAGTGAGGAGGAGGTGGAGGAGGACGGCGGCGTCGTGGGGGGAGGAGCCGGACCCAGGGTCAGAGGAGAGAGTTGACGCTAGGGTTTGGGGGAGGGAGAGGAGGATAGGGTGGGAGGCTGGGAGAGAGTGGAGGAGGTGCTTGAGGCGGGGAGGTGCTCTGAGAGTGACGGAGGCGGCGGTGGAGGAGAGGAGGGTGGCGGCGAGGGTAAGGATGTCGGGGGCGGAGGAGTAGGCGGGGTCATCAGTGGCGGCGGCTGAGAGGCGCGGGATTGGGCGCGGAGGGCGTGCTCGGGTGGAGGCAGCGTCGGGGGCATGTGGTGGAGGGGTACTGCAGATCCATTGAAGGATGATCGTCGGATATGGTTGGGTAAGGAGAGAGAATGGAGGAGAATAAATCTGGTGCGGACGTTTTTATGATGGTGTAATTATAGGTGCATATTGTGGTGTGGACGTAGTTAAGGTCATGACTGTGGAGCAGGTAATTGTTGGGTGGATGTAAAATAATTTGAACTGGTGGATTATTAGTTTAGATTAGATAATGCATCCATCACATGGTTGGTTAAAATAGAATTCTGGTCACCTGCCAAAGAAACCAAGTACTACACTGCTAGGCTACGCTAGGGTTGGTAGGGTTAGACGGCTTTAACTTGTAAATCCACAAGGCAGTGTTTTCCCAAACTTCAAAAGAGAGAGAAGGATTTGGGAGGCGATGCCAAACATTACGGGAGGCTTGAGGCCAGCACTAGGAGGCAGCCTCCAGCTCTGGAGTCCAATGCTATATGTGGAATAAAAAGTAGAAGAAAATGACGTTACAGAAACCATGTGTGTCGTGCATCTGCTGATCAGCCCACCATCCTCGATGCCTCCGTCTACCGCCGAGCTAGCCGCACTACGGAGCTCACAATCACATACGCCAAGATATACCGCCAACGGAGCCGTTGTCCGTCGCGACCTGCTGGATCTGAATTCTTTCACGTCGTGAGGACTTGGAGCGGTGCTTCTACTCACCGCCACTTCAGTCTTTGGCCTAGAGCTCCCAGTGCTCACCTCTATCGTTGGGAGTCGCAGGCCCACCGGATCTGGCCGAAGTAGTGAGCCCGCCAGATCTGGCTAGAGCAACCTAGATCTAGACAAAACCGTCGCTCAAAGGACCTCTCCATCGTTACTGTTAGTAATTTTACTGCATCTTCAGTATGTTTAGCACTGCATGTTCTTTTGTGTTTTATCTGCATAGTCGGCATTGGGTAGCTTACATTCTGGAAGTCATAGCAGTAGAAAGCAGGGTGTTTTCTGTTTGTTTTCAATAGTTCGGTCTGAGCTGGTGCGGCATTCTCGGATCTGAGTGAGATTCGGCCCAGTAGATGCATGTAGCCTCCTTCTGTATTCAGAGTATAAATAAGAAGAAAACTGAAAAGCTGCAGTTCTGTTGCGCAGCACAAAAATCGCATCTGTTAAACTGAACCAGTTTCAGAACTCTGCCTCTCCACCGAAAAGCTGAAGCCTGACGGATACTGTTTATTGTCCGGCACGGTTTCAGAGTTAAGTTTCTTTTCTGTTTTCACTGGCTGCAGAATTCAGAGTTTCGGTAGCTTTGCTAACAGTTACTCGTGCCGCCACCAGCAGTGGTGAGTCATCAGCGATGAATCGGTCGTAGATAGCAGAGAACGGGGTGGTGGCGCTGTTGGTTTGGAGAAACGCAGAGACCAAGATGAAGGAAACAGAACGGGTGAGAGCTTGGAGGTCACCCAGTGCATCCCAGCTTAGCCTCTAACAATTGGAGTTGCCCGTTAACTATAAGCCGATAACTCTACGGCCAATAACTGTGTCGTAGTAGTACAGTGCATGCGAAGGATGCAGTGTCTGCTGGAATTAATAGAGGGAAAATTGCAAATAGCCTTCTAAAAATCAGTCCGAGTTTGATGTATCTCCTACAAGTACTTTTTGTGGGACATGTCACTCTAAGTGCATGGTTATTTGATACAGTAGCAGATCCAAGAAAATTTTTGGAGGGGCTGAAGCCCCTTCTACATTATATATCCATAGCTAAAAATTTAGGGGCTCCAAAGGTCCGGTCTCGTCTCTCCTCCGTTCCTCATCTCTCCTCTCCTCTCCTCACCCCGAGCGCGACACCTCCCCACCGATTCCTCCACACGCGCAGGAGCTCGAGTCGAGCTCTCTCTGGTGCTCTCTTATCCTCCCGGTCGCGAGTCTAGGGTTTGGGGCTCGCCTCCTCCCTCTCCCCCTCCGATGGCCTCCGCGCCGAAACCCTCGCCTCGCTACCATCGCGTCCCCTCCCGGTCACTTCTTCGCCTCCCGGAGAGCGCGGCGGGAGGCGGGCGCGTCCATCCGCCTCTCCGCCGTGCCGCCGCGGCCTGGGTTCGCTCTCATCCACCGCCGCATCCGCCGCCGCGGCGCGCGCCAACGCCGAGCGGCAGCGACGGCGCGATGCCTCGGCCGGCGAGGCCTCCTCGGCCGGAGATGGCGACGCGACGCGGCGGCGGCTGGGCGATAGCACCAAAGACGAGCACCACGAGCGCCGCCCGACGCTGCCTCCACCCCGCTCCTCCGCCGATTTCTCCCCGTCTCCCCATTCTCGCGTCTCCCGCCTCCTCCTCCCCGCTCGGCCGTTCTCCGCCGATCCGCCTCGCCTCCTCCTCCCCACCTGCGCTGCTGCGCGCCTCCTCCCGCTCCTCCGCGCCTCCTCCCCACCCCTCCGCTCCGCGCCGCCGCCGCCTCCCCCGCCCACCCCTCCGCTCCGCGCCGCCTCCTCCTCCCCACCCCTCGCTCCACCCTTGCCTCGTCCTCCCACCCGCGCCGCCGCCATCGTCTCCTCCTCCCCCACTCCTCCGCTCCGCCGCCTCCTCCCCCTCGTCCACTCCGCCGCCTCCTCCTCCCCCACCCCACGCGGATCGGGCCGGGCGGCGCGTGATGGCGGGATCCGGCGTAGGCTGCTCGGATCCGACGAGCAGCGGTGCCATGGGTGGCGGAAAGGTGTCGCGGCGACGTAACCGAGGAGACGGCGCGGATCCGGCAGAGAGACAGGAAGGATCGGCGGCGCGGCTAGATCGCGCGGATGGAGTGGCATCGGCGAGGCGGAGTGACGAATCGATGGCTTTGGCCCCGGAGTTGGAGGCATATACGGGAGGATGATGGAATGCTGCGCCGTGGTTTAGTGAAGCAATGTCCGTAAGAATGCTGCACGCGATTACATGCTCTATTTAATTTGAATGAGTAATGCTTTTGTCGATGGATTAATACAGTGCGAAAGGTCCCTAGCCCAATGGTTAGAGGCTCGAGTAGCACCCCGTGTCTGGGTTCGACTCTAGTGGGAGCGATTTCAGGCTTGGGAATCTTTGCACAAAGCAGGTCTAAGGGTTGATAGTGAAGCTCAATGTGGTGCTGTAAGAATGGAGCATTCGGGTTTTCTGACCTTCTTAAGCATGCTCTATTTAATTTGAATGAGTAATGCTTTTGTATATGTCACATTGCTTTGATGCTTTGTATGATAATTTGACATTTAGTGATATGAATATAGCAGTCACTAGCTGCTAAGGCTTGCTAATAGACAACATAAGAGTGATGGTATGTCCATGCAAAGAACTGGACTAGCTAACATAAGACTGATGGACTCTTGTAGATAACATACAGTGCTTTGTAAATAATTAAAATGAGACTAATATGGCTGGGAACAGAAGATAGCATATATTACACATTTGTTTTTCACAGTATTAGAGGTAATAGATGCTTCTTGTGGGGTTAGTCGGCCACTTGGAAAATAACTGCCATATGAAGCACACATAGTGATGTGATCATAGGCTTGTAGGGTTAGTAGGTCCCTTGGTAAATAACTACCATTGTCAAAGTTTTATATTTGGTGTAGTATTTCCTTATGTGATTGGTAATGCAGCATATTATGATATAATATATCTTGCATCAGTCCTCCTGTTGCCTGTGTGTACATGCATGTTTCGGTATTAGCGCGTCTGTTAACATGCGGGCATGCATTGTGATACAAAGTTGACTGGTATACTATTTGTCTAAAACTGTGTGGTGAAGTGGTAGTTCTGCATATGTGATGCATTGATTGTCTATTGGCTGATGGATTAATACAGTATATATAGCTTAACCCTAAGAACTTTATTCCTCTAGAGAAAATGAGAAAATGTGACTGATCCAGGGAAATGATTATGGGCTATCTTAGTCACCTTTGTGAAGTTGAATTCAATCAAACATGTAATTAACTGCACTTGCTACAAGTAGGTCGTTCCTTTGTTTGCTGACGCACTGCTCTTTACGTTCCATTTCAGGTCCTATGTTGAGCTCTGGAATGTGCACTGAAGTATTCCAATTTGATTTATCTCCCACGTCAGCTGATGCAAATGGCATAGTTCCTGTCTACTCCAACGCTATGTCGAACTCATCACAGAATTTCACTGAAAATCTCCCTTCCAGTTGGGCTCAGAAGGTCAAGAACAGGAGGATTTTATACTCCGAGGCCATTCCTATACAAGGTTCGACATTTGTTTTATACTACGATCAAGGTCAACAATAAATGCAAAAAAACGTATTGTTCTAGAAATTCTTCGCATTTATACTACGATTTGGCTGGATTGGTTTTAATTGCTTTGCCAACATATTAATATTGCTCTGTATTCGCTTTTACACTATCTGTGATGGGGTTCTGAGCATGGGCGATTGTTTTCATTGCATGAACAAATTGATCACAAGGTTTGTTTTGCATGTTTTCGTATTTTCAATTGAAACTTCTTTTCATAGTTTTAGTCATGCTGCAACAACTTTTACCGACATACCTCCAAACACCAAAGCACTAAGAAAATAAATAGGAACATCTCATAATTCTTTTCTTCCATCGTGTTAACACTTTCTGTTTCATTTTTCAATGATTCCACTCCAACTGTTTTGAATTGATTGCCCATATTTTCCAGTTTAATTCATGTCCATGTCTGAGTTGATTTCATTGAGCAAGAGCTTCTACATTCTAAACAATCAATAGTTTTGGTATGCTTTTGTCTTCACCACCACAAGCTTTCTTTGATTAAATTCAATCATTCTATGCTAGGTGGATATTATAGTAGTTTTCTTGATATGTCAGTAACTCTGTGATTCACTTGTATATGAACAAGCGCACCTTAACTCTATTTATTCGTTTAAATGAAGGTGGGCCATTCGATTGGTGCATACATAGGGTGGAAATATTCAAAAGACTTGAAGAAGGTATGGGTACTTGTCCAAGTCCGGTACTCCTTCTTGAAGTGTGTACTTGTTTCATTTGTCTTGATTCTCCTCTGCATGTAAAATTTTTGTAGGGCTCTATCCATTTTTAACATTGAACAAGAATTCTATACAACAATCAGCAATTGGATATATCGCAAGGTACTGAATATTCTTGAGGTTGGTGAGATTTTTATATTTATCAACACAGTCATAGCTTGTTGCTATTATTGCGAAAGTTTTGATAACCCAAACAAAGTGATGTGCTTACGGTGATCGTCTAAAAGTCAAGCGAGTGATTACAGTGATCGCCTAAAAGTCAAGCGAGTATAGGGTAACAGAAAATCTAAATTGGTTTCCCAATTTAACGAGCAATGCAGAGATAGGAGGCTAGATATACAACTAAAAATATATATAGTGACTATATCTATTCTTATTCGGTTAGTAATTTTCATTTAGTAGGAGGTTAATTGGTACCTGACTTTTATGTTCCAAAGTTCAAGCAACTATCCTATGACTTCCCATTTTGCTGAAGTGGGTCCTCTCAAATGGACATGTCAGGTCATCTCTCCTTAGTAAAGGGGTTAGTTTGTTTGTATCTTCTATCGGGTCGCTCCAAGCTTCAGTTACTAGGAGCATTGCGGCGCGGGGTGAGGAGGAGGAGGCGAGGGCGGAGCGACGGAGGAGGGAGGAGGAGGAGGCGGCGCAGCGGAGTGGTAGGGGGAGGAGGAGGCGGCGGCGGTGCAGGGTGGGGGGAGGACGCGAGGGAGGAGTGGTGGAGAACGTGGGGAGACGCGGCGCGGGGTGGGGAGGAGGAGGAGGCGGCAGCGCAAGGTGGGGTTCTGGGTTCAATGATGTGCATGATCCAGATGATTTTGGCCTTAGGATCTTCAATGAGTAAGAGAAGAAGGCTTGAGGAGAGATCCAGACCATTCATTTGTATGAAGTTGGATTACTTTAGTACAAAATCTGGGTGGACTTAGATTACGCATGACTGTGGGGGTGGTTGAGGGGGGTGGATTTAGTGAAGAAAATTTTGGTGTATTATAGAGGGGTAGAGATAGGAGATACTTTTTTTTTATGTAAACCAGGAAATGTAATTGTTAGTAATTATCGCTTCTTGGAAGAGTTTAACTTTTGTAATTCTTACCCTTGTTATCAGGATGAAATGGTGGTGTCTGTGTGTACTAACCCTTGTTACTTACCTGGTTTCAGGATGTGTTTACAAGAGTTGTGGAGGCTTTTGGTAAGTTGGATGATATGAACGGCCCTCCTTTGCAAGGAGGGTTTTAATTCTTGAAAATGTTGCAAAGGTCCGGTCATGTGTCTTGATGTTAGATCTTGACTGTGCTGACCTTATATGGGACACATTTCACCATTTCTTCAGAACCATAAGGTTTGAAACTTCTTTCTCTATTTTTTGTTTCATATATTATCTATATGTTGAGTGTGCCAAATTTTTTAGTCAGAATCTATCAAATGGATTAGCGGCAGGAGATAACATAGTTGTGGTCTTGCACTTTGTAAAATGCCCTATGAATGACTTTGTCACTTGTATGACATGGTTATGGTTGTAGACTACACTATTTTTCAGGGGAATATCATGTACATGTACCACTATGGCTTTTCTATAGCATTGGGTGTTATAATGTTTCAATTTTGACTTGCAATTACCAAGCTGATTGGTCATACTAGCCCTACTACTAAAAAGCATTCGTATATGATCTTTTACTATCCTCTCAGAACAACATTATTACATGTATAGCATTGTTAATAACTTGTATTTTGGTAATAAAATTGTGATTGTATCTACTTATTTAGGAGTTTCAAAAACAAGCTTTTAATTTCACTTTTAGCTTCTATTCATCATTCTTTTGAGAAACTGAGGACCAATTGAGTCCAGTGCACAGAAAAAATGATACACTCCACCATCAAATGTTCTTTATTTCCTTTCTTGTTCTCCATTTGTTTGTTAGGAACCTGTTGTCATTTTCTCTCTCTAACATGGTAATATACAAAGCGCGCATGATGATTTGAGTTGCTCAAGTTCATATAGTGCCTAAGTTGTTCTGTTGATGAATTTAACAATTGGCTTTGATATTAGAATTCACTCAATTCAGCAAGTCGCAACAGATTGTTATTTCACTCGACAAGTCAAGACGCGGCGATCGTATTTGCAGTAGTAGTGGCAGGGTTGAGTAAAGGTGGTTGGTTGATCTTTTGGCTTTCGATTTGTAGGGTAGCAGAAATACGCGTGCACGAATGCGTGTATTGTGCCGGGATGTGAATGGGCGCATAGAATTGAGATTATGCGACGGAGTTTTGGATTTTTGGTTGGAATTCTACTTGATGTTTATCAACTCAACCAGCCTTGAAATGCCTGCGATTATTTGTTTGTCATTGTTGTGCCATACATTGTATGATTCTTTTTTACCTGACATATGAATTTTTCGGCATCAGATATATGACACTGGGAGTATTGAATGGTCATTCGGATCTTTCACTGTGAACAATGTCCAAGTGTTTGCTGGCTATGTTCTGCATATTGGCTCATTTACAAAAGGTTCCTTGTCTGTTGGCGATAAAGTGACTTGCATATTGGCTTATACACCTGATTCTTTTTCGGAAGTGCTCATATGTATGATTTGTGATTATACCACCTGGTGTTGTTTCTCTTTCTCCTACCAGATCCATGCCATCAACTACATTTTTTTGTTATTGCTGTCTTTTTGGTCAAAATTTTAGCTCTGTTGATCAACTGATCCAGTTAACAGGTACTCTTGTTTCATGTATTTGCCTTGGGCAATTTGCTTCCAGTCCTATCTAAGAATTGGATAAATGCGAATGGCATTGCAGATAACACCTGCACAAATTCAATGGTAATGCTTGTGAGCTACAATTTACTTTTGAGTGTTCTGTTGCATTTGTTCATGATGTCCACTTTGACTGGTTCACAAATCACAACTCAATTTATAGGTTGTATTGAATATGTAAGCTAATGATTTGTAGGAAGCTCATGTGGAAGAAAGAAGGTGATCTGAGTTATGTTGGATTTACAGAGGATGGTGCACAGTGGTTAGTTGACAACATTGACATCAAGCTGGTTGGTAAGTAATTCTGAGTTATTTTGGATTTACAGAGAATGGTGTGCAGTGGTATTTATAACCCTTTTTTTCTTGATCTGGATTTGTGGAATTTACACATATTTCTTGATCTGTACATGTTATTTGTGGATCAATGCATGCCTGATCTTATCTGATGTAAACCTAACATAGTGATATTGGCACTTCTGTAGGGGTTGACTATCTATCAGTTGCGGCATTTGATCACTTGGTTTCTGCCCATGTAGTCTTTTTCAAAAGTCCGGTAAGATGGCACCCTGTCCTGAGCCCCCCAAAAAACCAAAACAATCCACCAGTTAACCTTGTTTCCCTTTAGTATATCTGTAATCTCGTGCTGCTTATTCCCCTAATCTACTGCAAAAAAAAAACCTTGTCAAGCGCTACTGACTAAATAACAAACTCTGAAAACATGTTATTACAGCATTACATGTTGACAAGTTGAGTAAAGTCTCGGTTCTGCAATTTCCTTGCTAATTGACCTCTCTCTCTCTCTCTCTCTCTCTCTCTCTCTCTCTCTCTCTCTGCATGTCATTTAGATATGTTTATATTGTCAATAAAGCAGCAGCAATATTTCAGTATTTCCAACGACATTGAAAATTTGGTAGTAATAGAGGTAAGTCAGTGGCATCTCAGGAGTTATAGATTGGACTACCAATATTTACAGGATACCAATGTAGTGGTCAAGTTTAAATTTGAATTTACATGTGCATGGCTGTCCACATTTTCTGATTTGTATCCAGAATTCCAAATGTAGATATTTAATGTACCACTATGTTGTTGTCTTTAGGCAGAAGGGAGACATTATTAGGTATATTAGCACCTGACTCTTTTTCATGTCAGATCTGGTAGTTAGATATATTGTATAAAACCTATATTTTATGGTTTTGATATATGGGTGTGCTTAAATGATCGTTAAGTCGTTCTCTGAAAGGTCTGGTAAACACAACGGGCTAATGATATTGCTTTCTTTTGTAGAACAATATAACCATATCTTTATTTCCTTTCAATCTTTTGGTTGCAACATCTCAACATGGTATGTTGTGAGACCAATATACAATAATCTCCAAGCAGTAGGTATGTATAATTGACCTCGCCGCCACCGCGGCCGTATGCGCCCTTCTCATGGCGGCCGTATCAGGCGCCGCGGAGGAGGAAGCCAAGAAAGGTAACAAGTCCCGGCAGCGGGAGGCCGGCGATGACATCGTCAGCTAGCCCCACCTTCCTTTTTTCTTTTTCAGCTTTGATGTTGATGGTGGACCGCAGGCAGCAGACTTCATCAAGGTAATTGTTCAAAGGAATTATTAGTTACTCCAATTATGAAAGGCAGTCTGTACTCTATACTCTGTTGAAGCTAATCTATGATATATGATCATATATACTTTGGAATCTGGATCATCTACCTTTCCTTCAGACTCAGGGAATTATCTTTTCCAATTTGTACTGTAGGATGCTGTCAAGAAGTTGCCTGCTTTAAGACTTTTGTGTATGATTCTGAAGGTTTTCCTTCATCAAAGAGAGCTCAATGAGGTACAGTTAGACTAAAAACAAGTAATATCTTCATTCCATAATTAAAAAGTAGTTATTTAAAATTTTTGGGTTCGTCTACATTTCTGATGATCATTTCACCCTTTTTGGTAGGTCTATACAGGTGGAATTGGGTCATATGCTCTTCTCACGATGCTGATCACACATTTACAGGTAAAAAATGAGTTCTATTTATGTGCTATAGCCTACAAGGCCTTGTGTTCTGGAGGATTAATCTAATAGGAATCGAGTTGGCTAAAGTTTAAAGTTATAGCCGCCTAAAAAATGCTTGAAAGTTATAAAATGAGGTGTTTATTTGATAATATAATCATATAATTAAGGCTTTCCTTCAAACAAATATTTAAGGTATTTGAGTTCTATTTATTTCTTTTTGTAGTTGGTCTGGGGAAGGGAAGATATGTTGGGCTATCATCGATCCAAGGAGCACAATTTGGGAATTCTTTTGGTAAGCAGTAATTTTCTTAATGTTTCATCGAATGAGATGTTTTCCAGTGGAATTCTATAGCAATTTGCTCACATTTATGTACTAGGAAGCAGTCTTGCTAATCTTGATATGTAGTTACAGTAACTTGCTGCATTACAAGAAAGGTTCTTGTAATGCAGCAAAATGATATCTAGCAATAAAGGTTCTTATGCCCAAAACGATATTTACTGGATACTTTGCTATAGAGCATCAGGCAATAGAGTTGATGGGCACACTTGATAAATAATATAAAAAATTTGACAACTAGGTGGTGCAAAAATGTTAACACCTCAAAGAATTATATCAAGGGGGATGCCTCATGGTCTATGTACTGACAAATTTACCATAAAGTGCATTTTTCATGACAAGTTGCTAACTTGGTACATAACAACATATATAACAATAATGTTGTGTCGGCCACATAAGTGCCTCCAAAGTTATAACATGGAAGGGGATTTCATGAGTAATATGCATCTTATCATGCTAGCCAGGAAATTCTTCAATACTTGTATATGTAATATCACTTGAAAAAAATGATAAAAATAGGAGATGTAGCAACTGATGTACCATCCCGAGCATGTGTTAATCTTCCTAGGGGAAAAAGTCCAAAGACCTCGCCAGCATTGATAAGCGGAGGCAGAGCAGAAGCAGAAGTCAATATCACTCTGGTCAAGCCTGAGAGAATCCATTGTGTAGCAAAGACAGAAAGGCCAGCTGATGTTACTGTTAGACCTTCGTAAAAGCGGTAGTCATTTATATATACATTGCTCAAGTTACCTGACCGATGTAATTTCTGCAATTTCCTTGCTAATTGACCTCTCTCTCTCTCTCTCTCTCTCTCTCTCTCTGCATGTCATTTAGATATGTTTATATTGTCAATAAAGCAGCAGCAATATTTCAGTATTTCCATCGACATTGAAAATTTGGTAGTAATAGAGGTAAGTCAGTGGCATCTCAGGAGTTATAGATTGGACTACCAATATTTACAGGATACCAATGTAGTGGTCAAGTTTAAATTTGAATTTACATGTGCATGGCTGTCCACATTTTCTGATTTGTATCCAGAATTCCAAATGTAGATATTTAATGTACCACTATGTTGTTGTCTTTAGGCAGAAGGAGACATTATTAGGTATATTAGCACCTGACTCTTTTTCATGTCAGATCTGGTAGTTAGATATATTGTATAAAACCTATATTTTATGGTTTTGATATATGGGTGTGCTTAAATGATCGTTAAGTCGTTCTCTGAAAGGTCCGTAAACACAACGGGCTAATGATATTGCTTTCTTTTGTAGAACAATATAACCATATCTTTATTTCCTTTCAATCTTTTGGTTGCAACATCTCAACATGGTATGTTGTGAGACCAATATACAATAATCTCAAGCAGTAGGTTAGTTTTTAGCAGGCAAGGTCTTTGTCTCTCATCAACCAAAGTAGTGTGTCATGCCTGTCTCTTGAGTGAATGGCAAGCCATGGATTCACGATCTGAAAGCATCCATGTTTCTTTTGACTTTGATTAGTTAAATTTACTTGGTTATTTCAATTTCATAAGTCTGTTAGTACTTTGAGTTTGATGTCCATCAGCTTACAAGATTTTGCTATCAGTCTGTTAGGACAATGCTTTTACGACCACGGTAAACCTACAGTAGACAGTGAGATCGGCAGGTGATTCGTCTGGGGACTTTCGACCACGATCAAAGAGATGCATTCGACTTCTGACCACTCGTAAATGCCCTATCGACTTTCGACCAGCGACAATGTGGTCGTAAGTGCTTCTGCTGCCTTCCGACCATGGCCAAATTGCGTTGCAGTGGTCGTAATAGGTCCAGCTGGCTTTTGACCATGTGCCAAGAGGTCGTAACACTTCCAGCCACTCATGGCTTTTGACCTGCTTTCGTCGTCGCCGTCGCAGGGGCTGCTGTCGACGGGCGGCACGGCACCGCAGTGCGCGCACCGGGAGGCGGCGCGCCACGCCAGGAGAAGTTGGGGTCGCGCTGGTCATAATCGTAACCGGGTAGAAAGTTCATACGCGTAGTCGGAAGCATTTACGACCACGTTGTGCGATTCGGAACCTAGCCGGGTTGTCTACGACCACGCTGTACATCATCGAGAGTCAGCCGAAGTTCATACGACGGCTTTGACCGTGGTCGGAAGTTAGCAGTACTCTATACGACCACTTTGCCAGCGACCGGAACCAGTAAAACCTTTTCTTACTCCTCTTGGCCGTGGTCGTAGTCTATCGGGAGGCGGTTCGACCACAGTAAAGCTGGTACGACCACGTTGGCCGAGGTTCGTAGTCGGAAGGCTAACGACCACGTTGGCCGTAGTCTGCAGTCGGAAGTCGGCGTTCGAGCTTGCGACTTCATTGTGAGGTCGTCGTATGCGGTCGGCTGCGTCCGGGAAGACTTGAACGTAGTCGTAGATACCTGGTAAGTGGTCGTGTGACCTGTAGGATCGATCGTTTGGTCTGGGAGTCGGTCGTACGGTCTTCTGGGTGGTCGTAGCATGTGGGAGCTGGTCGTATGGCTTGTGCACACATTGTTATATGAGACGGTCGTAGCTTAAATCACGCGATAAACGGTCGTAGCTTCTGTTAACCGGTCGTATGGTCTCGCGAAGCGGTCGCAAGACCTGGGAATCGGTCGTAGGCTTTTGAGCATTGCGTGTTGGGTGGTTCCGACCGGTCACGTATTTATGTGACATTCATTATGTGACAAAACTATTTGGTTATACAATATATGAGACGTGAAATCTGATTGTTCGTTTTATTTTTTACAAATTTTATCTTGTTTTGTATTTTACCGTAGCGTTAGCACGGACACACTACTAGATGCATTATAATTGGCCTAGGCTTGTAATTTCATGACCTGAACTTGCTGGTGATATACATGAGTGTTTTCCAGATTTTATACATGGTGATATACAATTGCGTGAAACTTAAACTATGAAAAAAAAAATCATCATTTGGTTGTTTTCATGTGCATCCCCGAAATGCCGCCGTGGTGTTAGCACGGGCACTATACTAGTTTGATACAGTGGCGGATCCAGGAAAAATTTTTGGAGGGGCTGAAGCCCCTTCTACATTATACATCCATGGCTAAAAATTTAGGGGGGGCTCCAAAGGTCCGCTAGCGGTAGGGGGGCTCGATCCCCCCTGCCCCACCGCTGGATCCACCACTGATTTGATATGACCCGAGCATCCTCGCCTATGATGTTGACTTGGTAGGGTTTTTTTGCATGGACCCCATGGCGTGCCAGGTTGGTTCGAACCATTTCAGCGTGGCCTAAAGAGTTATGTTATGCACCTTGGATTAAGATGAGTGAGAGGATGAATCCTTGAGATGAATCGAGACAAGGGAACACGATAGGCAAGGGTTGTGCTGGATATGGCATGGATCTAACTAACCATGCTGCACTTAGTCCAATAGCCAAGGTGACACGCCACGGAGTCTAAATCGACATAAAAAAACAACCAGGTCAGGGCCACCAAGGGAGCATGTCAAACAACCATGCACTGTAGAGAGAATATACCAGAAAAGTAGGACAAATTAAACTCCGATTGACTTCTACTAAACATTTGCAATTTTTCCATTAATGTAAGCTAAAATCACAGGCAAATTGACCAGCAGCTTGAGGACGATAGCCAGCTGAAGCGAGCATGAAGAGGAAACGGCGCGATAGTAAAAACCACGTGGGAGAGTTAATTAATACATTGTGTTTGAGGCAAGATGCTTGAACTGTGCAATAGTAAAAGGATGGGATAGAGCGAAGTTGGAACAAGTGCTTAATCCATCTGATATTATTCTTACCTTTCTCTTCCCACTTTTTGTATTTATTTTCATTTGAAAAGGGAAAGGGTCAACTTCTTCCGTATACATGTCGATGTGCTTTTGTGTTACAAATCTCCATGTTGGCAGTGCCATGCCACCACTCTTAGCTGTTCTGGCCTCCTAGTGACATTCGATGAACCACTTAATTGTGATTAGTAATCTAAATGTGCAATTTAGGAGTTTGGTGTTCTACTTAAACCAACACGCCAAGTTTGATAACCCACTGTGTAATTTACTTATCCATGTTGACAACATTGATTTCTCATCCAAAGACAAAATAAATCAAGGCTTAAGGGTCCGCAACAATCCACTACACTACAAACCATGATATTGTAGCTACTGGCTAAACAGAGAGAGAGGGGACTAGTAGAAGGAGAGGAGAGCTACCGCAAGGAGGATATGTGGAGAATAATGAGAGGATCCCCCCCTTTGCCCCTCCTGGGGGCTTATATATATGTGAGTAGGGTAGAATGGGAAATCCCCATTATACCCCTTAGTATTTACAAAGGATGGGGGTACACTGGTATATTTACACTGTTATATTCCTCTACACTATTGGGCCTATTACATGTTGGACTAGTTGCACGGCCCAGTCACGGGGGGTTGGGCCACCCCTACAATAGTACTCCCTTGACAGCAAGCGCTGAGGTCCCGATGGGCGAGCTGACGCGATCAACCACCCCAGCCCCCCGTTCCCTGACAGCAAGCGCGAGGGTGCCGATGCAACTGATAGCTCGTAGACCCTAGAGGCCATGCTTATGAAGGAACCGGTGAAGCGCCGGAGACGTCGTCGAGCGCCGAAGACGTGCCGTCCCACCGAGGCGATGTCTACAAGGCGGACGGCGGAGTCGAGGCCGAATGCGCGTCGTCGAGCGTCGAAGACGTGGCGTCCCGCCGAGGCGATGCCTACGAGGCGGACGGCGGAGTCGAGCGCCGAAGACGTGTCATCGAGCGCCGAAGACGTGCCGTCCCGCCGAGGCGATGCCTACGAGGCGGACGGCGGAGTCGAGCGCCGAAGGCGTGTCGTCGAACGCCGAAGACGTGCCGTCCCGCCGAGGCGATGCCTACAAGGCGGACGGCGGAGTCGAGCGCCGAAGACGTGTCATCGAGCGCCGAAGACGTGCCGTCCCGCCGAGGCGATGCCTACGAGGCGGACGGCGGAGTCGAGCGCCGAAGGCGTGTCGTCGAACGCCGAAGACGTGCCGTCCCGCCGAGGCGATGCCTACAAGGCGGACGACGGAGTCGAGCGCCGAAGACGTGCCGTCCCACCGAGGCGATGCCTACGAGGCGGACGGCGGAGTCGAGCGCCGAAGGCGTGTCGTCGAGCGCCGAAGACGTGCCGTCCCGCCGAGGCGGTGCCTACAAGGCGGACGGCGGAGTCGAGCGCCGAAGACGCGCCGACGCTGTTGTTCCCCTACCTTCGAAAAGGAGTGCCCGCGGGGAGCGGGCGCTTGGAGCGTAGGCCGAAGGCACTACGCACGCCAAGGTAGGGAGGCGAGACCGCCGTTCCCCTACCTTCAAAAAGGAGTGCCCGCGGGGAGCAGGCGCTTGGAGCGTAGGCCGAAGGCACTACGCAGGCCGAGGTAGGGAGACGAGACCGTCGTTCCCCTACCTTCAAAAAGGAGTGCCCGTGGGGAGCGGGCGCTTGGAGCGTAGGCCGAAGGCACTACGCACGCCGAGGTAGGGAGACGAGACCGCTGCTCCCCTACCTTCAAAAAGAGTGCCCGCTGAGGGCGGGCGCTTGGAGCGTAGGCCGAAGGCACTACGCACGCCGAGGTAGGGGGCGAGACCGCCGTTCCCCTACCTTCAAAAAGAGTGTCCGCTGAGGGCGGGCGCTTGGAGCGTAGGCCGAAGGCACTACGCACGCCGAGGTAGGGGGGCGAGACCGCCGTTCCGTACCTTCAAAAAGAGTGCCCGCTGAGGGCGGGCGCTTGGAGCGTAGGCCGAAGGCACTACGCACGCCGAGGTAGGGGGGCGAGACCGCCGTTCCCTACCTTCAAAAAGAGTGCCCGCTGAGGGCGGGTGCTTGGAGCGTAGGCACTACGCACGCCGAGGTAGGGAGGCGAGACCGTCGTTGCCCTACCTTCAAAAAGGAGTGCCCGCGGAGCGCGGGCGCTTGGGGCGTAGGCCGAAGGCACTACGCACGCCGAGGTAGGGAGGCGAGACCGCCGTTCCCCTACCTTCAAAAAGAGTGCCCGCTGAGGGCGGGCGCTTGGAGCGTAGGCCGAAGGCACTACGCACGCCGAGGTAGGGAGGCGAGACCGCCGTTCCCCTACCTTCAAAAAGGAGTGCCCGCGGGGAGCGGGCGCTTGGAGCGTAGGCCGAAGGCACTACGCACGCCGAGGTAGGGAGGCGAGACCGCCGTTCCCCTACCTTCAAAAAGAGTGCCCGCTGAGGGCGGGCGCTTGGAGCGTAGGCACTACGCACGCCGAGGTAGGGAGGCGAGACCGCCGTTCCCCTACCTTCAAAAAGGGTGCCCGCTGAGGGTGGGCGCTTGGAGTGTAGGCCGAAGGCACTACGCACGCCGAGGTAGGGAGGCGAGACCGACGTTCCCCTACCTTCAAAAAGAGTGCCCGCTGAGGGCGGGCGCTTGGAGCGTAGGCCGAAGGCACTACGCACGCCGAGGTAGGGGGGCGAGACCGCCGTTCCCTACCTTCAAAAAGAGTGCCCGCTGAGGGTGGGCGCTTGGAGCGTAGGCCGAAGGCACTACGCACGCCGAGGTAGGGGGCGAGACCGCCGTTCCCTACCTTCAAAAAGAGTGCCCGCTGAGGGCGGGCGCTTGGAGCGTAGGCCGAAGGCACTACGCACGCCGAGGTCGGGAGGTGAGACCGCCGTTCCCCTGCCTTCCAAAAGGAGTGCCCGCGGGGAGCGGGCGCTTGGAGCGTAGGCCGAAGGCACTACGCACGCCGTGGTAGGGAGGCGAGACCGCCGTTCCCTACCTTCAAAAAGGAGTGCCCGCGGGGAGCGGGCGCTTGGAGCGTAGGCCGAAGGCACTACGCACGCCGAGGTAGGGAGGCGAGACCGCCGCCTCTACCTTCAAAAAGGAGTGCCCGAGAGGAGCGGGCGCTGGAGCGTAGGCGAAGGCACTCGCGCGCCGAGGTAGGGAGGCGAGACCGCCGCTCCCTACCTTCAAAAGAGTGCCCGCCGAGGGCGGGCGCTGGAGCGTAGGCCGAAGGCACTCGCACGCCGAGGTAGGGGCGAGACCGCCGCCCCTACCTTCAAAAAGAGTGTCCGCGAGGGTGGGCGCTGGGCGTAGGGCGAAGGCACCACGCACGCCGAGGTAGGGGGCGAGACCGCCGCCTGCACCTTCAAAAGAGTGCCCGCTGAGGGCGGGCGCTTGGAGCGTAGGCCGAAGGCACTACGCACGCCGAGGTTGGGAGGCGAGACCGCCGTTCCCCTACCTTCAAAAAGGAGTGCCCGAGGGGAGCGGGCGCTTGGAGCGTAGGCCGAAGGCACTACGCACGCCGAGGTAGGGAGGCGAGACCGCTGCCCCTACCTTCAAAGGAGTGCCGCGGAGCGGCGCTGGAGCGTAGGCCGAAGGCACTACGCACGCCGAGGTAGGGAGGCGAGACCGCCGTTCCCCTACCTTCAAAAAGGAGTGCCCGCGCCGAAGGTGCGACATCCAGGTGCCGCATCGCTAGGGGAGGCACTCCCTAGTGTCTCGGCCATCGCACAATTTTTATACTCCATAGAGTGCGTGAGGGTAATTGGTGCGTGCGGAGGCGGACCTCGGCGCACGACTTAATTTATAGTCCGGGGACTCTCGCGTGCGGAGGCAGACCTCGGCGCACGACTTAATTTATAGTCCTTGGACTCGCGCGCGAGGCGCACCTCGGCGCATGACTTAATTTAGAGTCCTCGACTCTCGCGCGAGGCGCACCTCGGCGCACGACTTAATTTATAGTTCGCAGACTGGTGCGTGCGGAGGCGGACCTCAGCGCCCGACTTGTTTAGAGTCCGTAGACTTGCGCAGGGACAACACCTGCGTCTTATTTATGCTCCGTAGAGAGCGTGGGATCAGAGTCCCCGTCTTGTTTATACTCCGTAGAGTCGTGCGTGCGAAGCTGAGCTCAACGCCACGCCTTATTTAAGGTCCGTAGACATCATGCGTGCGGAGGCGGACCTCGATGCTACGACTTCCTTTATAGTCCGTGGACTCGCGCGTGCGGAGGAATGCCTCGACGGTCACGTCTTTTTTAAAGTCCGTAGACATCATGCGTGCGGAGCTAGGCTCAACGCTACGTCTTATTTATAGTCCGTGGACTCGCGCGTGAGGAGGAATGCCTCGACGGTCACGTCTTTTTTAAAGTCCGTAGACATCATGCGTGCGGAGCTAGGCTCAACGCTACGTCTTATTTATAGTCCGTGGACTCGCGCGTGCGGAGGAATGCCTCGACGGTCACGTCTTTTTTAAAGTCCGTAGACATCATGCGTGCGGAGCTAGGCTCAACGCTACATCTTATTTATACTCCATAGAGTGCGCGCGGAGGCGTCCCCCCGTTGCGTCTTATTTAAAGTCCGTAGACATCATGCGTGCGGAGCTAGGCTCAACGCTACGTCTTATTTATAGTCCGTGGACTCGCGCGTGCGGAGGAATGCCTCGACGGTCACGTCTTTTTTAAAGTCCGTAGACATCATGCATGCGGAGCTAGGCTCAACGCTACGTCTTATTTATACTCCGCAGAGTACGCCGACGCTCAAGGCAATCGTGCGATTTAAACCAAAAGCAAGGACCAACATAGAGGCACGAAAAGAAATAGCCAAAACCTCGCGGCAACAAAACGCTCCAGAGCGCAGCCCCAGAACAACATTTGGTACTACGGGAGCCCAGAGCAAGCCAAAACCGGAGAAGCAAACGCGGCTAAATCAAATGCTCTGAGAATAAAACTGTAGCCTCCATGAATAATACGATGAACAATTTCTGTATTGCCATGCATGCAAGAAAAACATGTGGTGCGTACCGGGCAGGGCGATGCACGCAGCGTGTACGCGCGAAGGCCGAGAGCGGGATGCCTTCGAGGTGGCTTCCGACGACTCGGAGGCCCTGGCCGCGCGAAGACGAGCGGAGGCTCGAAAACGGCGCGGAGCTCCTGTTCGCACAGAGGCGAGCGAGGCCTGGTGGCGCGGAGGCTGAAGTCGGCGCCGTGCGAAGGGCGACGAGGAAAACTCCCTGGTATTTGTGCCGTGAAGGCCGGTGACGCCAGGCGACGTTGCGCGTCGCGGAGCTGGGCCGACAGCGACGTACTGGAGACCGATGCGGTGGGTCCCGCTTTCATTCGTCACGCGTCGTGTAGGTTTGGCGTCGCATGCCGCGAAGACATGACAGCTCGCGGATGCGCGGGGACTCGGCGGAGCTTGGAGCGAAGTCCCATGTTGCAGGGTCCTGCTTCAAAAAGGTCGGCACAGAGTCCGCAGGGCTCGTCAAAGGCTCCGAGCGGTCTGGACCATCAGCACATTGTATCCATGCATGCATGCATGCATGCATGGTTTCGTCGTAGCTCCGCGCTCGTAGCTTCGCATCGCCTCGCAGTGTGCGCGAGTACCGCGGCGAGGCTACGCACCGTGGTGGAATCTCCACCGCTCGGCGAAGACTCGGACGGTCCGCCGACGACCATCGGGGTGAGGGGCGACATCGCATAGTCCGAGGCGAAGTCTGATGGAAGGCTCTGCGAGACTTCAAGGCAATGACGGAGGCTTCAAGAGGTCGGGAGACTCGGGCGTCGCGAAGGCTCGAATCGTTCGGCGAGACTCGAGGCATTGGCAGGGACTGCGGAGAAGCACTGCCGGCGACGGGACCGGCCCTGCATGCATGTTTACGTGGGACCTGCACGCATAGTTAGCCAGCGTTCGCTCATGCGACGCTGGCACTCTTGGAGTCGACGGAACCCAGCAGCGGGACCTTGCCAACGCGCGAGCTCGCCTCGCACCTCGCCAGACTTCGAGTCTGCTTGTATCCTGCGCTTCCTCGCGTACGCACCGGAGTCCTGAATTGCACCTCGTCCTTGACGTCACACGCCAGCCGCGAAGGGTGCACCGGCCGCGAAGTCGAACGTCGGAGTCCTGAGCGAGGTCCATCCTTCGGCGAGGCAAGGGCCGAGGTCGACGCGGAGGCGTGGCCCTGTGCGGGACGAAGGTGTGCTTGGCGAGGTGTATCCCGATGCTGCACTTTGCTACCCAGACAGTGCTCAACAATACTAGTGAGACTCAACTTTGAAGAAACACGCATCAGATGTAAAATCAATGGATCTACCAGATCCACACAGAGGCTTACTTGCAAGATCGATGGATCTACTAGATCTAACTTTTCCTACCTTTGACGGCATTTTTTCGTTGTTCCAGCCGGATGGGATCCAGCGTGCCAGGATGCACCACAGCCCAGCCATGGAGCACGTCTTCCCCGTGACGGTGGCTCTTCTTCACGCGACCTCTCGCCCAGTCCCCACGGACGGCGCCATCTGTTGTAGCTACTGGCTAAACAGAGAGAGAGAGGGGACTAGTAGAAGGAGAGGAGAGCTACCGCAAGGAGGATATGTGGAGAATAATGAGAGGATCACCCCCCTTTGCCCCTCCTGGGGGCTTATATATATGTGAGTGGGGTAGAATGGGAAATCCCCATTATACCCCTTAGTATTTACAAAGGATGGGGGTACACTGGTATATTTACACTGTTATATTCCTCTACACTATTGGGCCTATTACATGTTGGACTAGTTGCACGGCCCAGTCACGGGGGGTTGGGCCACCCCTACAACACATGATGCTTTATTTTTTGGTACAGATTGATTTGGTACGAATATGAGAACTAAGAGTAGAGTATTAGCCCTTGATTAGCTGGTCATATCGCCGCAAGGCTCTGGAGCTGATTGAAGTAGCGAGAAAGATCATAGAACTTTATTTAATTCTTTGCTTGATCTAGTAGACAATTGGTAGCCAATTATATATTGCCATGAACGACTAACGTGGAAATTTACTAGAAAAGTAACTCTAAAGGAAATTAACGCTTGGAAGGATCTGATCCTGACTAACCATATCTAATATAACCCGAATTATTCTTATCTAATGCAAACCTAAACTCTTACTGGCCTGGTGTGCCACGCAAGGCAACTATTGCCGTGGCACAATGATGTTGCGCCCAAGCCGCTGCCACCTCATTGTGCGGCCGCTGCCCACAGTGCCCAAAGCCCATAGCACTAGAAGACTTGAAACTTAGGAGTGAGGATCCCGTAGACTTGTCTCATTAAGACCACTAGTTATTATGTGTGTTTTTTTCGGTTACGGTTGATGGTTTTTTACCTTAGTGCGAGCATTTTTGCGAATAAACCAAATACCAATTAACTGATAAGCTACTTCGAAAAGACTATCATGATAAGCAGCTACAAAATGGCGACGGAGAAGTCATTCTATTTGTTTATTCAAGGGAAATCATAACCATAAGCTAAAAAGAACAGGGCATTTTTACAGACAAGATCAACCCACGTGCTTCTTCTCCCCATCCACGGTTCCACAACATGGCTCTATGCTCTGATCCAGCTTCATTGATCAAGGATTCCAATCTTAGTTCCATGAATCCAACTCAAATCAAATCCAAATCCATCATTTACAATTTAATTGAGACGGAACACAATGAACTGGTTGTATCTTCAAGATGGAATCGTTATGCGAAGCCAAGAATGGCCTGTATCATCTCTGCTGGTTCAAAGTATATGTAGTCTGGCATGAGGTGGGTGTTGGACTTCTGGGGAAGCACCAGATGATAGAACTAGCTATCCTTTATTCATATATAAAGGATCACATACAACTCTCACTAATACACTTCTATTTCTCTTATCACACATCCTAATGCTTCACTATTGAACACATGCACACACATACATGCTAAAGAAGTCTCTACACTGATCTCATAGTAACTTAGTATTACATCGATGAGTTACATGCCTATCTATACGCTATACAAGCCACTATACATCAACCGACTTAAGCCATCATAATTCTAGATATTAACTTAGCACTCTACAACTCGTCATTTCTAGGTTGTACAACTCACCTTTAAAACTAAATAGGTGCTATTTTTTAGCAAGACACTTAAGTAGTCAATTTCCCTTTTTGATTGCTCTCCACCAACTCACTTGTTCCATGTATGTAGCTGATGTCATTGTACACGCAAGCCAATTGATCAGCTATAGCTGGCTGGTTCTAGGCTATCTATGTAGTCAATTTTACTTTGATCTCTTGTTATTGGCAAGGATTAAATGTCCATTGTCTGGCTCATGTACACTTCACTGCCACCTCAATTAACAACTTAGTTTTACTCTTGCTTATGGTAGTAACTTCAAATGCTAACTACAGTTGGGAATACAATGAATCTCTTATAGTAGGAGATCTTGTGCTCACCGCTGAGCATGGTGGTGGTGCTGTCCATAGAACGGAGCCAGAGGTAGATGGTGGAGAAGTTAGCATAAGGCTGAGAAGCCTGATGTCAACGATGGCGAGCACAGTAGCCTGCCCCTGCATGGGTGGCAACCTATTTCCCTATAGCCATAAAGGTCCTTGTCCTTGAGCATTTCATCCAATGATCTGATTTGTATGGAAGTGTAGAAGACGATGCTTAATGCCCAGCTTCAAAGAGACTCTGGTCTACCTATATGTTGGACAAACTACGTACTCACATCAACCCTGCTTACATTTTGTCCTCGCTTTGCGTAAAAGAATTAATCCGAGAGTTCGATTGCAATTGGCAATGGGGGTTATATGTTCATTCAACTCTTGCTCAACTAGCAAGGTGGGACTAAACTCCCAACACTTGCACTCACTAGCTCCACTTAGGCTCAAGTCTACCCATACGCCTGGACAAACCACACACTCACATCAACCACACTTACACTTTCGTCCTCACTTCGCATAAAGAGATTAACCAGGAGGTTGGATTGCAATTGGCAGTGAGGTTATATGTTGGTGCAACTCTTGCTCAACTAGCAAGATGGGACTTAACTCCCAATACTTGCACTCATGCCCTACATGTCCTCATTTGGGCTCAATCTAAATTGGATTGAATCTCACACGATGATACGGTTTAATCTGGTCCGCACAGAGAATAGAATGGTTCAGAATTTCTTAAATTCACTGGGCAGAGTTTGAGCTAAATCTAGGGGATCTCCACCGAAATTTGGTTTTAAAGAGAGCATATAAGCACACTAGTAACCTAATGCTAGATGCAAACACATGGACAATGATAATTTCCTAACTTCATCTATGATTTCATTTCTGATATTATTTTTCATGCTTGTTATTTTCTAACATATTGGGCGGGATTGCATAAAGATGAGCTGGACAAAGACTTGGAACAAGGGGCTAACTGGCTCATGAAATAGATGCTCAAATTCTTGCAACAAGGCTTGAACTTCAGGCAGTGACACACTTATTTGAGTCAGAAGCTTTTAGTGCTTCCTATTCAGCTTGAAACACTTCTTCTGGTGACACTGCCCGTAGTTGAATGAGGTGTGTAATCCCATGCCTTTTGATCAAGCCTTGCATCTTTGGCTACCCCAATCTTATGACAAGAGTATCGTAGTGTCATCGCAAACTCCCCTCAATGAAATACATCTTCCCTTGAGAATAAACCACATAACTTTGCATCGACGGCGGCTCTGACACATCGGGCTATGATCCTCCAACCAATCTATGCCTAGGATCATGTCATAGCATCCCAATGCTAGGATCTTCATATCTTGACAAACGGTGTCTCCCGGTTCCATTGTATGGGATTGCCATCTGCCACAACTAGACATGTTCATGGGCCAACCCCATTTTCTGAGTTGGGCCTGACTAGCTTGCATCTCAGCCTAGGCTCGAGCCTCGATTTGCAGCCCGAAGCAAATTTTGGGCTGGGCTCAGCCAGGGCCATTCCTAGGGCAGGGCAATAGGGGCACCCACCTAGGCCCCCAAGAGATAGGGGCCCTCAGTCCATGTATTTTAACCTTAGGCAAATATGAGCAGTTCATGTTGTTGTAAAGTCCCAAGACAAATAGCTAATAACAGCTAGCGAGTCGCAGGCTTATGGCTTCTCTTATTTTCCTTCTCTAATTCAGTGATAAATAACACTTTGACAATTGACACAACAACTACACTATTCAGAATGAAACATAGATCTTCCTTGTGACTTTGGTTGATTCACGATAAGATTTCTTTCGATAGATTCAATTCTCTTAGTTCTTCCTTTGCACTAAGTTTATAGACAGAATATGTGGTTGAAGCATTTTATGGATTATTCTTGCTACTGCTTCAGTTTCAATCAAACTATCAAAATACATAGATCTCTTGTGTTTTTACTGATGTAGACTTTCTCTAGCAATGTTTTGTTCTTAGTAATATGTTATAGTTTCTTGGACTTATTAACTATTGCCAATATTAACGCCCCTTACAAGTGTATGATTATTTGAAATGCCCTCCTATCGCCCTCTTCCACATCAACAAAAAAAATAGTTGAGTCAATAGGAAGAGAGCGCTTGGAAGGCATTTCAAAAAATCATGCACTTTGTAGAGGGTATGTGACACAAAAGTACCTGTAGGGGGTAATTCAAGCCCCAACTGACTTTTGAGGGGTATTTGCAATTTTGTGATGTATTGTATATTACCTTTGGAACTGCCTTGCCCCAGGCCCCCAAAAAGTTGGGACTGGCCTTGAGCCCAGCCCAGCCCGAATCTTAGCCACTAGACCATCCCTAACCGCAGCTGTTCCTGCCACTCCCCATGCTGCCGCTTGTGGCATCCATGGCGCTCCCCTACTGCAAGCCCGCAATTGGGCACCATGGCTTCGAGAGTCCAGACTGCATTGCCTCCACCTCTAGCTCTTGAGACTAGGAGCAGGCAATAGTAGCACCATAGCAGGAGGAGATGGAAGCTTGTGGAATTTGGTGGTAGCAGTGCAGCACCGCAGTGATCGCACTACCGGCCTACTTCAGCAGGGATATGGAAATAGGCAGCACCGTACCCCTCCAGCCTCGGAGAATAGAAGAAGGATGAAGTTGATGCCTGCTACTGCGCCATCGCCTACAGATTGCAAAACAATGGGGAATCGAGACTTCGAGATATTACAGTGGCTGGCTGGCGGCTACAATGCTCTATTTGGATGGAGAATTGAGGATTGGGGAAGAGGTAGGGCAAAGGTGTGGGCTGTAGGAAATGTTGGGTCTATTAGACTCTGTGTGTAGGCTAGACCAAAATTCAAATAATGACAAATTTTTTGACTGAATTGATTTTTTAGAGGATAATGAAATGGCAAGAAAAACAAAATTTCACTGGAAATTCATCAAAATTGTGAACCCTGCCCTCACCTCTACCTTGTCAAGCTCATTGACCCCACGGGAAACTCATTGGTGCTTGGTCCCGAGGGTAATCAATCTAGAGTACTTCTAGTAACTCTTCTATGACATGAAGCCACACCTTGTTTGGGCATTTATGGTTTTTTCCCCATTTTCACTCGCAAGTGAAAAACCCTTTGCCTTTCAATATGACTTGAGTGACTTTAGCTTGTCTTCTAGTTTGTTGGTTTTAGATTTCTTGCCACCATCTCCCTTCTGAAATGCCTTCAATTTATCTCCAGTTTGGTGAAACTTGCCATTCCCTTTTGAGAACTCTCAGTGTTCAGTGGTCTAAAGCTTCTCTTCTTGCTCGGCTCGAGTTAACAGGGCAAGATTACTAGCAGTATAGAGGTTCTGAGGGCGATGTAGCCAAATTGTTGAACAATATCATCTCTAAGAACCTCTAAAAACTCATCAACAAAGAATCCTTCATCTAGAGTTGAGTTGCAAAGCAAAAGTTGGCAAAGCAAAAGTTGGTGTCTAAGTTGTTCACATTTCTCAATAATACTTAGACACATAACCAATTTTAACATAATGCTCTCAATTTGTGGTTGTACTTTTGATACTTGTTCTCACCAAACCTATCATGAACCATCCTACACATGACTTCCCAACTCTCTATCCTACCCTTAGCCTCCACATTTTGTCACAACAAGCCTACAGTTCCTTCAAAGTTTTAGAACTCTCATGCCCTAAACAAAGTATGTTTCACATATTTGTTGCCATAATTTCGGGTTTTCACTATCAAACTTTGTAAACTCCATCTTGGGTATAGGATTATTTCCGATGTGCACCTGTGCGGTGGCCGAGTTGTGCTTAGTGCCCCTAGACTCAATAGTCATTTCATTAAGCACTTGGGGAATAGGGGGTCAAGTAGCTAAGTCCCAGGATTCCCTAGCATCCCCCTAGAGTTGTAGTTCATCGTGGTAGCCAATTGGCCCAAGAACTTGGTCACTTGTCATTTGGGTCAATGGTGGCGATGGCTTCGGCAGTGGTAGGGCGAAGGAGGCTTCGTATCTATCAGCTCCATTCAAGCCTCTATTGCATCTGTCCCCTCCCGAATTTGTCCCACCGATGCCTAAGTTTTGATCTGGTGCGTCTCCAGATCGTTGAGCTACCAAGACCTACTTCAACATCTTATTGATGCCACTGTTCTATGACTCCACAACATCAATGATCTTAGACAATGGCTGAACAACTACTTCAGCCAGTGACACAGGTGCTGAAATGGCACAACTCAACCTATAGCATTGCTTCAGAGCACACAAGGTGACCAGACTACGAACATACCAAGTGGAGAGTGAGTTCAGAGGAGGGTGATGTTAATTAGTAATTGTTTCTGTAGCCAGTAAAAGATGTTCTAGTTTGTGTATGAGTTGTGAGACCATATGGAGGTTCTCCTATGTTTTGTGATGAGCAATTGATTCTTTGGTTTGATTAGGTTTGGTGTTTGAAGTTTGTTTTTGGAAAGAGTTAAAATGATTTGAGGTTTTTTGTTTTGAATCGGATTATCCTAGTGGGATGGATAATCTATGTCGGATAGATCATTGGGGCATATCATTAGTCCAAAGAGTTCCCGAGATGAATCTAGTGAGGACCGGAATATCTGGGTTAGCTAGACCATTAGTCCAGAGAGTAGACAAGTTGAAATGCACTTGAGATGGATCATTTGGATCATCCGTACTATTGGGGTAGATCATTGTTCCATTAAGTATGTTTTTAATGTTTTGAGTCATTTCAGAGTGTTCCACCGATCCGATGGCCATAGGGCCTTAACGTCTTTTGTAGACAACTTCAAGATGAGTCTATTAGTAATGTTTTTAGGGCAATTGTGTGTTGCTTATGATGGGATCATGCGTGGAAATAGTTTTGTTGCATGTAGGTGTCCATGGAGCAAAATTGGTGAGACTGATAAGCTTGGATGGGTTTATGGCTCTAGGTTGTCATGGTTAGTACATATGTGTTGCATGATGTATGGTTTTGACTAACGTAAATCAAGTGTATGGAACTTATGCTCGGAATAGTTGCTTAATCTTTGAGTATGGAGGTGGCTTAGAGAACGTTAGCAGTCAATAGCAATTGACCAAAACTACGCAGGAGAGCTGAGGTCCGTGTGGCCTGATAAGTCCAGGTAAGACTACGTGGCTCAAGAGGAAAGTACAAAAAAGACAAGGATCGTGAAGAGATGAGTTGGTACATGCAGTCTGCCAAGTGAACTGGGCCAGCGCAAGTAGAGAAGATCCGGGGGAGAGTAGATGCGTGAAGACTTGACAGCAAGTCATTGGACGCCACAAGCTATAGTCAAAGCATGCGGAGATGCTTTGATGAGTTGGATTAGTTTTCGGTGTTGCTTTAAGGAGAAGGAATGGAATCATGAAGGTGGAGGGGCATTTTGGTAAAATGCCCAATGCCGAAAAAGAGATGGCGTGCGAAATTGTAGCATGGCCTCAGTGGTTTAGGTCAAGCCAATGGAGGACAAGAGTGTAGATCGGGTTATTGGAGCATGATGATGAAGAGCGCATTGAAAAACATGCGCAAGTGTTGTGTAAGTGTAAAACCCGTCATGTTGTCGCATTACCGAGTTAGCTTATGTGTAAGTGGATAGTATCCACATGTGTGGTTCAGATCTAGGGTTTAAAAGTGAAGTAGTTGTCTTGAACACCACTATAAAAAGAGAGGTAGATGTGGCTTAGGGAAAAAAACATTTGGGGAGCTTTAGTGGAGAGTGCTCTTGAGAGAGCTTTAGGAGAGAGGAGTTGAGGCTCTTATATGCGAACATTTTGTCATCCTTAGGCTTAGTGTGACTAGGGATTGATTGTAAATATTTATTTCTAAGCATCAATATATCTATCAACTTCATGTAAGTATTTGCTCTTGTTTTGTCTCACAACTTTGACTTATTCTTTGCTTAGATTTACTTTGATTCTTGTTCCTTCTTTGTCTTGTTAGTTGCTAAGGATGCATAAAAGGTGAAAAAAACCTCAAGGAGGTTATAACCCATCCATCTAAGCATCCTCATAGCAAGTTCTTGGAGGTTGACTGGGTTTTTGGCTTGAATAGGGTGTGATCTTGGTTCTTGTGATTCAAGGGCTTTTGACTTAGTTTTTGCTGAGATTTAGAGTGTTAGGATGTGTAGGAAAACATCATTTGCCATGTTGGCTTGATCCCTCCCACAAGTAACTCAAGATCTTGGTTTTGTAGTTTTACCTGGTTTTTGTGCAACTTCTCTTGAAAATGGATAAAGGTTTCTATGACAATGATCCTTGAGATTGTTGATTGAAATGGGTTCAAGTTGTGTTTCAAATTTTAAGTATTTTGGAGCCTCAATTTCAAAGTTGCGCCAGTTTTTGTCTCAAGCTGTGTTGCTATTTTCTGGCTGTGTCGACCTGGATAATCCGCCTCAAGTCTTTTAGCACCCCATACTATCTTTTGGTTTGGATCTGTGGATTGGTTTCCGTTATGTGTCTTGATCTAATTTTTGTAGCTTCTCGTAGTTATTAAAGGGAAGATCTTTTGGAATATTTTGGAAAAAAAAAGTTAAAATAATTTTGGAGGCTCCTATTCACCCTATCCCTACTCTAGTCGCCGACCATGGTCATACAAATTTTTGTTTCTATTTTTCAGGTCTATATTTGTTATGTGCTTAACTTCCTTGTCCGATCCCTTCTTCTTGTTTTCATGTATGAATAGTATATCCGTTATCTTCAATACAAATGTGTATTCCCAAAACAAAAACATTTATGAATTTTTAAAATAAAACCTAAAAAAAAGGTTACAAATCTCATACTATGAGAAGCAAATAGGCCATACCACGACCGCACCTTGAGACCTTGAGGCTAGGTTTTTTGTTTAAAGTTGACTTATATTTGTAATGTATACAGTAACTAGCTTTTAAACAGTGCATTTTTTAAGGCAGTGTCAATAGAAAAATTACAGTAAAAAGTGTACTGAGTTGAGCTGTACCGGTCAAAATCCCATGTGACTATTTCTCTCTGCATACTGCCTCTCGCGAACAGTCAGAATTCAAATATTTAAATCATAAGCCGTCAGTCTAAAAGAACCTATTTTTGTATGGCAAGTGAGACCGAAAGGAACTTAGTTTTTCTTACACAAGGTAATGGTCAAAGTCGAAACAAATTGACTTTATATATGCATATTAGTGTATATATACCACAACATGACTTATTTTGTACCTACGGAGTTAGGGGTGTTTGGTTGGACGGACTGGACCATCCCAAGACCGTCCGACCCAAAATCCGAGCCTAACCAAGCCGACCCGAGGACCGGGCATCCATGGGGATCACCAGACCAAGCATGCTGAGGATAAAATTGTTCAGAAAAAAAATCGGACGAGCGTGAGAGAGCACAAGAGCAAGCAAAATCACCTCATACCTCTATCCAAACAAATGGTGGATTTTTTGCTGTGTCTAATAACTTACGACTATAGGTCTATAGTTGATGGCTTTTGACTCTAACGAGAATGTTTATGTGAACGAACCAAATGTTAATAAACCGATAGAAAAGATTATTCTAATAAGACGTTTCAAAAAGATAACGAAGAAACTATTTCATTTATTCGTTCGAAGCAAGTCACAAGCTGAAAGGAGGGAGAAGTTAGGACACCAATTCATTACTCTAACTAGACAAAATCAAAGAATCGTTTCATCTAAGATGAGATGATGCAATGATTGACTAGCTCATACTAGCACGGGATGATTCCATAAACCAAACACCCCATTAATTATTGTCCTTCCCACCTGATCTGATAAATCAGCCTCAAATCCAAGGATTGAAAGCGGTTGGTTTAGTCACTTGTTGTAGTGTTCCTAAGGCGTTTAATTTACTTGACATCATTAGCTCGGATGACAAACTGATCGTGCATTTTTTTTTGTCAATCATTATATAAAGTCCACATTGCCACTACGTACACTGCCGTGCAGAATCAGAAAAATACAACGAGATCGATAGAGGCAATAGCATTGAAGCAAGTAATTAAGTACTAGTAGCAAACAAATTAAGACAACTCCTAAGACTAATTAACTAGCTAGCTAACTACGTACTAGCTTAAATTATTCATTCCCGTTCGGTGAGACTAACTAGAGACGTAATGAAGTATTCATTCCCCTTCGATAATGAGCAATATCTTCAGTGCTTTTTGTCGCAGATATAACAGTAACAGTATTTCTTCACAGCTGAACCCATACACCTGGCCTTCTTGACATTGCCGTTTGTGAATTTCCCGGCAATCCAGCACGTCGACTTGCACAAAAAACCTATACAGATTGGACTCCCGGAAGTAGATTCCCAGCATTTTTCTGCAAGAAAAATTAACACACACGTATATCCAACCATTGGTAACTTACAATCTCACCTAATCTCAATCACATGAAACGGATTATTATGAAATATCCATCAAACTGGTAAATTTTAAAACACTTTTAGTTTCTGCAAATTAAAGAACCACAAGACTGGATACAATGTGGACCTGAATTGCTCCAAATCCATCATAGATCAGTTGGCCATGAGGCCATCAAATAGAAAATGTGTGATTGTGTGTAAGAGAGAGAGAGATCTCTGGAGCACGAACCTGCAAAAGTAGGATTCCCGAATATCACAAGTACTAAGAGAAACCAAAGAGTGGCATTTCTCCCATCCATAGCTGTGCGCCGAAACAAGGATAGCCCTTTGCTTTCTCTACTTTGTGACCTGGTCCACCTTCGCACGCTATGGAGAATGTGTGTGTCTATATATATTTTTTTATCAATCATACATTTATCAAACGTACGGTTCTTGGCGTGAGTGTCTAGTCATCTAGATGCCCTATATAATTTACCTATATATATTATATACACATGTTTCAGAAAGACATAAACTGAAAGTACTAGTTAATATCAACACATTTTTTTTGTTCCCCTTCAAGCTCTACGCATTATATTTTGGTTACAATTAGTTAGTTAAATAAACAATTTTTCATTCGACTTTGGTTACTAAGTATATATTTCAAATTTGTCCGCTAAGCGAATCTTTATTCATTGAATATTGAGATATAGTCAGTCAAGCACGCAAATCTTGTATATGAAGCATTGACAGGCACATTGAGGTCATGACAAAAACGAAACTTCGGCAGATAACAACACTAGTACTTAGTACTGTTGAGGGAGTCAGCACACGTACACGGTACACTCGGGCACTGACCGTTGCATGGCCCTGTTCATCCGCCAGGATGGCTCAGCTGCACGCCCTGCAAGGCGAGGGATCCGGTCTTCGATTGTTAGCGTTTGTTTCAATCCTTTGAATTCGTATTAGCTCCGGCTTATCTGCAACTAGCCCGATGTAAATGTGGTTAGAGGCTTAATTTCAAGCTTTGACTCCGTGTTCATCACATCACATCATCCTCTGCCGAATGCCAATTCCGGTGCTTCTTTTAGAAAATAAATTCTCATTTTTATCGATAACTTAGGTAGAGTTAATGAGTATCTAACTTTTAGATTGAAGATTTTAGATAAACAATACGTTAACATCAAGTCCTTGAGTCGATAAACATATTGAACATCTTTATTTTCCTCATTATAGACTCTGTATCTTGCAACGATGTCAGACTGCCGACAATCACGACTACAAGAAGTAAAACGTTGATGATCTCCATTAATATGTATGACCTACGCCTCAGTGTTAATGTTGTTCGTCAAAAAAAATCATGGGGGTTTTATTTATACCTAACTCCATCTGATGTTGATCTCCGGCGTAGACGGTGCCATCGTAGTCTAGGTGAGACAATCCGATAAACCTATCATGGATAAAGAAGATCCGGCTAAACTGGCGAAAAACAAAACTATAATAAATTGATCTAGGAAATAAAACAGAAGAAATCAGAAACCCCACCCACTCAACCAGCGAGAATGTAAGAGGGGGGAGGGGCCGACGGTGGACTGACGGAGTTGAGGCCGGCAGCTAGGGTTCCTAGCAGCGGCGGCGGTTCCCTCCGTAGGACCTGTGACTGAAATCGGTTGTTAGACCGAAGGTCTGAGTTGCCAATTCCTGTGCTTTGGAGGCGACTTCTGCTTTGGCAAATAATTGGCTTTAGGAAGCCCAAAAGGTCTAAAGCCGACGAAGCCCAGAAGCATGTACAACTGTGTGTACAAGTTTGGTAGTGGCAACGAAGGAAGGCCGAAGCGAAGCCCACATCTTCTTATAATGATCCCGAATGCGCGGGTGGTTTGTGGTGGAGCTTTTTGCTATTATGGTACCTTCTAAGTTGGGCTTCAACAAAACGGTATCTACGTCGTGGGCTTCTCTAAAATAGTACTTTTGTACTTAAGACTTCTCTCAAATAGTATTCTCATGGATTTTAACTCAAATAATTTGATTTTCGAATTTGTACTCCCCCAATTGACTGCATTGCCCCTGCTCATTTTGTTTAACCCTAATCACATTTATTTTCTTCTTTTCACGTCGTTTGGGTTTCATTGGCGACGGCGGCACGCCGACTGGCCGATCGGAATACTCAACGCGGTGCCGTCAACGTCAGGCGAGAGCGCGGCAAGGATCGTACGGGAGTGCGCGCACCCCAGGCCACGGACGATCGGCGCGGCGCCGTCAACGCCAGGCGAGAGCGCGGCAAGGATCGCACGGGAGTGCGCGCACCTCAGGCCACGGACGATCGCACGTTGGCAAGGGCAACCGGATCACGTACGTTGGCAATTGAACCCTATTACTTGATCATTTTCTTTGCTTTTATCATTACTTTATCAATCTTTGTACGCCGCACTGGGGCAGTGCAGTCAATTGGGGGAGTACAAATTCGAAAATCAAATTATTTGAGTTAAAATCCCTGAGAATACTATTTGAGAGAAGTCTTAAGTACAAGAGTATTATTTTAGAGAAGCCCATGACGTAGATACCGTTTCGTCGAAGCCCAACTTAGAGGGTACCATAATAGCAAAAAACTCTTGTGGTATGGTTGTTTTCCAGGGGTAGGGTAGCTCCAAAATTTTGGATGAAGTTACTGATGAAATCCCGATCGATAATGGAATTCACCATTAATTTATCTCTTCTTTTTTTTTCTAGGGGGAGGGGGCTATGTCAGGCTTTTCAAAATCTGTTTTGAAATTTTACCGGGGGATCAGAAATTTCCGATTTTCGGATTGGCCAGAATTTTCAAATCAAAATTTGAATTTGTGAAGTTCAAACGAAAAAG
The DNA here is from genome assembly GCA_036346575.1 of Dendrocalamus sinicus. Lineage (NCBI taxonomy): Eukaryota > Viridiplantae > Streptophyta > Magnoliopsida > Poales > Poaceae > Dendrocalamus > Dendrocalamus sinicus. The sequence goes on along the minus strand of CM070669.1, from coordinate 12,382,685 downwards.
ATGGAAAAATGCAGTGTCCAAGGTTCAAACCCAAGACCTGCTGCTCCGAAGGCTAGACCTTACCGCCAGGCTATACACATGCGTATGATTAAAAATGGTTACAAATTTCCTTTATATTTGACAAAAATAATGCAAAAACGAAATCTTTAATTTGGCCGATAGAAGTTTTAACGTGGGGTATGATATTCCCGATTTTCGGTTGATTATCGGCCAGTTTGGAAAACCCTGGGGTATGTACAATTTTACTGCGAATTTGTGTTCCTTTTTCGGTTAATCGTCCAAAGTTTTAGGTACTGTTAAGTATATATTACAACTCTAGTATCCAGTTCAGAATAATTGGTGGGTATCAAGACTGAAAGCATAACAGGAAAAAAAAAAGATCCACTGAACTGTGAAAGGAAAACGAAGGGTGTTGCTTTAGTACTGAGATTGTAGTTCACAACTACTCAAGGAACCAGATCAAAACCTTCAGTATTTGCTTCTGTAGATAAAACTGCTTCGTGATATCTACTTCTGACTTTTCTTGACCAGACAACAAATTCGGTGCCCCATGGGTCATGGTCTACTTTGATCTTGGTAACCCTTGTTATGATCTACTACCAAGGCTAAAGAATTCTGCAATAGCAGCAACTTGTTAAATATATGCTCAAAATTCTCCAAGTGAACTCGTGAAGCACACAATATCCTTTGTAGTTAGCCTTATTTGTTCCTAATTTATAATTATCACAGAGCCATAGTTTGTTTCCCATGACCTGCCAAATCGACTTTCTACATGCGTTGATTTCGTCAAATGATGGACTGGAGTCTGGAGCGAGTACCGTAGCAGCAAGGCTGGTTTAATGGATTTTGTTGAATGGGAGACTAGAAAAGAGACTCACGCCAATTTTTGGTTTGTTGATTATGACGCTCAGATTGGATGTGCCCCAATACCTGTTCAGTGAGTTGACTGCCTGTTGATAGTGTTCCCAATAGATCTAAGGAACTTCGGAAATGGACGCCATTCAGGTCGATTACCGGATTCGGGAGGATATTGCCCAGAGAAGACTAGCTTTTCAGCGATAGGCTTGGGCTTATAGACTCCGTCGCTGAGCCGGGGGTTTTTTTGCAGGCTCTGTTACAGTAGCAGACCCAGCATTTGCTTTTGTTTTCGAACTGCTCTTGTAACATGGTGAAGCAGCCATTTCTCTTCTCCTTCAGTTGATGGACAGGAGCACAGAGCTGCCATTCCATTCAAATGACGAATAGTGTTCCCTACTGAAACACAATTGGCAATAGTAGTGGTGGATTCAGAGGAGGTCGTGGTACCTACCCTGGGTCGGTAGCCCAACTGGTTAGATTCTGTTTATCTTGGCTTGGTGAACACCACCAAGGTTGGAATGCCATCACCTGTGTTTTAGATGTTTAGATTTGATTCACCTTTATAGTATGACTGTGACCTCTATGATCTGAAAGACTACTTTCACAATACCATGGAGATACAGTGAGGGCATGTTTTGTTAGGCTCAGCAGATTCAAGTGTAAGAATGATTCTTCTGTATTAACTAATGCCTTCGAGTCAAAGCACGCTATGTTCAAAACGTGTAGCTAAGTAGTAGGCAGGACTTGACCGCATCTGTCTGACAAAAATGGGCTAAGTAGAATTCCAAATTTTATTTTCTGTTTTTCAGAACGGTGTTTATGTACTGCTGAAGATGTGACAGTGCTCGAATCCTATGCTGCCAGATGTTTTCAGGGATTTGATGGATGCCTTCGGAGAAACAAGATTAGTGTTTGTAGGCAGCTCATCCTCGTGCCGCATTAGCTAATGCCTTCGAGTCAAAGCACACTATGTTCAAAAAGTGTAGCCAAGTAGTAGGCAGGACTTGACCACATCTGTCTGACAAAAATGGGTTAAGTAGTCGTGCCGGGTACAATAATAAATCCATGAATTCCAAATTTTATTTTCTGTTTTTCAGAACGGTGTTTATGTACTGTTGAAGGTGTGACAGGGCTCGAATTCTGGCATGTTCTTTTTTGTCGCGGCTTTTGACTTTTGGGTTGTATGTATACAAGATTACAGGTAATAAAAACTCACGTGCGGTTTTTGCTGATATAAATAAAGTCAGTAAAGTATGTACTACAATTAACTAGTAGACTCTATCTTGAAAAATATTCTATTTAAAAATTAGTTATTATAGAAAAGTTAAAAAATAGCTTTTAGAATCTGAAAAGAACAGGATCTCTACGTTGCCAGATGTTTTCAGGGATTTGATGGATGCCTTCGGAGAAACAAGGTTAATGTTTGTAGGCAGCTCATCCTCGTGCTCCTCCACGTTGTGGACAAAGTTGTCACTATTGGAATAATCTTATGCATGATCATTTTCGTATTGACAATATCGGAATTCTATGGTTGTAAAGTAGGATTAGATCTTGGAAACCGAATTTTGATGCTACAAGGTATCAATAACTACTTTACATGATTTTACGAAATTAACATACTGCATGCGAGGCATTCGAATCAAAATAATCTCAAAGGATACGAGTCAAAATACTGACAACCTCGTTTTGTTGCACATTTAACTCGTAAAGCAAACTAACAGTGGCTTACAGATTGGGATCGATCTGCCTAAAATTCCATTCGTTTGGACACTGTCACATCCTGTTGTAAGTGTTGACCAACCTGTCAGGCTGGCACCGAATTAAGCAGGCATTCCTCAGGCCTCTCCTCGTCCAGCTCGTTTCTCATGTGCGTGTTTCTAGCTAGATCAAATCCTTATTATAGCTTGCGTGCGAGTCAGGTAGGTAGTGTTAGTACGAAGGAGGCTTAAGCGTATTGTAATAGCTCATAGGATGTATATAGTATATGAGACACACACAAGAGCTCAAACCTTAGATAATAGGAAATAACCTATATACCCTTAACACCCTCTTTAAATACTAGGTATATGTAATAGCATTGTATTTGAAAAGGGTTGACACTAAAATAGGGAAAATCCAAAATATATGTCTTGAAGATGTTGTCATAGCATGCGGTTTTTGGAAAATTATGTTGAGTACCAACCATCCGGAATTGTGCAATAACCCAGAAAGCACAAAGTGCAAGAGCTGGGATAGTAGAAGTAAGCGGAAGCAAAGTCAACCGCAGTAACACGACGAAAAGGATGTAGAAGGTGACATGAATAGAGAGAGCTATGAAATCAAGCTGAAGAGGGAGATAGAAGCATAGCAGCACAGATCGAAGCCCGAGATGGCGACGGAGCTGTGCACAAAAAGCGCAACGGAGGCGCAGTACAGAAAAACGTGGCGGCCTTAAAAGCTCGGGCCGATAGCTCAAAGAGAAACAGTGCCATTATAAAAACTTCTACGATCTGCAGCAGCTTAAAGAGAAGAGCGGCGACTGTGGCTATGCAAAAGGAAGGAGATGACAACACTCATCCACGAGGATGAACTGTAGCAGCAAAGCAATCGGCTGATTGACAAGGAATTTATGGACTCGCACAACATTGATGAACTGATAGAGAGATAACAACGGATTTGGATGGACGCAACGGAAGAAATGACACGAAGTAAGAAAAGACTCGAGATATTAGCAGTAGTAGTAGCAGAATAAGAACCCCATCCTCTCTGCAAAGGCCCAAAACGTCCACCCCTAGCAGCAAGAGTAGCAAAGGGCGTGTGGGGAGACCAAGCCGAAACGGCGGTGGTGGCGACCAGAGCGATGGCCCAGAGGCGGCGGAGGCAGGATCTGGTCGAGGCGACGGCGTTTGAAGGTGGTGACGTGGGTGTGAAGGTGCGGGCACAGTGGCTAGGAGGTGGCATCGGCTGAATGAGGTGGCATCGGGGTGCCCGAATCTAGGCGCAGGCGGCCGAAGAGGATCGGATCCGACGACGGGGAGCCCAGATCCGGGCGGGGCAGTGGTCGACGTGGTCGGGCAGATTGTATGAGGTGGAGGCACCCGGATCTAGCGCGAGGAGCCCAGATCCATGTTGGATGGAGCGGCATCGATGCAAAGGTGGGCGTGGCCACCGGATCCGAGCGAGGGCGACGAGGTGATGGCAGGAGGTAGCGGAAATGGCACGGAGGGAGCCAGATCAGACCGGATCTGGTGGAGGTGGGAGTGGCGAGTCGTCGACGGGTGGCGATGATGAGGATCCGAGACAAGCTGGCGTAGCTCCTGGCGGTGGTAGCCAAAGCCGAGGCCGCGGCAACTAGATCTGATGTGGCGGAGGCCAGAGCAGGGGTAGCAGTGGCCGAAGGAGGCGGCGTGGGTGCAACAGTAGCTCAGGAGGAGGTGTCCGCCTGGGATCTGGGCACAGGCAGCCTTGCGGCAGTGGAGGCTACCGAATCCAGCCCAGAGGCGGCCGGATCCAGGCTTCACAGCATTGGAGGTAGCCAGATCTAGGCGACGGCGTGGCTTAGGCACACGGGTGATGGCTCGAGCGTGGTCACAACAGCGTGGGCAAGCGCGGCGTAGAGGCGCGCGCGGTGGACACGATGGCACATTGATGGCTGGGCGGATGCAGGGGCAGGCGCCAACGCACGCGAGGCAACGGCAGCGAGCGGCCGAGAGGTGGCCACCCCAGGATTAGCTCCTCCCGGGGGCAGCAGTGGAAGACTGAGCTGAGCTAGGCTAGGTTGGAAACCTAGGCTCTAATACCATATAAATATGAAGGAAGCTTGAGTGTATTGCAATAGCCCATGGGGTTTATATAGTACATGAGATACACATAAGGACGTAAACCCTAAATAATAGGAAATGACCTAAATACCCTTAACAGGTAGTAGGTGCAAGTCAGCTACCAACTACTTTGTGTTAGCTCAGCTCATGCTCAGTTTCAGATAATTTCAGCCAGTGCACAACTGCCAAGCTTGTTGTGCATTACATGCATTTGCTTTAGATATGTTCATCGGTTAGATCACTAGCTTTTCAATATCAAAGGATACCCAAATGTGGCACGCAAAGAAGTGAGAATGGTGTGGACATTATATATACTTATACTAATTAGGCACTCGAAGGAAACTTGTTAGTCCAGAAAAATTAATTCCGATCCTTATGTGTACACTACCACACAAAACTTCATCACAGATGGTTCGAAACTGTCATCACAGATGGTTCCTTAAATCGTATGACTTCATGGATCAGTGATAATATGGATCAATATTTGGGCATCCAAGCCACATTAAAAGTCAAGACTTAGCGAAATTTTTGGGCATCCAAGTTATAGCAAAATCGATGGATGGGTTGAAGAAGAGGTGGGAAAAGGAGAGGAATAGAGAAGTGAGAAAAGAGAAGAGGAGATAAGGAAAAGAAGAGCCGACCGAGCTTCTATTTTTAAGGAAAAATTTGGCGAGAAGTGGATGAGGAGAAGTGAGAAGAAGAGAAGATGAGGAGAGGAGTAGAGGAGTAGAGGAGAAATGAGAAGAGATAAGAGGGGAAGAACAGTCGAACCTTCTATTTTAAAGAACAAATCTAATGAGATAAGAAAGAAATTCAAATTTGGCGAGAGCTAATAAGTTGAAATATTATCATAGAGGTTCTAGGTAAAGAACCGTCTATGATAAGTAGGTCATCACAGATCACAGACGGTTCAGAACAAAAACCATTTGTGATTAGTACAAACATCACAAACGGTTTTTTATTCTGAACCGTCTGCGACCATCTGTGATACATCACAGACGGATCAGAACAAAAATCATCTATGATAAGTAGGTCATTACAGACGGTTCTTTCAATCGTAGTGAACTTATATGGTCCATCTTGTAAAACCATCTATGATAACTTTATCACAGACAGTTTGTGTTGAACTGACTGTAATGAGTGATACGGATCCACCTAGCAAGCTAGCTGAACCCCGTTGCTTTGGCCCTGATCTTTCACGATACGGCTTGTTGGATGCCCTCTCCAAGATAAGCCTTCTCCCACGCACACCGCAGCACGTGAACGAAGGGTGGAGAAACCGAAGTTTCAGCGAGTAGAATCCAACACCACAATTGGATTCAACATACCAAGAGCAATTCCTCGATGGAAATCTCAAGAACACGCCAACAATGGCCACCAAACCATGGTGATTTTCTGGTTTCTATTTCTCAAATCATAATCTGAGTTACAATGGGGCTAAGGCCCTGGCCTTATATTGGTGCACAATTGTCGGACCCCAAGTTTAATACCTGGAATCCTCTGTGATAACACTGCATTATTCCCTGGATCAGTAGATAATGCTCACAGATACAACGCTGCATCATTTCATACACGATAGATTCGTACATTACAATATCAGAGTTTAAATAGACCACGTCGGGCCAAGGTTACAATAGGGCCGTCAGGCCAAATGTCTTACAATACATAAAAGCGGAAGCGGAAGCGTACATAGCGTAGGGGCACAACTCACCACAGGCAAGCGATCGGGATAACCCGAGTACCAACGCTATTAACCGTGGACTCGGCTAATAACAAAGGCACCCGCCAAAACTAGCTCGGTCAACTTTATCGAGGCGAGAGGCAAGACTACCGAGGCCTATTCTAATAACCACCATCTTCATTTCCTTCGCATCCCGATCCTCATGATAAGCGTAATGCTCTTGATTCACATCTTCCGAAAGGGGTTAAGAGCGAGATTGAGCACAAACAACCGTGTTCATGAGCCAACACACGAATGCAAATAATTGTAGATGCAAGGCTGAACAAGGAAGGCTCGGGTTCTTTTATTTGCTCAAAGCGACTTTTGAAATAATCATAATATAAAATTCCTAGGACCTAGCATTTTCAAGAACTTATGATTTAAATATTGGAAGTGTGCAATAATTTATAATGGGGTAGGTTCCATATACCAAATTTTATGGTTACATCCACCATATTTTATGGTTACATCCACCAATGCTTAACTTTTTAAATAGCAGGTTACTTCCACCATAATACCAACACCGAGTACATCCTCCGGACAATTTACCAAATTTAGGTTACATCCACCTAAATTACCAACACCGAGTACATCCTCCGTGTTATTTACCAATTTTAGGTTACATCCACCTAGCAAATGTTTACTCCCAACCTCAAAAGTTTTTGAAATAGAACTAACTCGAGGAAGATTTCCATGTTCGCCCTTGACCGTAGGCACGGCTATTCGAATAGTTTGTTTAAGTACTGCAGAGACTGTACATCTTTACCCACAAGAGATAATCGTCCCGATGGTTCTACATGATTCCTTTGACATGCAGATTGAGATAATATCACGAGGCCTTTACAATACCTCACTCTCTAGTATATCACTCCTATGGGGTTACGTCCATAGGTTGTGCGGGATGTCCACCATAGGTTAGCGCAATGGACTCCGCTCTCCACATACGCTATCCTAGGCGACGCCACCTACATCCGGTGTCCCATTCCAAGTGGGGCTTTCATTACCCACCTACACACGTTCTCCGTGATATGAATAGAGAGTTCAAGAAATTATTTAGCCAAGCCTACAATATGCCACTTGTGGTTGTACTTGTTGTACACGGAAGGTCCACACAGATTAAGTCCTTAGGTCGTTCAAGCGGTTCATTCCACAATCCCACGTGTTACATCCACACCCACTGCTCTTACCATCCGCCCAAACAGTTCAAAGAGATTTTAGGGTTTTGAGAAGCATAACATAAATCAACATATTTGTTCAGCCATGTACATCCCATGACTATCCCAAATCTAGTGTTCATGATTACAGAGTGATTATCAGGGTTACTAGAACCCTGGACTTGACAAATTTTTAGCATGGCAATAATAAGTTGTATAACTACCATACTAGTGTTTACATCTAGGGCGACAAATGATCATGGGAGTTCAAATGTTACTGGTGGAGTATTATATCATTAGGTGGGCATAAGGTTGTTATCTACCTTAAGACTTACATATTTTTAGCACATAAAATAACGCATGCAATTTTTATAGTTTAAATGAACATAGTTTCACATAAATGTAGGCGCAAAATGATCAAAGTATTGACTCGCCTGGATCGAAAGCTTGGGGGTCTTGCGCTGCTTCAAGCGGGGTCTCGTTCGCGTCGTCGAACTCTACTCGGACGGGAGTACCGGAAAAACCACATAAAATGAAGAGCGCCGAATAAGAACCAAATAAAACAATAAAACAACTCAAATGAACTCGGAATTGAACCAAACTAGAACCATTAAACAGGTCTTGATTTTAGGAAAATTTAGAAGTTGGTTTCATCCAATTCGGAGTTACGGTTAATAAGTTATAGCATTTTGAAGTTTCAAATGCTGGTAAATCCGAAAAATAAAGAAATGCATTGCGGGCAGTGGGCCTTAATTAGCTGGGTTTTACTGTCCTCAATAATTGTTGGCTTAGGACAGCATAAGTAACTAGTTAGGGCAGTGATTAAATGATTGATTATGGTATTTATTCGGTGGGAGGGGCATTAAGCCGACAGCCTCCTCTGTTCTGGTTCACTTCGTCCGCACGGGAAAGAAAGAGAGCGGAGCCGGCCGGCGGCGGAGGAGACCCGGAGGCGCGGCGGCGCTGGCCCAAACGGGTTGCCCACCCGGGCGCGCACCTCGGGGAGGCGGGAATCGGCCGGTGACGGCTGGGCGGCCGGGCGGAGGGCGACGGCGGGTGAGGCGGCGGCGGGGACAGGGGAGGAGGGCGCCGGCGGCTCGGGCTATTGGGGCCCGATTCCTCGACATGTGAGCATCTACGGGACTTGTTGAACTCACCTAGCACGTTGGCCGGGGCCGAGAGGGAGTAGGGCGGGCTGGCGGCGGAGACGTGCTCGGCGGCGAGGAGGGACACGGCGGCGGCTTGCTGGAGTGGGCGGCGGGGTCCGGCGAGGTGGGGAAGACGCTCCCGGGGTCCCGGTGGTGCTTCACGCGCAAGGAGTTGGCCCGGGGTGTCGCGGTTCAACGGAGAGGTCCGAAGCCGTCGGTGGCGGTGGAGGCACGTCGCCGGCGGCCTGCAAAGGGGGAGGGGCCGATTAATCCGGAGAAGTGGGAGCGAGGGCAATAGCGAACATGGGGGAGAGGGTCATGGGTCCTGCCAGGCGAGGACCGTCCTGGCGACGACCGGAGGGGCGCGGCGGCGAGGTTTGGCCGAAGGAGCGCCCGAGGCAGAGGAGCGGCGGGCTGGCGTCTTGGGCGAGCTTCGGCGAGGTGGGCAGTGAGGTGAGCGGCTCCACTTAAAGCGGCCGGGGGAACGCATCGGGACGCCGAGGAAGCAAGGCGGCATGGCGCCGTGCATGTATGCAGCACGCGAAGGTGACCGATGGCAGAGGAGGACCACGGCGACTCTTGGCGTATGGCAGAGGTGCACGGCCGGCGCAGGCCTAAGCATTCGGGGACGCGCGGGAGGTGACAGGAGACGCTGCCACTGCTGGGCGCTGATGGCGAGGAGAGGCGCTGAAGACGAGAGCTGACATCGCATTTAATCGCCGACGAAGTTGGTGCAAATGGCGACAAGCAACTGCTCCGCCAGAGGAGGAGAATGGAGATGCATTGCCACAGAAGGAGAAATGAAATGCTGGCTGGAAAGGTTTGGGGAGGAAAGATCTTACCAATAGCATACATACATGCTCATATATGTATACGGGTATATATACATGTATACATGTATATATCTTTTCTTAACATTCTTAGTCTCCTGAGTCTTTTAATCCTTGAAGTATATTTCATATTTTAGATTTTATGATATTAACTTGATTTTCTCCCCTGGAGATGGAGCAAGGTTTTCATTTTAAAGTACTTTTGCATTTTCCAGAATATACACATATATGCATATATACATATATACATATATATGTATTTGGAGCAAAAAGAATAGCCAACTGAGAATAAAAGCTTTTAAATTTTCATTAACATACATTTGAATTTTACATTAGGATAAGTTTTGAAAATGGGGTGTTACAGATCCCACCCCCCTTAAAATGAATCTCGACCCCGAGATTCTGCTATTCTGAGAAAAGAAAGGGAAAGTCGGCTCTAAGTTGATCCTCTCGCTCCCAGGTTGCCTCTCGCTCGGAGTGGTTGCTCCATTGGACTTTGCAGAGGCAAATAATCAAGTCTGGTCTTCTTCTCCATAATGTCGAGAATTTTGATCGGGTGCTCTGGGTAGGACAGATCTTTCTGTAGTTCAATGGTTTCCACTGAGGTCTGCTCTTCGGGAACTCTGAGACACTTCTTGAGCTGAGAAACGTGAAACACATTGTGCACATCTGATAGGCTTGCGGGTAGCTCTAATCGATAAGCAACTTCTCCACATTTGGCAATAATAGGGAATGGCCCTATGTATCGCGGAGCAAGCTTGCCTTTCACCTTGAATCTGCGAATTCCTCGGAGGGGTGACACTTTAAGGTATACATGATCTCCAACTTGGAATGTCAATTCTCTACGGCGATTATCGGCGTAGCTCTTTTGTCTAGATTGGGCCGCTTGTAAACGATCCCTGATTAAACGAACTTTTTCCTCTGCCTGCTTCAGAGTATCGGGTCCAAAAATATGCCCTTCTCCTGTTTCTGACCAGTGTAGAGGAGTTCTACATTTACGTCCATAAAGGGCTTCAAAAGGTGACATCTTGAGGCTTGATTGATAGCTATTATTGTAGGCAAATTCCGCATAGGGTAAACATTTCTCCCAATCTGAGGTGAACTCTAGAGCACATGCGCGTAGCATATCTTCCAAAATTTGGTTTATTCTTTCGGTCTGTCCATCTGTTTGGGGGTGGTATGCAGTACTGAATGCTAGATGGGTTCCTAAAGCATCGTGCAAACTAGCCCAGAAATGCGAGGTGAATTGAGAACCTCGATCTGAGACTATTCTTTTAGGTACACCATGTAGACATACAACACGAGCCATGTATAACTCAGCCAGTTTGTCTCCCTTGTAGTTGGTCCTTACAGGGATAAAGTGGGCAACTTTGGTTAATCTATCAACTATTACCCATATAGAATCATATCCTGATTTGGTGCGGGGTAAACCAGTTATGAAATCCATTCCCACTTCTTCCCATTTCCACTGAGGAATTTGCAGAGGTTGAAGAAGTCCGGCAGGTCTCTGATGTTCAGCTTTGACCTTCTGACATACGTCACAACAGTTACATACTCAGCAATGTCTCGCTTCATGCGAGGCCACCAATACAATGTCTTCATTTCTTGATACATTTTAGTGCTACAGGTGTAGAGTATAAGCGAGCTATGTGCTTCCTTGAGTATCGCTCTTTGAGGTCCTTCGGTGGGGAACAAAAATTGCTTTCCATACCATAGAATTCCTTGTTTATCTTCTATCATTTTAGGGCTTTCCTTGGGTCATGAGACTTTTGAACTTCAACTCCGTGGTGTCCCTTCAGGGCTGCTTTGATTTGCTCTTCAAGTGTTGGTTGCACTTCCATAGTAGCTAAAGTACCATGCTCTACTATTTCCAGTTAAGGGCTTCAAATTCTGCAGAGCTCGGGTTGCAATTCTCTCACCATGAGGTTGTTGCAATGCGGTTTGCGACTTAGGCATCGGCTACTACATTAGCTTTTCCGGATGATAGTGGACGCCCAAATTGTAGTCCTTAATTAACTCCAACCATCTTCTTTGTCTTAAATTGAGGTCGGCTTGAGTGAAAATATACTTGAGGCTCTTATGGTCCGTATAAATGTCACAGTGGTTTCCAATTAAATAGTGTCGCCAAATTTTTAAGGCGTGCACTACCGAGGCTAACTCCAAGTCATGAGTTGGGTAATTGTCCTCATGGGGACGGAGTTGTCTGGAGGCATATGCTACAACCTTTCCTCCTTGCATGAGCACACAGCCTAGGCCTTGGCGAGATGCATCACAATATACTTCAAAATCCTTGTGTATATCTGGCAGGACTAACACAGGGGCTGTGGTCAATTTTTGCTTTAATTCTTGAAAACTCTTTTCACATGCTCCTGTCCACTCATATTTCTTCTCTTTCTTGAGTAAGTTCGTCATTGGTCTGGCTATTTTGGAAAAGCCTTCTATGAAGCGTCAGAGTATCCGGCTAGACCTAAAAACTACGCACTTCGGATCGAGGTGGGCTGCTTCCATTCTAGGACTGCCTTTACTTTAGAGGGGTCGACTGCTACTCCTCCAGCGGATATGATGTGTCCAAGGAAACTAACTTCATGCAACCAAAATTCACATTTACTATATTTGGCATACAACTGGTGCCTCTTAAGTGTTTCGAGGACTATCCGCAGGTGTTCCTCATGTTCTTTGGTGGTCCTAGAGTAAATCAAGATGTCGTCTATGAATACGACCACAAATTTGTCCAGGTATTCCATAAAGACTTTATTCATCAGGTTCATGAAGTAGGCCGGGGCATTGGTCAATCCAAATGACATGATCAGATATTCAAATAGGCCATACCGTAGTAAAAGCTGTCTTAGGGATATCTTCTCGCTCGATATTGAGTTGATGGTACCCTGACCTTAAATCTATTTTAGAGAAGACGGTAGCCCCAGATAATTGGTCAAACAGATCATCTATTCGAGGCAAGGGATATTTATTCTTGATTGTTACTTCATTAAGGGCTCTGTAATCTACACATAATCTGGCAGAGCCATCCTTCTTTCTGACAAATAGCACAGGGGAACCCCATGGAGATGAGCTGGGTCTAATAAATCCCTTAGCTTGAAGATCCTCAATTTGAGCCTTTAATTCCTCAAGTTCATCTACCGCCATCCGGTATGGTCTTTTAGCAATTGGGGCAGTACCGGGCTTTAGGTTGATCACAAATTCTATCTCCCTATCTGGTGGCATGCCTGGCAGTTCTTCTGGAAAGACTTCTGGATAATCCTGAACTACTGGTGTTTCTTCTAATGTCTTTTCTTCAAGGTGATGGATTGCGCGTCCCGACGAGGGGCGATCCACACTAACTTTTATTTTCTTTCCAGAGGCTTTGGTGAGCATTACTTTCCTATTTGCACAGTCTAACAATCCTTGATTATTTGCTAGCCAATCCATTCCTAAAATGATGTCCAAGGTCTGAGATGGCAAGATCAAAAGGTCTGCTGGAAAATCACAATCCTCCATGGTGATTTCTACCCGAGGGCTAACTAGAGTAGCTGTTAAGGGTCCTCCTGGGGAACTAAGTACCACAGGTTTCTTTAATCTAAAGGTTGGCAACTTAACCTTTTCAACAAATCCCCCAGAAACAAAAGAATGCGAAGCACCAGAGTCAAACAGAACTTGTGCGGTATCGACTTAACAGAGAACATACCCATAAGTACTCGGTGGCATTTTGAGCATCTTCTGCAGTGACGTGGTTGACACGGCCATGGTGTGGAGCCGATGCTGTCCTTGATGCTTGAGGTGCCCGATAATTCTTGTTTGATGTCGACGATTGAGCTCGGGATGAGGAGATTCCTGATTAAACTTCCCGAGTAGCTTGGCGATCCGGGCACCGATTGGCGAAATGCCCTTTGCCCCGCAATAAAACAGTGGAGGTTGGTAGTTGTTTTGGTTGCGTAAGACCGCCCTATGGGACGGGCCATCCGAATTCCACCGTTGTTGGGGCGTGGTGCTTGGAATGGAGCTCAGGCCGGCGTTGCTACCGCGAAAAGATGAGCTGCCTTGGTATGCCGATTTGGGTGGAAGGTGTTCTGAGGTCGCTGGGCTGTCCACTTCCTCTTCCTACCGGTTTCCAAAATTTTCCTTTCATTCTCCAAGATGAGAGCCTTATTCACGTGTGATGGAAACTGGAATGGTCGTGCGAATCACCGTGCTCGCATTTCCTCATGCATACCTTCTAGGAATCGATCAATCTTCTCTTCCTGATTGGCTACGTCCCGTGAGGCATAGCGAGCTAGCTGGTTGAAGCGTGTGAGATACTCCAACACAGACATATTCCCTTGTTTCAAGTTTCTAAACTCGTTCTTTTTCATCCTCATGATGCCACCGGGACAAAGTTCTGCTCAAAGCGCCTTAAACTCACCCAGTGTGATGGCGCTTTAGCCTCTGCGACTCGCTTCATCTTCATTGTGGTTCTCTTCGTCTTCCTGCTCTTCCTGCGGATCGTCTGCTGGATCGTTAGCTTCTACTCCTTCCTCCTCTGCTTCCTCTTCTTCTTCTTGTTCTTCCTCTTCATCTGAGCTGTTGCCTACGGGTTTCCTCTTTCCACGACAGGCGAGGTAGTTTTCCCACCATGCCGCCGCGGCACCTTTAAGCTGATGCGCAGCGAAGTCTACCTTGTCTTCCTCAGTGCAACGTGCAAGTTTGAGCTTCTTCTCTGTGTCACGCAGCCAATCTTCGACTTCTAAGGGTTCATTAGCTGAGGAGAAGGTCATTGGTCGGGTTCTCAAGAAGTCAGATAAGTTGGAGTTGCGACCCGCTGCATTGGCTTGCTGACTGGATAGCATTGCCTGAAGGATCTGTGTTTGCTGTGCTAATACTTGTGCCATGGTTGGTGGTGCTGGAGGTGGTGGCGGCAGGTTCAAACCATAGCCTCTGCCTTGGCCTCTTCCACGAGCTGCGGCCCTTGGGGCTCGGCCTCTACCACGAGCAGCAGCCCTCCTGGGAGGCATCTGGAACAATCTAGAGCCGATTTAGAGACTAAAAGAAAGAGGGGAAGACATACATGAGGGTTTGCTAGCCCCCTATTGGCACAACAGAAAACCAAACGAAAGATAGGCAATTAAAACACAAGGCATTATGCCTACAGTAGTTCATTACATTGGGGGGGTTAGGTGTTACATGACAGCCGTGCACAGCATACGGTTTACAACAAGTCATGACACCGCATACACAACGTCTACTAACTGGGTACATAAGGGGGATACATCTGGGGAAAGTGTGCGTGCACACCAAAAAGAGACTGCCTAGACATACTACTGTCTAACCTACATCACCCACCTGGGACGGGAGTGGTGCTGCCGCAGAAGACGCAATCACCGAAAGCGGGAGCAGGAGACGATCTTTGGAGATCGGGGCGAGATCGAGAAGGGCTCGACTGTTGTTGGAGGGACGGAGCGGACGAGCGACGCCGCTGGCTCTGCAAGGGTGCCATTGGGCGGTGGCGACGCTTATGCGCGCCGCCATTCGTGGGCGAGGTCCCCGCGCCGAGCCGTGCTAGTACCGATCTGCCGTGCTGGAGCGACATCGTACGGATGCGAACCGAGCCGACATCGGGCTGAAGATGGCACCGTACGGATGCGAAACGGAGCTAACATCGGGCCGGAGCCGCATCGTGCCGTGGCGAGACAGAGGGTAAACCGCAGTGGCTCGGCGCTCGAGCCCGGCCTCGCAGCGAGCCTTCGCGCTCGCCGCTGAAAGCGATCAGTAGCGGTTGAGCTGGGCGCCGAGGACGCCCGATCGCTGCAGCTTGCGGTCGAGAATGCGCAGATGCCCAATCTCGCATGGCGAAGGCATAGGAGGCCGACATTGCTCGCGCGGTGGATCTCGTGAGACACCGGGGTTGTCCACCCGTGGTCGAGGCGATCCGAAGGAACCGCCGCGGATGCGAGGAATGAGCAAAGGCGCATCGCCGCAGCCTCTCCTCGTGCACCTGGCACAGGTGAGCCACGGCGAGACGCGCCGCGTCCTGGATGGCGTCGGCGAGGTACATCCGTGGAGGCTCGGCATGGACAGTATGGGAGTGGAGCTCCTTGCTACTATCTCGTGCATAGATGAAAACCTCCATGGTCCACAAATCCATGCCGTGGATGTGGGTTCTCCTGCCTCGGTAAACGGGCGGGCGGGTGTACCCGAGACAACGCAGCAGTTGCCGCAGGATCTCGGCGAACGCTCCTTCGCTTTCACCATGGGAGATGTGATCCCATGGACCAACTGGTGCAGCTCCGGCCATCTAAAAATTTTGAACATCAATAGGTTAGAGCAGATGAAATACAAAAGAAATTTTTGGTTGAGTATAGAAACTAAGAGAGTTGAGTAAAGCAATATTACGTTATATTTTTGCAAAAGTTTTACATAGCTTTAGTAAAAAGGGCTCAGACCTTAAATCGTGACCAGTCTAATTAAGGTTTCTACAGTCGTATGCTCTGATACCAGCTCTGTCGGACCCCAAGTTTAATACCTGGAATCCTCTGTGATAACACTGCATTATTCCCTGGATCAGTAGATAATGCTCACAGATACAACGCTGCATCATTTCATACACGATAGATTCGTACATTACAATATCAGAGTTTAAATAGACCACGTCGGGCCAAGGTTACAATAGGGCCGTCAGGCCAAATGTCTTACAATACATAAAAGCGGAAGCGGAAGCGTACATAGCGTAAGGGCACAACTCACCATAGGCAAGCGACTGGGATAACCCGAGTACCAACGCTATTAACCAGGGACCTGGCTAATAACAAAGGCACCCGCCAAAACTAGCCTGGTCAACTTTACTGAGGCGAGAGGCAAGACTACCGAGGCCTATTCTAATAACCACCATCTTCATTTCCTTCGGCATCCTGATCCTCATGATAAGCGTAATGCTCTTGATTCACATCTTCTGAAAGGGGGGTTAAGAGCGAGATTGAGCACAAACAACCGTGCTCCGCGAGCCAACACACAGAATGCAAATAATTGTAGATGCAAGGCTGAACAAGGAAGGCTCGGGTTCTTTTATTTGCTCAAAGCGACTTTTGAAATAATCATAATATAAAATTCCTAGGACCTAGCATTTTCAAGAACTTATGATTTAAATATTGGAAGTGTGCAATAATTTATAATGGGGTAGGTTCCATATACCAAATTTTATGGTTACATCCACCATATTTTATGGTTACATCCACCAATGCTTAACTTTTTAAATAGCAGGTTACTTCCACCATAATACCAACACTGGAGTACATCCCTCCAGACAATTTACCAAATTTAGGTTACATCCACCTAAATTACCAACACTGAGTACATCCTCCGTGTTATTTACCAATTTTAGGTTACATCCACCTAGCAAATGTTTACTCCCAACCTCAAAAGTTTTTGAAATAGAACTAACTCGAGGAAGATTTCCATGTCCGCCCTTGACCGTAAGGCACGACTATTCGAATAGTTTGTTTAAGTACTCTGCAGAGACTGTACATCTTTACCCACAAGAGATAATCGTCCCGATGGTTCTACATGATTCCTTTGACATGCAGATTGAGATAATATCACGAGGCCTTTACAATACCTCACTCTCTAGTATATCACTCCTATGGGGTTACGTCCATAGGTTGTGCGGGATGTCCACCATAGGTTAGCGCAGTCGGACTCCGCTCTCCACATACGCTATCCTAGGCGACGTCACCTACATCCGGTGTCCCATTCCAAGTGGGGCTTTCATTACCCACCTACACACGTTCTCCGTGATATGAATAGAGAGTTCAGTAAATTATTTAGCCAAGCCTACAATATGCCAGCTTGTGGTTGTACTGTTGTACACGGAAGGTCCACACAGGATTAAGTCCTTAGGTCGTTCGGGCGGTTCATTCCACAATCCCCTGTGTTACATCCACACCCACCGTTCTTACCATCCGCCCAAACAGGTTCAGCAGATTTTAGGGTTTTGAGAAGCATAACATAAATCAACATATTTGTTCAGCCATGTACATCCCATGACTATCCCAAATCTAGTGTTCATGATTACAGAGTGATTATCAGGGTTACTAGAACCCTGGACTTGACAAATTTTTAGCATGGCAATAATAAGTTGTATAACTACCATACTAGTGTTTACATCTAGGGCGACAAATGATCATGGGAGTTCAAATGTTACTGGTGGAGTATTATATCATTAGGTGGGCATAAGGTTGTTATCTACCTTAAGACTTACATATTTTTAGCACATAAAATAACGCATGCAATTTTTATAGTTTAAATGAACATAGTTTCACATAAATGTAGGCGCAAAATGATCAAAGTATTGACTCGCCTGGATCGAAAGCTTGGGGGTCTTGCGCTGCTTCAAGCGGGGTCTCGTTCGCGTCGTCGAACTCTACTCGGACGGGAGTACCGGAAAAACCACATAAAATGAAGAGCGCCGAATAAGAACCAAATAAAACAATAAAACAACTCAAATGAACTCGGAATTGAACCAAACTAGAACAATTAAACAGGTCTTGATTTTAGGAAAATTTAGAAGTTGGTTTCATCCAATTCGGAGTTACGGTTAATAAGTTATAGCATTTTGAAGTTTCAAATGCTGGTAAATCCGAAAAATAAAGAAATGCATTGCGGGCAGTGGGCCTTAATTAGCTGGGTTTTACTGTCCTCAATAATTGTTGGCTTAAAACAGCATAAGTAACTAGTTAGGGCAGTGATTAAATGATTGATTATGGTATTTATTCGGTGGGAGGGGCATTAAGCCGACAGCCTCCTCTGTTCTGGTTCACTTCGTCCGCACGGGAAAGAAAGAGAGCGGAGCCGGCCGGCGGCGGAGGAGACCCGGAGGCGCGGCGGCGCTGGCCCAAACGGGTTGCCCACCCGGGCGCGCACCTCGGGGAGGCGGGAATCGGCCGGTGACGGCCGGGCGGCCGGCGAGGGCGACGGCGGTGAGGCGCGGCGGGACAGGAGGAGGCGCCGCGGCTCGGGCTATGGGGCCCGATTCCTCGACATGTGAGCATCTACGGACTTGTTGAACTCACCTAGCACGTTGGCCGGGCCGAGAGGAGTAGGGCGGGCGGCGGCGAGACGTGCTCGCGGCGAGGAGGACACGGCGGCTTGCTTGGGAGTGGGCGGCGGGTCCGGCGAGGTGGGAAGACGCCCCGGGTCCCGGTGGTGCTTCACGCGCAAGGAGTTGGCCCGGTGTCGCGGTTCAACGGAGGTCCGCCGTCGGTGGCGGTGGAGGCACGTCGCCGGCGCTCGCAAAGGGAGGGCCGATTAATCCGAGAAGTGGGAGCGAGGCAATAGCGAACATGGGGAGAGGGTCATGGGTCCTGCCAGCGAGGACCGCCCCGGCGACGACCGGGGCGCGCGGCGGCGAGGTTTGGCCGGCGAGCGCCGAGGCGCAGGAGCGGCGGGGCGCGTCTTGGGCGAAGCCGCGAGGTGGGCAGTGAGGTGAGCGGCTCCACTTAAAGCGGCCGGGGGAACGCATCGGGACGCCGAGGAAGCAAGGCGGCATGGCGCCGTGCATGTATGCAGCACGCGAAGGTGACCGATGGCAGAGGAGGACCACGGCGACTCTTGGCGTATGGCAGAGGTGCACGGCCGGCGCAGGCCTAAGCATTCGGGGACGCGCGGGAGGTGACAGAGACGCCGCCATCGCTGGCGCTGATGGCGAGGAGAGGCGCTGAAGACGAGAGCTGACATCGCATTTAATCGCCGACGAAGTTGGTGCAAATGGCGACAAGCAACTGCTCCGCCAGAGGAGGAGAATGGAGATGCATTGCCACAGAAGGAGAAATGAAATGCTGGCTGGAAAGGTTTGGGGAGGAAAGATCTTACCAATAGCATACATACATGCTCATATATGTATACAGGTATATATACATGTATACATGTATATATCTTTTCTTAACATTCTTAGTCTCCTGAGTCCTTTAATCCTTGAAGTATATTTCATATTTTAGATTTTATGATATTAACTTGATTTTCTCCCCTGGAGATGGAGCAAGGTTTTCATTTTAAAGTACTTTTGCATTTTCCAGAATATACACATATATGCATATATACATATATACATATATATGTATTTGGAGCAAAAAGAATAGCCAACTGAGAATAAAAGCTTTTAAATTTTCATTAACATACATTTGAATTTTACATTAGGATAAGTTTTGAAAATGGGGTGTTACAACAATGCACGGCCTTGACTAAAACTCACGCACAACTTGGCCTAAGGCTAAAACAAACTCCAATACGAACTAAAAAGGAAATACCTAAACTGTTACCTCTGAATTCTCTCTTAATTTGCGATCTGACTATAAGGATTTCATGGCTGGCACCTTATCCATTGTGTGGGGCTTCGAAATAGCTTTCCAACGAGTCCAAGAACGCCCAAATTGGACTCTGTTTGTGAAAGTTATGGATGTTTTAGTATCAGTCTTGCCAGCTGTCCCAATCCGAGTCCAAATCGGTTTCAAATCTTTATATGTTTTGTTTTCTTGTTCAAGGGGCTTCCAAATCCGTTTGGAACCTGAAAAGGAGTCCTTCTCAACCTTTAGAAAACCATGGTGTGGTCGGATTTTACCCTTACATGCATTGCAATACTCGAACTCTTTATGTTTGGCAAGTCTCGCGCATCTCTCCGGACAGCTCGTGCAGCATCCAATGAAATTGCCATAACTTTGTGTAGGAAGCTCCAACAAGTGCCGTTTGATTCGTTAGAAAATAGACTTCATTAGATTTCCAAATATGTCCTTTGTGCACATTAGAGATCTCAGAATTGGTATTCAAAACTTCTTGAACATTGTGCACAGAACTGCAAACACTAACCAAAGTTGCAGTGCTACTTGGTGCCACATCAATGAGGTGTCTAGAATGACCCTTTTTGTAATAGTGGTGTTGAACCGACTGTGATGAGGCGTCCAAGATGACCCTTTTTGTAATAGTGGTATAATGTACTAATATCATGATCAATGGCTAGTACATTGTTACAACATTGTATCATACCCATACACAAATAAACATAGTAGTGTATAATAATAGCAACAACCAAAATGTTCACATAACAAGTAA
Organism: Dendrocalamus sinicus; assembly: GCA_036346575.1. NCBI lineage: Eukaryota > Viridiplantae > Streptophyta > Magnoliopsida > Poales > Poaceae > Dendrocalamus > Dendrocalamus sinicus. The sequence continues at coordinate 12,362,108 of CM070669.1, read as the reverse complement.
ATAGCAGCGGAATAAACGACATCAGACAAATTTCAGCAAGCATGCCATGGCCAACCACATGCAACTAACTAGAGTTACACCTTAGTAAACATTGAATTCTTCGCTGAAACCCACCACATGAAAGCAACTGATCTAGAGATCTCATTCTTCCTGCTTTGATAGTGCTTAACAAGTAATTGTGAGTACAAAAATGTAATCTGCCAACTTTGTAGTAAAGTTATATAGTATGTAAGGCTATGTCAAGAGAAATAGTTATCCTACCAAGTTTTTCATTTTGCATAAAGCAAGGTTTCGTTTGCAATAATGAGTAATAGATTGCAATCGGAAGTTGTAAAAGCATTTGACATTTGATACAAAATAATAAGTAGGTAACATAAACAGGCATCACAGGCCACAGGGATAGAGGGGCTAAAGGGCTCGGTGACATGGTTTCGGCCTGTGAGAAGTCCTTTACCATGAGAGACTCCTGTGGTAGGGATGGCCCCCACCTAATCCCAACCAGCCTATTAATGAATTGTAAGGCCCAATATGACATTTATAATGACGTGTATGCCATCGAGGGAGTTGTGTGACTGTAAGGGCAAAGTTGTAATTACACTTTATGGAAATATGTATACATGTCCTGCGCATGGAGAGGGGCAAGTATTGTCCATTTACCTCAACCACTCCACTATTCTCCTACTTTACTGTTTGGTCAGTAGCCACAACACTCGCTTATTATGTTGCAATAGTACTTTCAAAAACTGCATTTGTCGAAACTATCCATACTTTAGCACCAATTATGTTCTGCTGCCTCTAAAGAAAAAAAATAGGGGAACAACCTTCTTAAGTACCTAAACAAATTTACATTCACATGCGTGTGCTGCTGATCATGTCACGACAGGGTCATATGCCCCCAATCAAATGGCATACTATATCACAAATAATCTTGGAACAACCCGAATAACACGATCTTATAGAACATCATGAATGAAACTGCTACTACTCGACCCTAATTTTACTGCTACTACTCTGCACTAACAACCTACCGCGTAGCTAATTATATGCTAATTGTATTGTTGCAAATATATTGCAAGTGCAAAAAAATTACCTATTCTTGATACTCGTAGGCCGATCTACAACTTTCGTAACTACCTTCAAGCTCCAAACGAAGTAGCGCAAATCTCTCTTCCTCTCTCGATCGGTTTGCTGGAGTTCCTCAGGGGACCAAGGAAATGCGGATTCTGCGGGACCCCACGCTCACCGACCGCAGCTCTCAGCAGGGCCCACCGTTTCACGCATGTTCATCAGGGCGCCCAAAAGTCGCAGCATCTAAGGGCATCTGTAGTGTATATAACCCAAAGGGTCTTAAGGTGGGTCCCATCTAAACCTTAAGACCAACTCCATAGTGTATATAACCCAAGGGGCCTTAAGACGGTCCCACTTGGCAGATAAAGAAAAATTATATTTTAATGCTTATGGCCAGGTCTTTAGTTTGAGGACCAGCCTTAAGCTTTTTTTGCTTAGGGTCTGCTTAAAGTCACCCCTGTAATGTATAAGGTTGACCTTAAGGTGACTTAAGACCTCCTCTTTTCATACACTACAGATACCCTAAGTGCTAATCCGCTCCCCTCGGCCGTAGAAATTGCCACGCGTCACCCACTGACGGTTCCGCAGTCCGAAGGAGGCTAGTTATGAAAAAACATGCCCAAGGTGCCATTTCGGAAAAAAAAAAAGGCCACAGGGTTAAAACAGTAAAACAATTTGAGCGACTATCTTTCTTTTTTCCTATCTTCTTTCGATGAGGTTCTTTCTCGTCTCTTGTTAGACGATTCCTGTTGACCCCAACCTGAAGCGACAGCTATCTCGCCTGGACGCCAATGGACAGACAGCCAAGTAAGAATGGGCAGCGCTAAGATACTGGCCACGATCCATGCACACCTCACTGTACACCTAATTTGGCCATAACTCATTTTGATTTGAGCTTATCATGTAAGCAATCTCACAATGTCACTGAAGTTGTGATGTATGAACCCTTGTCTCTGTTATCATAGTTGTGCTATGTTTTTTCTTTCTCACTCATTTTTGGCAAAAATATTTCATGGCTATTGCCGAACTCACACGTTACAAAATTTGCACATATTAGGCTGTTTCCTAATTGGCATTCACAAAATTTGAATGGACGGACAACCATGTAAGAGGCTTTAGGTGGGTTCTTTTGAGCTGTAACTTATGATTTTTGATTTAAAATTTTGAATTTTGACTGTTTGTAAGAGGGTACGAAGAGAGATATTTACATAGGATTTTGGCTGATATAGACGAATTCGGCATAGTGTCTACTACAATCGATTTGTAGACCAGTGTTGAAAAGATATATCGTTTGAAAATTAGTTAATGTAGTATAAGCCAAGAGTCATAAGCCCAAAAGAATTCAGTCTCTATTCTTTTAGGTTGTGATTAATAGATCTGATAAATAATACTAACTAATAGAATACTTAAGTTAAAAACAGGTTGAAAAGCTGAAAAAAATAAGTAGCCTCAGTTGAACTGAGCTGAACTGAACTGAAGCATTCGTTAATACTTTGGTACCCTTAGCAGATTAGCAGTTGCTGCGGGTCCCCGCACCCACACGGCGCGACGCTTCCACGCAAGCGCGCGTGCGTGTGAGCCCGACGGCCACTCGGCCTCCATTATTAATAGCACCCACCAAAAATAATGGCCGAGGAAAAGAGGAGGAAAAATTCGCTGTTGCTTGGCTGCCTTTGCCTCCGTCTCCTTCCGTCCGCATCTCGCTCGCGCGGCCGCGCCTCCAGGCCCTCCACGAATTTCTTCTTCCTCCCACCGATTCTTGGCTCCGTTCGGTGGCCGCAGCTCGGCGCGCGAGATGGCCACGTCGTTTGACCGGTGGGAGAAGGACCCCTTCTTCCCGGCCGCGGAGGAGGTCCAGGAGTCCGCCGACCGGTGCGTTCTCTTCTTGGCCTCCTGTTTCCTCCCTTCGATCTTGTCCCGTTTCCCTTTCTTGTTTCGAATTTCTGCTTGATTTTTGGTTTTGCTTGTGGGGTTTGCAGGATGGAGTCGGTGTACAGGAGATGGGTGCAGGAGAGGAAAGGAGGCAGCGCTCCGGAGGCTGCGGCGCCGGCCGGCGGATGGGGGCGAGGCGCCGGCGAGCTGCGGCGCGAGCTACACACGGCGCTCGGTACCGCCAAGTGGCAGGTGAATTGGCTACTCCCGGCCGTCGTTACTTGCTGGCTTTTGTATATAGTCCGATTTAATGATTAGCCTGTGAAAGATGGGATTTGGTTGACTCCTTGCCCACCCTGGATTGCTTCAAATGTATTGTTTTGCTTGAAAAGATTGGATGTGTTGGCTTATAAATTTGGATGCAAGCAATGGTCCTCTGTTCCAAAGCTAGGATTTTCGTGACTTAGCTTCGATTTTCATGTATAATAATCATGCGTGTTACTGGTTCTTGAATCAGAGTATTTGCTCATATGGGTTGCTTCTTCGTGATGGTGGGTTTAGATATGGGGTTTGCTCCAATTCTTATGTCCTGGCATTCATGAATCATTCAAAAGATTGTAGTTGGTACTCATGGATGTGTTATGACGTATTGAGCTGTCCGAAACTGGATCTTGGCCTCTTGTTCACAAAAGTGCAATTTGTTTTCTTTTACTTTTTGTTGAGATTTGCGAAAAAAGTGCGATCTAATATCCTGTTGGATTGCTCGAAATGACACGAGTTTGCTAAAATGAAGACTTGATGTCTTGGCTTTGTATGTAATAATAATCCAAGTCCACCAACGTTTCTCTGAATTGCAAAGCTAGGATTTAGTGATTCTTAGAGCAAAAGGCTTGGATCATGATGCATATTTCCTGCATCATTACTGGTTTGGGTGTCAAGAGTATTTGTTCATGGTTTCCTTGTTTGGGTGACAAGCTGCAGTGTGTGATTGGTTTCGGTATGGGGTTTTCTCCATTTCTGTGTGTGCTGGCATGCAGGAACCATTTGAAAGATTGTGTTCGGTACGCAAGGATGTGTCATAGTATGTTGGGTGGTCCAAAACTGGATCTTAGCTTCTTGTTAACAAAAGTGCCATTTTGTTTTCTTGTGTCTTTTGTTGGAAAAAAAATGTGACATCTAATATCAGTAACATGGCATAAATTTAAGATGGCTAGTGGAAAGATCTATTTAAATACAAGTACTGATCATAAATTTTGATTTCTTCTGCCAGCTTGATGAGTTGGAGCAGGCCGTTAAATCTAATGATAATGCTGTATTGGCTGGGAAAGATACTAGAGCGCGACATGATGACTTTGTTTCAGCCATTGGACATCGTATCCTTGAGGTGGAAAATTTCTTGAAAGAATCCAATACCGCTGAAGGGTACAGCCCTCTTAGCTGGGTTCGCTTGGATGAGGGTGAACGGGATGAGCTTGCTCTTTTCCTGTCTGCAGGCTCTCTTCATAAACAAGATGAGGTAGTTACAATTCCAGCCGTTGGTGACATTGAAGTGGGTAACAATGCCAGAAGGTTGAAAAAAGACGCTTCAGTTGATAGCTCGAATGATTCATCCTGCTCAGCAGAGTCAAGTATAGTGTTAGTGAAAGAGGATACAACACCTGGGCATAAGAGAGCAGCTAGTGCTTATGCTGATATTGGATTGTGGAGTATTTCAATTCCCATCGAGGGCAATGGCATAGTTGAGCAATCTTCTGTTGATCAGCACAAGGTACATTTTGCAAAGAGCCCTAACTCTTCTGTACTAATGAATGCCTTGCAATCAAAGCCTAGAATGAAGTACAAAAATGGAACTAAGAAGTGGGCAGGAGTTGACCAACAGGATGTTGAGGAATCACTTCCTTTGACAAATTCTCAGTCAAGCCAGGTACATGAATAAATCTTTAAATTGCAACTGTTCTTCTTGCAAAATAGTATTTATTTATTTACTTCTAAAGATATGGCAGTGCTCAATTCCTATGTTGCCTTAATGTTTTAGGGATATGGTGGATGCTTGCAAAGAACCAAGAGTTGCTTGAGCACCTGCGATGAGGATGCATACAATAAGAAACTTTATGGTTTTCTTGGGGTATTCCGGAGGCTAATTCAGAGGTCTCAATATCAATTTCAATATGGATGCCCTGTTCAGCTTATTGTCCTTGCAGTTGTTGTTTTGTTAATGTGTAAGTTCTTTTGTCTAACATTGTTTTTAGTTTGTGGTTTCTTAAGCAAGCAGAAGCTAATCTTATAACTATTATTTACTATAATATGATTTTATTTATTACAAATGTCTTGTTTTTGTGTGTGTCACAATTTTCAATTACCATATTCTCTTATTTTCCTGATTGTTATCTTTTCCGAACCAACTAGATAATTTAGTTTTCTAATTGACAAGCTCAAATTTGAATCCGTTATGATAAGTTTTTCGTTCTTTTCAGTCATTTATGCCTTGAGGACATTTTGGTGACTATTTTTTGATCAACTAGTGGTTCATGATGGAGTTGCACTGCTTCAGCAGTTTGTAAGGTATACTGGTGAATTCCTATAATTTATATCTATATTTTACAATACAATCACTAGCTATGTTACACTGTTTTACCAACATTTTTTCATGAGCTTAATTTTTCTGCTTTGTGGTTTATCCCATATGTTGGCCAGTTGATTTCTTGACTAGTTGACTGTTTGGATTAAACAATTTTTAAACGTGTAGTAAATGGTCCTACTGAATCCTTGATGAGAAAGGGACAGTATTTACTATCTATAATCAAAGTGGGGACCATTGATTTATTATTTTTAAATGCAATTGGTCTTCAGCAGATGTAAGAACATATTTTCCTTACATTGCAGGAATGTGGCGATACATAGCTGATGAAATTAAAGTGGAGTCCCATCATCTAGCTTGGTGAACACTATGGGGTGGCATGCTGTATGTATGGCGGGATTTTGACAAACTACTGGCAGAAAACAGTGTCTGATTATGTCATGAATGATCTGATAGGGGTGCTCAGCAATTACAAAGTCTACAGAGCAAAGCATCATTAGATGATTACATGAAATGGGCAATTCATTGTGTGCACCACTGCAGCTCAGGTTGGCTCGTTGACCTGTACAACTGTTATGGCATGCATGGCATAGTCTGCATTGCTGATGCTGCAACTAATAACCTTATAAGCAAACACATTTATTCCTCAAAGATTATGTGCAGTCTTGTTTAAGTTATGCAGTCATGCACTACACAGTCTGAATTGGTGATTCTGCAATTGACAACCAAACACCATTCCATACTTGGTTCCATGGTGGATGAAGTGCAAAATGGGGGATGGCCGGATAGTTGAGCATCACCTCCCTGTATTGTATTCCATTTACAGAAGAATTAGAAGTCCGATAGTCTCATGTCAGGGGACATGACTTTTTTCTTGAGAGGCAGGGAACTGAACTTGAAGAAACCTCATTTTCAGCAGAATTAACAGTCCTGTAGTTTGATGCTATGGACCTCTGGCTTGAATTAGCCTGAACATTTTTCTTATGTTACACAGGAATTGAAAGAGTTGCCGGCCTCTAGGTCTTGCAACCTGTACAGATTGTAGTACTTTGTACACTAGAGCGTGCTACAGTCTCGAAAAGTAGCGAGTTCTTCAGTTTCTAGAAAATGTAAGTTGGTGTTTTAATTTTCACCGCTAATTTAATAATGCAAACTCGTGTAATCTGTAAATGCCTCCAGGCCCCAGCGTGCGTTCATCATTGCACATTGCAGTATTGATTCACCGTTTTGAATGGGCCACGTTACAGCTATAGCCTATAATGGTACGAGATCTCAGAAAAAATTGTACCACGTTGTTAGACAAGGAAACCTTAGCGTTGGTGTTAACGACTTCAAATTTACAGTCGCTGGAGCTGCAGTCAAATCGCACATGGTTTGAATCACTGTAAATTAAGACAAGCAAATGTCTAGTAAAATGGTTTCGACTGAGGTTCTACTCTAAACTGTTTTAACTTCTAGTTTTTAAAACTATTTAGAATATATCGGCTTCTTAATTTTAGTTTTTTAATCCTTTTTTATTTTTTTTCTTTTATTTCTGTACATTGTATTTAAAAATATAGTGATGTTTTTTTATTTTTCTCATTTATTATTATTATTATTATTATTATTATTATTATTATTTTAACTTAGATAAAGTTAACAACTGCTACAATACAACTGTAGCTAAAAGCCTACAGTAGACACCAAAAGCCATGACTTTTAAACCGTGTGGAGCACTACGGGTGTGTTTGATTGCCTACATCTTCTTCGTCCTGGTTGAGTAAATCCGTATAATCTGAGAAAGAGCATGTTTGGTTGCCTGTATGAGTGGATACAATCTGTATGAGCGGATGCAAAAATACGCTCTCATCCTGGATATGTGGATACGCTCAAAAATGAGCTTCACTAGCCATCCTGGATGAGTGGATGCAGTGTATCTTATGCGGTCCCACATGTCGACTCTCGGGTTTGGTAGATCGCATCCGCTCATACAGCAACCAAACAACATCTCGCTTTTTTGTATCCGCTCATGCAGCCTCACCAAACATCTTCTTTTTCTGAAATACGATTCCACTCAGCCTGCATCCACTTAGTCAGGATATACGATGCAACCTTCATCCACAAACCAAACACACCTACATGAAGCGTGGAGTCAGTAGTAACCACCTGGTTTTCTGATACTCAAAAAGCACAATCCTTAGTCTGATACTGACAAGTGATAACTGCACTACTCTCTGGGGACCTAAGATCAGAATATCGATAATAAAAATCTGGAAGTGGCAAAATAAAAGGTCATAGCACATCAGCACCTTGAGCTCTACATGCATAATTCATTTCTAGATAACAAGCAGCCTCATACAAGAAACATGTCTGTCTTAAAAAAAAAAGAATTGCAGAGCTTCACAACCACCCTCTTGCGCAACAAACTATTCCCCTATTTTGTACAGACAATTCGATAACACACTTCATTCCACAGGCATTCATTGCTTCTAGATTGTAGTATAATTAGCTGCACCATGCTGTGTCCCGGACTCCCAGTTGTCACAAAGATATGGCGCACAAACAGCATAAATTATGTTTTTATAACTCCTACGTTCTCATCTGGAGGCCATCGACCAGAAGTTCAAGATACAGGACGGCGCAAGTGCAAACCAGCTAATGAAAGCCATTGCAGTGGCAGTCTCGAAACTTGCACAGTGATTGTCTGCGCATATGTTCAGATCATTACCGATTAGAACAGTGATGCCTGCCGATGCACATGCTGCACCCAAGGTTAGTGTTCCTGTGATCTACAAAAAAAACATCAAGGTCGTTAGCTAGGTATTTCATGCACGCAAAAAAAAAAAACACTGTTAGAAAAGATAGCTCCTTTTTAGTGGAAAGAAACAAATGCACATGATATGTATTTATACTGCCTTAGTGTACAACAAATAACAGATGATTGTCCTATTGAGTAGCCTGAAAAGACATGACTCACCCAATCTCCGATGGTAAATATACATACAGCCCAAGGATTCCGCAAAGAACGTCTGACAAGAAGTGCATAAATATCCACAATGGCCAGTGAAAGGCTCCATAAGCATTGCAAAATGGCTGCTGCAACAAGATAGCTGGTCAAAGGAACAACCATCAGTTAACCTTTTAGTAAAATAAAGGAAAGAAAATCCAGTGTACTAAGTTCTAAGTTCTAACAGTAACATCCTGAGTGACAAATCTTGGACTTCTATGCTACCTAAGTACATCTCAAAAATAAGACAGGTGAACCTAGTTTTTTTATGTAGTTGTCAGTACTATCCCCAATGCTGAATAGTGGCCCCGATGCTAAATGTAGATTTCAAAATGTTTTCCTCAAAGACAACAAGGATTGATATAATTGCCTATTACAATCAAAATGTTCTGAACTCTGATAACCAGGATGTTAAACAATATTGTGAATGTAAACAGCAAAATACTTTTGCTGAATGCCCAGAAAATTATGCATGGAAAAAAAATCAAACTCCTATTTTTCACAAGCATGTTCATGATCAGCAAACAAGATTGAAGCCAATGGTTACTGTATCCAAGAAGATGGCTTAACTGAAATGGACATGCTCCAAGAATAGCTGAGATAGTATCACAAAGAACAATTTGGTCATGTTACAACCAAATTGCATTTCCTCTCTAAGGATGCCAAACCAATTCAAATGGCATATAATATTTAATTGCCAGATCAATATCAATACTTCTCTTTGGAGAATTAAGCAACAACAACACCACCAACAACAAATCCTTTTATCCCAAACAAGTTAGGGTAGGTTAGGAATGAAACCTTTTTTTTTGGAGAATTAAGCAAGCACAATAACATTTTTTTTTTCCAAATACCTTTTATAGAGAGTGGGGAAAATTGGTTGATGTAGTCATCCTAAGGCCCACAATCCATATGATCAAATCCCAGAAATCACAATCGAAAGCCCACAAATAACCCATCTAACATGTTGTTAATCGAACTCTGGCCATCATTGAGCAAACCGAGGTGCCACACCAGTTGGAATATTCAACAGTTGGCATTTGTTCCAATTATCTATGTTATTATTTAGTTAACATATGAACTCTAGGCTCTAGCCAAAACATGAAAACAGATCTTTGGCCTGAAGCTCTTAGCATCCTTGCCACCTCCTTCAATCAATGATTAACTGACTATTCAAGGAACATATCAAACTACCCCATCCTCATCAATATGTACCCAAGGCGTTGTTGCAACTTTGTAGAAGCAAGGTTGGGCACTCATGCACCACAAAAATCTGGAATCCTGGATCAAGTGCCACCTAGATGCACAACACAGGAACATGGATGCACCAAATCCATCAGAATTGATGCTGTAATAGCATTTCTATAGTCCAATCTCCAGCGGTAATGTTAACTTGGCTAGGCCAACAAGGGTTCAGGATCGATTGAAGGCAATGTTTACTAAGCAAATTCATAATTCTTAGAGATTTGTACGCGTGAATTCTTATACATTTGTGCGCAGTTAGTTGAAGTCGTGCAATCAAAGTGGTGGTAGAAGGTAAGGAACAATGGTATTTCTTAAATTTTCCTTCCTTTATTTAAACATAATTTGGTCAAGTTTCCTAGTTATAACATGTAATCTCACAATGTTATTCAACCAAACACCTCAAGTCATTACAGAATTCCTTGTACCATAGTTATCAACGCTACTAAGTTGTTGGAATTGAGGAGGCCCAAGAATTGAGAAGCCAAAGAAGCCAAGAAACATGCTACTAAATTATAACCATTCCTGTTCCGACACAAACTGTACCAGCAACAACTACGAAGCTTTAACTCCAAACAAGCAAGACCCGAAGAGGAAAGGAAACCGAGATAAGCGGAGAAAGGGATCCAAGAAACGAGACACGACGGACCAGAAGGCGGAGACGGAGGGGAAGTCGTTGGTGGAGGCCATGACGGCGAGCGCCGCGGCGGCGAAGAAGGCCTGCACGAGGCGGAGGCCGAGGGCGCCGGGTGTCCCCGGTGCCCCCGGCGGGTCCGTCATCCGCACCCCGCGCGGGGGATGCGCGTTCTCCACCTGCGGCGGCGCCTCCACAGGGTGCACCACCGGTCGGCTCGCCCGCATCTACCCCCTCCCTCCTCAATCCAATATGCTGCTGCGACGAGCACCGCGTTGGCATCCGATCTCACCGGGTCGGGATGGGAATCGGACCCAGGGTTTGGGAGAATTATAGGGGGTTGGGAGTGTTGGATTTTCACAACTTGCCATGGTTGTTTCTTCGAATACTCGTACGAAGTATTACAGTATTCTTTCCACTGCTACAGTACACCTACGTCGCTACAGTATTTAAAGTGAGTTTTTGACTGATATCGAGTACTGAGAGAATTCGCTCTGGTACTCGAAACATATGACTGCACTAGTACTCATACTTAGTTATGTCTATGATAGTACTTGATCACACGCTGATGAATACTTCAACCACTAACCTCACACAGGAACTCTTAGAGAAATCACAACATAGGCTTTTCTGATGCGCAACCTTCTCAGCTTTTTTTTTGATTTTCTCCCCTTTATATACTACTGAATATAACAAACATTTATAAAGCTTTGATGCTCCGTTACCACCAATAAAACTCAACATTACGACTTCTTAATGCAAAATTCTAAATGTAGCTACTAATTACATCACTAACTCCACGCCTAAACGTTACTAGTCAAAATTATAGTTAATAATTTCTCTCCTAATTTTGACATGCCGACTGGCCGTTACAAAGGTAAAAAACAAAGACTAGAGTGGCATATTTCAAAGGTAAAAAAAGACTACAGTGGCATATTCCCATTACAACAAACTGGATGGCATATATCCAATTTTGCCAGCAAAGAAAGTAGGAAAACCGCAATTACAAACGACATTGTCTTGTTCTTCCATGGATGACGTCTTATGTCTTCCAGAATTAAACATGTCTTTTTAATTGCGTAGATCTTAGGTATGTTTCATTACATGATGCCTAATCAACTACCCTCGTGTAAAAGAAGTGACGCCCAAAAACAATGCAATCAACATCATATTAATTTTGATAAAATATATTGATCAACTCGTATGTAGTTTCGTTATTTTTACTATTTATAAGTTTCGTCTTTTTTAACTTTTGGCTTTTTGTTGAGCTTTTATTTATTCTTTTTTCCCATATTTGTTTGTATTATACGTAATGCTAACATGTTTTTATATTTTTAATTTTTTTAAATTTAATTATGTTAAATAAGCTCTCATGCATACTCTGATTTTTTTTTTTCAACTCATATAGTAGTTTTCACCATAAGCCATGAGTTTTTCAGCCGAACCGATCACCACCTATATTGTATAGAGTATGTAGTTTCGTTATGCACAAATGATAGGTTGAATTAGTCTTAAAAAAGTACTTTTATAATATTATATTTTATAATTTTTTTGATACATGATAAAAAAAATCTAGTGGTCAGAGTGATATCTTATTAACTTTTGAAAGTTACTAAACTTACTTTTTGTTCAGAAGGAGTAGTTAATTGAGTTTTTTGCTAATCGAGTCATTAATTGGTTACTAGACTAAAAATAGGTTGTCTGGAGACAAAACAAAGTAATGAGGTGACAAAAAGACACAAATCGACTTAATTAGGATTTGGTAGTCGTGCTGCTCTCCTCTTCTAAATGTGTGTCGAAAGTCAAACGTTATTATTGTCTGTAGAAGAGGACACGCAATGTTTTATTTGATAAGGAACATCGAGAGGTTTGATTTCGACACTCCTTCGGTTACAATGGAGCTTTCAATTTTGATCCTGTTCTTTTAGGATTTTAATTTTACCAAAAGTCAAAATAAATTAGACGATTTTTCGAAGTGTGTTTTTTAAACAGTTTTCTCTGCCAAAAACCGTATGCATCGTCTACGTCGATGTCTCCGTCATCTGCTGTTGTCTCAAAAATATATATATTATTCACAACCAAAAACCATTAATCGTAGCCCAAAAGGAGCCTTCGAACCTAAAGGAGTAATGTTTGCACAAGAAAGTAGTGTTTTTTTTTGTGAGGAAGAAATTAGGGTTTTAATTTCGATGCTTGTGGTGGATGACTTTTTGAGGCTTTGATGCTCGTCAGCTCATCATCAAGGAGTACAATTAACGGTTGAAAAATCTTGAAGGTACGACGTGCTGAATTAATGGTTGGTCCGAAATTATCTTGTTTACCATCACTAAGTTTCGCCATTGCCATGGACCTCTCTTGATTGATTAGCATCAAATTGTGGACATCCGCCACCAGCAAAAGTAGGACTAATATAATCTATGGCACAGTCTTATTGCATATCCTCATGTCTGGTACAAGTAGCTAAAACATTTCTTTCAGAAAATGACTTACATTAGAAAAAAATGTCACGCATTGTCTAAAAATTCATTGCTAGGGAAAATTATATGCCAATTATGAGGATTTAATTAATGAACCTCTATTAGCATAGGTTACAAGTCAAACAAATGAAGAAAGAAATGCCTATATATGCATCAAACAAAGAGACATTTTGACAAAAATTACTGTGTGGAAGACTTATATACCCAGTTCATTAGCGTAACCTGGGCTGTTGTTATGTTATTTGCCCTAATTTTTATTTTCCTAGCCGATTATCTGTGTTTTGCTATGAATAAAAAAAATCATATTATCCCATCGTATTAAGTCGACATTATCGGTATCCACCTATCTAGCCCACGCGCTTGGCTGCATCATGCCTCCGCACCCTTGGCTCTGTCAAGTATCCTGTAGAGCTCTTTTGTTTTTCTAATTAGAAAATCTTTAGGGTGGTGAAATTTTTTTAATATATTGCTTGTTCTGTTTTTGTTAGAAGTTGTATAGAGAGTTATAAGAACCATCACCACTAACTTTTTGTTTAAGTAACAGAGAATCTGAGCAACTTTTTTGCTTCCACACCAGCGACTTGCCAATTAGAGATGGCAATGGGTACCCGATACCCGAATACCCGACGGGTTTTACCCGATAAGGAGACGGGTATGAAAAATTTTATGTACCCATGGGTATGTTATTGGGCGAAATCCTCTACCCGCCGGGTAGGCGGGTGCGGGTGTGGGTATATACTACCCATACCCGCCTACCCGCGGGTAATGAATACCCGCATTAGACAACTAGACATCCCACTCAAATGTTAATTTTATTATCTACTTGTTGTTGATTGTTTATTTGTTTGTCATATGTTGATATGGTCATGTCAAGTATGTTTATGTGATGTACTAATTGATCATTAGACGCTTTTGTGCTAGGCATGTATGATTAATGAATGTCTAAATTGATGATATTCTTATGTGTTGAACCGGGTATGCTTGCGGGTGCGGGTTACCCGTCGGGTAGTAATACCCTCGCGGGTACGGGTATGGGTAAATTTTCCTACCCGCGTGCGGATACGGGTAACCCGACGGGTAAATTTACACCTAGCGGGTACGGGTATGGAATGGCAATACCTTATGGGTATTTACCCGTTGCCATCTCTACTTGCCATTGTCCATTGGTTATTTGCACGGTTACTTTCCACTCTTATTAGTGGTTTTCCACGGGATCTTTTATGATGTTCTACTCTTATCTACGTTTCTTCTTCCCCTGGCGAACACACTTATTAGGAGCGATGCTCCCAGGCTCCCCCCTTCTGTGTTCTAACTTGCTGACTTTTTTATTTTGAAAACTTCAAACTCTAGACGAATACAAAAATAGTCAGATTCTCAGAGCATGTCCAATGCAGGCGCTTAGAGAGATGCTTAGTAATAAAAAACTGATTTTTCTTGCCACATAGGATAGATAAGGTGCTTATTTTGAAGCATCGATGCTTAAATAAGCACCAGTGCTTAGTAGGTGCTTATGTGTATAACTATATCTATTAATAGATAATATAGCATCTAAGCACCTATGGAAGAGATGCTTGCATTGGAGGAAATAACTTTTGCATGGATGCTTGATGATGTGGTTATATTCTCTCTCTTTAAGCACTCATATATAAGCATCTTGCATTGTACATGCTCTAATGACACATCCAAAACATGGCAAAGTCACAGACTCATCAATGTCGTCTGGATTTCACCATGTTTGTCAATTAAGAAAATCAAGAATGTATCTAAAGCAATATTTTCGCTCTCTACCCTACTTATAATATTGTTCTAGAAGATGTTAACTTGTTGTAATATGTTAGTTACTAAGGTTATGCATGTTCTATCCAAAATATGGGCAATATGTTTAATTCCAAATTTTACTAGGAGGTAAATATTGCAAAAGTTTAATGATGAAAAACTCACATTTAACAACAGACACATTCAACATTGTACTTCAAAATGTAAATGGGAAAATGATACAATTCACTTGAAGGTCTTACAATGGGGTTGACGGAGAGAACGGAAGTAGCATAGAGACGATTGTCGAACGATCGCGTGTAAGATGTTGCATATAAATAGTATTGTAACATGTGCAGGTGAACTCTATGGTAACAATCCAAAGATAACTGCTTGCCCTCTGCCCCGGTGCACATTGAGGAGAAGGGCTAGCGAGGTTCGTGGCTCAACACATTGCGCAAAATCACCAAATAGGAGGAAAAAGAGTGGGAGAGGATTCAGTTCCTGTTTATGGACATCTCCAACTTTAGGGACACAACAATTACTCATATGTAACAGACACAATCAGAACAATTAAACCGAATTCAAACATGTGAAATCACATTTAACTAGAAGTACTCCAGATTGACTACCCTCGAGACCAAGCACTAGCAAGTTGCCCACGCGGTCAGCAAGCTTGACGAGGGTAGAGGTGAGGGTAGGGTTAACAATTTTTACTCTCCAAAAAAATCAATTCGGTCAAAAAATTGTCATTATTTGAATTTTGGTTGGGCCTACACACAGAGTCTAATAGATCCAACATTTCCTACAGCCCACACCTTTGCCCTATCTCTTCCCCAATCTCCAATTCCCCATCTGAATAGAGCATTGTAGCCGCCAGCCAGCCACTGTAATATCCCGAAGCCCCAACTCCTGATTCCCCATTGTTCTGCAATCTTGTTGGTGACGGTGCAACAGCGGGCCGGTAGTGCGATCACTACGGTGCTGCATTGCTGCCACCAACTTCCATTCCCCTGCTGCGGTGTTACTATTGCCTACTCCTAGTCCCAAGAGCTAGGGGCGGAGGTGCTATAGCCTGGATTCTCGAAGCCACAGTGCCCAATTGTGGGCTTGTGGCAGGGGAGTGCCATGTATGCCACAAGTGAGGCATGGGGAGTGGCAGAAATGGATGCGGTAGGGATGTAGGCACTAGGAGTGGAAGAATTGTGCCACTAGCACCACAAATGCCAGTCAACCAAATTTCATCGGAAAACATTTCATTTGAATTTGTTAACGAAAGAATGAAATTTTGTTCCATTTGTTCATCTCCCCGCCAGGCAAAATTTTTTGCAAACTAAAAGGGTTTTCCCTGGGTGAGGGCGAGGAGGGGGAGAGTGAGATAGAGGAGGCGCCACTGCCGGGGGGCGAGCATGAGGGAGGAGGTGCGCCATCGGGGAAGAGCAGGAGGGAGGACTACCACTAGAGATGCAGTAAAGGAGGAGGAGGAGGTAGAGTCTTGGAGTGATGGAATCTAGATTTGGTTTTGGACTTTGGATCCCAAGGGATTGGGGATGTGTATTTTATATAGAGGTAGGGTTAGGGATGGTCTAGTGGCTAAGGTTTGGGCTAGGCTGGGTTTGCTTCAGTTGCAAATCAAGGTCTGAGCCCAACCCAAAATTTGCTCTAGGTTGCAAATCAAGGCTTGAGCCCAGCCCAAGATGCAAGCTAGTCCAGCCCAGCCCAAAAAATCAGGCTGGGCTACCCATGAACAGGTCTAATTGTAGTAGGTGGCAATCCCATACAATGGAGCCAAGACACACCTTTTGTCAAGATATGAAGATCCTAGCATTGGGATGCTACGACATGAACCTAGGTGCAAATTGGTTGGAGGATCATAGCCTGATGTGTTAGAGCCATCGCCGGCACAAAATTATGTGGATCACTCTCAAGGGCAGATGTATTTTGTTGAGGGGAGTTCGCCATGACACTACGGTACTCTGTCGTAAGGTTGGGGCAGCCAAGATGTGAGGCTTGATCAAAATGCGTGGGATTGCACACCTCATTCAACTACGGGCGATGTCACCAAAAGAAGTGTTTCAAGCTGAATAGGAGGCACTGAAGTCTCCTGACTCAAGAAGTGTGTCACCGCCTAAAGTTCAAGCCCTGCTGCAAGAATTTGAGCATCTATTTCATGAGCCAGTTAGCCCCTTGTTCCAAGTCTTCCTCCATCACATCTTTATGCAATCCTGCCCAATATGTTAGAAAATAATAAGCATGAAAAATAATATCAAAAAAGAAATCATATATAAAGTTAGGAAATTATCAGTGTCCATGTGTTTGCATCTAGCATTAGGTTACTAGTGTGCTTATATGCTCTCTTTAAAACCAACTTTCAGGTGGAGATCCCCTGGATTTAGCTCAAACTCCACCCAATGGATTTAAGAAATTCTAAACCGTTCTCTTATGTGTGCAGAGCAGATTAAACCATGTCATCGTGTGAGATCCAGTCCAATTTAGATTGAGCCCAAATGAGGCCCATATATGTAGGGCATGAGTGCAAGTATTGGGAGTTCCCATCTTGCTAGTTGAGCAAGAGTTGCACCAACGTATAACCCTATTGCCAATTATAATCCAAACCCAGGTTAATCTTTTTACATGAAGTGAGGACGAAAATGTAAGCAGGGTTGGTGTGAGTGCGTGGTTTGTCCGACGTACGGGGTAGACCTAGTTGAGCAAAAGTTGCACCAACATATAACCTTCATTGCCACTTGCAATTGAAATCTCGGGTTAATTCTTTTACGTGAAGCGAGGATGAAAGTGTAAGTGAGGTTGATGTGAGTGCGTGATTTGTCTAGCATGCGGATAGACTTGAGTCTCTTTGAAGCTGGGCATTAAGCATCATCTTCTACACTTCCATATAGATTAGATCATTGGATGAAACACTTAGGGACAAGGACCTTTATGGTTATAGGGATACATGTTGCCACCAATGTAGGGGGCAGGCTGCCGTGGTCGCCATCGTCAACATCAGGCTTGACAACATGCTTCTCAACCTCATGCTCAACTTCTCCACCATCTACCTTTGGCTCTGTGCTATGGACCGCACCACCACCATGCCTAGTGGTGAGTGCAAGATCTCCCACCATAAGAGATTCACTGTATTTCCAGCCGTAGTTAGCATTTGAAGTTACTACCACAAGCAAGAGTAAAACTGAGTTGTTAATTGAGGTGGCAGTGAAGTGTACATGAGCCAGACATGGGACATTTAGTCCTTGACAGTAACAAGAGATCAAAGTAAAATTGACTACATAGATGGCCTAGACCCAACCAGCTAGGTCGATCAATTGGCTTGCATGTACAATGACATCGGCTGCATGCATGTAATAAGTGAGTGGATGGAGAGCAATCAAAAAGGGAAATTGACTACTTAAGTGTCTTGCTAAAAAACAGCACCTATTTAGTTTTAAAGGTGAGTTGTAAAACCTAGAGATGATGAGTTGTAAAGTGCTAAGTTAATATCTAGAATTGTGTTGCCTTAAGTCAGTTGATGTATGACGGATTGTATAGCATATAGATAGGCATGTTACTCATCGATGTAATACTAAGTTAGTATGATATCAATGTAGAAACTTATTTGGGTGCCTTCGTTTGGGCTTATGCTTAGGCTTTAGCTTCCATTTTTATAGTAACTCGCCATTAAATAGTGCATTTTTTAAGGCGGGGGTCTACAGGTAAATTGTAGTATAACTTGTACCAAGTTTAGCTGTACTGACCAAAATCACATGCTACCATTTCCCTCTGTGTATTGCCTCTCACGAATAGGCCAGAATTCAAAAACCACAATTATAAGCTATAAGCCTCAGTCCAAAAGAAACAAACTTCAGCATGTATATGTGTGCATATGTTCATTAGTGAAGCATTAGGATGTGTATGTTAAGAGAAATAGAAGTGTATTAGTGAGAGCTGTCCAACACCCACCTCATGCTAGACTATCTGGTGCTAGTTCTACCATATACTCTGAACCAACAGAGATGATACAGGCCATTCTTGGCTTCACATAAAGATTCCATCTTGAAGATGTAACCGGTTCCTTGTGTTCTGTCCCAATTAAATTGCAAACGATGGATTTGGATTTGATTTGAGCTTGATTCATGGAACTAAGATTGGAATTTTTGATCAACAAATCTAGATCAGAGCATAGCGCCATGTAGTGGAACCGTGGATGGGGAGAAGAAGCATGTGGGTTGATTTGGTCCGTAGAAATGCCCTGCACTTTTCAACTTATGGTCATGACTTATGGCTTCTCTCAAATAAACAAATGAGATGATTTTTCTGTCACCGTTTCGAAGCGACTTATCAAGATAGCCTTTTTGAAGTGGCTTATCAATTTATCGCATTCAGTTCATTTGTACAAATGTTTACGCTAAGATTAAAAATCATTAGTTGCAACCGAAAAGAACACACACAATAACTAGTGGTCATGATGAGACAAGTCCAGGGGATTCTCACCCCTAAATTTCAAGTCTTCAAGTGCTGTGGGCTTTGGACACTGTGGGTAGCGGCCGCATGGAAAGGTGACAACAGCTTGGGCACAACATCATCGTGCAACAACAATAGTTGCCTTGCGTGGCACACTAGGGTAGTGAGAGTTTAGGTTTGCATTAGATAAGAATAATTCGGGTTGTATTAGATATGGTTAGTCAGGATCGGATCCTTCCAAGCGTTAGTTTCCTTTAGAGAGTTACTTTCCTAGTAAATCTCTATGTTAGTCGTTCATGGTGATATATAATTGGCTACCGATTGTCTACATGATCAAGCAAAGAATTAAATAAAGTTCTCTAATCTTCCTCTCTTCTTCAACTAGCCCTAGAGCCTTTGCGGCGATATGACCGACCCATCAAGGGGCTAATACTCTACTCTCGGTTCTTCGATCCTTACCGAACCAACCTATACCAAAAAATAAAGCATCATGGTTTGTAGTGCAGTGGATTGTTGCGGACCCTTAAGCCTTTATTTATTTTATCTTTGGATGAGATATCAATGTTGTCAACATGCATAAGTAAATTACACAGTGGGTTATCAAACTTGGGGTGTTGGTTTAAGTAGAACCAAACTCTTAAATTGCACATTTAGATTACTAATCACAATTAAGTGGCTCATCGGATGTCACTAGGAGGCTAGAATAGCTAAGAGTGGTGGCGTGGCACTGCCAACATGGAGATTTGTAACACAAAAGCACATAAGAATACAAAAATTTGTAATCCAATACACATCAACATGTATACGGAAGAA
Source organism: Dendrocalamus sinicus (assembly GCA_036346575.1). Classification (NCBI taxonomy): domain Eukaryota; kingdom Viridiplantae; phylum Streptophyta; class Magnoliopsida; order Poales; family Poaceae; genus Dendrocalamus; species Dendrocalamus sinicus. The sequence goes on along the minus strand of CM070669.1, from coordinate 12,342,225 downwards.
TTTGACCCTTTCCCTTTTCGAATGAAAATAAATACAAAAAGTGGGAAGAGAAACATAAGAATAATATCAGATTGATCAAGCACATGTTCTGACCTTGCTCTGTCCACATCCTTTTACTATTGCATAGTTCAAGCATCTTGCCTCAAACACAAAGTATTAATTTCTCCCACATGGTTTTACTATCACGCCATTTCCTCTTCGCACTTGCTTCGGTTGGCTGTCGTCCTCAAGCTACTGGTCAACTTGCCGGTGATTTTAGCTTATATCAATGGGAAAATTGCAAATACTTAGTAGAAGTCAATCGGAGTTTAATTTACCCTACTTTTCTGGTATATTCTCTCCAAGGTGCATGGTTGTTTGACATTCTCCCTTGGTGGCCCTTTTCTACTAAGTCGGTTGTTTTTGTTGACATAGACTCCATGGTGTGCCACCTCGGCTATGGACTAGGTGCATCGTGGTTAGTTAGATCCACACCATATCCAGCACAGCCCTTGTTTGCTGCATTCCCTTGTCTTGATTCATCTCACGGAAGGAAACAAACACAAATGCTTCACCTACCCACCCACCTTGATTTGAGCTGTGCAACATAACTCTTTAGGCCACATCGGAATGCTTCGAACCAACCTGGCACGCCATAGGGTCCATGTAAAAAAACCGTTGAGTCAGTATTATCAGAGGGTGCTTGGGGACATGTTAAACAACTATGCACTTAGAGCAGCATGTCAGGAGGTAAGTCAAACTCTGACTGAATTTTAGAAGGTTATTTGCAATTTTCCCTATATTAATTCCAGCAGACACTGCGGCTGGGTTCTTTTGGGCTTGCTACTTATGACTTTTGGCTTTTTCTACAGTGTGTCTTTTTAAAGCGGGCTCTATAAGTTAATTGTAGTAGACACTGTACCGATTTCAACTATACCAGCCAAAGTCGCATGCGACTGTCTCTCTCTTCATACTATCTCGCTTGCGAACATCCAGTATTCAAAAGCCATAAACCAAAAGATACAGCCCAAAAGAATCCACACTTCTTTCAGCCACTACAATTCTCAGAGTCAAATTTTGTTCTCCTACTTCTACACAAACTCATTGTCAATTATAGTTCTAGACTAAAGCAAAAATCCAATTCCATCTCCTCTTATGCATAGATTAAAACAAACTTTTATTGAGACTATAACCAAAAAAAGTCCAAAAATTCACTCTCGTAAACTGCCAAAGCATTCTCTCATTACTCTTAGTACCTCAACCTCAATGACTCATACAATGAAGTTCCAATATAATTAATAGAACAAATCCTCCAATTTGTTGATCAACCAGTCTGACAATCCGAATAGATCAAATCATTATAACACCAATAGCTTAACACAACCTCTACCCACTAAATTCTAGAAAGATTCTAACCCTAAGAGAGATATTCACTAAAGATAGCTGCTACATCGATTAAATTACTTCACCAATATTAGATTCCCATTAAATCACACCACCCAATTCGGTCTACAAAATCCAACAATTTTCCATAATCTCAACATTTTGCTTAATTGATCAAAATTCTAAACTTTTGATAACCCAAATAAACCATAATATACACCAACATATCATTATTCACTTTCCACAATGGATTCTAAGGGTAGCTACAATATGCTCACTTTGCTTTACAAATAATTATTGCTCAAGTCAATTTCCCTCCAAGATTTATAGTATGAAGATAAATAATGCTCCTATGCACTCCAAATGGCTTAGCACCCAAAGCCTTATAAAATTATAAACTTGATCATTACTTAACAGTTGCCATTATAAATCCTAAAGGGCCTCATAATATGAATTAGCTATTTCCTTTATAAGAAAAACAATTAAGAGGCAATAAGAACAAATTCAAAAGAACATAAAATGATAGAATGTTGTAGCAAGCAAAACCCTAAATAAAATAATCAAATAGCAAGGTAGCAGAAAGCAAATTTCAAGGGAAATGATCAAATAGCAAGGCATATTTTTTGTTTTCAAGATGAAATTTCGTAAACCTCTTATAAACCATGGGAAATATCAACTCTTCACCAAAGTTATTCTCGATGCATAAATAAAATACAACTTCCTCATAAGTCATAAATTCCGAAAGCTCAGAAGCACAACAACTCCAAAATATTCCATTTAAATAACACCACAAAAGACAATCAAATTCTCTTCTTTCTAAAAAGAATCAACACTATCCTCATGATGTCTTTACCAACAAGCTTGATATCATCAATTTACTAAAACTCTTAATAAACATCATTAAAATCCACCACTATGCCATAAAACTCTCTAGAACTCACTGAACGGTTTCATACTTCGCAACCTTTCTTCAATAATTACTTAATTCTAGAAGATATCTTGTGTACAAATCAAAAGGTTCTACCAAAATTCTTTTATCAATTATCAACTATTATCCAACAATTCCACAAGCATAAAAACATGAAACACTTATTAAAATCCAACAAGTTGACTCTCTAGCACATAATAATTGCACTCCAATGATTTCTGTTAACAATTAGCTTCATCGTGAAATGTACTTGCTAATCACACCTCTATTCGCAGTTGCATCAACATTTATAAACATAGATTCAATCGTTCCACCTCATATTCAGAATTTGGAGCATAATCCTGTTAAAACTTCAATAATCATAATCTTATATTAATCAAAGTGTCTCATAATACTACAACAAATTTCATCCAATCCCTCTAGCTACAAGAATTATCCAAAAATCTTCCCACATAAATTGTAAATCCACCAATATTTAGATTCCCAAACCCCTTTGTATACAATGCCAATAATTAACCATGTTAGAAAATAAATCTAGCAATTTAATATGATCACCAAGTATCCATAGTAGGGGTACTTCTAAAAGTAATATCCACCAAGATAATAATTCAACATTTTCTTAACTTATGTGACATCCTAAAAATTAGGATCCTGAAAAATGTGTAACTTTTGAAATATTTTGGAATGCATCTTCTTGGCATTTGGATTTTTATGGGTTTGGTTGAGGTTCCAATAAATAAGAAATAATAGAAACCTAATACCAAAAGAAATGTATTAATAGAAGTGAATTTTTAATTTAAAAATTATTGTGGGGGTGGCCCAACCCCCCGTGACTGGGCCGTGCAACTAGTCCAGCATGTAATAGGCCCAATAGTGTAGAGGAATATACCAGTGTAAATATACCAATGTACCCTCAGCCTTTGTAAGTACTAAGGGGTAGAATGAGGATTTCCATTCTACCCCACTCATATATATAAACCCCTAGGAGGGGCAAAGGGGGACCTCCTCTCATTCTCACCAACTCTCCTACAGATCTCGCTCTCCTCTTCCTCTTCTACTAGTCCTCTTCTCTACTGTTTGGCCTGTAGCCACAACAGATGGCGCCGTCCGTGGGGACGACTAGAAGTTGCATATGGAAAAGATTTCTCCAGCACTCAAGGAAAGGTAAGAAAAGGGAACAGTTTTGGATCTTTTCTGTTGATTCGCTCAAAATATTATCTTGCTTTATCCCATCATTTGTACTGTAACATCTGCCCATCTCCTTTGTGCCTTCTTAAAACCACCAACCTGAGAGGAGCTCTACAATCCGGCTGCGGCTATATGGATTTTTTGGTTTCTGGGAGCATACTGCTTGGTTCATGGCGTCTGTACCGTCTCGCGGGTCATCAGCGTCAGGCGCTTCGCCGCGTCAGACATCTTCGCAGCATCATGCCTGCACTCGTCTCCGCGTCAACTCCGCATCGACTCCAGGCCGCCAAGCTGTGCCGCGCCGAAGTCTTCGTCAAGCCATGTCGCCGTGCGTTGGCCGAAGACTCGATGTCTCCGCGCGCTGACCGAAGACTCGATGTCCCGCTTGGGGTCCGTGCCGACGCGAAGTCCCCGGTCGCCGAAGCCCCCCTTTCGGAGTCCACGCAGGCGCGTCTCCGAAGTTTATAATCCAGACATTCAGCACCTTCGCGTATGCATGCAGGGAAGCATTCACCATCCATGCATGCAAACAACACATTCCAAAAAATCCATGCACGCACACATGAATTGCCTCTCTCTCTCCACGCTCCGTGCATGGGCCATAAAACCCATCCGCCCACGTCGACGTCTCCGCGCGGCTCCGTCAACCTCACCCCCGCGGAGCTCTGAATGGACCTCGCGTCGGCGGCGTCATGTGCTGCATGCAGGAGAATACGTCAAGTGATCATCCATCCGTCCATGTATGCATTGTATTTGTCATATACTGCATGCAAGAAAATACTCCAGGCGCCTCTACGTATCCCGCGTACACGTGAGTTCGTGGTCCAGCTCTCCGCGAGGAGGCGCGCGGATGGGCGGTGGCCGACGGCGGCGGTCTGGCGCCGGCGGGCGTCATCTTAGCCTCCGCGGTGGCGAAGACGCCGCCACGCCACAGTGCTCGCCCGCCTCTGCGACGACCTCGGCCTTCGCCTCGCTGAAGTCCGAGCCAGCAGCGCCTACCCCGCCGCGGCTCCGCTTCTGCGACGACGCGGGGTCCTACTTCGGCCGCGGCGTCCACAAGCCCCCGCATTGGCGAAGACCGGCAGCATTCAATGGAAGCTGTCCTGTGGCGACGTGCATATATCGTGGGATATCTCCGTCATACATGGGCTCCGCCGTCAGACACCGGGGCGAAGACGACCAGTGCTTCGGCCGCATGGCGCAGCAGCAGGGCGTGGACGCGAAGTTAAGCGTGTCGCTGGCCAAGGACCTGACGGCCGTGGCCGGGGAGGTGCTCGAGACAAATGTCGCGACGCTCGGCCCGCTCGTGCCGCTCATGTCGGAACAGCTGTTCTATGCAGATCGTTAAGGCGCAACCCATGTGGCGAGGAATACAGGCTAATGAGCAAGCTGCAGCACACGCAGGCACGCAGGGAAATATCCACTCACGTATGGTGATGGTTTATATTTCATGCATGCATGTGCTCAATATTCACTCACGTCGAGGACGTTCTTCATGTCGCCTCTGCACCTTCCCTTCGGCCTCGTCTCTGGCCTCCGCGCTGACAGCATGGCTGTGCCTCGGACTTCGCTTCGACTCCACGACGCCGAAGGGAAGTGATGCGCTGGACCGTGGAGATGGCTAGCTTCGCACGTTGTCGGAGTCGGCGACGTAGCTCCGGCCTCTGCTCGGTGACTCCGCCCGGCCCCGCGACGACTCCGCCGGCCTTCGCTCGGTGACTCCGCGCAGACCCGCGAGGTCCCCGGCCTCCACGTCACGCCATCGAGCCTCTGCGCGACTTCGAAACTCCGCGACGACCCATGACGTTCCGACCTTTTCTGAGAGAAGGAAACAATTCATGCATGCCTGTGTCCTGTGAAACCTTTCATGCATGCAGGTGCTCTGCGTACGTATGCATCCATCCATGCATGCTTTGAGACCTTACATGTGCATGAAGGGCACGCATGCATGAGGGACACGCATGCATGAAGGATACGTATGCAGGCACAAGCGCAATCTTTGCCGCATGCGGGCACAAGCGCAAATGGATGGACTCACGCACGCCTTTGCCAAGACGCCGAGGACGTGCGTGTGGTGCCTTCGGCTCGTCTGTGCCGGACTCCGCGCGGGGCAAGGACCTCCCCGACTATAGACTCTGCATAGATGACGCGGGCTCCGTGCAGACGGAGTTGCGGTTCTCCGGCGTCGAGGTCTCCCGCAGTCTCCGCCGACTCCTCCGTCGAGGTCTCTACCGCGCCGGACCGCGCGCACGACCTTGGCCTCCGCCCGGGCTTCGCACGCGGAATGCGGGACTCCAGGCGCCGACCTCCGCGCCGACCTCGAGCCAGCGTCAAGCGTCCGCTCTGCAGTCTCCGCGCCGCTTGGGACCTGCCCCAGGCTCCGCCCGTCTGGCCTCCGGTCACCGAGTCTCCGCGCGTGCCGTAGGCCCTCCGCGCTGCAAGTCTTCGCGCTCCTTCTCCGAGCTTCATACGGACCCCGCGTCGAAGCCTCCACACCGAGCCGCGCCTTCGCTTCCCCGAAGACACATGGTATACGCGGGACGGCGGGAGTATACATCAGTGCGTGCATGCAGGGAGTGTACTTCTACGTGCGCGCGCGTGAAGTATGCGTCTCCTATGATATGCATGAAATACCAACTCTTCCATCGAAGGCAAGCCAGGCACGAAATGCACCTGCTTCTACGCCCTCGGCCGAAGTAGCGCGGCCCTCAGCTCTGCACGGTCTTCGCATCCGCGACATCGACCTCGCCAGGGAGTGGCTCCGCACGGAAGTGGGACCCCTCGCCCCACCGAGGTCGCCTTCAAAGCTGATACGTGAGGACGTTGCAGGTGCAGCGCCGGCACCGAGCCTCCGCTCTTCGTCCAGTCCCTCGCGCCAAGCCAACGCCGAGCCTCCGCTCCATGTGGAGGTCTTCACGCCATCAACCAAAGAAGTATGACGTGCATGGCACATGCACGTTGTACATGGTACTGCATGCATGGCGTTCCGGAGAGACTTTGCCGACCTCCCCTCGACCCCGCGATGACTTCTGGTCTGTCAGCGCCACTTCGCCTCGGCTCTAGGGAGTCCTCGCCGGTTCTCGCTCAACTCTGCGATGGCTCCGTGCAAGCCTCCCTGGCACATCAAGAGTGGCACGTACAGGTGCATGTATGAGGACGTCAGGGTCTCCGCACCTGCGGAGTCTGCTTCACGTCGCCACCGCCCCACCCGGTACGCACGGCATGTCATTATGTGTAGGGCTCTATTAATCACCTCTGCATTTCTGGCGTGCATGGCAATAAATAAAAAAAGGGGGTTGTTCATCATGTCATTTATTGCAGCCGCAGTTCTATTCTAAGAGCATTTGATTTGGCTGTGCTTGCTCTGGTTTTGACCTGTTCTGGGCCACCCTAGCATCAAATGCTTTTTCCAGTACTGCATTCTGGAGCGTTTTGTTGTCGCAAGTCTTCGGCCATTTCTTTGATGCCTCTGTTTTGGTCTTCGTTTTCGATTTAAATCGCACGATCGCCTCGAGCATTGGCGTACTCTGCGGAGTATAAATAAGACGTAGCGTCGAGGTCCGCCTCCGCACGCGCCAGTCTACGGACTCTAAAATAAGACGTAGCGTCGAGGTCTGCCTCCGCACGCGCCAGTCTACGGACTCTAAATAAGACGTAGCGTCGAGGTCCGCCTCCGCACGCGCCAGTCTACGGACTCTAAAATAAGACGTAGCGTCGAGGTCCACCTCCGCACGCGCCAGTCTACGGACTCTAAATAAGACACAACGGGGGGACGCCTCCGCGCGCACTCTACGGAGTATAAATAAGACGTAGCGTCGAGGCACGCCTCCGCACGCACCAGTCTACGGACTCTAAATAAGACGTAGCGTCGAGGTTCACCTCCGCACGCACTCTACAAGTATAAATAAGACGCGGATGTTGTCCCTGCGCACTCTATTGAGTATAAACAAGACGCGGATCCCGCGCACGCATGGATGTTGTCCATATGCGTACTCTCCGGAGTATAAATAAGACGTGGATGTTGATCCCACGCACTCTACGGAGTATAAATAAGACGCGGATGATTGTCCCTGCGCACTCTACCGAGTATAAACAAGACGCGGATCCCGCGCACGCATGGATGTTGTCCTTACGCGTACTCTCCGGAGTATAAATAAGACGTGGATGTTGATCCCACGCACTCTACGAGTATAAATAAGACGCGGATGTTGTCCCTGCACACTCTACGGAGTATAAACAAGACGCGGATGCCGCGCACACATGGACATTGTCCTTACGCGTACTCTCTGGAGTATAAATAAAACGTGGATGTTGATCCCACGCACTCTGCGGAGTATAAAAACTGCACGATGGCCGAGACACCAAGGAGTGCATCGCTTTAGCGACGCACCACCAAGATATCGTGCCTTCGCGCGTGTTGCACCAGGGAGTGCATCGCATTTTTGAAGGTAGCGGAACGGCGGTTTCGCCTCCCTACCTCGGCGTGCGTAGTGCCCTCGGCCTACGCCGCAAGCGCCCGCTCTCCGCGGGCACTATTTTTAAAGGTAGGGGAACGGTGGCTTCGTCTCCCTACCTCGGCGTGCATAGTGCCCTCGGCCTACGCCAGCAAGCGCCCGCTCTCCGCGGACCCTGTTTTTGAAGGTAGGGGAACGGCGGCTTCACCTCCCTACCTCGGCGTGCGTAGTGCCCTCGGCCTACGCCGCAAGCGCCCGCTCTTCGCGGACCTTATTTTTGAAGGTAGGGGAACGGCGGATTCGCCTCCCTATCTCAGCGTGCGTAGTGCCCTCGGCCTACGCCGCAAGCGCCCGCTCTCCGCGGGCCCTGTTTTTGAAGGTAGGGGAACGGCGGCTTCGCCTCCCTTCCTCGGCGTGTGTAGTGCCCTCGGCCTACGCCGCAAGCGCCCGCTCTCCGCGGGCCCTGTTTTTGAAGGTAGGGGAACGGCGACTTCGCCTCCCTACCTCAGCGTGCGTAGTGCCCTCGGCCTACGCAGCAAGCCCCGCTCTCCGCGGGCCCTATTTTTGAAGGTAGGGGAACGGCGGCTTCGCCTCCGTACCTCGGCGTGCGTAGTGCCCTCGGCCTACGCCGCAAGCGCCCGCTCTCCGCGGGCCCTGTTTTTGAAGGTAGGGGAACGGTGACTCGCCTCCCTACCTCGGCATGCGTAGTGCCCTCGGCCTACGCCGCAAGCGCCCGCTCTCCGCGGGCCCTGTTTTTGAAGGTAGGGGAACGGCGGCTTCGCCTCCCTACCTCGGCGTGCGTAGTGACCTCGGCCACGCCGCAAGCGCCCGCTCTCCGCGGGCCCTGTTTTTGAAGGTAGGGGAACGGCGGCTTCGCCACCCTACCTCGGCGTGCGTAGTGCCCTCAGCCTACGCCGCAAGCGCCCGCTCTCCGTGGGCCCTGTTTTTGAAGGTAGGGGAACGGCGGCTTCGCCTCCCTACCTCGACGTGCGTAGTGACCTCGGCCTACGCCGCAAGCACCCGCTCTCCGCGGGCCCTATTTTTGAAGGTAGGGGAATGGCGGCTTCGCCTCCCTACCTCGGCGTGCGTAGTGCCCTCGGCCTACGTCGCGAGCCGCAAGCACCCGCTCTCCGCGGGCCCTGTTTTTGAAGGTAGGGGAACGGCGGCTTCGCATCCCTACCTCGGCGTGCGTAGTGCCCTCGGCCTACGCCGCAAGCACCCGCTCTCCGTGGGCCCTGTTTTTGAAGGTAGGGGAACGGCGGCTTCGCCTCCCTACCTCGGCGTGCGTAGTGCCCTCGGCCTACGCAGCAAGCACCCGCTCTCCGCGGGCCCTGTTTTTGAAGGTAGGGGAACGGCGGCTTCGCCTCCCTACCTCGGCGTGCGTAGTGCCCTCGGTCTACGCCGCAAGCGCCCGCTCTCCGCAGGCCCTGTTTTTGAAGGTAGGGGAACGGCGGATTCGCCTCCCTACCTCGGCGTGCGTAGTTCCATCGGTCTACGCCAAGCGCCCGCTCTCCGCGGGCCCTGTTTTTGAAGGTAGGAGAACGGCGGCTTCGCCTCCTTACCTCGGCGTGCCTAGTTCCCTCGGCCTACGCCGCAAGCGCCCGCTCTCCGTGGGCCCTGTTTTTGATGGTAGGGGAACGGCGGCCGCCTCCCTACCTCAGCGTGCGTAGGCCCTCGGCCTACGCCGCAAGCACCCGCTCTCCGCGGGCCCTGTTTTTGAAGGTAGGGGAACGGCGGCTTCGCCTCCCTACCTCGGCGTGCGTAGTGCCCTCGGCCTACGCCGCAAGCACCCGCTCTTCGCGGGCACTCTTTTTGAAGGTAGGGGAACGGCGTCGGCCCGTCTTCGGTGCTCGATGACACATCTTCGGCGCTCGACTACGCTGTCCGCCTCGTAGGCATCGCCTCGGCTGGACGGCCCGTCTTCGGCGCTCGACGACATGCCTCGGCGCTCGACGACACGTCTTTGGCGCTCGACTACGCTGTCCGCCTTGTAGGCATCGCCTCGGCGGGACGGCCCGTCTTCGGCGCTCGACTACGCTGTCCGCCTCGTAGGCATCGCCTCTGCGGGACGACACGTCTTCGGCGCTCGACTACGCTGTCCGCCTCGTAGGCATCGCCTCGGTGGGACGGCCCATCTTCGGCGCTCGACGACATGCCTTGGCGCTCGACGACACGCCTTGGCGCTCGACGACACGTCTTCGGCGCTCGACTACGCTGTCTGCCTCGTTGGCATCGCCTCGGCGGGACGGCACGTCTTCAGCGCTCGACTATGCTGTCCGCCTTGTAGGCATCGCCTCGGCAGGATAGCGACGACACGCCTCGGCGCTCGACTTCGCCGTCCGCCTCGTAGGCATTGCCTCGGCGAGACGACACGTCTTCGGCGCTCGACGACACGTCTTCGGCGCTCGACTACGCTGGCTGCCTCGTAGGCATTGCCTCGGCGGGACGGCACACCTTCGACGCTCGACTGCGTTGTCCGCCTTGTAGGCATCGCCTCGGCGGGACGGCATGTCTTTGGCGCTCGACGACACATCTTCGGCGCTCGACTACATTGTCTGCCTCGTAGGTATCGCCGGCGGGACGGCACGGCTCCGGCGCAGGACTTCGCCGTCCGTCTCGTAGGCATCGCCTCGGCGGGACGGCGCGGGATTCAACATAGGAGTTCGCTGCTTTCTTCGTAGGCGTTGCCTCTGCGGTTTGCAAGCTACTAGTTGCATCGGCTCACCACTCGGCACCCTCGTGCTTACTGTCGGGGAACGGGGGATTGGGGTGGTTGATCATGTCAGCTCGCCCATCGGGACCTCAGCGCTTGCTGTCGAGGGAGTACTGTTGTGAGGTGGCCCAACCCCCTGTGACTGGGCCGTGCAACTAGTCCAGCATGTAATAGGCCAAATAGTGTAGAGGAATATACCAGTGTAAATATACCAATGTACCCTCAGCCTTTGTAAGTACTAAGGGGTAGAATGGGGATTTCCCATTCTACCCCACTCATATATATAAACCCCAGGAGGGGCAAAGGGGGGACCTCCTCTCATTCTCACCAACTCTCCTACAGATCTCGCTCTCCTCTTCCTCTTCTACTAGTCCCCTTCTCTACTGTTTGGCCTGTAGCCACAACAAAAATGAATATAAAAAGATGATTCAATAAATAGGGTAGGAGAACTCACGTAGAATCGGTAGCAAAAGAGCGATCGAGAGCCGAACCATGAAAAATAAGGAATTGGTCATACCACTGCCAAGCACCTGTGCTGCTGTAGCTCTGCTCCCTCGTCATCACAGTGACACCGTCACGTCCTAGTCCTCCCTTTTTGACCTTTCGCAGGGCCAAAGGACGATGAGACGCTGCTCAGACCGCCACGCCATACTACTCGAGTCAGCCACAGTGCGTGCCCACGTAGTTGTGACCCGACACCACGTCTGCCCCCGTCAGCAACCACACGGTCATTTGCCCGCCGTGCTACGGCGCGCGTCACCATGCGCCACCCTAACCACCTCTATTAGATTTAGTCTTGGTGAGTTATAAGTGGTCATAGAAGTTGTGGGTGAGGCCACACTCAAAGCTGCAGCCGAAGTAGTAGTCGAAACTGCAGAAGTCAAAGGCTCCAAGTACTGTAGCTCTGAGTACAAGGTAGTTAGAAGTTTGAGAACCCGTTCGTGCTCGGACGTGGTCATAAAAATAGCCGTGGTCATAAAAATAGCTGTGGTTCTAAAATAGTCGTGGTCGTAAAGCAGCAGTGGTCATAAGGTAGTCGCAGTCGTAAAGTAGCATGGTCATAAGGCAGCGCAGTCGTAAGTCATAGGAGAACAGTGGTCGTAGTCAATACTCGGAACAACACTGTAGCAGTCGGAGCATCCGGGTACAAGAGAAGTGGGAAGATGTGGAGGTCATGTGCGTGTGTGCATGAAGCCTATTTAAGCTGTGTAATCTTGAGGAAAGAATGGAGCCAGAGGGGAAAATTGAGCGATTCAGTCCAAAAAGCCTCATACCGCCCAACGGCACCTCATCAGGCCATCCTCTCTCTTCTGCATCATCTGCACTACCGCCCATGCCCTGACTTAAGTGTGATAGACTCTGCTGTACCCTGCAACACGTCGCCATCATGACATCGCGCTTGAATCACCGGGCTCTGTAGCCACGCCGTCCACCATGACCGACCAACTACCCCTCCCATTGCCAGCCCTTCTCACCAGCTATAATCCATTAATTTTTATTAGGAAAGAGCATACACTTAATCACTAGTCACCATGCATCTACTCCAAGACACCATCAAATTTGATATATATCTCTCCAAAGGAGGTTATTTGAAATCAACTTTACACCATGTCATCTACAACACTTGGCATCCCATACCTTGTCATTTAATTCCTACGACTACAACATCTCATCTAAGCATCGAACAGATATCTCAAAAAGGATTAAATACTCTTCTTCATAAAAGGGACATTTAACTTCAATCACTCGAAATATTCGAAAGAACTACATAGGTTTAAATCTTCGTCATGATAATGAACTTACAAAAGGCATTTTCTGTTACCCATAATATCAAGTAAATGAACAAATCATATTCCTTAACAAAATGGCAAAACTCCCATAGAAAGGACAACATTGCAACTTAATAACTTTCATGAGTAGTAAGAGTAACTCACCATTTGGGGAAACAACAATTTTTTTCATGAAACAAAATAGCGAAGGAAAGCACATTACCAACACTTTAAATGACTAACCAAGGAAAACTCATGAAAAGAATTATAACTCACCCAAAGAACGAAAAAACCAATATAAATTCATCCTCGATCAGTGTGGCTTAGGTTATTCAAGGAAAACTTATTATCACTCATACCCCACATACAATGGCATGTCCTGACCATCCCACACCCACAACCATGACCTTTATATTTTGGCATCGCTATCTATCTCAATGAACTAACCATCCAACACAGACATAGACAACAACTCAACAATCATTAGTAATTATACAACTAACGGAAGTGTAAATGCAATGCATGATCCAATCTTATCCTACTGTGTACTAGTGTATCAAATTTATGTTTTAAGTAACTTAATTATCCTAAATTAAATTTTAGCAATAAGCAATCCTAAGTTAAATTTCAGCATTAAGTTTTCCAAAGTCATTTTATTATTAAGATTATTTGTTTCATTAAGTTACCAAACCTATGTCAAATTTAGTTGATTATACAAGTAAGTTATTAATTTACTCACCACGGACCTAATGCCCACTCTAATACCAACTGTAACAACTCGGTTTAGCAAAAACAGAAAATATCACCTATAACTACTATCATCACCAATTTTAACTAGTAATCAAGCATTACTAACATCTAGTTCACTAAAGGATTGTTTAATCTCTGCATGCAAGGTTTATCGTGCAGCTGGCCAGGCGCCACTTTTTTGTGTGCCGTGGGCATCAGGCCCCTCCTGATTTGGTTGGCTTATTGCGGGGCTGCATGAAGCTAGCGTATAATTCCTGTGTGCATGCCTATTTTGAACACCGCAGATGACGAGCATGTCCGGTTATGTGACAAATTTTCACCAAACATGATGGCATGATCTTAAACAATTTCTTTTTAAAAAATATTTTGGGACACCAGTACTTTGTTACCGGTGGAATATTGACCATTGGACTATTTCCTTGTTCCTGTATTTCATAGCGATTGTCAGTTTTTTTTAAAAAAAATATTTACAACCTTTAGTTGTTTTAAATTGTAACAAAATTTAGCCGTCAGTGTAATTTATTAATTTGATGATTGTATTTTTTAAATTTATTTATTCATGTTTTAAGTTTGAGACAATCAATGTCAATAGCTGGCTGAGGGGAGGGATGAGGAGACATAGGAGACAGAAAACGGGGAGAGGAAACAGAGGTAGGCTTGATATTTTTTTTTCACCTCATGGATTGCTTTGCTTTCATGTGCTTCTCCAGTACTCTGCATGATTTTTTTTTTGTCATGAATGGATCTTTGTTTGTTTAGGCTGATTTGGTGATTCGAGTCTATGATGATGTCCGATGACCACATCAAGTTTGGGCTTCTGATGGCATTCACGGTGGCCATTCTATCATGGAGCATCACCAATAATGACAGCTATTGACGAGCCGCCCACATAGCACGATCCCTCATTACCACTTGCCGACAGCCTCTCTGTTGACCTCACTACTGGTTACCGACACCCTCTCCACCCCAAATAACAAGTATGTGAGTGGTTCTTAAATTCTAATTTGTGGTATGAATCTTTAATTTGGTTTAATTGTTATCAATTACCAATTGCTACTTGAAAATTTGTGCATGTTAATGTCAATTCCTCAATTTATGGTGTGAAATCTTGAATTATTCGTTCGGATTTAGATTTGAATTGGTCAATTTTGTGTGTGTAGAAGGTATCCACTTGCAATTTTTAACGAAATTTGATGCCCGTATTTGATTTGCTCATTTAAGGAACAGAAGTGGATAGGGTAGAACAATAGTTATGGCGCAGCGGCTCCAAACACATATTTATCATCAGGATCTTGTAAGTTATTTCTCTCATGATATGTTAGTTAAAGTTGATTGATCTATACCTTTGGCTGCTAGGTTGATTCAAATACCATATCCAAACTTGTGTTTTAAATGAAGCCTTGTGGTTGTTAATTGATGCTTATTAGAAGTCAAGCAGAGTGTCTATCTTCCTTGTGATAACATTTAGGAGATCAAAGAATGCTATAAGTATAGTTGTTGTGCTGCTCTCACTTAACACTGGTGTATCTCCAATATAAAACAATACAAAGCTCTCTATTTTAGAAGAATGATAAATCAATGATTTAGTCAATAATCCTTGCCAAATCAATGATTTGGTCAATAATCCTTGCCAAATCAATGATTTGGTCAATAATCCTTGCCATTATGGTTGTGAAAACTATTATGTTGGCACGGCATTCTTTTAGCACTGGTACTTATACGTGATATAAACTTGTGATCTTCTTATCCTAAAGTTAGTGTTGAGTTTCATGGATTTGCTAGCACTCGACAAACAAGCATATCGAGAGAGTGATTTAGGATGAATAGGCAGAACATACATGATATTTAATATAAGTTTTGGTTTCCGTTGCAACTAGGGGTGGAAAACGGTAACGGATCATTCGTTTTATCCGATATTCGTATCCGAGAAAACACGAATATGGTAAGCAAAATCTGTATTCGAAAATGTTCGTATTTGTATTCGAGAATATTCGTATCCGTATTTGAGAATATTCATATTTGCATTCGTATTCAAGAATATTCGTATCCGTATTCGTATTCGAGACTATTCGATTCGTATTCGATCCGTTTCTAGAACCCATGAAAAATTTGTACGAATTTTGTGATTCAAAATTTGAATTTAGGCGGTTTAAAACCGGTAACCGGTCAAAAACCGGTGAAAAATCGGCAAAACCGCTAGGAATCCGTTTTATCCGATTTCGTATCCGAGAAAATTCGTATTCGAAAATATATGTATTCATATTCAAGAATATTCGTATCCGTATTTGAGAATATTCGAATCCGTATTCATATTTGTTTTAAAAATATGGATTCGTATTCGTATTTGAGACTATTCGATCGTATCCGATCCGTTTCCACCCCTAGTTGCAACACACGAATACCTTACTAGTAATCCTATATATGAGAGTTTATGAGCAAGGATGAGTCTAAAGGTAGTCAGCAAGCCGAGATATAGAGAAAAGAATGCATGAATAACTATGGTAGTTATCACCAAGACATAGCTAACCTCGTTGGCCTTAGCAGTGATATTCTTTTCTACCCTACTCTATAATACACCAAAATTTTCTTTACTAAATCCAACCCCTCAACCACCCCCACAGTCATGCCTAATCTAAGTCCACCCAGATTTGTGTACCAAAGGGTTCCAACTTCATACAAATGAATGGCCTGGATCTCTCCTCAAACCTTCTTCTCTTACTCATTGAAGATCCTAAGGCCAAAATTATTTGGATCATGCACATCATTGAACCTGGAACCCACCCCGACGCCCACGCACACGCCCGCGCCTCTCCGCCTCCCCGATCGCAATTCGCGTCCGCCCCGCGACCCAACTCCTCAGCCCTCCCCATGGCGCGGCGATCCGCCCCTCTCCTCCGCCTCCTCGTCTCCTCCTCGGCCCCCTCGCCTCCCCTCCCCGGCCACGGCGGCAGCGCGCGTCGCACGGTGACCTACATGCCCCGGCCCGGCGACGGCACCCCGCTGATATCTCTGCCGCTCCTCCGCCGTCGCCGCCTCCTCCGCTCCGCCGCCGCCTTCTCCTCCCCACCCCTCCGCTCTCGCGCCGCCTCCTCCTCCCCCCACCCCGCGCCGCCTCCTTCTCCCCACCCCACGCCGCCACCTCCTCCTCCCCACCCCCTCCGCTCCGCCGCCGTCTCCTCCCCCACCCCTCTGCTCCGCCGCCGCCTCCTCCTCCCCCCACCCCTCCGCTCCGCCGCCGTCTCCTACTCATTTGCATCACCAAAAACTTTGATGGCCAAATTGTGATGCTTGTTTTAGGTAAATAAGGTCATTCGAGGGTGGGAGGAGGAGGAGCAAGAGTGCGAATTTGATCAGGTATTGCTTTCAGTATCCAATGTTTTGGCCCTTTTATTCGTTTGATTGTTAATTTGCCGTAGTTTTAGTTGGATTTACGTGAGCGATTTAGCGGTCTTATGTTTGGGTTTAGGGGGGCTAGGGTTCACATTGATCAAACAAAACGTGTATTTAGTACTATATCAGTGGCACATAACTGTAATCTGTAGTGTAAGTGTCCTCACGGAGCAGCTAGGCAGTGCCAATTGTGCAAGCAATACTGTAAGCTTCGCTCGGTGGTTTTGAATTGTAGAATCGATTGCACAATTTCTGTACGGGATCAATTAGCTCATGACTGATCTCGGTTATGAGGAAATTTCATTTGATTTTTGTCATTCAGTGCCAATTATGGAACCAAAACGACACTAAGGTTCCCTCTTTCTTCTCTTGCATAAGAACTATCTCTATTGCAAAGTTGCAAACTTATGCCTCACCCTCCCTTAACCCTCCAGTCTTAGTCCATATGGGACAGATTCCATTTCAAAAGCAGTAATATTAAATATCTAAAACCCTATTCAATGATAGCAATCTACTACCAGCATATAATGTGTTATTACTCTATTTAAGTGGGATTTCTATGAACACTAATGTAAATGCGAGCTCTTTCTATTCGGCTTTTTAATGGAAATTTTCTGTATTCAGCTTACTGTGCTTATACATGTATATTGCTATGTGTTTAGGCATCGAGATAGTGGGGGGATGCTGGTCCCATGTAGATTTATCTGAAATATTCTGTGCTATATCTTATTTTTAGGTTTAGTGACATCACTCATACCTGTCATGTATCTTATTTTTAGGTTTCATTGATTTGAAATTCACTGTGAATCTGTTGTTTAACATCCATTGACTTTCGTACAACTTTCTTGAGAGAGAATACACATGTGTTTCTTTCCCTTTTCTTTAGGAGATTGTTTCATGTTCTGGAAAAGTTCACAGTTGTTGTTTACCACCCGACCAGCATTTTGATGATGGATTTAGCTGCCTGGCCAATATTGTCTCCATATTGGTAAGAACAAATGTATTCTTATTTCCGTTTCAGTAATGGAAATGGGGATGTCTCCATATTGGTGCGCTGAGACGGGGCACGAGCTGCCGGAGCGGGAGAAGGACTCCTACGCGCGGTCCCGGTCCTGCCGCCTCGTGCTCATCGACCACGCCGTCGCGCACAAGAAGCCGCCGCTTAATGCCTTCAAGCCCCACCCCGAGCACAAGTGCGTACCGATCCGCCGCCCTTCTGCTGCTGCTATTCCATTTTGTATGGCTGCGTGATGCGTATACGACGTAGCCTGCCCTGAATTTGTTTAGGAGCCTATGGTTTACTCTGTTGCGTGCTGGAGGGTTCGATCGGCTATCCGTTAGCACTCGTTTAAGGGATTCTAGGGTTCTAATTGTATTAAAGTCTGATACTCCTGTGCAGATTGTAGCGTGGAACTAAGTAACGAACAGTTGATGTGCGTGCTTGTAATTGTGCCGTGCTTTAGCTGTTGCCTCTTAGGATGTGGCTATGTTGAATTGAGTTGGATTTTGTTTTGTAGGTCGAAGCTGATATGCAACATTACTGGGGACACCATAAACAAGTCGGAGGAGCACATCTGGAAGCACATCAATGGGAAGAGGTTTCTCAACAAACTAGGTATAGACAATACTCTCTGTAATGCCAGGTGTGGCAACTGGCACATCACATGCTGTTATTGAAATGAACTGTGCTGCTTTCATGTGTTTCTCTACTGGTTGAAGAACGCATGATGAATTTTCTGGACCGTTTTCATATAGCTGTTCTTTTTTTTCATGATTCATTCTTCTATACCCATGTGGCTTATCATTTTGGGATTTCACCAGCGATGATTCTAAAAGAGAAAAATAAATGACTAATACTGGATGAGTAGTTGGTACCTTTCGTCGAGCAATTCTATATGGATTGATCGTGAATGATTATTTGCACTTCTTTCATTTGTCTTCTCTTTGGTCTGGACATGATAAGGAAGACTTCTGTTTATTGAAATCTCTTCTAATAGAATTTAGCTGGAATTTGTCTTCTCCCACACAACCAACATACTTTTAAGCCATTGCACTGGAATGTTTGGTTGCTCCTACATCTAACATGCCTATCCCTATTTTAACAGAGAAACTAGAAGAAAAGATGGAATCAGGTGAGACAGCTGAAGGAGAGGTTGGACAGTCAAATGAAGTGGCAAAGAAAATCAAGTCAAGCAAGAAGGACAAGAAGAAAGCATGAAGTTGGGACGATGATGATGGGAAAGGCCGATGGGAGTCCTCACCGGGAAAGGATGATGAAGCAGAGAATGAAGGTGCACCTGGTAAGTGTTAATTTGTCATATCACATGTAACTGCTTTGATTTAACAAAGCCCAAAAATTTATAATTATAGTTAATAACACATTTGGTAGATATTGTTGCTCCATTACATTAGATAGTATTTGGTTCAAGATGTTGTTAGATCTATGTTTGTGAGGTTTGTTGGAGGTTTATCTATAGTGGGCAATTTATTTTGCAGACCGAGAATATGAGCAACAGAATTAAGTGAACCTATTATTTTGGGGAAAATATTATTTTGTTGACTTTCGAAAGGTCTTTCTTTTCTTTGGGGGTCTTTTCTTCTCTATTATGTAGTGAATGATTGAACTACGATCTTCGCAGTCCTAATCAGCACAGTTCCCTGCTTTTGGGATTTTTGTGACGGAAGTCTCTTACCATCAGATGGTCCTCTTCCAAGCTCTTTTTTTATTTACTTTCTGAAAACATCATTTACATTGGCAGTGTAAATAAGCATTTTGTTCAAGTTATGCATGTGAGTTTCATCTGTAGTTACATCAATGTGGCAAGCTTTTAGGAAAGTGCCATGCTGGTCACATTTCCTACATCCCGAACAAAGATGCAGGTATGTAGCCTTCTTTGTAATTTATCGTTAGTTAGTAGTACACAAACTCATACAAAAATGAACTGGTACCTAAATGGCAACACATTTTCTATAATTTATCGACAACTGTACTTATCTATCATGGCGGGGTCGGTCGTCGTCGCAGTGGCGGGGTCGGTCGTCGTCATCGCAGTGGTGGGGTCGGTCGTCGTCGTCGCGCGAACATCGACACTTGCGCCCGCGGCAACCGACGCCGAGGCCCTAGTGTTCATGCGCCGCTCCGACCCGACCGTCTTCTTTCCCTTGCCCGTCGCCGATGAAGCTTTTTTCGGTGCCATCTTCTTCTTTGATCTTTAGGCTTGTCTTCGTCCTCCCCACGGACGACGCCAACTGTTGTGGTTACAGACCAAACAGAGAGAGAAGTGGTAGTGGAGAGTGGGAAGTGTCCTGCCTTCCTCCCCTCATCCCGCTATATATATTCATGTGGGGAGTGCTTTTACAATCATGCCCTTACATCTGTGTATCCCCCTAAGGGTATTTGAGTCATTACACATGTTCTACTCTGGTCTTTGTAGTCTTCTAACAGGCCTGCTGGGTTTAGGTGGGGGCCACCCCTACAACAGCCAACATTTTGGTCCAAATTCTGATAACACTAAGCCTGGTTCTTCTAATCTTTGCCATTTATGCTTACTCTGTGTTGTTTTATGTTAAATGGATGCGATGGCTACTATTATTTACTTGAAGCCTGTCTTGCAGTTTCATGACTTGATTTAAACAATATTTCAAGCATAATACTCTAATTCTTCCACACAATTTTTTCTGGGTTGAATAATATGAATTTGATCTTATTCTTCCAACAGGTCACCCCTACCACTTTCTGTTGATGTCCCATATGTGGATGGTTATCCATCACTCACCAATCCTGAAATGCTTGATGTTTTACTTGAAACCCTGTGTACAAGTGATCAACTCAGGAACATTACTTCAGTTATTATCTGTCATTTGCTCCACCTGAGGTAATATCACATATTGTCCTCTTTCTGAAGAAAATAACTTTCAATTTTTGTGATACACTATGAACTGCTGGAAGGAAGAAAATAACTTTCAGTTTTTGTGATACACTATGAACTGCTGGAAGTAGTACTAACCTATGTTGCACACTCTCTCTCTCAGGAGTACATACTCCCACTTCCAATTTTCGTGTGACAAATTGTGTTAAATCCTACGTATCTATGTCTGTTGAATGTTTTTGTTCCGTAGCAACTCACATGCACTTAATGGAGATTGAATCTGCCAAGTGGTGGCTTTGTTACAAAAACCATGTAGTTTTGAATACGATTACTCTTCTTTGTATTTTGGAGTATTTGGAAAGAGAGGAATGATTTTGTGTTTTCAATATAAAAGTGGTTTGATTTGCGGTGTTTTTGGAGATTGCATCAACATTAAGGAATTGGCGGTTTGCTCGCCCGACTGCCAGATATTCACCGCCAAAGAATGGATCGTCAGATGTCGATCGTTGGAGAACAAGGAGGAGCCGCCACGCTTGATGTGAAGATGATGTATGCTGAGAAGAAGATGGGTGCAATGAAGGGGGACAATCTGGGAGGAAAGAATGGAAAGAAGGCTGCAGGAGAACATGAAAGATAACCAGAGCATGCAAGCAATGCTTCAAGGGTTTAAATTAACTTTCGACAGGAACGATCCTATATGGCAACACGTAGGTTGTGCCAGGAAAATATAAATAGAAAAGGTTCTTTCGTTTATCTAAGAAGATTATGAAAGCGATGGAAATAGTAACCATTAGACAAGGTGAACTTGTTTAGTAATTACTATCGCCGAGCATATATATGAGAAGTTGACTAGAATAATAAAATGTAGCACACATCTGTTTTATGAGACGTGAATCTTAATGAATCTAATTGTTCGTTTTATTTTTTATAAATTTTATCTTGTTTTGTATTTTACCGTAGCGTTAGCACGGGCACACTACTAGTAACTAGTAGTGTGCCCGTGCTAACGCTTCTGATAAATACAAAACAAGATAAAATTTGTAACGAGATCAACAAAGTCCATTGTATTCAAGAACACCCAATGCTAACATATAAAAGCAAGGCACTTCTATCCTATTGTTTGATGATCCTATTTATACAAGACTACTGCGCTTTCACACTCAATTTGGTTTAAGTATATTTATCTATTCCATTCCTTGCAATAATAATAATTTGTCCTTGGGAATATTCTGCAATGGAAATTTTGGCATGATATAACAACAATACAAATAGAAATGGGTGGAATCTTGCTCATGCCTAAGTTTGTGTAAATCGATTTCCCTCTTTGCCAAAGACATTTTCTCAATGAATCATCAACATTCTCTAGTACAACCCGCCAAATCATCTCATTGTCGGTTTGCTATACTTAGATCCTTCATTCACTTTGGTAGCACCGTTGATAATACATGGTCATGCGTGTATGATCCTGGTCTCCTTCCACCATGGTAAGTGCTTGCCATGTTGTTGCGAACCAACTCCCGATTTGCATTTACATCTGCTGATTCCCAGTCGGATGCTCTTGGTAAACCATGGGGACCAGCATATATCTCATTATGATCTATAGCGAGTTCCTTGGTATGTCTCCTCGGGGCGGTAGGCGGACTCGGTTAAAACTTGTGCTTGTGGATGAACTTGGCGATATATCGCTTTATCGAGAGCAAGTCAAGCGAGCGGTAAGCGAGCCATCTTGTCATTAGATACCCTCAAGCTGTTTCTCGGCTTGAGAGCGTCTTCAAGGCTGGCGTAGTTTTCCATATCATCCTTTGATCTGTCATTATTATATCAAAATGTTAACGTTGTGTGGAAGCGAATATTTACAGATATGAAAACTAACTACTAAGAAAGGAAATGCTAGGTATTCACAAAAGCAATCCAACACTAATCTGTATTCTTTCTATAAAGGAAGGCTGTAAATAAAATAAGCGAGACTAATAGGAAGATTTGTACCCCAAAAAGGCTTGAACAACCCTTTTATTAAAGAAAATGTGAGTACAATTTTGCTACAATAGATGGCTCAGTACAAATCATCCCCTACTATAAATTCCTTTAAAGGCGTCTCAAAAATTCCTTGAAGGGAAAACGAAAGTGCGTAATGTTGCTTACATGTTGGCCGTCTGAAGAATTTTCTTCGAACTTCTTCTTGTGTGAATGTGTAGGTGCCAGCAAGGATGTCAGTGATTATTGTGGCAAGTTGAGACATCAAAGCCAAAGGCTCAACACCTGTTTCGGTAATATCTTGTAAAGTTTTCACTGTGTTCACGGTGTCGGCAGAGAGTGCCAAATCAAGCAAATCAACCAATAAATCATCAGAAACCAAGCCAACCTGTCCACAAGCAAACAATTTTTTTGTTGTTACTGCCAGATAAATTTTCAAATGAATCATTCAACACAGAAATACTGGTTATTTCTCTTGTTAAGTGCATATCGAAACCTTCAGAAGCCATACATTCTTTAGAAAAGATCGAGTTTTTCAGTTTGTCGGTTTGTCCATATGTCAAGCAGTGTCACATATTGAAGAGAAATTAAGTATGTGGGGGCAATGTCATAGTATCATTAATTAACTTAAGAACATGCCTTAGAATTATATAAGCTACAATTGCCATAACTGAAGTGAAGTATGGTACAGGTACAGGATAAGCTATTTTTACTTCCTAACGGTTACGATAGAAAGGTAGGGGCCAAATATCTCCCCCGTCATGAGTGCTGAATCAAGAGGAACATCTACCAACACCGTAGGAGCTATTTTTCTGCGATGCAAGAAACAAATGTTAAAAATCACTCAAACTCCTTTCACTAACCCAATAGTGAGTGCAAAGTTGACATTATATATTCTCACAATTGCTTCTCATCTGTCTGGCCACCATACACAATCTTGTCAGAAACTTTCTTGTCTTCCATCAAATTTGTCAATCTGTGGAAATGATTAGAATTCACAATACGAGACAAGTCTGCGGATTGCAAAGGATCCTTCCCATAGAACCTCTCCAAAACTCTTTTCAAAGAGTCCACCTGTAGAAAGTTTCATAGGTAAGCAAAATAGGAGTTTAGTTCGCACAAAAAAATTTAGCGGTAATGCTTATGGTTGTATGTACCAGCTCTGGAGCAAATGATTTCGTAGTTATAATGTAATCCGGAGCAATGCATGCTTGGCCATTGTTACAGCCCCATTTGCCAACAGCAATCCTCTTAACAGCAATCTTGAAGGAAAAAATACATTACGAAAAACCAAAAAACAAGATTTTTCCAAAAGGGTCTGACAATTTATGAGGAGATGGCTTACATGAAGATCAACATCAGAATCAACAATAACAGGGCATTTTCCACCGAGCTCCAGAGCCACTGGGGTTAGATGCTTTGCAGCTGCTGCCATCACTATGCGGCCTATATTTCCATTACCTGCAATTACACAGGAATATTCTTTAGAATCCTTATATTACTACATGCCTAACATATAGTCATACAGAATGGAAGAGCGATGTACAATTCAGTACAAGAACCAGCAAACAAGGAAAAACAATCAATGCATTACTACACAGGAAAAACATTTCAAGCATGAAGATTTCACAGGTAAGAACTTGACCTGTGTAGAAGATCTTGTCCCATTTTTGTTCCAAAAGTGCGGTTGTTTCTGGAATGCCTCCTCCACAACTTTTATACAGGAGTTATCAACATACTCAGGTAGCAGCTTTGCAAACACTGATGAGGTGGCTGGCGCAATTTCTGATGGCTTCAGAACAACAGCATTCCCAGCAGCGATTGCTCCAATGACAGGGTCGATTGAGAGCACTACAATAAATCAGTAACCTTAGGATTTAGCTGAAATTTGAACTAAATCCCAAAAATTTCCCAAAGAAACCCCATTTTATCCGGTTTGAGAATCGCACCAGCATTTGGATGATTTAATCAAATTTTCTTTTGTCCCTTCTTTACAAGGCATGTAAAATTAATAAAACAGTTAACCATTTTAACTGTACTATTATTGTCTCCAACACTCCGTACCAAAAGTCTCTCTCAAAGCAACAGCCTGAAGACCAGATGGTCGGTATGAGAATAGCTCAATTGGGCTCTCCTCCTAGTCCTTCCATACCCACGAATTATTT
Organism: Dendrocalamus sinicus; assembly: GCA_036346575.1. Classification (NCBI taxonomy): domain Eukaryota; kingdom Viridiplantae; phylum Streptophyta; class Magnoliopsida; order Poales; family Poaceae; genus Dendrocalamus; species Dendrocalamus sinicus. The sequence continues at coordinate 12,317,663 of CM070669.1, read as the reverse complement.
AAGCTTTTGCAGGTCTCCTCATGCAACATGGGAACAGGGAACGATGAAACAAAAATGTAGACACAACAATCCTTTTGATTCCCCTAATACATCAAACATCCGCCCAAAAAGAAAACCATCACCTTCAGCTCAACGTTTGTAAGCACATTCAAAATTCTCTCGTGCAACTCATCTACTAACATGCTTATAGCTAAATCAGATTGCTTGATTGCTGTTATTCCCACTAAAGCAATGGCTTAGCAGCGCTGGGAGGTGCAAAATAGACACCAATCTCAGAGAACAATCTACTCAGCCAATAAAGCCAACTACAACCACCAGCTAATCGAACATAACAGCATGTCACTGTAAGCATTCTGACCAATTGGCCAACTATTCTAAACCTAGAGTTAGATTCTTCTAACAAAATCGCCCACTTCCCAATCACCAATCCAAACCAGTATCTAATCCCTCAACAACTAATAAGGCGCACTCAATCATGTTCTTACCATGGTGGCATCGCGGCCGGACTAATACGGAAACAAAATGCTCTCGTCAAGTTTGGGGCGCTTACCGTGAGCTCCGGAAGCGCAGCATCCTGCAACACACCAGCATCCTCCAGTTTTTCTCCCCCACTAACACATCCATCAGGCAGCACTCACACCCATCAGACACACCCCTTAACATCTCATTTCCTACCACCGTGTCAGCACAAATATCCAATCCTAAAATCTGCAGATATGTAGCAGAGTAGCAGACACGAGAGCTGATTAATAAACAAATATCCCATGAAAAACCATCCTTGTAGTGCTAGAATTAGATCCATAGCTAGCAGACTACTGTACCTTCAATATGTACTCCATAACAACACTGGATTCTTGTCCTGCCATAGCTGAGACCTACAAGAGTAAAATAAAGAATTAACTATCTGTTATTTTTCCAATAAAAAATACAGTACATCTGAGAAGTCCCCTTGAAATGTTTCTGTTCAGTGCTATGCTAGTTAGATAAATATGTCTAAGCAACATAGAGTGCTCTTATGTGATAGCGACTTAGTGTATCCTAATAACCACCAAAGCTGACTTCAAAAAGATGAGAGGGGCTTGAGCTTTCTAGTTATAAGTGGGCTTATGCTACCTGGAATAAGCTGTATCAGTCTCAAACCATCTGAAAGGTGTATAGTCTGCAGGCTTGAGTTCTAGAATTTAAACTCAAGCCCCTCCAACCTGTAGATACTTATTTAGCACTCCAGGTCTCCAGCAGGATTTAATTATCCTATCTTCAGATTTTTACTTGTCATAAACACAAGAAATCCAACATCCTACATCGGTTTCCACATTACCACATTCTATATTTGTTTCCACATTACTATGATAGAATAGTGCAGTTAAGTCGATGCATTTTGCTGGAAAAAAGGGATCAGCTCCAGTTCTTATATTTCTTTATCACAAATTTCTGCATATATTTCTTATACTTGCAAAGATTGGTCAATGCTGATGAACATATATGTGTAGTAACCTTTACTAAAGCACTTCTTGTAATTTTTTGACAGATGCCATGAAGAATAACACGTATAGGAGGAACTTGCTCTTGTCTGAAACAGCCGAAAAATGCATCCTGATTTAAATAGAGGTCCTTTTTTAGGGATAAAAGGAAAGTTTTAGGTATTCTCAAGGTGAAGAAGCAAATCATGCATTAGAGTTTATCCTAAGAAGTAGGAATGGCTTGACAGAATTAAGGCAAGGACATCGAGGTCCTGACACATTCCTGTTTACCACACAAGTGTGCACTGGCATTAGCATCCTCCAAGCTTATTTTTTTATTTCATCGTTCATTGCCATTATCTCTCATTTACTCATATTCTGTGTGTTCTAAACACAAAAAATCCCAATAAACACAAACTCATTTGGCAGACATGAACCTAACCTATGCTACAAAATTTAAAATAGAAATCATGTTATTAAATTAAGGATGTAAATATAGATTCAGATAGCATACTTCTGAACAATTGGAAAGCCATAGTGAAGGGATAAGGGCAGAACACCAACAGCACCGCAAACTGCAACATTAGACTACGGTTATGACACAAAACATAAGCTGTATTGATAACTTTTTATATAGAAAAACAGTTCTCACCACTATAGCGGCCGCCAAACCAGTCCCAAAATGCAAAAGCATTGTTAGGGTCAATTCCAAACTCCTTCACAAGCTTTAAAAACAGAAAGAAGGTATAGTTGAAAATTTATCACATTAGAATTAGGGTTCTTGAGTAGTAATGTGACATTTGGAATATTCTAACAGATTAGCCAAACATGTTAAACATGCAGAATTTAACTCATCTCTAGCTCAAATGTACAGATGATGGAACTTCAAATGGGGATAAAAAGATCATGCGAGATTTGGCTGGAAAGTTAAAAGGTAGAGAAGTACCTTAAGATTAGTACTGACAGCGATCATATGTTTTGCAACAGCCTGAGGTCTGAATCAATGGAATTTACATAAATCACTCAACAAAGAGAGGAGAAGGGGGGAAGGGATGTTTCAGGTACTAATACACTAACCCAAGAGAAGAGATTATCCACTCCTTAAGAGTTCGAGCATTTAACATTGTTTCAGCTGTCGTGAAGGTCTTTGAGACAACAACAACTACACGTTTGTTAGATGAGAACCATTAAAAACTTCAACAGATATTAGCAGCATCAGACAGAGCATCTGTGCTGAAAGTGGGTATTAAAGAGCGAAACATGGTGATTACCAAGGGTACTTTCAGGATCTAAATCTTTGAAGCTTCGTGCAACATCAACTGGATCCACATTTGCAACATCAACTGGATCCACATTTGCCCGGCTAGAGTCAGCCACGACATCTCCATAAACAACAGCTACAGCAAGCAGCAACACAGGCCGCAAGGGCGCGATTCGTCGTACGTACCGTGCGGGCTCTTGGAGTACTTGAAGGCGACGCCGCCGAGGTGCGCGCCGCCGACGAGGGCCCCGCCGAGCGCGAAGTTCCTGGACTCCCTGAGGGCCTTGAGCTGCGGGCGGAAGCGAATCGGGAAGATGGCATCTCTAGTTAGTTAGAGACTTAGAGGGTGGGCAGGAAGGAAGCAGACGGCGAGCGGAAGGAATGATCGGGCTGGGGGAAGGATGGGAGAGGAGACCTGCGGGCCGTAGACGGGGTCGGAGGCGATGAACTCGTCGATGTCGGCGTCGGACCACCTGGGGAGGGGCTGGTGGCGGCTGTAGACCTTCTTGAAGTAGTCGAGGAAGGCGAAGTTGCGCGCCCAGTGCTGCTTCAAGGCGTCGAGATGCTCGCCGATCCCCATCGCCGCCGCCTCGCTCGGTTCGGTCGGTCGCTGGGGAGGAGGCGGCGGCGGCGGAGCGGAGGAGCGGGGGAGGCGGCGGCGACAGTAGTGCGGTAGTAGAGATATCAAAGCACAAGCGGCGAAGCGCGCGGGGTGGGGGGAGGAGGAGACGGCGGCGGAGCGGAGTGTTGGGGGGAGGAGGCGGCGGCGGCGTGGGGTGGGGAGGATGCGGCGGCGGAGCGGATGGGGTGGGGAGGAGACGGCGGCGGAGCGGATGGGGGAGAAGGAGGCGGCGGCACGGGGTGGGGGGAGGAGGAGGCGGCGGCGGAGCGGAGGGGTGGGGGAGGAGGAGGTGCCGGCGGAGCAGAGGGGTGGGGAGGAGAAGGCAGCGGCGGAGCGGAGGAGGCGTACGGATTCGGTGGAGGGAGGGGAGGAGGCCGAATTTTTTGTATTTTAGCCTTTTTTTTTTTTTTGAAAAATATTCACATTTAGACCCTGGTAGTTTTAATTCCGTTTTGGACCCGAGCTCGCGCCGTGGGTCACGGCGCCGAGGTAACACGTCTCGGCGCCGTGGACCACGGCGCCGAGGTGCGAGCCAGCGCCAGCAGACAGGGCCGTCGTGGCGCGAGGTGGCGAGCATCTCGCCGCGTGACTCGTGAGCGCCGACCTCGGCGCCGTGACTCGTGGCGCCGAGCATGTGGCTTCAACAAGACGAGCACGCGGCTTCGCTTCATTCGCATCCTCCTCCCTCTGTCCCTCGCCACTGCTTAGGGTTTGCACGATCACCTTTTTCGCAAAATGAATTATTAGTTGTATTTTTCATTTGGATATTTAATGATAGTAATATTATGTAATATAGTTAGTTATTTATTTATAGAGAGCAAAAATACGACGTATGTTTTGAAAATTAGTTATGTATTGCGATGATACATGTAGGAAAATTCGTGTAGATTTTTTAAAAACATTATGGTACGTTGGTAATGGTTTTGAAAAATAAAATTATGCAGCCGTGATTTAACGAGTTTTGTGTGAAGTTCTGCGGGCCGTGAGATGTCATGGCAAGACAGAGGGGAGGCGACATGTGGCATACAAGCAACTCTCCTCTTCCTTTGTTCGATTGTTACTACACACTTGGGAAATAATTACTGGATGATTCGGTCAATCCCGTCCCTCTGCTTGTGGATTGATGAACGAGTTATGTGTGAAGTAACGATTAGTGTATTTGTGATTTTTGTACAATCTTGTCGATCGTGAAAAATATGTTGAACTGGCAATATCATTTTTGATCATGTTATGTTGTTGTATTGGAAGGATTTTTTGAATTATTTTGTATGACAACCGTGATAGGAACAATTGGACGAAAGGAGGAAGTGATAATAAGACACGTGGGAATCATTGCATGCGAAAAGCCCGGATAATAAGCTTATGAAGTTGGGACGAACATGGCGCGTACAATTTTATTACATGCTAGCATGATATCCGACTAATCTACCCAATCGCTCGACGACCTCTCGTGTGGACCGAGTCTATTACATCTTGTCTCTTGGGTGTAGCGTGGTTGTTTCCCCTTTACGTCGCGCCAAGATGGCTCCGCATCCTTCTTCCGTCACTCTTGGTCTTGAGAGCCGCCTCACGAGCTTGAAGCTCTTCCTCCCGACGCTTGATGGTCGCTTCACGCAGACTTAACTTCTCCTTCCTCCTTTGCGCTCATCCTCCTTGCCCCGCAGACGGATTTGGTCCACCCTCACGCGGCGCTCTTGCTCGCCGCATCCGTTCCACCTCGCGAGCTGAGTCATCTTGACATAGTATTGTCCTTTGTTTTCCACCTCCACCGCCGGTTATTTGGCCATGCCGCGGCACTGATCCACCCATTCCATGAACCCGCAAGCCTATGTGTGGCATGGTAGATGTCATGGATCAAGTTGAAAACGATAACGGAAAAGAAATGGTTTAGTTATGGTCGTTACCACGAAGTCGTCATCCGTGTCGACACTTGAAGAACCTACGGCCGTATTTGGCTCGTTGTACTCGATCGATCCAGACTCCCAACATCGTCCCTAAAGCCGCAATGGCACTTCGGGCGCTCATGCCACTCCCAAGACTCCAAATGGGTCGGACTTCCAGAAGACATTGTTGTGTGGTAGTATTGTGATGTCTTGAGGAGGAGATGTGGTATGGAAGACATATGAGGCCTTCATATAGGCAAAGTTATCTGCAAGTGGGCATAGTCCATGGAGAGGATCTTTTAGCTCTTCCCGGATTCAAGTGTAGCAATAAATAGTCCTATGTAGGCTTTTCAGAGACTATAGTCTCGTAATAAATTCATAGTTCGTAGCCTTTTCAAAGACTTACACCCTATATGTGTACAGCCTACAGGCCTACTCACAGAAAGGCTAAAGACCTGCGCCCTATATGTGTACAGCCTACAGCCTACTCCTCAAAGGCTAAAGACCTACGCCCTATATGTGTACAAAGCTAAAGGCCTATTCCACATCGCGCAAAGTCGACATATCTTGCCCCGCTTTGTCATGTCACCGAGCAAAATCAACTCTTTTGTCATGTCACCGAGCAAACCGCCTCTGTTGTCATCTCACCGAGCAAAAGCTGACCTCTTGTGTCATGTCCCCGAGCAAAGTCAGGCGTGTTGTCATGTTCCCGAGCAAAAGCCTCTTTTTTGGTGGTCATGCATTAAACCGCCCGTTTTGCTATAAGTAGCACGGTTGGGGTCCTATGACATTGTGAATCGAACAAAGTAGTACCCTCTCTTTCGTGGTGAAACATACCATGTCCGGCCGAGGGCGGTGGGATTTGGGTCACCGGGATGACATTCCCTTAGAAACGAGGATATGTTCGGTCCGCAGATCGATTGATACCAAGCCGCGTGCTCAACCACCGTGGCGAAATGCGAACACAATGAGTACGCGGTTGTCCAGATCTTGGATTCCCGAACGATGGCGGGCGACGTTTCTTCGATGCTCGCGCCCGGTACAAATTAGTAATGTTACATTTTGTATTGCTTATGGACCCTCGAAGTTTACCGTCATTTTTGTGCAGATGGCCAAATGCGACTTCTCCCATCGGATCGACCTCCTCACGAACGGTATGTTGATCGTTATGTGGATACGTTATGGGCTCGAATATGGGACTTGGAGTACCGAATGGAGAGTCTCACCGAGGAGAACAACGACCTCGCGAACGATGCAACGCGAGAGGGGCAACGAGGAGGTCGTGAATATAGGAAGCTCTTATGATCCCACATGTTGCTGCGCGAACCCGAAGCTGCATATGTGCATGCCACTACCACGACGGCCACCACGTCCGAGGCGTCCCCTCAGAATTCTCCATGTGGGTGCCACGAGGCTCGTTTGGCATTTAGGTAACGAGGTTATGGCATTCAGCAATTCTCCATGTTGATGTGTTGATGATGTGGCGACGATCGTTGTGTTGAATTAAATTATTAGGTGTACTACTTGTGATTATTGTTATCCTCAAGTTGTAGTGCCGAGGTTCCGCTTTCGTGTGTGTTGGTAATATTTTATGCTATCGTGTCGCCAAGCTATTTAGGTAATGTTTTATGCTATGTTGTCGTCAAGCTATGTTGTTAATGTTTTATGCTATGTTGTTTTGTTCGTTGGTGTGTTGGTTGGTTGGTTGTATCTCATCGTAATAAAAACTTAGAGCAACCCTTTTATACTGCAAACCATCTGTGAACATCAAACCATCAAGCACTTGAAAACCTCACAAAAATTACAAAAGCACAATGAATATAACATAAACACATGTATACAACAACTAGCTCATTACAAACACATCTCACTCCAACCACTTACCAAGTGCCTCCTAGCTCATTACAAAATATATACAACGACTTTTAAGCCCAACCACAAGCATACAACGGGCTGTGTAGGCTGAGTCGAAGGAGCGTCTACGAGCCGAGACGGGCCTATCTCATCGTGAAGTCCGCTCCCACCTCGCCGCCGCCTCGCCTCACCGCCCTAGGACGGAAAGTGTCGCCTCGTGGGGACGAGCTCGTCTCGTGTACGACCCTCGCCGGAGTCCGCAAGTCGTGTCGAAGGCACGCTTCACGCCCTCGCCGCGCCGTGCCGCAACCACAACGAGCACCGCGACGACGAGCCGACATGCGAGCCTCTGATTCCAACATTTTGTTAACCAACAAGACACGAAGATATTATGTACTAATTTTGTGAGTGGCTTTGTCGGCTTACCTCCGTGAAGGTACGCATCTCGACGTCGCCGCCGATCGCCCCGACATACGCTCTATGTCCCGCACGGATCGCTCGTGGTTTTGCCCCGCAAACAAACAAAAGAATGGATAATTTGCTACATGTCGTGGTATTTAGGTCTATTGAAAAATAAGCAATGAGATTGAACATTACCACACGGTCCAGATCGTGCTATCTCCACCGCGTCCCAAGGCGAAGTCGATCGTCGTAGGGCGTGTCATCGCCGTCGGAGGACGCAATGTCGGCGTAGTCATCTTGAGTCCATTGGCCCTTAAGCTTGGACCGCGTCGCACGCTGGTACCAAACTTGGTACCGCGGAACCGCCGTTGTCGTGCGGCTCGTTGTTGTCGCCCACGTGGTCCCGGAGTGTCCCCACTCCTCAACGTACACGTGGTGGTGCCGCCAAGTCTGTGACCTTCTTCCGTCGCCGACGATCAAATCGCATGACGTAAACCAAAGTTAACATTAGTAGAAACACCGTGCAATTGGAATCCAAGGTTAGAATTGAAATTGCATGGCACCGACTTGTGCAAGGCCACGACGTGGAGATCGGCGCTATCGCCACAATCGCCTCATACCAAATCGGCGTGCAACTCGATGTGGCAGGTGATACTCAACAAAGATAGAAACAGATAAGGGGTACCTCATCCCGTAGAGGGCCTCGTCTATGCCGCATGCAGGCGCTGAATCAATGTCCACCACCTCTTCCTCGGCATACGGCTCCCACTTAACTCGCATAGCAACAATTTACTTGTAAGGTACAGGACTAACAAATAAAATCACGATACCACATGTAATTAACTTACACCGAGGCCGTGAGCGCATCTAGCTCGCTTATGTACTCTCGTCGCCCGCTTCTTCTGGCGTGCGAATCGAGACTCGTCCCAAAGATATGCAATCGGACGTCGACGAACCGGAACCTCTGGGAACCATGGACGACCGTGCAAAACCGTAGGAACCTCTCAACCAATTAAGATCAACCGCTTTAGAACTAGGTCTTTCGAACCGAAGTGAAGTAACCTCAATCGTGATGCTCTCTCGTTTGCATGACAATGTAGCTTCTCCGGCCCTAGCAACCATCTCACTAAACGACGGCCGATCACCAATATCGAGGCACCCTTTGCATTTCAACAAATTGAACATTTCCATAATCATCACTTGTCACATCGCCTCCATGATATAGGGTGACTAGGTTGTCCATCTAGTTCATACAGAAAATCATACTTAATACATTTAATCGAAATTGGATACTAAATAGTAACTAATAAGTGCCTAGTCACTAACAAACTCACCGAACTAAACAACCCGTGGACAATACACCACCCCGAACCATATATAACACTGCATCAATGTTTCTCTATGCACATGGAAGCATCACTTAACAATCTATAAGAGCAAATCCAACCCAATAAAAATGTCCACAAAGAACTAAGTATAGTTACCACAACAACAGAATGACCTATTATCCATTAAGCTGTGAAGCCAAATCCCGCAAAACAATAGCTTCCTATGCTAATCAAGATAGCAAACAAGATAGCAAATATTAGACACAACCTACCATATATTGCCATAATCATGTAAAATTACAGCGTCCAAACTCCAAAGGTCACCGAAAACATATAATGCATACATCAACTCCTCTTCATTATAAGTATTAATCTATTCAAATGAGATTTGTTAGAACAGGTTCCCTCAACTATTCCAGACTTGCAACAAATCAACAAGCACAACTCCCATACTACTAACAACCTCAGTCCTCAGCCATTGTGATTACCATGACTGCATAAACATCTTATTCACATTACATTAAACCATGGATTTCTACATTCATGCTATCTTTTGATTCACCTGTGGAGTTGTTTTACCTGGCAAATGAGACGCTGGTGGGCGGAGGGGAGGCAAAGGGCGTGGATGGGGAGGCCGGCGGCGTGCTTGCAGACGCGGGCGGTGGCGGCGTGCTTGCGACGCGGCGGCAGCGCGGGAGGCGACGGCAGCGCGCACCACCGGGGGCGGCGGCGGGAGGCGGAGGTCGGACGGAGGCGGCGGCACCGGGCGCCGGACGCGGGCGCGGCGGGAGGCGACGGCAGCGGCACCACCAGGCGCGGCGGGAGGCGGGAGGCCGGACGGAGGCGGCACACCGGGCGCACGGGAGGCGGCGGCACCAGAGGCGGACGGAGCCGGCCGAGGCGACGGGCACCACGGCCGGGAGGGAGGCGGACGGAGGCGCGCGCCGAGACGCGGGAGGGCGGGAGGGGAGGCGCGCGCGGCGGCGGCACGAGAGAGGAGAGGAATGAACGAAAGACCCGCCGTGTCCCAGAAAGGCCGCGTGCTCGGCGCCAAGATCCACGGCGCCGAGGTCGGCGCCACGAGTCACGGCGCCGAGCTCGGCGCCACGAGTCACGCGCCGAGCTCTTGCCACGCCGGCGCCACGCCGGCCGCTACGCTGGCGCGGCTGCAGCTCGGCGCCGTGGTCCGCGGCGCCGAGCCGTGTTACCTCGGCGCCGTGACCCACTGCCGAGCTTTGGGTCCAAAAACGGAATTAAAACTACTGTGGGTCTAAATGTGAATATTTTTCAAAAAAGGCTAAAATAGAAAAATACGGGGAGGAGGCGGAGGAGGAGGCGAGGCCGAGAGCGCACTGTTGGGCTGGGGAGGCAGGAGCGAGGTCGGGGGGCGTGTGCGTGGGCGTCGAGGTGGGTTCCAGGATCAATGATATGCATGATCCAAATGATTTTGGTCTTAGGATTTTCAATGAGTAAGAGAAGAAGATTTGAGGAGAGATCCAGACCATTTATTTATATGAAGTTGAAACCCTTTGGTACACAAATCTGGGTGGACTTAGATTAGGCATGACTGTTGAGGTGGATTTAGTAAAGAAAATTTTGATGTATTATAGAGTAGAGTAGATAGAAAATAGAGGTAATGTGAGAAAACAAGAGATTTCTTAAGTATTATGAACAACGGCGACCCCACCTGCGCCCTGCCCACGCCCACCTCGTTGGCCCCCATAGGAAATCGGAACACGTATACTTGTACCAGTTAATATCAAACGGTGTTGTTCTAACGGGAAAGAATAGTGTACAGACGAAAGAGTGCGAAAAAGAGTTAACGGCGGTTTTCAGATGGTACAAATGGGACAATACATTTCGAAAGAAAATGCCTATCTAATCCGTAGCAACGAGTGGATGGCATATGTTGGAGTTTCCTTTTTCATATTTTCAGAAATTTTTTTGAGGGTTTTATCGGAGATAGATGATGAAGGGCCAAAATGGAGGGTGGGCCCAGGTAATTTCCGCGAGGCAACGGCCCAACAGAGAGGCCGGCACGGACAAGTCGATGGTATCTCGTTGGCGGCGCGACGGGGTAGCTAGCCCAGAGGAACAGCAACGCCCGCCGTCTGCAATAGTCCTAATCCAACTCGCCGATCCGTACGCCGTCGTCCTCTAATCCAATGGAGGGAGCGGCTAGCATGCGGCCACCCAAGTGCTTATTCACCGACGAGGAGTTCGCCGCGCTGGACGAGACGCGCCGAGGGATCATCGCGATCTACGCTACGAAGCACGAGTACGACGAGGGCCGCCGCACCGAACGCCAAGTCGTGATCGGCGTCGGCAATCCCTACTTCCCCCCTGGCCCCCTCGTCCCCGACGGTACGTTACCTACTTTGTACTTACACATGGTGCGCGTACGGCGTCGTGATTCGTCGTTGACCCAGATCTCATAGTGTTTTTGTTCAAAGGTGGCCCAATGAATCGGACCAACTGTGTTAGTCTAAAATATAGTATTATTGGTCTGACTTAGGTATAGTACAGTCCAAAACTAAACAGGTCATACCGATCTGACTCGACATAGTGTGTCGTGTTTGGGTCACGACCTCGGTCTAGCGGGCCAGTCCAGCATAATAAGCATAGTACCGTACTAGGCACAGGTCAACACAACACTATTCGTTTAATTAGACCCCACGATGTGGGAGTCGAGCAAGGAGGTGGGGAGTTGGGGGTGGCTAGCAGCAGATCTAGTGGGTGGTGGCAACAAGAGCCGAGGAGGTGGGCGGTGAAGGGAATGGGGGGCTGAGGATGGGCGGGAGACAACGCACTGACGGAAGAGAGAGTGAGCGACCGAGGGAGGGAGTGGAGCAGTCATAGCGGAGTGACAGAGTAGGTGGGCAGGCAGAGCGGTCGAAGGAGGTGGGGGCGAGCACCGAGCGGAGCGGCGTTGGAGGTGGGGTTGGGGAGGAGGTAGACGGAGCGATCGAGCTATAGAGGAGATGGCTTAGGTGGAGGGTGAGCGGAGCTACGGAGGAGGTGGGGGTGGGGGCGAATGGAGCGTCACGGTGGCGGAGGAGGTGGGAGGGGCAAAAGCCAAGAGGTAGGCGGTGGTGGTCGGATGGCACGACAGCGGCAAAGGACTGAGGTCAGGTCGACGTTGGTGGAGTCAGGTCGGCAGCACGGCCGAGGCCACCAAGGACTGGTGGCAGCTAAGGGAGAGTGCCACGGCTCGATTTGAGCCAGAGGAAGATAGATAAGGTAGATCCAGAGGAGGGGGACACAAAGTGACCAGCGGTGGCCCAGGGAGAGCGCCGGGCGACAGGATCCACTGGTGGCAGTGGCGGTGGGGAGAAGAAGAGAGGAGAGTGGGACTACGGTCTATGGGAGAGAGTCGAGAGACAGACTGAGAGAGAAAAGAGGTGGCAGCAGTGGGCTGTGTGCTCGATAGACAGTCCTAGGCTCGGCGTGCTACACGTGAACCGGCACAACCCGGCCTAGCACCTCATTGGACCATGGCTAGGTCTGAGATTGAGCCTATGGATTGGCACGGCATAGCATATTTAGATAACCGGCTATGCCCACATGGACCGGTGCCGGGCTGTGCGGACGGCCCATTTTGACTTTGTTAGCTCGATTCTAAAAGTGCTTCCTAACTATAAATAAAATGATAGCAAATCAAACCGTGTCAAGTTGGAGGCAAAGCTCGATAAGATAAGGATTTGACTTGATATCCACGCCTATTTATAGCTATTTGTTGGCATTTTATACTAAACACAGTTTGTTAACATAAACTTTGAAATTAGTTTCGGAGACTCGGAGAATCAGACACGGCATTGAGACATTTAGTTCTGTGCCCTTTCCTGGTTTGGAATAAATATGTGCGTAAGGATAGATGCCCAGGAAATACAACTGCCTGTTATCCAGCCGTCGAGAGGTGGTTTCTGTGGCGGCGGTGAGATTGGCAGATGATTTGGTCTTGCTAATTGGGTTGGCAGATGACTTGTCCGATGTTTTTAAATTATAAATCCGATTTTATGGCCATTGACTTCGCTTGAGATATATTTACCGATTTTGATCGGTTAAAAAATATGGCTTATAAGATTATAAATAGGCAGTCCCTTCCTTTGAAAAAAATCTTGACAGTCCCTTCTTTATAGTGTGCAAGTTGTAAGGCTCCTTTTTTAGCTTTTTAACTGGTGGTTAGCTTCCGTTTCTTTTCATAATAAATATTTATTAGATTAACAAATTATAGAAGGAAAAAAAAAACACCCCACCAACATAAGGTGGCGTGAATAATCCTTTTGGGTCAGAGTTGGATGGATCTTCATTCATCTGCCATTCTGCCTTGTGGAGTCAAGGGTCGCCTTGCTGCAAAATTGACCTTCCGATTTCTGAATGCCGAGCGTTTGGCTAGTCTCACACACGAAGCTGATGTGGCGAAACAGTGAAGCAGCGAAGAAGCAGGGCGGAGCGCTGTTTACACTACACACAGGATTTTGAGCTGAGAAGGGTCGGAAACCGGAACGTTCGCAAGGATTGGTTGTCTCCACACTCGGAAGCTTCCTGCGTGGTGACTGGTGAGGTGAGACGTACGTAACCAGGCCGCCGGGTGGGCTCTTTTCGTCAATGATTTATGACTTATATCTCAAATATTTAACTTATCTAATGTTTTTTAATTATAAATCCGATTTTATGGCCATTGACATAGCTTGAGATATACTTACCAATTTTGACCGGTTAAAAAATATGGCTTATAAGATTATAAATAGGCAGTCTCTTTGAAAAAAAACTTGATAGTCCCTTCCTTCCTTCTGTTTATAGTCGTACAGAAAAATAATTGCATACGATTTTAACCGATATAGTTGAACTCAGTATACTTTTTACTATAATCTTCCTATTAACCCTGTTTTAAAAAACATACTATTTGAAAACTAGTTACTGTAGACAGTACAAGTATAAGTCAACTGAAAATTAAAAAGAATCCAGCCTATATTCAAGCTGTTTTGTTAAAACTGCTTTGCCCCGTTTAGTTTAGGGTTAAGAGGTAGGTTAAGGGTTTAACCTGTTAAATACTGTTGGCAAAGTGTTTTAACTTTTTTAACTTGAGATTAAGTTAACTCATAAAATTGGTGAAATAATTTAACCTACTAAATTGATGGAATAAGTTAACCCAACACAACCAACTCGCCTAATTTTTGTTTTCTAATACTAACACATCTAATCTAATCAAACAGTAATTTAGATTAACAAGATTTGTTGTTAAACACAAAATTTAAGTTAAACTAACTTAGTTAAGTTAAGCTTAGTTAATCTGAATATTTTAATGCAGTTAAATTAAGGTAAGCTAATCTGAATATTTTAATCCCGAACTAAATGGATAAAAAGGTCTAGCCTAGTGAGCGGTAGTACAGCCACCAGGTGATTGGGAGACACCGTGTCCTGTCCGGCGCAGCTGGAGTCGGACATGCCGTGCTGTTGTTGCCTGCTGCTCTCTGTATACGACTATCTTTGTCCGGCCGGCCCGTCGTCTTATCCAATCATTGTATGTTTGCTTGCCTGACCTTCAACTATGTACATGCTACGAAGGTTCACACCATCAGCTCGTGGTCGCGCCATCAGCCATATGCCCATGAACGGATGTGTGTTGGTTTTGCCAATCGACTTGGTTCGAAAAAATAATTGGGAGGACGGGTACTTTAGATATCTTAAGAACTGCAAATTTCATCCGCAGCAACCGGATTTGTTGGACTCTATGAGGGTATTGTGGTAATTTCTCAATTAAAGAAAAGAATAAAATAAAAAAGAAAAAGAATGTGGAGGACCGCCATGTAAATTGGAGTTAGCGAAAGGTTAAGAGATTAATCCCAGCCCTCTCTCACGTAGATTAGAGCTGGGTCTCTCAACTGTTTCGGCGAGCGGCGAAGCGTCGCTGAAGGCACGAGGTGGCCTGGGTCCTTCGGGGCTGGCCATTCGTGGCTACCGCGTCACGTGGTGCCGCTCTCCTCCTGTTAAGGGGGCCTTCCCCTTCTTCGTTTAGCGCGGCAGAGATCTAGTTTTCCCTCTTTTGCTTGTTCTTCTTACTCTGTGATTTTGACTTCGATTTGGAGTTTAAGGCCGCCATTCTTGGTGGAAAACTCTAGATTTCCTTGGATGCACATCACTTCGGCTTCCCCTAGCACCAGATCGCCCTTGGGTGTCTCAGTGGGGGCAATTGAAGCGAGTGCATTCGTGAGCATTATGGCGTCTTTGGCTTGCTTGACCGGCGGAAGAAGGTTTGGTTTGCATTGATACTTGATGTTCATGGGTGCACTTAACCGGTGCATCCTTGGTGGTTTTGTGTTGCAATCTCTTGTTCCTCGGCTTTGTTGTTTGGTGTGTCCAGAATAGCAAAGGTTGGCATTGTATCTCCGACGACCACGTCATCTCACCGCAGCACAATGGGGCGATTGATTTTCTGGGATAGTGCCTTGTTGGTGTGCCTTGCCCGGTTCTCTTCTTGATGGCTTTGAGTGCCATCGCTTTGTGAGTATCTCGATTTTGTTTATCAGTGCTTGTCAATTACTTTCTAAAATTGTTCTAGAACTAGAAGTATATGCTAATAATGCTTGTGGGCTCAGTTATCGCTCAATGAGGATATTTGTCTAATACTGAAATTGATTTGTACAACTAGTTTAGATTTGAGCTCTATCTGAGGTGCTTACTGTTGTCTGCTCCATAGCTCTTTGAGCTCTCACTTTCGGTTGAGTCAGAATTTAACTCATGCTCTGTGATTACTAGTTGTGCAGCAGTTAGTATTTTGATTTTAGATTATTTTAAAGGACTCTGTTCCTTTGCTGTTTAGAGCATCTGTGATCATATTCTAGTTAATCTAATGCCTTGGTGTGACTTGGACGAAAACTCTCACACCAAGGCATTAGATCAAGGTGAAGTCCTTTAAAATATGGTCACAGATGCTCTAAACAGCAAAGGAACATAGTCCTTTAAAATAATCTAAAATCAAAATACTAACTGCTGCACAACTAGTAATCACAGAGCATGAGTTAAATTCTGACTCAACCGAAAGTGACAATCCAAAGAGCTATGGAACAGACAGTAGTAAGCACCTCAGACAGAGCTCAAATCTAAACTAGTTGTACAAATCAATTTCAGTATTAGACAAATATCCTCATTGAGTGATAACTAAGCCCACAAGCATTATTAGCATATACTTCCAGTGCTAGAACAATTTCAGAAAGTAATTGACAAGCACTGCATACAATTCTGGAAATGCTAATAAACAAAACCGAGATACTCACAAAGCGATGGCGCTCAAAGCCATTAGGAAGAGAACCGGGCAAGTTACACCAACAAGGCGGTGTCCCAAAAAATCAATCGCCCCATTGCGTTGTGATGAGATGATGTGGTCGTCGGAGATACAATGCCAACCTTTGCTATTCGGGACACACCAAACAACAAAGCCAAGGAACAAGAGATTGCCGCACAAGACTAGCAAGGATGCACCAGCCAAGTGCACCCATGAACATTAAATATCAAAGCAAACCAAGCCTTTTTCTCCCTTCGGTCAAGCCAAAGTTGACTGCTATAAGGCTCTGAATGCACAGTGCTTCAATTTTCCCCAACCGAGACTCCCAAGGGTGCTCTAATTCTAGGGGAAGTTGAAGTGATGTGCATCCAAGGAAATCCGGAGTTCTCCACCAAGAATGGCGGTCTTAAACACCAAATCCCCTCCAAATCAAAGCTGAAATCACAGAGTAAGAAGAACAAGCAAAAGAGGGGAAAACCAGATCTCTGCCACGTCGAAGGAAGAAGGGGGAGGCCCCCTTAATAGGAGGAGAGCGGCACCACGCAACACAGTGACCACGAATGGCCGGCCCCGAAGGACTCGAGCTAGCTTGCGCCTCCAGCGCCGCTTCGCCGCCCGCTGGGTGACTTGGCTCTACTTTGTGCGAGAGAGGGCTGGGGAGATGGAGGTGTGTAGTGGCGGTGGTGATGGAGATGGATCCGATGGCAATGAACCACCATAGACGAGGAAGAAGGGGTGCTGGCGATAGGGGTGGGGGGGGGGAATGTGGAGGGGGGCAGCGTTGACGCAGATGGCAGCAATGATAGCCGTAGGAGGCAGTAGTGGTGGGGGAGGGGTTCGGTGGTGGGCTTCGCTGACACTAGGGATGGCGCCAACGAGGTAGCGGGGTGGTGGTTGAAACACCCCAAATTTTGAGCACTTTTAAAAATTTTTGGAAATTCAAATGGAAAATGGAAAACTTACCCAATTTAGAAAGAAAATGGAAAATGCGCTTTCCTTTTTCTCCTCCCGCTTCGCCTCGTCGGCGTCGCCGCCACAGACGCCGTCTTCGCCGCGTCTCCAGACGAGCCAGCGCACGCCGTCGCCGTTTCTCCCAGCCAGCGCGACAGAGGAAGCTGTCCTCCAGCTCAAGCCCGCGAGGACGCCGACCCCACGCGCCAGAGAAGCCGCCCCGCCCTTCTCCCCGTGCGGAGAACGCCCGGGCAGCCCGCTGTCCTCGCCGGCGCCAGCGCAAGCCCTCTCCCGTTGCTTCTCTTCCACTGAGGTCAAGGAAGCACTCGAGTGGGGCAGGACTACCTCGCCACCTCGCCGTCCTTCGCTCTGCACAGCACCAGCTCATCCCTCTTCTCTTCTCCTCGTGCGGAAAAGGCCGCCGAGCCGCCTCCAAGCCGCGCCACCTGTACGCGCCGTATAAAGGGCTTTCACCACTGTAGATCGCCGTCCAGCAGCCTCTTCCCCCTCCCCACCTCGCCGATTGAGATCCCGCCGCCTCCACCGCCGCCAATCCCCACCCCTGCACCGGTGAGCCCTAAACTCCAATCGAGAAGCTCACTCCAATCCGGTCCAATTCCGCGCGTCCCCATGTACACAAATAGCCCCTAAACACAATGGAAGTTCCCACAGGCGAGTATTAGCTCGCTGGCGGCCACGAGCTCGCCGCCCCAAGGCCGTCACCGTGGCTAGGCCACTCCAGCCATCCCTGAGCTGAAACGCCGCCGCCAACGAGTTCCTGAAGTCTCGTAGATGGTTAAACAGCCGCCAATCGGGTCTCAGAGCCGCCGGAACTCCCCAACGCCGCCGTGCACACCGTCACCTTCCCAGCGCGCGCGCGACCTCCCATCCCACCGTACTCTCCCAAAGCCCACAAATGAAATCCACACCCTAAACGCACGGCTGGCTCGCTCTTTCTCCGGAGCACCACGCCTTCGCTTCGCGCCGGAGAGCGCTCGCTTCTGCCGGCCGGGAACGCGAGGAAGACGACGACGCGCAACCGCCGATCGGGTTCCATCCGGCCGCCGGCTCCGCGAAATCTCAGCCGCCGCTTCGCGCCCGCGCCATCCGACGCTCGACGCTCGCCACCGCCCCATCCGCACCGCCACGCTGCCGCCCATCGGCGGACGCGCGCGCGCGGCTTGGCTTCGCCAGCGCGCTGGCTGGCTCCGCCGCTTTCGCGAAGGCGGAACCAGCCAACGGGCCGCCGAGCCGCGAGAAACCGCCGCCAAGATCGCTCATCGCCGAGCCCGCATCGCTCACACCGAGGAAAATCCAAAAACCCCAAAAATCATAGAAAATTCTAGAAAATTCCCAAAAATACAAAAATA
Organism: Dendrocalamus sinicus; assembly: GCA_036346575.1. Lineage (NCBI taxonomy): Eukaryota > Viridiplantae > Streptophyta > Magnoliopsida > Poales > Poaceae > Dendrocalamus > Dendrocalamus sinicus. The sequence goes on along the minus strand of CM070669.1, from coordinate 12,299,247 downwards.
CACCATGTTGACCAGAAAATTACACTGAGTTCAAATCTGATCTCTATTCCTCCAAATTCAAATTTGCTAAATTTGAATATTCCTCTTTGCTAATTCCAAATATCCCAAATTCAAATTCGCATCCATTTCTCCAAAAATTCTAGAAAACTCCAAAACACCAAATCACCCCATTTTGACCACTCAATATTCGACTTCAAAATAATCTCCAATTCTCCAAAATTAAATCTTATAAATTTAAGCTTCCTTGGCCCATATAGTTAAGCTTATTAAGTCTCAATTCCCCGTGAATTTAAATTCATCCATTTTACCAAATTAAATCTTGACGAGACCCATACCATCTAGTTCAAAGATCGACTATCTATTTTAAAGGTCTATCCCTCGCTCCCCAAAATCTCTCCGACCCAAACTCAAAACCCTAATTAGGTCCAAGCTTCTTTCGCCACCGAACCCTAGTAACACCTAAGCCCTTATGTTAGCTCAAACTGTCTCTACACCTGTCCACCTCGCTCTACCACTAAGGTCCTAAACAACCTTGAGAAATGTTCTAACTCAAGAATCCGACACCATCCATACACTCTGTCATTCGTCGAAAACCATACAATGCCTTTTTGCATTGTCGATTATCGTAAAACCATAGCCTAAGTTCGATCTCGTTAAGCCAAACTCTTCACCACCTAAACCCTGGCCACCCCGCCTATTTTCTTTATGTCCTTTTGGATCATGTGTTTGTATTTTGTTCCCACTTGCATTCTCGCAGCAGAACTAATGTATGTTCGTTTTTCTAACGCTAGTACTCGGACCACGCGAGTTGGTCAACAGAAGGACTACAAGAGCAGTTAAAGAAAGCGATGCTCACCTCGAAGATCACGTGAAGATAATCAGAGACTAAGGACCAAGAGGCAAGTCACATGTTTTAGATCATATTGAATCCCATTAAATTACATTATTTACTTAATGTATTTTCATTATTGATAATTGCGAACTGATAATTGCTTAAAACAAAGATTTAGAATGGCATGCTATCTAGATAATCCTACCACTGATAATTAGCCCTGTTTACCTTGATGGCCATATTCACCTTGACAACCTTAGTAAGAATTAACATATGATATAAATGTATACAAGATCATTTCATTCAAGATGATACACTACTAAGTGACTCGCCGTTGGCGGTAGAGTTGAAAACCCGAGAGGGTAGGGTGGTATGGGACACCGCACTCCTAGGCCTGATGCCGGTAAGCACTTCTAAGGTGTTGGTTGTGGGCAAGTAGGATTTGAAAACCGCCGCTAAGGTAGAAGTCTGATTGTGGAAATCACGATGTGATCTACGCCACAACTCTACCTTAGGGATGGTGTGACTAAGGTAAAGGGGTGCTGGGAAATCACGTGGTGATCTCGCCCACGACTTTACCTTAGGGATGGTGATACTAAGGTAAAGGGGTGCTGTGGAAATCACGTGGTGATCTACGCCACGACTTTATCTTAGGAATTGAGATCGGGAAGGGTGTGCTGGGGAAATCACGCGGTGATCTACGCCACGACCCCGCCCGAGTGAGAGGTCGGTATGGATGGGTGGTGGTAGTGCCAAAGGCACAGAGGGAGATGTGGTTGGATGCCTCGGTGAAAAATGTAAGGACAAGAACCTTGTGCCAAGTAAAAGACATAGTCAACGCTCAAGCCACGGGAGTTGACTTGTCAACACTGGTCTAGTAGCCGCTCCATTCAATTGAAACTCTACAGGTTGTGACGACAGTAGACGGGAGTTAGGTATGTCATGGGTACCTAACAACGGTAGTATTCACTCACAAGCGGCTAGAGAAGAGTATGTGCGCAATTGTAGCCGTGGATCGAGTGATGCTATCGGGTAGAGTCTATATAAAGAACGGAGCAGGAACCGACTGCTCTCTTAACTCGTCGCGGGAGTTAAGGGATCGTGTGGTAAAGTTGGGCAACTCGCAGAGTGAACAAATGGTATTCGAATACGCCGTGCTTCCTGTTAATGAAGTCGTGTTAAATGGGTGATTCCAATAACGAGGCATAAGTAGGGTTTGAGATGATTTAATGTGATAAGTGATGAACTGATTCCGATAATGAAAACCCCGATCTTAAGGAGAAAAGGTTTTACTTTTAATTGTTTGCAAATAAAATCGCATCCACCGCATAATAAAACCACTATACAACCTCCACCCGAGAACCCCGGCAATTAGTTATATAGTATTTCCTCATGTGATTTGTCGAGCACGGGTCGAGTACTCGAGCTTGCCAAATTTTCCGACCACGTATACCGTAAGAAAAGGAGATGTCGCGAGTGTTCGTGTTAGGTTACGCCTATACTCAAGCGCCTCGTGGAGTTTTCTTGGCTCTTCGTATGTAAGTTAAGTTTTGGGCTTGATGCTGTATTGTCATTAAAGCTGGCCATTAGGTCTTACTTTAATCCAATTAACTCTTTTAAATGGCTTATGAGCGGGCATGATACATCGCTGCCGCAATGTAACTCTGGTCACAGCAGGCCGTACGACGTCCCTGTTCCCAAAAATCGGGGGCGTTACAGTGGTGCGTTGGGGGTGGAGGCAGATTGGGTAGTGGGCAGCGGTGGCTGGGAGAGAGGGAGGAGGGGTGGAAGTTAGGGTTAGAGTTAGGGTTGGCTTTGCATAGGATCTAGGTAGGTGGATCTGGGACATTGGATCTACATCCTATCTAAAAATCTAACTGAATTTTACAAAAACAATAGTCAAATAATATATAGACAGGCCGATGTCCAAAATTACTGGGTCAGACCCTGTTCATCTTACAGGTGGTACATTCCGGCTCTGCCTCTACTTCGTAGGTTATTTGACTTCTTTCCGAAATCTCTGCCAGATTTACAAGACAGCTCAAATTTCCTTTTGTGGACCCGATCCATACGTTCTTGCTGGATGCTAATCAATGCTGAAGTTCTATACTCCAATTTGGCATCCTATTAACTGCCTGCCTTCACACTGTCATGCTATTGGGAGAGATGAGCCGAAGACCCTGTCCTTTGCCTTGACTGCCTGAAATTAGAAACATGAAAAAAACATTTCACATTGTCTGCTCCCCAGTAAACTGCAGAAGGAACCAATGGTGCATCCAGAAACGGTTTTGTAGGTCTGTTATATTTACCTCCTCTTCCCAGTCTATGCACCATGAGATAAATGCAAGCACCACCAATTTGGTGAAGCTGCCGCAAACGATGCCAAGCCAAAGGCCCTATTGAAAGCACAGCGTTTTCAGAGTTAAGAGATATACATGTGGTTTCACTGAATCAGTCTGGAAATGTGAAGGGGAAAGGTTGAATAGAAAGGGCACCATTCCATTCCAATGGAAGACAAATGCAAGCAGCACAGCCATTGGAATGCCTGCCAAGTAGAACGCGCCAAGATTCACGGCTGCACCGATTTTCTGCTTGCCACAGCCCGTAAGCACGCCTGAAAAAGTTGAACAACTCGTCATAAGTGGCTGAAATTTGAGCAGAGCAATGAACTAATTTCTAGGTAGACTGCATGGAGGAAAATTACCAGAAAGAGAAGCGTGAAGTCCATCTATGAAGAAAGATATCCCGAGAACCGGCAGCATTCTAGCAATGTATGCCACGACTTCATGCTCATTGCTGTACATGTACCCCCAAACATTGCGTAGCAAGACCATGATCAAGGTTATCACCAATCCTTCAGATAAGGCCATGTACATGACCACTCGCATTGCTAGCTTTGCTGCTTGAGGCTGCCCAGCACCAAGTTCGTTCGAAACGCGCGTGCTGTGGAGAAGAAAGAAAGAAATAGGCTCATCAAACTAACCAGGAAGTTACATAGAACAGATAGACAGATTGTGATGTTTTATGTTGAGGAATGGCACCTTATAGAATAGCAAAGACCCAACGGTACCATGAACAGCAGAGCCCCGGTGTTAAGGCTGCAAAATTGAACAATTAACTAGAGAGAACAAAGTGTGTCTTTTGTGAAGCTGGACTCCTAATGAGAACAATGTCGTTACCATATAGACAGCACTGAAGTCTCAAGCTGAGGATTCGGCAGAAGTCCAGACAGCAGCACAAGGATTTCAAATGACCACCACTCCAAGCTGCACAAAAAGCAATTGTAGCACAAAAGTGTTTTAAGTCAAATTGCATAAGTAGTACCTACATAGAAGAACACTTCTGACCAGGCACTCAAAATTGCCTCACCAGACCATCATGGCGGACGGCATGGCGAGCTCCGCGAACTGGCGGAGCTCCTTAAACGCCTCGCCGGAGAAGCCGCTCCATGTGTTCTTGCAGGCGCTCGACAGCCTCACGTACAGAGCCAGTATGACCAAATTGATGCCGTAGGACATGGCGTTGCTCAGCGCGGCGCCCTTGCTCCCCATGCCAGCCTTGTACACCAGCACCCAGCACACCAGCACGTGGAAGAGCGCCGTGGCGCCGGAGCTCGCCATCACGGGCAGGACGACGCTCTGCGTCTGCAGGAATCGTATGTGGCACTGCAGCGGCACGTACGCGGCGAGCGACGGGATCAGCCACCGCGCGTAGGCGCCGGCCTCGGCGGCGATGTCCCGGTCCTGGCCAATGAACACCAGGATCTGCGTGGTGTAGGCCCAGACGAGGACGATCGGGACGCAGGTTAGCGCGAGCACCACCATCGCGCGCTGCTTGTAGACGCCGAGGAGGTGGTACTGCCCCGCGCCGAACGCCTGCCCACAGAGCGTGTCCAGCGCGGCCGCCATGCCGGTCTGCACAACCATGAAAAACAAGGATTAATCACAAGAAAATTCTTGCAGAGTCGATGGGGAGAGGAGAGAGACTGATCTGTGTCGCTATGTGTGGACGGACGTACGAGGAGGCTGTAGCCGGTGACGTTGGCGAGGGAGGTGGCGAGAGAGGCGCCGGCGAGGGGGAGATCACCGAGGTGGCCAACAAACATGACGGACACCATGTTCACGACGTTCTGCAGGACGCAGCTGGCGACGATCGGCCCGGCGAGCCGCAGTAGCCGCTTCGCCTCCGTCGCGGCGAGGCTTTGCTGCCCATTCTCCGCCGCCTTGCGGTGCTGGGCCGCGAGAAGCGGCTCCTCGACGGCGGCGCCTGGCTTGTGGTCCATCAATCGATCTCTCCCCGCGCGGCGGCGTTGCGTCCAAGGTGTCGTGCCGAAATAGCGAAGGTGAGACGAGAGGAACGCTCTTTATGGGGGAGGTGCGACTCGGCATGATTGGAGGGATTCGGCGCAAGAGTTTTTTTTTGTTTGTTTTGGTTGTACTGCACTCCGCTATCAAATTTAGCTTTGTTTTTTACTGTGATTTATAATTTTTTATTTAAAATTTTGAATTTTAATTGTTCGTGAAAGAGAGTATATAGAGATATTTACGTATGATTTTGACCAATATAAATAAAATTATGATAATATTTATTATAATCAGCTTGTAGACCCCATTTTAAAAAGATACTCAATTCGAAACCCTCGATGACATTGAACAACTTTTCTTGTTTTATTCTTGGACATTCCTTTTAGCAACCCTCAATGATATTGAATTACTGGTTGATTCATACTACTTTTCTTGCCACCACAGAAAAACAGGTAGACATTCATGAAATAAGCGTCAAATGTGCTTACAGTTTAGCCATCCAATATATTTGGAGTTTTCTCGAGCTGTTTACTGTTCAGCCACTCATACATTTGGAGTTGTCTCAAGCTGTTTACCGTTCAGCCACTCATATATTTGGGGTTTTCTAAAACATTTTGTCCTAGACTGATCCTATAGGCATGTGCTGATGTGCATATATAGGACGGTGACAGTAGTTGGCACCACAGCGCCTCCAATCAATCCGTCCCATGCAAAACTCCCAAGTCCCAATTAATTCGGCGAAAGAAAAATATTGCCGCTGTTTACGGGCATCGACTGTCGATCACGTGGGAGAAACGGACCAGGAAGAGCAGTGGTCTGCCGGCGGCCGGTCGACAACAGCGTCAGGACAAGTTGGATGCCTCGTGCAGGATGCCATGGTGTGTTGCGCTGTGCTCACAGCTTGATCTCCCGTGCGGCGGGTGGGAAGGGCATGCGTGGACGTCAGTGTCTCGTGCGGCGGGCCTGTGGCCCGGCCGGATTTATAATATAGGGTTTCAGTAGTCACTAGGTCCCTTATTTTTCTGCCCAAATGTGTTCTTTTTTTCGGGCAGTTGGGTTTCTTCTAAGATTGGTAGTCTACATGTGACATCCGTATTGTAGAAAAGAGTGTAAATAATTTGATACAAATGGCGGGATTAGGGTGTTAAGAGTGTGTGTCGTACTCGGATTTTATGGATCCAAAATTTTCTATGACTTCATTGCACTATTTTCTAAATTAGTAGATAGTGCTAACAGATAAATTATTGAACATCAAATAGATATATTGCGGAAGCATAACTAATACAAATGTGGACTTACTCATAGCCCGGTCAGGCCAAAACCTTTCAAGAGCAGTAGCGAAAACGAAAATTTCACACATATAGGACCTCAAGATATATCCACATGCAATCAACTAGGGCTCGCGATCCAGATTTTAGCTTCCTTGTCGTACAGTCTTGTTAACTCCTTTAGATTATCACGAAACTTGACTTTCTCCTTCCAAAAGTACTCAGGTAGCCATCACATAGAATGCATTAATAATAGATGAAAGACTAAATAAAGGGAGCCTTAAGATTCTTTTATTTGTGAAAACACCATCATTTTGAGATACATATACAGAAAATTCCTGAGACTTAACAATTTTAACTAAATTAGATTTTTTAAAATGTGTGAAATAATGTAATAATAGATGTACAGGTTCCATCCATCGTTGCATGGTTACCTTCACCGTATGCTAGTTTAGTTTCCAGGGTTACGTACCCCATTATTATCACTAGGTTAAATTTGCCCAGGGCAATTCAATCTAGGGTTACATCTACCTGTTGTTTTTCATCTCACCCATAAAGTTTTTGAAATAGATACTAACTCTGACAGGTTCCCAACGCCTGTCCATGACCGTGGGCACGACTGTTTCAATAGTTTTTACTCTGCAGAGGTCGTACACTTTATCTACAAAAGATAACCAACTTATTATATTCTATATGTTTCCATAGATATGTAGATCAAGAAGATTATCACAAGGCTTTCACAATGCATCTCCCAAGTGATGCCTTACCTGCTAAGATTTCTATTACTGTGGGGCTAAGAAGCCCACTCGAGAAGCCCCCTCTTGAGTCATCACATCAAATGCCTCCCATTGGCTCACTTGACCGTGTGCCACCAGATGGCACAACCCACACTAGGTCGATGCAAATTAGTTAGCTAGGTTGTACTCATTATAGACTTGTGACTGCACTGTTTTACATTAGGAGATCATACAAGATTCAATTCTTAAAGTTATCTGAGTGGTTTTATCATAAACCACACATTCTCATGCTACATATATAGGAACAACCCTCATATATTTGAAACCCTTGATGATATTGAACAACCTTTCCTGTTTTATTCTTCTTGGACATTCCTTTTAGTAACCCTCAATGATATTGAATTATTGAATTAAGATATATATGAGCCTAATACATGTCTAATCATGGATTAGCTATTATCATGTATGTATGATTAGTATGCCTTTAGCATTTGTTGTAAATCCAATCCTAAATTAAAGGAAAGACTTAGGAAAAATTAGGGGATAATATGTGAAATCTAACAAAATTCAAACAAGGCTTTAGAGACTTTAAGTATGATTTAAAATTCGGATTGGTTGTCATGATAAATAATTAGTGTGACTTTAATATTTAAAGTGTAAATCTAGTTATTTATTAAAGGCATTAGTGAGGAGAAGTGGCTTGGATAAATGTCTATATTTAGTAAAGATGGTCCTTAATTAACATGTAAACATATATGCCCAATATGCATTATGCCACCAATAAACAAACCTCATTGACATATTTTAATATAGTAGCCCCGGGGTCATTAAGATTCAAAATAATCTCACAGACATATAAATACTCTAAATTGAACATGTAACCATTAACACGAGTAACTAGGGTCACATAAAATGATACATACCAAGCTTTGCTAAGATAGCTAAGTTTAAACTAAAGTTAGAACTAAAATTAAGCATAATAGCAGCTAAAGTATAAGTAGGATAAAAATAGTGCCATTAACTAAATCTTAACACTAGCTTTAGTACATAGTATTATTGAGCCTAATTGTATATAAGCAAGTTGGGACCCGTATAAATAGACCCTGAGTCAAGGTAAACTAAAATATCATACCACAAAATGCTATAACCATAGACCATAAGATTAACTCGGTAAGCCAAATTTTGCAAACATTACTTATATATACATATATCATATGCCCTGAACATTAGCACTCGACAAAATACATCAATTCATAGGGCTATCCTAACTCATGGAATTTCCTTGATAAATAACAAAATAATAAAAAGAGATTATTAATAAAAAGATCAAGTTATCGTATTTTATTACCAACCTTGCCTCAAATCACCCATTAACTCATAATAAAACTAAATTGAGTTTATTCGGATTTATTTGGATCTTTTGAGTTATTTGCTTTCGTTTGGATTCAGTTGTCGCGTAATTAGAAATTGGGAGTCGTGAAGATTCAGTGGATCCAGCGAGATCAAGCTCGAAGTGAAGATAGAGACCCAAAAGATCAAGAGAAAAGCATTGCATGAGCTCAAGACCGCGGTAAACCGCGCCAGGCGAGTCAATACTTTGATCATGTTGAACCTACATTTTCTGCAAATTACTTTTGTTTAAATTATCAAATTGCATGCTGTTATTTTATATGCAAATACATGCTTAATTTAAGATTCTAGTTACATGCCCATTGTTTACCTTGATTAATATTACATCTCCTTTGGAATATTTGAATATGTGAACCTTGTCGCCCTAGCAAAATTATGATAGTAACCTTTCGAAAATAAGTCTGTAATTATATGCCGAGCTTAGTATGGCTTAGGTATTCAGGGGCACCAAAATGCCCAAGCATCACGTTTACATCATGAGAAACTGATTTGGGAAGCCATAGTGAAAATGGCTGGTGTATTTGGACAAGGATATTCTATGTTTCCAAAAACCCCAACTTGCTTAATTATCTGGGCAGATGGTCCAGGGGTGTGGTGCAGCGGTGCACGAGAGTGTGGTTAGTGGTAGCACTGCCCAAATAACCCTAAGGATTGAATCTTGTGATGACCTCCCAAGGTACAACAGTACAACCACAAGCTGGCAAAGTGTAGGTAGGGCTAACTAATTTGTATGGCTCTAAGGTGGTTACGTGAAGGTGTGAACACAAGCAAAGGGATGGGTGATCTCATCCCCGCCTTTGCCCGTGATGGCTCACGAGAGACCCTTCCCAAGGGATGCGCATCCTACGGAAGATAGACCTTAGCGGGCGTAACCACAGTAGGACTATGCATCGTAAATGCCCTGTGATAGTCTACTCAACCACATGGCTAAGGAATCATGTGGAGCAACGAGCAGATTTATCTCTTGTGGGTAAAGTGTACAAACTCTGCAGAGTCAAAACTATTCGAATAGCCGTGCCCACAGTCAAGGGCGGACATGGGAACTTAACCAGATATAGTTCCATTTCAAAATGCTTTATGGACGGGATTGGAAAAGTGGAGGGCAGTGGAAAGCCCTATTTTGAGTTGCCCTGGGTGTCGTCCCAGTGATAATGTAAACGGCTATAACGCTGAAGGTCTAGTATATGGTGCAAAGACCATATAATGGTGGATGGAATCTGGATCACTGTTATTATTGCATTCGCTTACACATTATGTCTTTGGTCAAAACTGCTAGGTCTCAGGAACTTTTATGTATTATATTTCAAATGATGACACTTCTGTTCTTACAAAATAAAATATAGAGAATAAATAGAGTCGTGTGTAAAGAAGATGGACTCATGTCGATCATAAAAAGGAAATGATAGTGTGGATTCTGGGAGAAATTAATTGGTGGAGCCTAAATGAATATATAGGCTGGATAGATGGTTTAAATAATTTTTGGAGAATTGGGAAGTGCAAAGGTAATGGTGGATTACAACACTGATATTTAATCTAATTTCTTGGAAGTTGTTGGCGATAATGGGATTAATAGGATTTGATCAAATACTAGAGGGATGAATTGAATTTCTGAGAATGTTGGAGGAATAATAATAATGAATTGAATTTCTGAGAATGTTGGAGGAATAATAATAATAATTGGGATATAATCTTGATGAATGATATTCCTGGTGGACGTATACTGGAGAATCGTAGACTTGATCACTGATATTCTTGGTGGATGTATAATAGGGAATCGTAGACTAGATCACTGATATTCTTGGTGGAGGTATACAAGTGAAATAGTTAGAATTAGATAATAGAAAATAAGATTGATTATTGGGAGAGTAAATTATGGTTTTGGATCAATAACAAAAAGGATTGAATTGTTAGAAAGTCCTGATAAAAATGATATCGGTGGATTTAAAAATAATTATGATGGATGATTGTTAGAGTCTGAAGTGTAGAGTTGATGAATAACAACAACAAGATTGGATTGTTAGGAATTTAGAGTACAAAAGATATTGGTGGATCTAAATCTAATGATGTCACTCGCTGGATGGAGTTTTAGACGGCCCTCAATATAGAAAGTGTGTGTTTGGTGGATTAAGTAAATGATGATACTCGCTGCTGGAGTCTAGATAGCAAACAATAAAGAAAGTATATCTTCGGTGGATTAAGTTAATTATGGTAATCGCTGTGAGGAGTTTTAGGTAGCAATAATAGCAACTCCATGAATAAATAAAAATGATGCTACTAAAAGCAATTTCTGGCAAATAAAATAAGCCCGAGCCTCTCCTTTGTTAGGCCATGCATGCTAATTATTTGCATTCTGCGTATTGGCTCGCGGAGCACGGTGGTTTGTGCTCACACTCGCTCTCATAACAAATCCAGAATCAGAAATCAAATTACTACACTTCGGCAATACAATGGACATGAGGACGACGATGATGAGGTGTCATGAACTAGGCCGTGAACCTCCAGTTGACTGCCTGTGGGCATGTCCTGAAGGTCCCACCTGTGTGCTTCATTCTTCCGCTGCTGCAATTTAATGATTTCGGCCTAATCGGCCCATGAGTAAGTCTACTATTATATTTACGCTTCCGCATGATATGTAACTTGGATATTCAGAACTGTAAACTGTGAGCACTATCTACTGATTCAGGGAATAGTGCGGTGGAATCACAGAGGAACCCGGATAGTAAAATCTGGGTGCCTGACAGTTATTCACAAGAATCATCTGTGATAAAATCAAATATCATAGACGATTTTTTGTTTGAACCATCTGTGATACTTCACGGATAGTTTATGTTAAAAACCGTCTGTGATAATGGAATTATCATATATGGTTTGTATTAAAATTTGTATATGAGAATTCTACTATATTAATTGCGCACAGACCCGTTATCCCCATCCTGTGTTGATCCCTAACCCTAGCCGAGCATGCGAGCAGCAGCCTGCGTTGATCGCGCCTCCGGCCTGCCGTCCACGTCGATTTGGGCATCTGGCTCCACGCCGGCGCCGCTCGACAGCCAAATCTGGGCTCCAGCTCTTCGCTTCGGCCCTCTGCTCTACCGGCACCACGACACAGCCAGATCTGGGCTCTGGCTCCGCGCTGGCGCGCCGCACGACCGGCGGCAGCGCCTCTGCTCCGCCGGCACCGCGAGTCCGCGACACCGCCTGGAGGCAGATCTAGGCTCTGGCTCCATGCCAGCACGCCGCACGACCGGCGACCACGCCTCCACCCTCCAACCCTCCGCTCCGCCGCCACTGCAGACCGCGCCTTTGACCCTCCGCTCTACCGCCACTGCAAACCGCGCCTTCGGCCGTCCGCTTCGCCGGCACCGCACCGCACGACCAGCTGATTGGACCATGCTGCCGCGCCTTCGCTCTACGGCACACCGGCACCGTGCCACCGCCTGGAGCCAGCCTGTCGTCTCACCGTCTCGACGTCTTCACTCCACCTACGGCCGCCGACCCGCCGTCCAGCAGGCAGCAGTCCAGCTCCGTCGCTCCGGGCCTTCGGTGATCGGCGACCGGTGAGTACTTCTGTGCCTGGCTAAAAGTGGCGGACAATTTATGGTTGATGGTTCCAATTTGTAAATGACTTGGTAGTATGGTGATATGGTCTAAACTCAGTGAACTGTCAAAAACTGAAAACATGTGGAGCAATTACTAATGCCCACAATGAAGCTCAAGAGAAATACAATTTATTCATTAAACCTCAATCATCAATTGAGGAATCTTTTGCTTCAAACTGAAAACAACAAAAGGCTATATACAAATGTCGCTTGACCTTTTCACTTGAGTGTTTGATATTTCTGTTGCTCCAAGGATTGGCTTGTCGTGGATATGATGAAAGTGAAGACTCACACAACAAAATAAATTTCCTTGAGTTTTTAAATTGGCTAGGAGAAAATTTTGAAGAAATTAACAAGGTCGTTCTAAAAAGTGCTCCAAAGAATAGTCAAATGATCGCACCTATGATACAGAAAGATCTCATCAACTCTTGTACCAAAGAAACTACTAGACTAATTATAGATGATCTTGGTGACGATTATTTTGCAATACTTGCTAATGAATACAGTAATGTGTAGCAACAAGAACAATTGGCTCTTTGTTTGTGCTATGTTGATAAACAAGGAAGGGTAGTTGAGAGGTTTCTCAGTATTGTTCATGTTGAAAACACTACTGCTTTGACACTTAAAAGCAGCAATTGAGTATTTGCTTATGGACCATTCATTGAGCTTGTCTATGGTTCGTGGGCAGGGATATGATGGAGCTAGTAACATGAAGGGTCAAGTGAATGGTTTAAAGAAACTAATTATGAATGAGTCTCCTTCAGCATATTATGTTCATTGCTTTGCTCATCAACTTCAATTAACTCTTGTTGCTGTTGCTAAGGAGAATGATGATTGTGTTTGGTTCTTTCAGCAACTTGCGTATTTGTTGAGTGCTCTTGGTATGTCTTGTAAGAAGATACAAATGTTGCGAGTAGCTCAAGCTCAACAAATTGTCGAAGCATTAGAATTAGGTGACATTGAAACCGGGCGAGGTTTGAATCAAGAGATTGGCTTGGGTCGGCCAGGTGATACTCGTTGGGGATCTCACTACAAAATTGTTATGCATGTTATCTATTTATATCCTTCAATCCGGCAAGTTCTTATAAAGATTGGAGAAGATCACTCTTCAAGCACAGAGGCTATACATGCTCAAACTATGTTGACATCATTTGAGTCATTTGAGTTTGTTTTCATGGCATACTTGTTGCTAACCATATTTGGATATACAGATGACTTAAGCAATGCTTTGCAAAAGAGAGATCAAGATATTGTCAATGCTATTGATCTCATTTGTTTGACAAAGACTCAATTGCAGTTATTTCGGAAGGATGATGGGAGGATTCTTTTCTTAAAGATGTCACTTCCTTTTGTGTGAAGCATGGCATCAAATTTGCTCAAATGGACGATTTATATAAGCCGGTTGCAAGATCCAAAAGGTTATTAAAAAAGTCGAGAATCTCCATCGCTTCCATGTTGAAATGTTCTTAAGTGTCATTGACAAGCAGCTTTGAGAACTTAACGATAGGTTTGATGAGGTAAACACAGATTTGCTTCTTTGCATGGCATCATTCAATCCAACTGATTCATTTGCTACTTATGACCATGACAACTTGGTTAGGCTTGCTCAGTTTTATCCTAAGGATTTCTCAAATATAGAGTTGATGCATCTTCTATTTCAACTTGCACACTTCATTATTGATATGCATAGAGATGAAAGGTTTAGAAAAGGAACAACCTTTTTGAGTTCTCTATTATGCTTGTTCAAACGAAGAAGAAGCTCAATTATGCAATTGTTTACAAGCTTCTCAAATTGGTGCTCATTCTTCCCGTAGCAACTGCTAGTGTGGAGAGAGTGTTTTCTTCAATGAATTATGTGAAGAACAAGCTACGAAATAGAATCGGAGAACAATACCTAAATAACTACTTGGTTATATCTCTTGAGCGAGAATTTTTTCAGCATGTTAAGGATGATGATATTATATCACGCTTTTAAGGCATGAAGCATTGCCGAGTTAATTTGTGAAGTTTTGCAATTGTTTTGTAATTTCTTTATATTATTTGAGATATTATCCTTAGTACGAACAATTGTATATTAACTATTGCTACTGTAGATCTTTATGTTTTATACTGAAAAATATTTTTACAATTTCAAACATCTATTCTAAAATTCCTGCGTCCGCCACTGCCAGTTGCATTGGTTGGCCCAACCCGGATGTCGTTGCAAATGCTGTTATTGCACCAACCAGCTATGTTCCGATAGGATCCAACACTGATCATTCTCGCAACTATCGTCAATAATTCTCCTTGTTCTGATAGGATCAACACAAATCATGCGTGTTTTTGTTAATCATTACTAGTCGTTACTGTAAAGAAACTAGTTTTTTTAGAGGAACTGAATAAACTTGCTAAACGGACCAATAGAAACTAAAATGGCCCAATTTCGACGTTAGCGTCAATAAATCCAATATATAATTCAGCACTAATTGACAGTGATAATTTATAAATCTATATTTAAGCAATTTTTCCCATCTCCGTGAGGTGTACGGGGGATAGGGATCCCCATGAGGGCAGGGACGGGATGCCCCGTTTAGCCTAGCGGGGATGGGGGCAAGGGGTCCTTAATGGGGACCGACGCCGCGACGAGGGCAATCAAATCAAATCCAATTTGGATTTGATTTTTCTTTGTTCCACAAGGAAACCAAATGGTATTTTTTAGTACTGCACTATAGCAAATGGCGTATTGTAGCAGGCGCAATACTGTAGCACTCATCTACTGTAGCACCGACTTAAAAGTCTATATAAGGAGATGTACTCCCTCATGTAATGGTGTGCAATATAAGATGTTTTGAAATGCGTGTATGCCATATGGGCTTTAGGGTTTTGATCCCTGATATCTAGTGAGAGTTTGAGTAACTCTTATATATCTTTGCAAGTTTTTTTTAGTTTGCTTAGAGTGATCCGTCGTGATCAACCATTTTGTGGTGCTCTTATCGATAGTAAGTTGTGTGGATATGATTCTTATGAAGGTTGTGATACGATTGTGGTGGTTGTAATCTAGTCCTTAATACAAGTTTGCTTCTTTTTAGCAAATCGTGTTGCTTTCTTAGAGTTACCCTTATGATCGTTGTGGTATGATCTTTAATCGTATTGCTTCGGTTAAGTTATCTCTATCAACCGTGTGATCACTGTCACCATAAGATCGAGCCAACCTCAAGGGTTCGTGTGGTCGCCTGCCACATCATCTGATATTAGAGCTCAAGGTTGAACGGTGACAAACTTCAGTTGCATGGTGATATCTATCTTTTAGTTTGGTTTATTTTAATCCTACAAAAAAAAAGACAAAAAATTTGCTTTCCTTTTAGCCTTTTGATCTCAGTCTGAAATTTTTGGTGAGGTAGGATATGTTTTAATCCATTAAAACCTTGGCTAGCTTGCTGATTCCAAAAACTATCTTGTTCATATTTAGCTTGAGTTATATCGTCTAATTTTTAGATCCTCCCACTTTCTATTCTTCGTTTGAAAATCTAGATCTGATCTGACCACTAATGCTTTCCAGAACTAGTTAACTTGCTCTTCACTTATACTCTTTTGTTAACCACATCCATTATTGAGTTGCTATATTTTCCACTTATACTCTATGATCAGCAACTACGTAATTGTTTTCTAGTTTAAATTACTACTTAACTTGACAATAGTCTAGAATTCAGATTGCACTCTTTTGACTAAACCTACCAATTTCCACATATATTGTCATTTTTTGTTGCACTAACCATATCGGGTGCATCGCATCATGGTTCACGCCATGGTGATGAAGACGAACTACACTATGGTGGTGATCGTCCCCAACTACAACTTGGACAATTATTGCATAACATGAGATTGAGTCCTAATGCCCTCCACGAAGAACGGTATGACATGGATTGGACTTTCCATACTGAGAGACCATGTGGAGGTGACCCCTTGTGTGTGATGAGTAATTGACAGCTGTTTTAAGAAAGTTTGAGTTTAGTTTGTGTGTGCCAAGTCTAAGCGTAGTGCAGTTGGCTGTGGTCGGACCAGGTCGGACGTGCTTAGGATGCTTGTTCTTCTTTTCGACAGGTCGTTGGGCTATCTCGTGCGTGAGTACTTTCTTTTGATGCGAATGTGTGATTACATTATCTCGAGCGGTGCTATGTGATGTTTTCTTGTCTGTAATGGTTGCAGGACTTGAGGTTAAGCCGTGGTGAGGCATGGGATGGCCGGACTAGGCACAGGTGGTGCTGAGGTCAAAGCGGTCGGGAGATGCCGAAGATGGCGAGGATTCAAGGTGGTTGCGAAGCGTGGACAGGAAGAAAAGAGGAAGCTTCCTGGAAGAAGCGTGAGGGGTAGTTAGGTAAAATTGACTCAGGCTTAAGGGAGCATATCTGGTTCGAGTTAATGGGTAAAGTTCAGGGTTGTTGGAGTTAACGGGTAAAGCAAAATGTAAACCCGGTAACTAGAAGCTATAAATAGAGAGGGTTAGGTTCCATAGTTTTTGGGCTTTTTCTTTCTCTGTTTTGAGTTTGGGTTGTGTCTGGAGAGTTTGTTTCTTGTGTGGAGTTCAGCCCCTTTTCTTTTTCGTGTATGTTCTTCTCAGATGTGAGATGGGATATGAATTGGTTGTAGAACAACCCTTTGTAAGCATTCATGTCTCTGAATCAATATGAGAAATCTTGTGTCTAAGATGTTGTGGTTTCTTGTTTGCTCTTTGTGTGTTTGTGCATCAGTTTCTTCTTCCTCGCTGTTCCTAGTTCTGCTCTACTGTTTTGGTTGAATGGAAGGTTCTGATTTGAGTTCTTGCTTGAGAAACTGCAGATCTTTCTTTGTCTCTGAACTAGGATTGGTTCACCAGGCCATCTTGGCCAGTTATGTCCCGAGAGAGAAGATTTCAATCGCAGTTTTCTTCCCAAATGACCTTTGCTGCACTTACTCTGTTCTCAAATTTCTTTGGTTTGGAGGCAGAGCAATCATGTTTGCTTGATGTTTCGGCAAAGGGGTTGCTCAAGGCTTGTGTTTTTCTGTTGTGAGATCCTTCCATGCAGAGATTAAAAGTCTCATGATCAATGGTTTCAAGAATCTCAAGTTTTTGGATTTTGTCGCTCCTACTGCTTTCTACTCGGCAAATTCAGTGATCTCTGTTTTCTTTTGCTCTTTGTTTGCACTTTCCTCTCTCTGTCAGCATTTCTTTGTTAAGTCTTGATGTTCTTTTACTGTTTCGGTCTAGTACAAAGAGTAATTCTCTCGGTTGAGTTGATCACTGGAGAGGGTTTTCGGCCAATTTGTTTGATCTCTCTTTGCAGCATCTGGTCTTTTCAGTTTTAGGCAGAGTATGTTTCGTTCGTTTGTCAGTCTGCCGCTCCAGTTTATGAAATGATTTTACTCGATTGTCGATCTGATTTTCGGCTTCCAGTGAGCAAACTTCTTCTCTCTTCATAACTGATGAGGACATCACTTCTTCAGATACACACAACACTCCTCCACTTGATATTCAAGGACCAATCACTAGAGCCCGCGCCCGACAATTGAATTTACAAGTGAGCTTGTTCCTAAGTACTTCTTTTTGTTCATTTGAGAATCGATTGCTACCTAATGATTTAATTATGATTAGGAACCATGGAGAGGACCTGGAAGTACTTGGAGAAGGACTACCAGACGCACAAGTCCAGCAAGGGCGGTCGAATCATGTTGGAGGGCAAACTCAAGCCGACTTCGAATCCAATTCGGAGTCCAGGACCAGGCCGCACTAAAACGGACGCCCAGATCATATCCGGGCTCCGTTTTGGATGTTCTACATATGGATGGAAAGATGAGAAGACAACCTTTTCAATGGCTCTGGTCCCATGTCAAAATTCCTTCGAGTCAACGGGAATCGTCGAAATAAGTGGGTGTTCAGAATCTATCAGGATGCTGCGTCACCGTCTTTTGGGCCGTTCGGCTTTGTATTGTGTTGGAGCCCATTAGGGCGTGTCCAGGGGTTTTGCACGCCCCTCAATCCTTTATATCTAGCCGCCACCCCTACCATTAGGGTTTGGGTTTTGCTTAGATTAATCTGTCTTTGAACAGTTTCGCCGTTCGTCGGTTTGTGAGATCCCAACTTTCGAGTGCTAAATCAATACATCTGCAATTCAGTTGTGTTCTTCCTTGTTCTTGCTTGTGTTCTTCGATTCGCAGGTGAGGATTAGCCTTCTTGGCGAGGTCAACCGGGCTGCGCACGATTGATAACCTGAGGAGACGTGGTGCTGCGATTGCGGGGTTCGGAACGTGTTGTTCGGAAGCTGGATCGATTTGTGTCGCGCCTCCACCAAATTGAACATATCCAGAACCTATTGGAAGATCGGGACCCCGTTCCTATTAATAACTGCTATAGTTATCAGAGAAGAAGAAAAGTAAGAATACTTGGGGAGGTTTGAAGGCACCATTCACCCCCCTCTGTTGCCATTTCGATCCTACACATACTCGCTGCAAAGTGAGACGGAAGGTTTGTGTCATGTCCATCAACCATGAGAGTTCAATCAATACTACTAGTATTGAGCTCATTGAGAAGCTCGAGCTACCTACAAGCCCACATCCTCAACCATATATGCTAAAATGGTACATCGGCATGCTCGACATCATGGATCAAGTTAAGCTACTATTTTCATTAGGAAAATTTTCTTGCGAGATTTTGTCCGATATTATTCCAGTCCCCATGGTCTCGTGTCATCTTTTGCTGGGAGGTCCATGGTGCAACGAGTTCGATGCATTGCATCAAGACTGCGTACCAAGGGCTATGACTCCACTTTGAAGGGTAGGCCAATCCATTTCGTGCCTTTAGGTGAGTAAATGTGTGCCGCATAAAGAGACGAGGTGCTACTAAAAATCAAGAAGCGAGAAAAGGCCAAGCACCAAAAGAAGCCCATAGTGATGCATTGAAACCCAAGTAAGAATGAGAGTACACAACCCACAATTCCACAAAATGAGAGTATTCCAATTGAGTTGTATGATTCCACCAAAAGTGAGGTTGAAAGCACCCACTTTGAGTGCAGAGATCCACCAAAACAAGATGGAAGGGATTCTTATATTAGTAACACTTTAAATCCTATTCATTATAGTTTTGTTTGTGATCCTATATAGGCTCAAGAAGATGAGGAAAGACGGCAAACTTCTCTACCACTGTTGTCTAAAACTAAAGTTGCAAATGTGCTAAAAGAGGTGATTCATTAATGGCACCAAAAGAATCATAAAAAATTACTTGATTTATATAAAGAGAAAGAAGAACAAATGTACAAGATAATACAATTGTGCGTGTACTGTCCCAGAATTACAGATAAGTCTTCCACCATGAACAAAAGCTGAGGATGGCTTTTTTTTAAGGGAGGGAGGATGATGTGGATATAATTATCATCAGTCACATATTCATGATTACTGCAATTGTTAACTAGAAAGAGCTCTAAATTTTATGCACCAACAAATTGCATTGTAGCTAGAGCTCAATTCGAATATGTTGATGGAAAAAATAACTCATACAAAACATCCAATGTCCAATGTTCATCTTACATTCCTGCTCCGCCTCTACTTTGTAGGTTCTTTGACTTCTTTCCGAAATCCCTACCAGATTTACAAGACAACTCAAATTTCCTTTTGTGGACCCGATCCATACGTTCTTGCTGGATGCTAATCAATGCTTAAGTTCTATACTCCAATTTGGCATCCTATTAAATGCCTGCCTTCACACTGTCATGCTATTGGGAGAAATGAGCCGAAGACCCTGTCCTCTGCCTTGACTGCCTGAAATTAGAAACATGAAGAAAAACATTTCATATTGTCTGGTCCCCAGTGAACTGCAGAAAGAACCAATGGTGCATCCTGAAACGGTTTTGTAGGTGTGCTATAGTTACCTCCTCTTCTCTGTCATAGGCTTTACGACTGTTCCCAGAACCTCTAGGACCACTCTGTAGTCGCTATGACCACCTTCTTCTTCTGTACGACAACGTTGAAGAGGTTATGACCACCTCTTGTGTCGTTACAACCGCTCTGCTGGTTCACCGACCACGCTGACAGTCATTACGACCACGTTGTGACCTCTCTGATCATGCCTCGCTACTCCGACCATGTAGTCGTAAACTTCTGCTGAATATACGACTACGTTCACCACCACTGCGCTGCACTTCCTTTGACTACGGTCAATCACCGTAGTCGTAGCTCCTTACGACCATGCAGCGAGTTTGTCGACCACCGTGGTCACTTACGACTATGCCTTCTCGCTGTGGTCGTAACTCTTTTACGACCACGTCTACGATCGTCTGCTCACTGTGGTCGTAAGTCGTTTACGACCACATCTGCGAACACACAATGAACTCGATAGTTTCTCAGAGCCAAACCTCTCTTTATTCTCTTCCTTTAATTTTTTATTTCTTTCTTCACAACTCTTGGTTACATGGCTCTGCCTTTTATACCCTGCTCCACGACTTCTATTCGGGTACGACTACAACTTCTACTCGAGTACGACACTACGACTTGAACTCGGCTACGACTATGAAGCAAACTCGAACTTTGACTAGGACAAGATTACCTCCAACATTCTCTCTCTAATCTTATTGAGTGACTTCAATCATTCCAATTTTTCTCCTCATCTCCAAGAATTTTATCCAGCCAAGCGGCTTAGTTAATATGTCAGCCATCTGTTCATCTGTATTGGTGTACTTAATAGTGATTCTCCCTTCTTCAAATAAAATGATATCTTGTATCTATATGTTTGCTTCTATCATGAAAAACCAGGTTTTTGCTCAATGATGTAGCCGATTTGTTGTCTACTTTAAGTACAACCTTCATGGCTGCCTTCTCCAACAATTCTCCTAACAGCCGAGCAAGCCAAACTCCCTGGCATGATGCTGCGCTTGCTGCTATATACTCTGCTTCACAAGATGACAATGCCACCACTCTTTGCTTTTGAGATTGCTAACTAACTGGACTATCTCCTAGCACATACATCACCCTTGTTGTGCTTTTCGATCATCAACATCCCTTGCCATGTCATTATCACTATAGCCGATCAGCTGCAACTTCTTTTCACCTCCTTTCCCATAATGACAGCCAAAAGACAGTGTGCCTTTTATATATCTCAGGATGTGTTTGACTACCATCAAATGTTCATGAGTTGGATTCTCCATAAACCGACTCACATATCCTACTGCAAATGCAATGTCTGGACGGGTATGAACAAGATACCTCAAGCTTCCTACTATGCTCCTGTACTACGTGGCATCAACTAGAGAGCTGGAGCTTGTTTTTCTTAGCTTCAAATGATTCTCCATTGGAACTTGACACGGGTTGCATGCTCCCATGCCGCACTTCTCTAGGATTTTCAAAGCATAAGCTGATTAACAAAGTGAGATGCCACCTTCAGTCTACTTCACTTCAATGCTAAGGTAGTAGCTTAGGAACCCCAAATCCATCATTTTAAATAGCTTCATCATCCCCTCTTTAAATTTTACAATCTCCCTTGGACTTGTTCTGGTGATTATCAAATCTTCCACATAAACGCCCACAATCAACCTTGTATTCTCATCACCTCTTGTATACACGGCATGTTCAGTTTTGCTCCGCTTGAATCCAAGTGACGAGAGACTTTTGTCAAGCTTCATATTCCAAACTCGTGGCACTTGATTAAGCCCATACAAAGCTTTATTCAGTTTCAACACTTTCTTAGCTTGTGCTTTGATCTGAAACCCCGGTGGTTGAGCAACATATACCTTCTCCTCAATGTCTCCGTTCAGGAATGTTGTTTTTCAGAGCCACCTTTAGTCTGCTTCACTTCAATGCCGAGGTAGTAGCTTAGGAGCCCCAAATCCATCATTTTAAATAGCTTCATCATCTCTTCTTTAAATTTTACTGTTGTGGTTTGTAACATCCCAAATTTTTGCTAAATAAAAAATAAAAAAAATTAAAATAAAATTTAATTTAAAATAAGTATTTTTGTGCCTAAAGTTTAAATTTGGATTTTCCCTGAATTTCTGTTTTTGAAAAAAGCTGGATTTGAAAAGCATTTTCAGAAAAAACCTAAAATTATTAGATAATATGATATTTTTATTTTCTATAAAAATCCTAATTCAAATTAAATATTTGGAGTTATTTGGATTTTATTGGCCTTTATTTGGTTTCTTGGGTTTTCAGGAGTTTAAAATGTATTTTTGAAAATAAAAAGTATTTTAAAGTATGAAAATTAAATATCAAAATTAATTGGAAATATTTTTATTAAGTCCAAAATATCTCCAGGAACTTCTAGGAATTTTTCTGGAATTTTTGGAGGTCATTTGGTATTTTTCTGAGGCTTAATGGAATTTCTGTGCTTTTCTGAAAAACCCAAAAACCAGAAAATAAAATAAAATTCGAAAACCTATCCCACCGACCGCCACGTGGACGGCCATATTGCTGCCCACGTCGCCGCCTCCATCCCGCCTAGCCCCCTTCCCCGCTTGCCACGTCCGGCCGGATCCTCACCGCTTCACGCACTCGGCCCATCCGCCGCCGCGCCTCACCCCTCTCTCGGCCGTCCGATTGCCGCCCTTGCCATCTCGATTCTCGACCGCCCGATCCCCATTCGGCCCACCCGTCAGCGCCTCCTCTCTCCTCTTCCTCTCTCGCCGCCGGCCCCACCTGCTCGGCCGCCGCCTGCTTCCCTCTCCTCCCCCGCCCCCCCGGCGGTCTCCTCTCGTGCCCGGCCCCACTCGTCAGGGTCATCCTCCTCGCGCCCGCCCGCCCTGGCCGCAACCGCCGCCTCCGCCTGACCCGGTCGCCACCCCTACTCCCTCGAGGTGCGCCCCCACTCCCGCACGCGCCGCGGCCCACCTTCCCGCCCATCTCGCGCCGAACCCTCGGCCACCTCCCCCAAATCGTGCGCAACCGCCGCCGCCCACCTCCCCACGCCGACGAGAAATTCGCACCGACTCTGCCCCCGTCCGCCCCTATAAATACCACCCCGGCCTCCCCTCTCTTTGCTTATCCTCCCCCGCCACTCCTCCCTCTTCCCCGGCCGCTCCATCGCCGCCGCACCGAGAGCCGCCCGCCGCCGCCTCTGCCCGCTCGCCGCCATCTCGTCGCCGACCTTCCCTGGTAAGCTCCGAGCCGCCCCCGAACTCCCCTCGTGCTCCTCTCCCTCCTCCGCCCGTCGCCGCTCGCCGCTGGCCACTTGGGCGCCGTCGCCGTGCCATCACCGCGCCCCTCTCCGGCTAGTGCCGCCGTTGCGCCAGCGTGGACGCCACGCGGCCACCAGGTGGCAGCCACGTCAGCCTCCCCGCTCCCCGTCAGCGCCACGCCAGCCCAGCCCCGCCACCCGTGCCACCTCACCACTCCCTCTCCTCCGTGGGCTTGGTCCATGGACCATGGGCCCACTGTCAGCTGGTGCCCCTCTCGGGCTGACGTCATGCTTGCGTCATAAGTCCCTTTTCCCGTAGAAAAATAATTCGGCCGAAAAGAAATTCCCTGCTGACACAATAATCCAGATTTTCCTTTAGGAAAATAATTCCCAAAAATCCAGTTTTTCAATTTCTCTGATTTTAAACTTCCCGGAGCCTGTTCTCCTTCGTCTTAACTCCGATTTGGCTCATTCAAATTTCTAAATTCATAAAAAATTCTCTTCTATCCATTCCTAGCCTCAATTTGAATTTTTGAGTTTGTTTGAATTTAATTTGAATTTATTTGAATTTGGTGGGTTATTTTCACATGTAGACTTCGACGATTCGGGAGATTTCTTTGACGAAGATTCAAATCAATTTGAAGAGCAAGGCAAGTCACCCTCCTTGATCATGTTGATCCCAGTTTTCAAAATAAAATTATGTTGATTTAAATTATATTGCATGCATATTTTTATTCAGCGTATTTCAATTCAGTTTTAAATTTAGTTATTGCCTACTTGTTAATCCCTCCATTGAATTTGAATTCCTCAATACCTTGTCACCCTAGATTCAACTCTAGTTAATACATTAGTGTTGGCAAGAGAGTTTATTCAAATGCTTAGCCCTGCGAAGTTATATTATTTGTTTTTGGGATACTCTTTCACATAAAATGATAACCTTTTTACATGAAATGATAAGCTTTTCAGCTGTACTCTTGACTTTGGTGAGTCAAGGAGTGTTATGAAATTATTTTGGAAAACAAATATGAAACTGGTTTAGACTTAGGCAATTGGTTAGAATGGTGGGTGCAGGCATGCCCTGTTGGTTGGAGCCGTAGTGGTTGATTGTCGGGCACAGGGGTATGTGGTTGGGCCTAAGTCAGATCAAGAACCGGTCTCAGAGCTCTCGTTGCAAAGCCCTAATCGTACTACCACATGGTCGGCATGGGACAGCCCCGGTGAATAATTTGTGAAGTCCCAACTTTGAGTCAAGTTGTAGGTTGAAAGTGAGCGTGGTTGGTGCCATGTGAAGTCTCACTTGGGCGGCGTGGTTAAGCCATGAGAAGTCTCGTCTAGGCTCAAGAGGGGTCCTGGCAGTGGATTCTTTCTTTGGGTAAAACCTTAGAGTTGGCTCGACCATTGAAGGCTTTGCATTGTAAAGGCCTTGTCACGACTCCTCGCCGCACACCTAAGGAAGTGTGTAACCCGGTGGCAATATGGGATGATCGTGTCTTGTGGGTAAAGCTGTACAACCTCTGCAGAGTGTATAATCTATCCTGGATAGCCGTGCCCACGGTCATGGGCATGCTGAGTAAAAGTTTTTCATGGATTAGACTTTGTTTTTCAAAAATGTTTTTGAAAACCTTGTGGATGGATGGAATCCACGAGAGATGAAAACCTTGCGGATGGATGGAATCCGTGAGAGATTGAAATCTGGTGAATGGATGGAATTCATCAGAGTTGCGCAGTGAAAGCGTGTAGATGGATGGAATCCATACGTGAGCTTTTGGAAAAGATGGTCCGGGTGGGATGCCCGTGAATAGGTTGGTGTATGGTCGGAGCTTGCACTGACGGTATTATTTTCTATCACCAGTATTGTTTTTACTTACTGTATTAAATTCAGTAATTTCAATCTATTTACTGTATTTCATAAATGTTGTTTTATGCAAACTAACCCTATAAGCCTTCCATTGAAGCCTTTATCATTATGTTGCATTTTCCCGGGTGATTTGCGGAGTACAAGTTTGTACTCACATTGCTTTTTCCACACAGAGAAGGAAGACATCAACTACGGTGAAGATCTGGACGAATAGGCGCGTCTTCTCGTCGTTTGCACGTAAGCGAGCTCGATGGGCTTCTTCCGCCGGTTTTTCTTCCGCTGCTTATTACTTAATTTTGGCTTATGTGCGTTGATGTAAACTTTGGCATTCATGCCCATATTCAGTTAATAAATGTCATTATGGTTGATATTTATCTTTGTTGTACGCTATGTGCACTAGCTGATCCTGGACTAGTGCGATTTACACAGAGGATCCAGGAGTCGTTACTCCGAGTTCCGACATGGTTACAGACCAAATAGTGAAATGAGAGTATGGTAGTGGAGATGATAGATGAACAATGCTTGACGATCCGGTCTCTCCTTCGCGAGGGAAAGCTGGCGGACCGTACTGCGGTTCGCCTTCCTGCTCGGGACGAGATGGAGCTGCACCCAGAAGAGTCGGAGGTGATCGTCTTCGTGGCCTACTTCGAAGTCGGGCTCCGAATCCCATCGGCCAAGGTTGTTAGTGATGTCCTTTGTACCTACGAGCTGGAGTTAGCACAGCTAACTCCGAATGCCATCGCTCGCCTAGCTGTTTATAGCTGGGTGGCGCAGACAGAGGGGGTCTGGCCTAGTGCCTCCCTATTCGCCTCCTTCATGACTCGCGGTGCCAGCCGAAGAAGCTCGAGGGAGGGGAGTTCTCCAACTTTGGCAGCGTCAACTTTGTTTTGCGGTCCCAGTGCTCGAAGATCTTCCCCGCTAACTCAACCCAAGCGAAGTGGGAATCCAACTGGATGCGACGGTGATTCTACCATCGTGTGGTGAGCGACAGCAGCCTTCACTGCACGGGGTGGCCGATGGCGTTCATCACCTCACCAAGCGTGGAGCCTGACCACGACGACGAGCAGAGGGCGCGGCGGCTCGTGGGGATTACCCTCCACTTCAACATGCGCGACGTCACGAAGGAGTTCGTCATGTACGGAGTGGCGCCGCTCACCTGCCAGTGGCACTTCCAATCCGGCCCTACCCGGCTGGATGGTGTTCGACCGATCGTGTCCTCACTGCTGAGGCCATCGGACCCCGTAAGCTCTTTGACCTTTGTTTTTTTTTCCTTTTTGACCTATTTTTAACTTCGCTTCGCTTTACCTATAGGACTCCTCTTGGAAGATGCGGAACGTGCGGTGGTCGTGTTCCTTGGGCCGTACATGGCCAAGGAGCATAGCCTGCGTGAGTCTGCAACCGCAACGGTGAAGCTGGGATGGATAAACAGGGTGTGCAAAGCTCTGGGCATTCCCGTGCCGGAGCACGCCACTCCAACCAGAGGCTGGGCTCGCCTCCGCGACGGTGACGACAAGGGGTAGGCTTCCCCCCCTCGGCGGAGGGCCTAGTCCCCTACCTCCGTGTCCAGTCCACCGACCGCCCCTCCCACACATCCTGTCGGACCCGAAGGCACGGCGGTCACCAGTTCCAACTTGGCGGAGTACGCCAATTCGGACGTGGAGGCGGAGACGGATCACCCCGCTCTCTGCGAGGAGTCCTTGGCGGTCCCATGGACAAGGAGCGTGGCGGGGACATCTAGGAGGGCGAAGCTTCGTCACCCGCTCCCGCACCGGCTGCGGAGGCCGAGAGGTCATCGCCAAGTCCCTGAGGGTGAAGCGCCCTCAGATACGATCACCTTCTAGGCTGAAGGAGGCATTCGCCGTGGCGGTGGGGGTCGGGGACGTGTTGGAGTCGGACTCCGACACAGAGGCCGTCAGGCCCGAAGGGGACCTCGCCGCCCCAGATGCAGGTCGCGCCCTGGCGGTTCAGTCTGAGGTGGAACGGACTTCGCCAGTCCCTGCTAAAGGTAGGAAAAACTCTTTCTCCCCCCACGACTTCGTGAAGCTTTCCCCAATCTGCTCGCTGATCCCCTCGTCGACATCAGCCGATGCATGGTCCTGTCTCGGACGCCAATGGCAGCGGGCGTAAGATCTTCGACGCACCCATCTCGGATGTTACGTCGTCCCTCACCGTCCTGGAGATCGTCGGCTCGGAGACTCGGTGCCTGACGATCTCCAATTTCGTCCCTGGGCTAGAGGTACTATGAGCTCTGGAGGCGGGCGCCGACTGCGTGGACGTTGGCTGAACCGGCGGGCATTGGCGTCATGTGGCTCGGAGCTGCTGGAGGGGGTTCTCGAGGCCTCGGAGATACGGGTAAGTGTTGGTGACATTGATTTGTACGTGCGCTTACGCTTGGGGACCGAAGTGACACTTGTGTTGTGCAGGCCCTCACCATTGCTTGCGCTCTACAGGCGGCCCGCGCCTACGAGTGAAGGGCGTTGGAGGACCACCTTCGCACCTCCGAAGAGGTGAATGTCGTCAAGGACAATCACATCCATCTCGTTGAGACGGAGGGTGCGCAGACCATCGCGGAGGCCCGAGAGCTCGTGGAGGAAGCGAAGCGGGAGGCCGCCGCTGAACGCGACGGGGGAGAAGGCCCAACTGACCGCGTCGCTCGTGAAGAAGGACTGGACCTTTGGCGATGCCTCAGTGGTAGCGTGGGATGCGATGGAGGCCCTCGAGGGCGCCCTGGAGGACCTGTCTATGGTCGTGCCGCTGCGTACCTTCGACCCCGAGGACCTGTCGTGGACGCTTCAGTGCATCGGGGAAGCTTCTGGCCTCGCCCTCAATGCCGCCAAGTCCTGCGGCAACCACTGCTTCGTGGTGACGTCACGGATCGCCTTCGCCCTCCTCCACCACCAAGGCTGCAACCATGTGGGCGAACTGGCGAACCCTCGGCTGGAGATGCCAGTAGGAGCCGGGGTCATGTTCGGTGCCGTGCACGCCGTCCGCTGCATCGTCCAGGCCTTCACCAAAGGATCTGGGACTATATTAGGGAGGCCGCAGTGAAGGTGGCGTTGCACAAGACTCTGCACGGTGAAGGAGACTTCGGTGCCTGGCTTGACGATGTCCCACGGTGCGACAAAGACAGCACCACTAGCGCGGGGCAAGGCGTCGATCCACAGGTGTGACGCCGAAGACTTAGGGGTGTAGGTGTGCGTTGTCTTGTATCCATTAACTCTTGTAGCACGGCGCCCCATGGCCCCTTTTATCAATGAAATGAGAAAATTACTCAAGTGTTTTGATCATGTGTTACTCCACTACGGACAGGTGCTTGACAGGGGCCACTTGCTAATTTTAGACCTCATGGTCCGGCGATGCCTTCAGCATTGGGGTTGGGCGAAGGATTCATTGCACTTCTGGGGAGCCCAAAGGTCAGAGGGGGAGACTTCGGCGCGAGAGCACGTTAAGGTAGAAGAGCCAGGCAAGGAGTAACCCCGATCGCTCTAAGACATTTGTAAACATTGATCCGCGTAAATGTAACACATGCATATCTCTGTAATTATCATTTCATAAATGCAATAAAAACGTTGGTTGAAGTAAATACATGTCCTTATCCTTGTCGCTTTTGCAATTGAACTTGTCTTCGACCAAGACGTAGGATTTTAGGCACTAAGTGAGCTCCATTGGCTTTGTCCTCACCGCATAGCACGCAATGCGCACGAACTATGAGTACGAGTGAAGGGCCGACGAGCCTGCCCAACTAGGCCTAGACCTCACGAGCATTCCTGAGCGCTCCGTCCCCCACCCTTTGAAGTGGCGACAGTGGAGCTGGCGTGAAGTAGATGCTCGAGCGCTTCGTCCCCTACCCTTCGAATTGGCAGCAGCGGAGCTAGCATCTAGCTGAAATAGACGCTCGAGTGCTCTGTCCCCTACCCTCCGAAGTGGCGACAGTGGAGTTGGCGTCTAGCCGAAGTAGACACTCGAGAGCTCCGTCCCCTACCCTTCAAAGTGGCGGCAGCCGAGCTTGCGTCAAGCCGAAGTAGACACTCGAGCGCTCCATCCCCCACCCTTCGAAGTGGCGGCAGCGGAGCTGGCAACTAACTACTACGCGGAGGCTAGGGAGCGAAAATTTTTTATACTCTGTAGAGTGCATGCGGAGGCTTGCCTTCGCGCGTCTTGTTTATACTCTGAAGAGTACACATGGAGACTTGCCTCTGCGTGTCTTATTTATACTCCAAAGAGTGCATGTGGAGTTCGCGCGTCTTATTGATACTCCGTTGAGTGCACGCGGAGTCCGCGCGTCTTATTTATACTCCAAAGAGTGCACGCGGAATCTGCACATCTTATTTATACTCTGAAGAGTGCACGCGGAGTCCCCACGTCTTATTTATACTCCATAGAGTGCACACGGAGACCGCGCGTCTTATTTATACTCCGCAGAGTGCACACGGAGGCCGCACATCTTGTTTATACTCCGTAGAGTGCATGCGGAGTCCGCGTGTCTTATTTATGCTCCGTAGAGTGCACGCGGAGTTCGCGCGTCTTATTTATACTCTGCAGAGTGCACGCGGAGGGTGCGCATCTTATTTATACTCCGTAGAGTGCATGCGGAGCCCACGCGTCTTATTTATACTTCAAAGAGTGCACGCGGAAGCCTGCCTCCGCGCATCTTATTTATACTCCGTAGAGTGCACGCAAAGTCCGCACGTCTTATTTATACTCTGCAGAGTGCACGCAGAGTCCACGTGTCTTATTTATACTCCGAAGAGTGCACGCGGAAGCCTGCCTCCGTGCGTCTTATTTATACTCCGTAGAGTGCACGCGGAGTCCGCGCGTCTTATTTATACTTTGTAGAGTGCACGCAGAATCTGGTCTCCGTGCGTCTTATTTATACTCCATAGAGTGCACGCGGAGGCTTGCCTCCGTGCGTTTTATTTATACTCCGTAGAGTGCACGCAGAGGCTTGCCTCCGCACGTCTTATTTATACTCCGTAGAGTGCACGCGGAGGCTTGCCTCCGCACGTCTTATTTATACTCCGTAGAGTGCACGTGGAGGGTGGCCTCTGCGCGTCTTTACACAGAATGAGACTAGTTTTGCAAACGATGTGCTTTATTGACCTCCCATTTACCCGTGCGAGCTTTTACAATGGGTAAGGCTTCGGCAGTGCCTGGGGCATGCCTTCGACCTTATACATAGTATTGCGCAGCCGGTCTGCGTTCCACGTGTGTCGAAGAGTCTGCCCGTCCGGTGTCGCAAGGTGATATGCTCCGCGCTGCAATGCCACCATGACGATGTAGGGGCCCTCCCATTTCGATTCCAGCTTGCCATCCGTCGCTGCGTGGAGCGCTCATTTGAGAACAAGGTCTCCCAGCTAGAATTTGCGCTAGTACACGGAGCGGTCATACGCACGCATTACTTGGCACGCGTACTTTGTGACATGCTGGGTGGCGCTCACTCGATCCCTATCAGGAAGGTCGAGGGGCAACTCGTGCTCCTCCGCTGGGGTCTGGACGAGGACCCTCCTCGAACCGGTCTTGATTTCTTCAGGCGTGACTACCTCATCACCGAATTGGAGTTTGAACGGTGTGAACCCTGTTGGGCATGTCACCGTCGTGCGAAGGGACCAGAGCACGCTATGGAGCTCGTCTGGCCACTTGCCCTTAGGCAACCCAACGAGGCGCTTCTTGACTCCAGCGGAGATGTTCTCGTTCACCCGCTCGACTGCACCGTTGGACTACGGGTGTTCGACGGAAGCATATCGCAGTGTGATGCCCATGCGGTCGCAGAAGGCTTTGAACAGTGCGGAGTCAAACTGCAAACCGTTGTCAACAATAACCTCCCTCGGGACTCCAAAGCGACAAGTGACATTCTGCCAGAGAAAACATTGCATGGCTGCGGAGGTGACCTTAGCCAATGGTGTCGCTTCGGGCCATCTGGAGACGTACTCCAGGGCAACTGCAATGAACCGAAGATCACCCAGGGTGCGCGGGAGTGGTCCAACGACGTTAATGCCCCAGCGTGCCAACGACCACACCGGTGGGATGGGCTGCAAGCTCGCCGGAGGTCTGTGGGTGGCTCTCCCCATCCACTAGCAACCTTGGCACCATCACACAAGGTCTTGTGCGTCTATAATGGTGGTTGGCCAGTAGAAGCCCTATTTGAATGCCTTGCCGACGAGGGACCTCGGTGCAATACGCGAGCCACAGAGCCCACGCGTCAATCTTCGCAAGAAGGTGCTTACCCTCGTCACGTGAGTGGCATCGCAAAAGTGGGGCGCAAACTCCCTTCTTGTACAGGACACCGTCGAGCACCTGGAAAGATCTGGCATGATGCTGCAAACGCCGGAGCTTGAGAGGGTCGTCCGGCTCCGCTATGCCTTGCAAAAAGCCGTAGATGGGCTCCCGCCAGTCGCCTTGCTGGGCAATTTGATGGACGAGGGCCGCGTCCTGGTAGTCTTGAGCGATGGCTGCCATAGGCAAGACCTCTTGGAATGCTCCCTCGGGGAGGGGAGCTGCTAGCTGGCGACCTTTGCGAGGACGTCGGCTTGTTCATTATCCGCACAGGGGATGGCCTTGACCGTGATGCCCATGAAGTGACACTCCATCGCCCTCACCACCGCCAGAAACTTGGCCAGCTCAGGGTCCTTAGCTTGGTAGGATTTATTGACGTGGCCCGTGACCAAACAGGAGTCAGTGTAGATAAGGACCTTTCATGCGCCAAGGGCTTTAAGCTTTGCGAGGCTGAAGAGCAGCACCTCATACTCAGCCGTGTTGTTCATGGCTCGAAATCTAAGTTGTGCCGAGTACAACAGGCGGTGACCTTCCAGCGTAGTGACGACAACATCCATCCCAGCGCTCAAAGCGCCGTAAGCCCCGTCGGTGTTGAGTGTCCACACCGGGTCCTCTGGCTGTTGCACGTGTTGAGCTGGCAGAGTCCACTTCGTGAGGAAGTCTACAAGGACTTGAGATTTTATTGCCGTTCGCGTGGCGCACGTCAAGGAGAACGGTGCGAGCTCGGCCGCCCACTTGCCAATACGCCCTGTGGACTCCTTATTGTACATCATCTACGTCAGAGGGAACGAGGATGGCACAGTGATGGGGTGGGCAAGGAATAGTGCTGGAGTTTCCTCCAGGCCATGATCAACGCGTAGGCCAGCTTCTCGAGTTCGGTGTACCGTGTCTTGGCGCCCTGAAGGGCCTCAGAGACGAAGTACATGGGTCGCTGAAGGGTGCCTTCCGAGAAGACGAGGACTGCGCTAACCACCGTCGCTGTGGCGGTGAGGTAGAGCAAGAGGGGAGCCTCTGGTGCTGGGGTGACCAAGGTAGGAAGGCTTGTGAGGTGCTTCTTGAGGTCGTCGAAAGCCTTCGCACAGTCATTGTCCAAGTGAAACCCGTAGCAACCGTGAAGAGTCTTGAAGAATGGTAGGCCCCACTTAGCCGCCCTGGACAAAAAGCGGCTCAACGTGGCCATGAGTCCAGTAAGCCTCTGGACCTCCCTCGTTGTCTTGGGTGGCTCCATGGCGAGGATCGCATCGACCTTGTTGGGGTTCGCCTGGATGCCGTGCCTGAACACCAGAAAACCCAGGAGCTTGCCAGCCTGCACGCCGAAGACGCACTTGTCTGGGTTGAGCTTGATGCCTGCTCGCCTGAGGTTGTCGAAAGTCTCTTCAAGATCTTGACTGCAGGAGGCGAGCTGCTTGGTCTTCACGACAATGTCGTCGACATAGGCTTCGACGTTCCTCCAGAGCTGGGAGGCTAGCACGAGTGCGACTAGGTGAGTGAAGGTGGCGCCTACGTTCTTCAGGCCAAAGGGCATCCTGACAAAGCAGTATGTCCCTACTGGCGTGATGAAGTTTGTCTTGTCCTCGTCATCCTTGGCCATGTGGATCTGGTGGTAGCCCGAATATGCATCGAGGAAACTCATGAGCTCACACCCTGCCGTGGCATCCACAAATTGATCTATGCGCGACAGTGGGTAGTTATCCTTCGGACACGCTCTGTTGAGGGCTGTGAAATCAATACACATACGCTAGGCTCCACTGGCCTTCTTCACCAGCACCGGGTTGGCGAGCCAATCTGGGTGCTGGACCTCACAGATGACTCCGCCTGGAGGAGCTTCGCTACCTCTGTCTTGGCCGCTTGCTGCTGCTCAATTGACATGCGCCAGAGCCTTTGCCTGACCGGCTTGGCACTGGGGTGGACCGATTAAGTGTGTTTGATGAGGGCGCGATCCACGCCCTTGATGTCATCTGGAGACCACGCGGAGACGTCCGCATTGTCCCGAAGTACCTAGAGTAGATCTTGCTCAACTTCCAGGGGAAGGCCTTCGCCAATGGACACACACTATCCTTCGGCATGCAGGGGCACCCTTTTGACTCCGCTGTCTGGTCGGGGCTTGGGCGTCCACCTCGGGGGCGGAAGGCGTGTCTGCCTTGGGAGTGTCGGTGAGCACGTGCACCTTCCGGTGTGGGCCCCGGGCACCAAGCTCTATGCACCGAGCGAGGTCCTGGTCGCTGAAGGTGGTGATGATACCCCGAGGGCCTGGGAGCTTCATGCACAAGAATCTGTGGTGCGAGACAGCTCCGAAGGAGTTGAGGGTCGAGCGTACCAATATGGCGTTGTAGGGGTACGGGATGTCGACAACGTCGAAGATGACATCTTCGCTCCTCGTGTTGTCACCCTGGCCAAAAGAGACTTGTAGCCATACCTGGCCCAAAGCCTTCAGTGGCTGCCCTTCGAAGCCCTATAGCGGGATTCCCGAGGGGTCTAAGCGGCTTCGGGGGATCCCCATCTGGTCGAATGCTGCCGCAAACAGGATATCGGTGGAGCTGCCTTCGTTGACCAGGACCCGCTTAACATCGTAGCTTGCGATGGCGGCCTGGATGACCAGGGGGTCTCGGTGAGGGAAGTCCATGCCCTCCACGTTAGCAGGCATGAATGTGATGTCGTGCTGCGCCCAGGCCGGAAGTGCCTGCGCCGGGTACGCCGCCACATAATGCAACCTGCGTGCGTAGGCCTTCTGCTGCAGCGCCGAGGAGAAATCCAGTGAAGAGCCCCAGAGATGACATTTATAATCTGGCGTTGGGCTCCCTCTGGGGCCTGTATCCGCAAGGGGCCCTCTTGGGACTGCTGAACATGGGCCACCACTGGTGGCCCCACTTCCAGGGCTCTATCCCTGGCGACGCTCTGACAAAGCGCCATAGTGGCAGTGCATGTCCACGTGAAGTGATCACCTCGGCTATGCACCTCGCACCACATGCCGTAGTGCTGGTCTTCCTCCTCGCGGGGTCTGTTGCCCCAACCCCAGCCGCGCCCGTGACCCCAGCCTTTGCGACCTCGCCCTCGACCGGCAGGGGAGCTGTCCTTGGAGCCGCCTTCAATATCGAAGATGTAGTGGGCCCTCTGTGATCTGCGCTGGTTGCGCTTGGGCTTGTCACTCGATGGGTCCTGCTTACGCTTGGTGTCTTTGAGGAGTCCTGCTTGTGCTCGGGGGCGTCCGCGGAGGATCCTTGTTTACGCTTGGGGGCATCCTTGGAGGATCCCTCCTTCAGCGAGTCCTCTACCTGGCTGCAGTTGGAGTCGTCTCCCTTGCATCACTGTGCATCCTCCTCCTCCCTCGCGTACTCCTCCATTTTGTCGAAAAGCTTGGCGACCGTTTTTATCGGCTTGCGCGCATTGTATTCGGCCAGCGGCCCAGGGCGAAGACCTTGGATCATTGCATTGATAATAGTGGTCTCGTTGACGTGCTTGACCTGGCAGCGTACCTTGGCGAAGCGTTTGAAGTATTTTCAGAGCTTTTCGGAGGGTTTTTTCTTGATAGTGAAGAGTTGGTTTGCGTTGACGCGTTCCACGTAATTCCCCTGGAAGTTGTTGTAGAGGCAGTTACGAATCTGCTTCCACGCGTAGATGGAGTTCGGCTCTATGGTAAAAAACCAAAAGAGCGCCACTCCCTGCAACGCGAGGGGTAGCCCCTTCACTTTGGTGGAGTCGTCCCTACCTGCGGCTTTGATGACAGTCTCGTACACGCGCATGAACTTCCGGGGACCCGTGTCGCTTTTGTATGGCTCGATGGTGGTGGAGAACTTGAAGTCCTCCGGCCACGCCGATTGCTGCAGGCCTGCGGAGAGGGGGAACTCTGGATCCACACGCCGAAGTGGGACGCGACTGGATGTAGGGGCGTCACGGCTGTCCGCCCGCTCTGGCATAGGCTCTGCCACCACCGCCAGTGGGGTCTGCTAGCTGCGAGCCTCTTGCATCTCCCGTATGGCTCCGCGGAGGTCCGCCAGCTCCCATTGTAGCGTGCCGAGGGCCATCAGTAAGGCATTCTACACCGTCAATGTGGTTGCACCAGCTTGAACGCCGACACGCACTGTCGGGTTGGCGGCGACCACGGCTTGCGCTTCGAAGCTACTCGACGCGCCGGTGCGGTGGACTCCGGAGTCGGTGACGAGGCCGACATTGCCGACAGAGCCGCTTGCCGCTCCTATGCTGGGTGCATGGGCAGTGGCCGTGCCAGCACAGGCATGGGCATCACCGCTCCCGACAACCCAATCGGTACTACCAGTGCCAACTGCCACGCCGGCGGTGGGGTTGACCGTTATGCCACGAGCATCGACGTTGGTAGTCGCAGCGTTAGCGTTGCCAACCGCACCAGCAGCCGATGCCGAAGCCCTGGCGCTGACGAGCGCCTCCGTTGTACTCCTCTTCTTCTTTGCTGCCGATGATGAAGCTTTCTTGGGTGCCATCCTTCTTCAGATCTCAGAGCTTGCTCAGTTGATCCCCACGGACGGCGCCAACTGTTGTGGTTACAGACCAAACAGTGAAATGAGAGTATGATAGTGGAGATGGCAGATGAACAATGCTTGGTCCTTCCCCATGTCCAGGGCAGCCATATTGTTGGACCGAAATGGCGACAGAGGGGGGGGTGAATGTCGACTCTTAAAAATTAAACTTTCCCCCCAAAAGAACCTTCTCTCCAATAGTTATGAGAACTATGAAGAGAAGCTCAAATGCCTTCTGAACCTTCTAACTCACATGGGAGAACAGATACATAACACAGCAGGGAAGAGGCACAGAAATCAAGATCAAAAACCAAAGGGAAGCAGCAGCAGCAAAATAGGCCGGTCAGACCGCACAAAACAGGCCGGTCAGACCGGTGATCCTGGGCCGGTCAGACCGGCAACACTGAGTCGGTCAGACCGCTGGCGCCCAACCGGTCCGACTGCAGGTCCAACGGCGGTCAGACCGCTTGTCGGGTTTCAGAGCAGACAGTGAACTGAAATTTCAGAAAGCAAGTTCAGGATTTCACACTGCAATGGAATTTGGGGCTTCTCTCTTAAATTTCTAGTCCAGAAATAAGAACTAACACCTAAATAACATGCAGAGCCTAGGGGAGCCAGAGAAACCAAACTACGAACAAGAAATCAAGGATTTGGGAAGAGAATGAAAGTATTCAGGGTGCAGCGCTAAACTTTAAATTCCCATCTAACCCTTGATCTTTTGGACATGAAACTTTGAGGAAATCTAAGTAATAGCTTCAGGTCCCTAAATATCAAGTTTCATGCTGTCTCCTCAAGGGAATCAAGGAGCTCACCAAAAACCCTAGAAAAGCCAAAAACCTGAAGAACTACAGAGAGGGGCACAAAAGAAACAAATTACTCAAGATTCACAAGGCCTTAGCACATGCGATTTTGCAATTAAGTTAGCAATAATCTAAGAGCAGGCTAGCAAGAATCTCATGCCATTTCCTCAAGGGAATCAAGAAATCCATCAAAACCCTAGAAGGCAAAAGATGAACAGAGGAGGAGAAATCTGAAAATCATTGATTCATTCAATTTGCTCTTGGGAAAAATCGATCAAATGACCTTGAGGCAACATCCCATCATAGAGCAACCCATTTTGGCCCTTCTCAACAAGAAACAACAAGAAACCCAAAAAGTAAAAATCTCACATAGGAGGCATCGAAGGAAAATAAGCAACAGAGTGCAAACTTCAGAGATTTCATTTCAATCAAATGAGGATTACAGAGGAGTCCCCATACGCATGGACATTAGAACAAGAGGAATGATTACAAGACTCTCAACTCATCATCTCCCTCTCCAAGATCAAGAAAACCCACACTCTACATGGTTCTTGGAAGAACACACACAGGGAGGAGATGCTACGATGGAGACAAAGCCTCTGCCCTCTCCAACAACTGTCCACTACTAAAGCCTCACCAACTAAAGCCCTAAAGCCAACAACCTCTCCAAAGGCTCTTTTGACTAACCAAAACCCTAGCTCTCTCCCAAAGCCATGAGGGGGCATGCAGCCACTCCCTCCTTTATATAGCCCTTGGCTAACGGGTTTCCAACCCGTTACGCCCGTCAGATCCAACGGAACCCGCTCCCGCTTGTGCAGCCTCGTGAAATTACCAATTCACCCCTCCTGCACCTTCCGGGAAGCTTCCGCGTTCCTTGTCGTCCACGACTCGCAACCACCTCGAGTTCACGCCGTCTTCGGTACACCTCGACCGTTCTGACCTCGGCACCACCTGCGCCTAGTCTGGTCCTCCGTGCCTCGTCACGACTCCGTCTCGACGTCCTGCAGCCATCACAAACAAGAAACACATCAAATAACACCGCTCGATACATGAAAGCATAAATTACATCAGTAAGTCATACTTACGCATAATAAAGTCCAACCTGTCGAATCATCAGAATATGCATCCTAAGCCCTTTGACCAGGTTTGACCAAGTCCGACCAAGCCCGATTGCACCCCGCAACGTCAAGGTTTGATCCACACAAGCCAAACTCAACTCTCCTAAACCGATGTCAATTACTCATCATACACACGGGATGACCTCCACATGGTCTCTCTCTCTCTCACACACACACACACACATATATATATATATATATCACATGGGGAGTATTTTATAATTATGTCCTTACACTCAAGTACCCTCCGTAAGGGTATTTATGTCATTACACACATCCCATTTTGGGCTTTACAACCCCTTAGCAGGCTGGCTGGGTTTAGGTGGGGGCCACCCCTACAACATATACAATCTCCCTTGGACTTGTTCCGGTGATTATCAAGTCATCCACATAAATGCCCACAATCAACCATGTATTCTTATCACCTCTTGTATACACGGCATGTTTGGTTTTGCTTCGCTTGAATCCATGTGATGAGAGACGTTTGTCAAGCTTCATATTCCAAGCCCGTGGCACTTGTTTGAGCCCATATAAAGCTTTATTTAGTTTCAACACTTTCTCAGCTTGTGCTTTGATCCGAAACCCCGGTCATGTTCAGTTTTGCTCCGCTTGAATCCAAGTGACGAGATACTTTTGTCAAGCTTCATATTCTAAGCCCGTGGCGCTTGTTTGAGCCCATACAAAGCTTTATTTAGTTTCAACACTTTCTCAGCTTGTGCTTTGATCTAAAACCCTGGTGGTTGAGCTACATATACTTCCTCCTCAATGTCTCCATTCAAGAATGCCATTTTCACATCCATGTGGTGAATTTTCCATCCACCATGGCCTGCCTTTTCACATCCATGTGGTGAATTTCCCATCCACCATGGCCTGCCACAAAAATGATAACACGGATCATCTCCATACGAACCACCAGCGCAAACACTTCTTCATAGTCCACACCATGTTTTTGAACATAGTCTTTAGCCACCTCTCCCTGAGAATTCTTTTTAACTTTGTAAACTCACTTCAATCCAATAGCTCGGTGACCTTTACGTAAGGTAGCGAGTCTCCATGTGTTGTTATCTTCAATTGACTTCATTTCTTCTTACATAGTCACTCTCCAATGCTCATCATTCTTGGCTTCTTCATAATTCTCAGGTTCCTCAGTTGAGGCATAAAGCAATATCTCATCAGCCTGCACATGCTCTGTTTGTGCATATATCTCACTAATACTCCTCATCTTCGGTGTTCTATCTATTGAACCTTCCTCAGCTGGGGTTTTGGTTATTTGTTCAGGTGATGCCTCATGAGCTTTTGCAGTTGTTCCTACTTCTAACAGGCTTGTACTTTGGGGTGAACCCGGATCTGCATCTTCCCAGCCTGTGCTGTCAGCCTCTTGTGAGCCTACTGTTCTGACTTCAAAGGTAACCTAGTTTTGCATCTTTCTTTCCATGCTTTGATGTTCCTCCCATTCCCAATGTTTGTCCTCTTGAAACACAACATCTCTACTCACATGAAGCCTCTTTTCAACCGGGTCATATAACCGATATGCCTTGCTACCTGGTTCAAAGCCAAGATATATCATTTTCTTGCTCTTGTCATCCAATTTCTTCAAATGTTTGCTTGGTTTTACATGTGCTAGGTAGCCAAATACCTTTATATGCATAACATTCGGCTTTCTTCCTGACCAAAGTTCATACGGAGTAACTCCGTTAAGTGCTTTTGTGGTGGCACGATTAAGGAGATAGACTAAATGTCTCACTGCCTCTACCCCAAATTTCCCAGGTAGACATTTGCTCTTTAGTAGACTCCATGTTGTGGCCATCACGGTTCTATTTCTTCTCTCCACGACTCCATTTTGTTGAGGTGAGTACGGAGCTGTAAAGAACCTTGCAATGCCTTTCATTTCACAAACCGAGTTAAACTCTTTGGATAGAAACTCTCCCCCTTGATCTGATCTTACAACCTTGACCTTTTATTCAACTTCATTTTTTTGCTAGAGCTATGAACTTCTAAAAGCTGAACTTTGCCTCATCCTTGCCTTTTAACATATACACCCACATAGCTCTAGAATAGTCATCAACTACCAGCATGAAGTATTGATTTCTGGCATCCATTTGTGGTGTGATGGGTCCACACAATCAACATGTACCAGCTCCAATGGGTGAGATGCTCTCAATTGTGCTTGTGATGGAAAAGGATTGTGAATATGTTTTGCCACCAAACAACCTTCGCAGATCTACTCCGGATGATCAGTTTTCGATAGGCCAATTACTATCTCTTTTTCTTCCATAACTTTGAGGCTTTGGAAGTTCATGTGACCAAATCTAGCATGCCACAACCATGGTGAATCATCTGCTGAAACCTTCAGGCACTTTGGTTTGCAGGTTTTAATTGAGATCTTGTACAATTAGTTTGCTGACCTCTGCACTTACATTAGCAACTGCTCACTCCTATCAAACACCTTCAGATAATTTCTCTTTAGTTCAATTTGGCACCCCTCTTCGGTTAACTGTGCTAGGCTCATGATATTGCTGCGAGGACTTGGTATATAATACACATCTGACAGTAGTTTTTGCCCCCCATTTTTTCACTCCAAGAGAATTGTGCCCTTTCCTCTAATCTGGACAGCTGACCCATCACCAAATTGCACCACACCAAGTACTTTCCCATCTAGTTCATGAAACATGGAGTATATACTAGCCATGTGATTGCTTGCCCCATTGTATAGATACCAAACTGCTAGCGGTACCTGCATCTTCTTTCCCTTCTCTACCAAATTTGGAAACACCTTCCCTTCATTCAGCATTACCACTATTGGCACAACTTCAGTATAGAGAGATAGCAGCAAAGTCGGCTCTTCATCTTCATGAGTGTGAGATTAGCCTCCTCAACTTTTTTCTTGCTCTTATAGTTTGCTGCATAGTGACCAAACTTCTTGCAATTGTGGCACTGAATATGACTTCGACATTCAGAAGAGTAATGGCCTAATTTTTCACACTCAAAGCATTGGATGTGTGACTTGCTTTGCGGTTTGTCACTATCACCTTGCCTAGTTCTTTCTCCACGACCTCCTTTTCCACCTCTTCCAATCTGGAAGCCTCGGCCTCTTTGGCCATACCCACGTCCTTGTCCACGACCAGAGAATGAAACTCGACCAAAAGATGAGCTACAACCAAAAGATGAACCATGGTCACCCCTAGATGATGAGTCTACATGGTTCGGCTTGCCTCGGTTCCTAGTGTCCTCCTTTGTGAGCAACACTTGTTCATTGCGTGTATGGTAGCCCTTCAAGAGCTTCTCATGTACCTTGAGCAACCCGGTTACTTCTTCTATCTTCATCTTCGTGGGATCTTGGGAATACATGAGTGTCGTCACTACCAGAAGGAACCTCTCCGGTAGGACTCTCAAGTATTTCTTCACGGCCACCTTATCTTCTAGTTTTTCACCAAGAGATTTGATCTCATTAACAATTTCATTGAATTTCCCGGTGAACTCCTCTACAGTTTGGTTCTCTCCCATTTTCATTACTTCAAATTTGCTCCATAGAGTTTGGAGCCAAACTTCTTTTACTTTGTCAACACCTTCATGCATTGTATGAAGTGTTGCCCAAGCCTCTCGCGCCGTCTCTTTGCCAATCAATTGCCGCATCATTGAATTGAGTACAGCTTGGTAAATCACCGCCAACGCCATCTGATCCAATCGATCGTCAATCTCCTTATCCTTCTCCTTTAGATCAACTGCACCCCAGACTCCCTGGGCACGCATATTAGCCTTCATCTACATAGCCTAGACCGGATAGTTATCTGGGGTGAGAAGAGGATATTGCAGCGATACGGAGTCCTCCTTGCACTTCGAGGACTCTCCCATGGCTCTGATACCAAGTGTCATAGGCTTTACGACTGCTCCCAGAACCTCTATGACCAGTAGTAGTCGCTACAACCACCTTCTTTTGTACGGCCACGTTGAAGAGGTTATGACCACCTCCTTGTCGTTATAATCATTCTGCTGGTTTACCGACCACGCTGACAATCGTTACGACCATGTGTGACCTCTCCGATCACGCCTCGCTACTCCGACCACGTAGTCGTAAACTTCTGCTGAATATACGACCATGTTCACCGCCACTGTGCTGCACTTCCTTTTACCACGGTCGATCACCGTAGTCGTAGCTCCTTATGACCACACAGTGATTCTATCGATCACCGTGGTCGCTTGTGATTACGCCTTCTCACTGTGGTCGTAACTCCTTTACAACCACATCTACGATCCTTTGTTCGTCGTGGTCGTAAGTCATTTACCACCACGTCTGCGAACAACAATGAACTCGATAGTTTCTCAAAGCCAAACCGCTCTTTCTTCTCTTCCTTTAATTTGTTATTTCTTTCTTCACAATTTCTGGTTACATGGCTCTACCTTTTATACCCTGCTCCACGATTTCTATTCGGACACGACTACGACTTCTACTCGAGTATGACTACGACTACGACTTGAACTCAGCTACGATTATGAAGTGGACTTGAACTTCAACTACATAAGATTACCTCCAACATTCCCAGTCTACGCTTGAGATAAATGCAAGCACCACCAATTTGGTGAAGCTGCCCCAAACGATGGCAAGCCAAAGGCCCTATTGAAAGCACAGCGGTTTTCAGAGTTCAGAGATATACATGTTGTTTCACTGAATCAGTCTGCAAATGTGAGGGGAAAGGTTGAATAGAATGGGCACCATTCCATTCAAATGGAAGACAAATGCAAGCAGCACAGCCATTGGAATGCCTGCCAAGTAGAACGCGCCAAGATTCACGGCTGCACCGATTTTCTGCTTGCCACAGCCCGTAAGCACGCCTGAAAAAGTTGAACAACTCGTCATAAGTGGCTGAAATTTGAGCAGAGCAATGAACTAATTTCAAGGTAAACCGCATGGAGGAAAATTACCAGAAAGAGAAGCGTGAAGTCCATCTATGAAGAAAGATATCCCGAGAACCGGCAGCATTCTAGCAATGTATGCCACGACTTCATGCTCATTGTTGCGTAGCAAGACCATGGTCAAGGTTATCACCAATCCTTCAGATAAGGCCATGTACACGACCACTCGCATTGCTAGCTTTGCTGCTTGAGGCTGCCCAGCGCCAAGTTCGTTCGAAACGCGCGTGCTGTGGAGAAGAAAGAAAGAAGTAGGCTCATCAAACTAACCAGAAAGTTGAATAGAACAGATAAGACAGATTGTGGTGTTTTATGTTGAGGAATGGCACCTTATAGAATAACAAAGACCCAACGGTACCATGAACAGCAGAGCCCCGGTGTTAAGGCTGCAAAATTGAACAATTAACTAGAGAGAACAAAGTGTGTCTTTTGTGAAGCTGGACTCCTAATCAGAACACTGTCGTTATCATGTAGACAGCACTGAAGTTTCAAGCTGAGGATTCGGCAGAAGTGCAGACAGCAGCACAAGGATTTCAAATGACCACCACTCCAAGGTGCACGAAGAACAATGGTAGCACAAAAGTGTTTTAAGTCAAATTGCACAGGTAGTACCTACATAGAAGAACACTTCTGACCAGGCACTCAAGTGCCTCACCAGACCATCATGGCGGACGGCATGGCGAGCTCCGCGAACTGGCGCAGCTCCTTAAACGCCTCGCCGGAGAAGCCGCTCCATGTGTTCTTGCAGGCGCTCAACAGCCTCACGTACAGAGCCAGTATGACCAAATTGATGCCGTAGGAGATGGCGTTGCTCAGCGCGGCGCCCTTGCTCCCCATGCCAGCCTTGTACACCAGCACCCAGCACACCAGCACGTGGCAGAGCGCCGTGGCGCCGGAGCTCGCCGTCACGGGCAGGACGACGCTATGCGTCTGCACGAACCGTATGTGGCACTGCAGCGGCACGTATGCGGCGAGCGACGGGATCAGCCACCGCGCGTAGGCGCCGGCCTCGGCGGCGATGTCCCGGTCCTGGCCGATGATACCAGGATCTGCGTGGTGTAGGCCCAGACGGACGTACGAGGAGGCTGTAGCCGGTGACGTTGGCGAGGGAGGCGCCGGCGATGGGGAGATCACCGAGGTGGCCGACAAACATGACGGATACCATGTTCACGACGTTCTGCAGGACGCAGCCGGCGACGATTGGCCCGGCGAGCCGCAGCAGCCGCTTCACCTCCGTCGCGGCGAGGCTTTGCTGCCCATTCTCCTGTGGGTTTAATCCCCACCAAAGATCAACACTCGGATGTTGGGAAATCACCCACGGATCAACACGTACAAGCGCCCTGCTGTCGGACGGGGAACAACATAGGCCTCAGAGGAGGATACGACCACAAGGAACACTTCCACTCAGTGGTCGTAACCAGTTCGGAGTCAGCGGTCGTAAGTCGTTTACGACTTGCTCACCAGTGGTTGGCTCTGACTCTCTCAAATGCACGCTTTAGCTGTGGACATGGATGCACGGTCGTGGACTGATTGCCGGAGGTGGGAATGAGGTGGAGCAGCGAATAGGACAGAACACAGGAAACGGAGGCACGATTATGCGATGCAAACTGACATACCTT
The DNA here is from genome assembly GCA_036346575.1 of Dendrocalamus sinicus. NCBI lineage: Eukaryota > Viridiplantae > Streptophyta > Magnoliopsida > Poales > Poaceae > Dendrocalamus > Dendrocalamus sinicus. The sequence continues at coordinate 12,254,918 of CM070669.1, read as the reverse complement.
TTCTACTGTGTTTTCGCTGTTACACTCTTGGTCAAAACTCTCAACGACTTACAGAGCATATATAGACACAGCCGGCCACATCAGCCACTCACTCACTATGACTTGATCCATCGCCGCCAGCTCGGCACCGCTTCGATCGCTACGATGGCGCCGCTTTGCCATGCCGCCGCTCGGCCGCCCGACACCTATAGTGTCAGCCGCTTGCCCATACCGGGTAGGTAGCCGACGAAGGACTTCCTGCGTCACCCACGACCACTTGTGCTGACGCCTGCTACCAACTGCTATAGTGGTCGATGCACGACCAAGACCGCTGGCTTCATCCTCGGCTTGCCTTCGATTGTTGTGCTGGAGCTTCGACCACGGACACGCCAACGACTACAACTTTGGTCGTTACACAATGTGGTCGTAAACGACCACATACACAAACACGACGCTAGTCGTTACGATCACACATAACGTGGTCGTAACCGACCACGCACACAGGTTTCGAGTCCTCCGAGTGATATAGTACTCTTACGAGTATGCTGTCTACTGTACTCCTCGGAGTATGACGTCCACTGTACTCCACCGAGTATAACATCCACGGTACTTGTCTGAGTATGATGACCACGGTACTCCTCCGAGTATGCACTAATAACTACCGACCATGACTCTCGACTACGACTGTCAACTATTGACCATTGACCATGACCATCGACTATCAACTATCGACCACGCCCATTGACCATCAACTATCATCTATCGACCATCGACTATCAACCACGACTGTCAACTATCAAATATCAAATATCGACCACGATTGTCGACTATCAATAATGACTATCGACTATACACAGATATAGAGTACTCATACACACACACACGAGCACAACACACATACAACAAGATTAATCCAACAATCGCCCCCTTAATCTTGTTGCGGGTTCTTCACATCAGTGTTGGTTCGTCGTCGGCCTCCGCCATGACGAGGTGCGCCTCTGCTGCCTCCTTCTTGGGCTTGCAGCATTCTGAAGCGAAGTGTCCCAGATCATTACAATTAAAACACCTCACTTTTGCCTTGTCCCTTTTGCAGAGTCGATGGCCACCGCCGCCAGCTGAACACCTAAGGAGCCTCCACCTTCCCTCCTTGATGACCGGGCCTCCCACTCTATGCGCGTCAAGAGCAGGCACTCCTCATCTCCGTCACCATGGTTGTAGCGATGCTCTTCTTCCTCCTGCGTCATCAGTCGACCAATCAGCTCTTCGACCGACATGGTTTTCATGTCGCCGAATTGCTCGATCGTGATGACGACAGGTGAGAACTTCTTGGGCATAGCATGACATAGGCCTCTTCCACTTTTTGCCGAGACTTCGTATCTTGCTGACAATGGTCGTCGGTCTCATGGCGAAGTCGTCGATCCATTCGGTGTCCCTCATTCGCAAGTTTTTAAACTCACTTTTGAGGTTTTCAACACGCGCCGCCTTGACTCAATCAGCACCGAGATACATCATCTTTAGGGTGTTCTAGGCCTCCTTTGTGGTCTCCTTCTCCACCAGGAGCAACAGGATATTCTCTGGTACCGCGAGGAAGATTGCCGCGAGTGCCATCTAGTCTTGCCACTTGTTCAACATCTCGTCCATGATTGCATTCCACACGCCCTGAGCGTGCATGAACACCTTCATCTTCACATCCCATGCCATGTAGTTGCTCCTTGTGAGCATGGGATATGGGAGGGTAATGCTACCCTCACGTGCCGACGCCTTCGGCTCGCTCCCATCACCGATCTTTGGAGCGCCCTCGTTGCCGGTGGCGCTTTTCAGCGAGCTCGGATGCGACATGGAGGAACATGTGCACCACAAGCTTGGATCCCAACTGTAGGGACTAGCTCAGGAGAGAGCTCGGGTTCTGCTGCGGACACGTCGGAACCGAGAGGACGAAGAGAGCCAAAGCCCTACTTTCCTTCTTGATTTGCATCCGAACCACCATGGAGGCTCTACTGCGGATGCGCCGGGATTGAAAGGACGGAGCGAGCCGATGATTCAAGTTGTCAATCATATGATTTTGATTCTTGATTATCTTAGCTTGTTTCTTCAACTTTTATTCAGTTGCAACAAGAGCACGTTTAATTTCTTTACAACAGGTGCATACCTCATTGGGATCATTGTAGTGTCAAAAGTGTCAATGTCGGTGATGCTACCCTTGGCCAAGAAGCACATGTTAGTGAAGTCCTGAGTCTTCTTCTTGCCCCTGAAGTCATCCTTATTCCCCAAGTCCACATCGCTCATGTCGATGTTCTCAAGAGTAGCAGGTTGATGAACTTGTAATAGTTGGGCTTCTTGAGTTTGCATCATGAGCTTGATGACATATTTGAGAGTTCTTCTCCTCCTTGGCCTTTAGCTTGGAGCACTTGGCCCAAATGTAATTCAACTCAACACACTCAAAGCAAGGGAAAGGACCACTCCTCTTTTTGTTCCTCACTTTGTGATATGCTCTTATGAATTTGGTTGATAGGAGTGCCAATACATCCTCAGGAAGCCTCTCTATCTGTTCTTCACTTAGGGAATGCAAAGCAGACAATGAAAACCCAAAAGAATAAAATTCCAAAGGACTAGAAGAGCTACTTTGGGTAGGATCAATTACAAGAGCTATTGGCTCTATCTTGGGAAGACATGAGATGAAGTCAATCTTATATATCTTCAACCTCTAGTAGATCTTATCCATGGTAAACTCGCTCATGACAATATTGTCATTGATGGAAGTAATCTTCATCCTCCAAACTTTCACATCAAGTGCACCTAGCAGTTGGCATGCATTCTAAGAGTCAGAATAAAGACATGCCAATAGCATGCAAATCATGAATGATTTTGTTAATCCTTGCCCACAACTAATCCAAAGATTCACCAAGGTTTTGCTCAAACTTAGAGTGTTCTTTTTTGATTTGGTTCTATCGCACTTCCATGATTGCGGTAGAGCCTTCATGGTAATCAAAGAGGGTCTTCCATATCTCATTAGCAGATTCCAATTGAGCCACTTGCTCAAACTCGAATCAACTAAGCCCTTGAATTAGAAAGTTATGTGCCTTGTTGTTTGCCTCCACAATAGGAGTATTTGCCAAATTGACTTCGGTAGGCACAACAAAAGGATTACGAAGTTTGAAAAAAATTGAATGCCCTTCGGCTTGGATGTATGAGGACATCCAGGACTTCCAATAAAAAAATTCAACCCCATCGAAGATGGGTGGCTTCGTTGAATACTTGTCTAATACCATGGCTCCAAGATTGGTTAAGATCTATCAAGAAGAGCTAACCGGGCTTTGATACCACTTGTAGGACCAGTATGGCAACAAAGGGGATGAATGGTGCTTCAGAAATTTTTCCCAAGTATTTACCAATTCTTTACTCCAGTGGCTATAGAGCTAGGAAGATCAGAATTGAAGGCTAGGATTAAAGCAACAATATCAAAAACCCAAGAGAGGGATTTTTTAGCACATCATCAGTCTGACTACCATAGGGAGTGCGGTCTGACCAGTGGGAAGTCTACTGGCAAGTCACTGGCTGTTTAACTATTGGCTAGTCTAACTGGCTTGACCACGGTAGATGGCGGTATGACTGGTGGCCAGTTGAACCCAGTCTCAGCGCGATCTAATCGCTTCCCTATTTCCATAATAGAAAATCAGCCTAAACCAAGATCAAGAATAGTGCATCTCCCAAAACTTCAATTCAAAGAGTTAAAACTTTATATGCACCTTGCTTAGGGTCTCAAGAACCTATTCTATCAAAGGATTGCATATATCTTGGTCAAAGTTCCAACCTTTCCCAAAGACAGGCAAGTTTGTACCAAAATTGGGCAAACTTCGAAAATCTTATGACTTACTCGTGGGTAGAGGATAGCCGAGATAGCTCTAGATAAGTTCCCACATATTATAGCAAGTAATTTCTCCCAAAGATTCAAAGCAAAAACTCTGAGAATAAGAAATCTCAAGATGAGGTCAAATCCAAGCAAAATCAGGCAACTTTAAAATCTTGCAAGACTTGGTGCCTAGATGGATAGGGATAGATTTCTATGAGTCATATCCATCATTTACACATCCTTGGCACACAACAAAATCAAGAAGGGGAGAGAAGAGATAAAAACAAACGAGAGCAAGAGCAAACCAACCAAATCAAGAGGATACCATGAGTGATAAATAAAGTTGATCTATTGCTACTTGAGGATGAATATTTTACAGCCACTCTACCGGGAGGTCAAGACAGCACACCACATCACTCACACTTCTCTAAGACTAACTGTAGAATGCAAGGTTGGAATGGTTTGTTAGCTAGATGGTTGGCTTGGAAGCTTCCATCCTCAACCCATTAAATAGATAAGGCAACTAGCCCACATCTAACCTTAATGGATACTATCCACTAGCATAATTGGGGAAACCCATTAACTCCATATAATATGAGTTTTACTCAAACAAACTCATACACACTTTTTAAAGCATATAAGTCCGAATCTGCTAAGTCTTTAGCCTTTGAACTACTTCATCTTCTCAGCATCACCATACACTAAATAGCTTTCCTAACTACCACTCAAGCGCTGTAGTTTTGATCCAACGTAGTTTCTAGTATATTGCCTCCTTACCAAAATATCCTTCCTTGACCCATGTTTGATCTTCCCTTATAAGCAATCGCCATGCTTGCCACGTGTAGGTGGCCTGCCACACGTTAGTAAATCTCTTCCATTCTGGTTTCACCAGACCATGTTTCACTTGGATTAACCAACCTTCAATATTTCTCACCTTTCTTATGCCAAGCTTAAGCTCAATCATCTCACCTGACATCCTTGACCGTTCTGGGCCACAGCTCCTCTTGAGCATAATCCTGATCCTCGCTGTTGATCATGGTTGACTTCAAACTTCTTTACACATCTAAAGACAAAAAATCATTTTCAGGCATGAATTCTTCACAACTTGATCCACGTTAGTCAAAGCATGCATTATACAACATAAATGTACTAACCTATGTCAAAACCAAACCACGATCAAATTTCCCGAATAATAAAACTCCATCTGAAATCCAACACCTGGCCAGTCAAACCGCCGAGGCTAGCTGATCTGATTATTGATAGTGGTTTGTCAGACCACTGAGCCAAGCCGGTCTGACCAATTACCGATCTGACTGTATGCCTTGGTCGGTCTGACTAGTTCCCCTTAGAAGAAATGCAATCTCTATAAAATTCAAATTCCAGCTCATAAACTTGGCAATGGTTTATCACACAATATCCTAGAACCACTCACATGGTCTCTCAGAAGTTTTCCCATCATTTATTGTGGCTACAAAGCACTGTCATAGACATCCATTTGTGCTATGAGATTCATGCGCATTTCTCTCCCTCCCTCTCCTCCCTCAAGCCATCCCTCTCTCTCCTTTCTCAAGCCATCCATAATTGCCACCGCCCTTATGCCATCCGCAAGCCACTGCCACCATTGAAAGCCACGTGTGTTAGTTTTAAACTGGTTATGTTGCATTATATTTTAGCATATCTGTTAGTTTGGTGAGTACCCATTGTGATACAGCTAGTTTGTTAAGTATCTTTTCAGTTTTGGAAATCAATGTGTATTAGCCAAAATCTAGGAGTTCTTGTTTAGCAAGTTATGTGCTGATATAAAGAGAAAATCCCTAAAAAGGTGCTAGCCAAATTGCATTGCAAAAACTCTATTGTGTCTTCTCTGTTTCGTGTTTAGAGTGGTTTTTGAACTTTGCTAGACACACTGTTCATGGTTTGGCAAAGTTTAGATCTATCATGAGTGGATTTGTTTCATTACCATTGTTGTGATCATGCTCTATTGCTAACATTTGGTATCAGAGCCTGGAAGCAATGGACGTCAAGACTCTAGAGAAGAAGGCTACGACAAGCGATAGTTCCTCATAGAAGAAATCAGCACCACGAGCAACGACGAGAAGAGGATTGAGCAGTCATTGAGAGATTATTTAGTGGTGTCCCTAACCACAACAATTAGTCCCCTGAGAGTGTTCGAGGAGGGTCAGAAAAGGTGTCGTCATCGCAAGGAAGATGGAGAGCAACTGATGTTCTCTCATGCTCAGTGGGACACCTCAACCATGAAAGAAAAGAAAAGTGGTGAAGGATCCAACAGCAATACAAAGAGGGGCAGCGGTCATAGCAACAGCCGAGGGCGTGGCCATGGTTACAAAAGAGGGCATGACACGGATGTTTATAGAAAGCCACACTGTAAGTTTGACATAACAAAGAGGCGTGCTTCAACTGTTCAGAATTGGGCACTTTGCATCTGATTGCAGGAAGCCCAAGAAAGAAAGTGCCTACATGGTAGAGAAGGGGGATGATTCACCAGCATTGCTAGTGCTTGAGGTGTGCGAACTGATGGAAACAAAGGAGGAAACCACATGGATGATGTATGTCTCTTGGAGGAAAAGGTTCAACTCTACCTCGTAGTGGACGGCAAGGAGAACGAAAGTGTATGGTACTTGGACACTAGAGCAAGTAACCACATGACCAGAAGGAAGAAAAAAATTGTTGAACTTGATACATCGGTCTACAGCAAGTCAAGTTTGGAGATGGGTCTACTGTGAAGATCATTGGCCACGGCTCCATTCTGATCGAAGGGCAAATTGGTGAGCATAAGGTATTGACTAATGTATATTATATCCCAGAGTTGACAAGCAACATCATTAGTTTTGGTCAGCTTGAGGAGCGAGGCTGCAAGGTTGTGATAGAAGAGGGTCATTTGCATGTGTTTAATTGGCAGAAGCGGCTGCTAATCCGAGTTAGGAGGGCTCAAAATAGATTGTATGTTCTCAATCTTGATCCTGTACAAGCTGTTAAAAACCGTCTGATATCACAGATGGTTTTTACTAAAACCGTCTGATATCACAGACGGTTTTTAACTAAAACCGTCTGTGATTATAACTATCACAGAGGGTTTTTAGTTAAAAACCATCTGTGATACTCTCTTCTACCCCTAAACCTATTTCTGTTTATTGGCTAGCCTCAGGAAATGCTAGCCATGCCCTCTGAAACAAGCAGATCAACATGTACATGTATACATTCAATTCACATCTCAATTCATTTCACAAACACAGCCAAACCATTTCGCAAATCAATTAATTGAATGAAATAAAATATCCATTAACAAATACACAATTACAATCAATGTCAATCTTATCCCAAACAAATAATCATTGCGCGATGTGGAACTCTCCATCCAATCTTATGACTTTATACAATAAAAAGTACGCGCACTCTTCTCGAATTTGTGCAAGGTCCGGCTGTTTCAATGTAGTTGTAGAGATGGGTCTTGTCGATAAGAATATCAATGTGCGTACATATATAACCTGATAAGTATGAAATAAATGTGCGAAGATTGACAAACCTTAAAATTGGTGATCTTCAAGGAATCGAGGAGTAGTTTCATATGGTAGCAAACGTAGAATCCACACGTGTTGCCCGGCGGCTGCTGGTAGCACTACAAAAAATAGAATGTGTCAATTCAAGAGGCATTACTATCAAGTGTTGTATAGGATTAATTAATGTGTACTAGCAAATACCCAAAAATTTCGAACATGTTGCATGGGCTTTGCCCCTTCCGTCGAGCCATGTGTCTGTGCAACGTATGTGGCGAACGACCTTCGTGATTTGAAAAGATTAGCTTAGTCATTCGGAAGGAAAGAAAGAGTACAATATAGTTATGTATGGAGAAAATGTACTTACCTATCGAGTAATTGGGCGATAACTGTGTAGTCAGTTTTGTTCTTACTTAGAGAATCAAGATATATAGCCTTGTTCCATTTTGGTATAATTACAATTAAAATCCAATGGAACCGCTCATTGTATGGCATAAGAACAAATTCCTTATCGTGGTGAGCTAGCAGTGTTGTTGTAATATAGCCCTCGACGAAGGATGCATCCTCGCTGATGGCATCCATGGCGACCAAGCGTGGGTCCAGGAAATCAATTGGTGATTTGGATGATCTAGCTTCAGTCACCATGTATCTATATATATACACAGAAAAGCAACAAATTATATATATGACATATATCGGTATTACATGAACGAAGACTGATTGTACACACTTACAGCGTCCAGCATCGAACGAGTGAGGCGTCGAGAGCGTCGAGCGTGAAAAGTTGAAATAAATCCTCAAAGGTCACCACAAAGATACAATCCTGAACTTCATGCTGTAAATGATCCGGCCTGAATTTGATAGTGATACCTGAGCATCGTTCTGCCTGTGGCTTATTGGACTGTTCCATATACCAAGCGTGTAATCTTTGGCAACCAAATCCTAGGGTTAGGAGGTGATTTTCTGGGATGATCATCGGCTCGCCTAGCACGAATTTGCAGGCCAATGGCAGGTACGGGATATCATCATCGATATTCTTTGCTTTGCCCCTGCCTTGGCTGTAGGTCGACTTGATGGCAGTCGACTGTAAAGGTAGCACCGGTGCAAGTTGCTTTGGCGAGAATAGCACCCGTGGAGATAGCACCGGTGCAGGTAGCGGTGGTGGAGATAGGCCTTGTGGAGATGGCACTAGTGCATGTAGCTCTGGTTCGAACTGCCCTTGTGGTCCTACCACCAGTAAAGAAGCCTCCAGGGAGATGTCGCTTTTGGGCCACTAGATGAATGTTCCAATGGCTTGCCCTAGAGTCATGATCTCGTCGTTGGGGGGGCTTCGTTAGCGGGACGACCTCAAAATTGGCATGCACATCATCCACATGAACTTTTCCGAAGCCTGGTGTTAAAGCTGTACAGTGCACCATGGCCCCGTGACCAAACGGATATGCCTGGCCCCAAGCAGTGCACAAGGGAACGGAGGCATGTCTCACATGGAGCGTGCACTTCGTAGCCTCCTACATAACGATACAAAATTAGCTACTCCAATAGGCCTATCAACGGATCGAGCATTCCAAAGATAATAATTATTACCAGGATGTCGTCCACAAGAAATCTAGCCTCGCTTTCCGTTGTAGGATTGGACGCGCAACTACTTCGACGGTTGGGCGGGCTAGCTAGCAAAGGAGCGGCGGCGGCCTGCTGATTTTCTGTAAATCTTTGCATCTTATCTCTAACATAATCAGCCAGCTCCTCTCTAAGAGATGCCTTGATGTCCTCTCGTAGTCGTGCCTCACACTCAGCTTTGGTTCTCTTCCTACTCCGATATAATTCGGAGTCATCTTGGAAACCATGTTTCCAAGGAACATAAAGCCCAAGGCCTCTTATACGACCAGAGTGCTCCTTGTTTCCCAGGGCCACGGAGAGTATATCTTTCTCCCTTGTTCCCTGGAATGATCCCTGGGAAGATTCAACACTCAGTGCTTCCTGCAAGAGAACGACACGTCATTTCACTTCCTACAAAATTATGGAGTAATTACAAGCTACGTAGTTCGATCGATATCTTACCAGGTGGTGGGACACTTCCTAGTCTGCAGGGTTTCAGAAGGAGATGTCTCCAGATGACGTGGTGGATGACCTCGCTCTAATCCAATTTCGAGCGCGATCATCTGGGATCGTGGCAAATGGCGGGGCAGTGTCCCGTAGAATTGCCTGTTCGGCCTTCGCTCTCCACTGCGGGATTTTGCCGCATACCCAGCTGTGCCAAGTCTATAGGGGTGTGTGATTTTTGCCTGGAGGGCCTTGTGCGCCGCACTTGCACTTCTAAAATCTTCGGTCATCTTCATTGCCTTAAACTCTTCCCATTGTGGTTCCAGGAATGGGTACTTATCAAAAAGCGTTAGATCATTCTCCACATAGTTCTTGACAAGCACGCTCTTGAAGTTCTTCCATGCTTTGCACGCCGTTAGCAAGGCATGTCATTGCACGGAGTCTTGGTGTTCTTCTGAGATCTCGAACGATGCCAAAATTTCTGTCAGCAGCTCACGTTTCTGAGTCCCAGTCACGCTCTTCCATGAATCGAATGTGATCTCAATTCGTTCTCATGCAACTATTCTAATCATTCTTCAGAATGCGCATGCTACTCGGCGAGGAAGGAGAGGGGTCCCAGATCCATCGACCTCTGTGATGGTAAATCGGCCCTCAGGCTTTTTCGATAGCCTTCTTCCTTAGCGTTTTGATTTTGGAGCAGACATCCGACGATGATGTTGAAGAATGCGCGGATGACATGTTGGCCTTCTCATATATGAAAAGCACAATGTAGCATACATACATACATACATACATACATACATACATACATACATACATACATACATACATACATACATACATACATACATATGGGAACGTATCCAGTGCTAATGGACTATTCGGTGCTAACATGTGAACTCCGGATTTGGACCATCGGATGTACCTCAAACGGCCTGATCCTTGAAGGTGGAAGCACCCAAACCACTTATAGGTTTTTGCAAAACCCCCCCTACCGGTTCGCACTTTTTTCTGACCCCCGTCTCAGCTTCCATCTCCCCGCGTCGTTTGGCCTCCTGCCTCCCCTCACTCCCTTGAATCCTGGATCTCGCCGCCACAACACCAGCCGCTCCCCCACCGCCACCGAGCCGCCGGACCCTTCCGCCACTCCCCCTAGTATCTCCCTTCTCTTTCCTCTAGCACCACCATCGCCCCACCTCGAGCACCTTCGCCTGCTCCGTCCACCTTCCCCTAGCCTCCTAGTGCGCCGCCTCCCTCCCGGCCACCCCGAGCGTCTCCTTTTCCCCGACCTCCTCCTCCCCGAGCGTCACCGACCTCCCTGGTCTCTAGGGTTAGGGTTAGGCGAACCCGCCCCCTTGCAGCTCCTCCTCGAGCATCACCGACCTCCCCGGGCTCCTCCACCGTGTGGCTCTAGGGTTAGGCAAACCCGCCCCCATGGAGCACCTCCCCGAGCGCCGCCGACCTCCCCGGGTTCCTCCCCCACGCAAACCCACCCCGTTGGAGCGCCACCGCCTACCTCCCGGGCTCTTCCCCCTACAACCCTGGCCGTTGCACGTCCTCCATCACCAGCGCCGCGCCGCCACAGCCCTGGCGGAGGGACGTCTCCAGCCCCGGTGGCCTCCCTCACAATGATTGCATTTTGAGATTGCTAGTTGAGGTTGTGTATGTGTATTGAGATTTTTGATTGTATACTGATATTGAATGTTTGGGTGCAATGTGTATTCAGATTCTGAATGTGTACTATGAAAATCTGGACTGTGAATGTGTATTCAGATTCTGAATGAATTTGCAATTGTGAAATTGTTTGTTGAATGAATTTGTTGATGAAACCTGAGAATTCTTTGTTGTGAAAGCCTGAGACAGATTCTTTGTTGAATGAATCAAGTTGAACCAATGGATAATCCATCCGCAGGGGAACTTCATTGTTGATGAGCTTCATTTGGAACAAGACTGCTCTGGCAATTCAGATGGTGCAAAGTCGAATGGGAGAAACTGGGAGAACATATGTATCAACAGAAGCGACAGAACATATGTATCAACAGAAGTGGCAGAAACTGAGAATACATGTTGTGAGAACATGTGTTAGGTGCATCCTGAAAGTGGCAGAATTTGTGTCCAAAATACCTAGCCCACCTTGCTCTTTGGGTAAACACACATCATGCCATTTTACCAGGTGGTATTTCTTAATCCTGTGATCTTCTTGCCAAGGAAATCTAGTTATGAAATAATCCATTTTCTTCCTTACGCCCAACAGGTAGTCCATAGAATGACATCATATATAAAGGTGCGCTGCTCAAATAGGAATTAATTAGGATAAACCTCCCCCCTACAGATGTTAGTTTACCCTGCCAGCAACTTAACTTACCTTCCATTCTGTTTTCAGTATTCTTCCATTCACTATTTCTCGGTCTTTTCCTATTCAGAGGAATTCCCAGATACTTCATTGGTTGAGTCCCAACATTACAAGTAAAGATCTCATTGCAGAGATTCTGCTTATGCAGTATGCACAGCACCTCCTAGGCAATATATTTCACTTTTATGGAAGTTTATTTTTAAGCTAAACATTTGCTCAAAGAGGCAAAGGATAAATTTCAATCTCATGATCTGACAGAGAAAGGGCCATTTTATTTTGTTTAAAATGGACTCAAATACACTGAAGATAGCATGCACGCCTGATACATCACTGAACTGCAAACCCAATTGGTAAACTGGTAAACTGGTTTCAAACTAAAGATAGCATGCACGCTTGATTTCAGCTATTTGTAAACTGGTAAACACACACAAACTGAAGATAGCAGGTCTGCTGGTTCATCAATCTAAAAAAATAGTAGTCATTTTCATTCAACACATTCTCAAATTCATTCAACAAACAAACTCATTCTCAGATTCATTCTCAGGTTGAATCTCAGGTCTCCCAGTGGTTCATCAACAAACAAACTGATACATTCAGAGGAGCATACACAATAAACAAAAATTGGAGTAAACAAAAACAAGCCCTATGTCACCTCTGTTCATGGTTCCCCTTCCAGGTTGTTCCTCTGCACAGCTCGGGAGGAGGGCGGCGGTGGTGGAGGGGGGGCGTCGCGGCTCGGGGAGGCGGGGGAAAGGACGGGGCGGCACCGGCGGCCGGGGTCTTCGGGGAGGTGCTCCATGGGGGCGGGTTTGCCTAACCCTAGAGCCACACGGTGGAGGAGCCCGGGGAGGTTGGTGATGCTCGAGGAGGAGCTCCAAGGGGGCGGGTTCGCCTAACCCTAACCCTAGAGACCAGGGAGGTCGGTGACGCTTGGGGAGGAGGAGGTCGGGGAGAAGGAGACGCTCGGGGTGGCCGGGAGGGAGGCGGCGCACTGGGAGGCCGGGGGAAGGCGGACGGAGCAGGCGAAGGCGCTCGAGGTGGGCGATGGTGGTGCTACAGGAGAGAGAAGGGAGATACTAGGGGGAGTGGCGGAAGGGTCCGGCGGCTCGGTGGCGGTGGGGGAGTAGCTGGTGTTGCGGCGGCGAGATCCAGGATTCAAGGGAGTGAGGGGAGGCAGGAGGCCAAATGACGCGGGGAGATGGAAGTTGAGACGGGAGCCGAAAAAAAAGTGCGAACCGATAGGGGTTTTTTTTTTTGCAAAAACGTATAAGTGGCTTGGGTGCTTCCACCTTCAAGGATCCAGGCCATTTGAGGTACATCCGATGGTCCAAATCCGGAGTTCACATGTTAGCACCGAATAGTGCATTAGCACTGGATATTCCCTATATATATATATATATATATATATATATATATATATATATATATATATATATATATATATATATATATATATATATATATATATATATATATATATCAATATGAAAATGACATGGAATTACATGAAAGTACAAATATTCATAAGTATATGTATTGATGAAACAACTTCAGTATGCTTGCTGAATCTGATCATGCATGTATATATACCAATTAGACATCACTCAGTTTCCATAAGAAGCAAAAGGTTCCATGATGAAACTGATCTTCCAAAAACTATGCTAAAAAACTGATAATATACTTGTAGTTCAGGACTACATGGCCATAAACTTGTAGGTTAGTGTGTTACTGACAAATAGAGGATCAACTACTTTCAGATAGTCTTAACAGCTAATCTTAACAATCAAAAGAGGTAATACGAAGTCAGCCATGGTGTATCTGATTGCCTCCCACACTATTCCTTGTTGAAGCCAAAATCTGAATTATTTCCAATCACACAGACCACTACATTTAGTGGTAAATGGGCATCTCATTTGCAAAACTGAACAAACTTTGAACATTTTCAGTATTTCTGAATCTAAACAAGTGCAGATGTACCAATGTAAGTAGGCTACAAGAGGGAGAAATTGATATTACCTTCATGAACTGAATGCTATATATTCAATTAATCAAGTGGGCAAGATAGCACTTTTTAGTTGATCTATTTCCCTTTCCAGTTCCAATCGGGTCTTCCTCAAAATTGATGTCAACCTAGATAGAACATTGTAATCATAAGCATCAATGGGTCGTGTGAAATAAGATCAGCTCTTTCTCATCACAATTTTATATGTGTTACATTATTTAATCTACAAGAAAGAATAGCAGCCGCAACAATGTCTAACCAGGATAAAAAATAATTGTAGTAGTACATTCAATGCATGGCTTTAGTTAGAAAAATCTAGTAGTAAATTTTGTAGTCATAATTGATATTGTACAGTAGCTCCTAAGCCATCTTAATACAAAAACCATTGGTCAATGAATCATAATGCCATGGTTAAATTTATACTTATAGTAGAACATTGAGTATAAATCAAGTCAAGAATTTATACTTCGTTAGGGAAAGGTAGAGGAAGGCGAGAGGAGGTCGAGGAAGTCACCGGTGTCAGAGAAGACCACCGGAACCAGTTTGATTCGGTGGTGACGCACCTTAGGGTTTGGCAACGTTGAGGTGTAGGCGGTGGCAGGCTAGCCGACGATGATGGGCAGCTTTTGATGTCGTCCGAGGATGTGGCGGCGATGGCATGGACGGGCATTCAAGGAGGAGAGGAGAAAGGGGAGGAGCAGGGAGTGCTCACTGGTCACCACGGCTCGGGTCCGAGGAGGCGGTGGAGATGGTGTGGACTGGGGAGATCCGAGGAGGTGGCAGCGACGGCGTGGACTAGGGAGATCCAAGGAGGCGGCGGCGATGGCATGGACTGGGGAGATCCGAGGAGGCGGCGGCAACAGCATGGACTGGGGAGATCCAAGGAGGCGGCGGCGACGGCGTGGACTGGGGAGATTCGAGGAGGAGGTGGCGACGGGCTCAATCGGGAGCGACGACGCTATGTCTGCAGTGTACGCGCAAAACCCTAGCCTGAGGTATATATAGGAAGGCTTATTACAGACGATTCTAGTTTAGAATCGTCTATGATATTATGATCACAGACAGTTCTAGACTAGAACCGTCTGTGATATAATATTATCACAGACGGTTCTCGGTTAGTACTGTCTGTGATAATAATGATATCACAGACGGTTCTAGTTTAGAACCATCTGTGATAACGATATCATAGACGGTTCCATTTCAGAACCATCTGTGATAAGCCCTTTACTTGGAGTTATTACCTACACCAACCAGCAGGGGCCAGCAAAATAACTCTATACACCAACTAGCTGCAAGCACTGTAATAAGACCTCACAGAGTATATATCACACATTTTCACATATACATAAATGCAAATTCACAAATATATCACACACATGCATTATTATATACATGAATGCAAATTCACAATTACATCACACACATGCATTGTTATATACATAAATGCAAATTCACAAATACATCACACACACATGCATTGTTATATACATAAATGCAAATGCCTACATATATATCGCACATTCTCATTCCACTTGCTTATTTCCTTTAAAAATTAGACCTTCATGATGATCAATGCGTATGTAACTAGTTTCGTCACGTTGTTCGTCGTCAACCCTTATGCCATTTTTAAAAGGAGGTAACTCGTCAAATTGATTGTATTCGTCCTTGTCCACTACGTTATCTACTCCGACAATTCTCCTTTTTCCATGAAGAACTACAAGGTGCTTCTTATTTGCCGGATCGGTTACATAGAAAACTTGAACAACTTGGTTAGCGAGTACGAATGGTTCATCTTTGTATCCGACATGTTGGAGGTCCACAGTAGTGACACTGTACTTGTCAATCTTCACCTGTGGGAGATGCACCCAACGGCACCGAAATAAAGGGTTCTTGAAAACCACATAGTCGAGCTCCCAAATCTCTTCTATTAACCTATAGTACGAGTTTCTCAACCCATCGGTATTGAGCGCATCTATGTGGACACTGCTGTTCTAGTTAGTGCTCTTTACATCCTAAACCTGTGTATAGAATGTGTACCCATTTATGTCATATCCTTGCCATGTCACAACTGTAAATGTTGGCCCTTTTGCCAACCATGTCAGCATCTCACTTGGTGAGCTCCTAGCGATTTGCTCCTTCAACCATTAGTTGAACCGACTGTTGTGTTGCCTCATGATCCAAACATCCGGCTGCTCCGGATTCTGTTGCCGAAGCACATCCTTGTGTTGGTCGACATAAGGTGCCACATCAGTCATGTGTTGCAGGACCGTGAAATGGGCTTGAGCATACACGGCCATATCTAGAGTGATTGCTTTCCTTCCGATAGTTCCGATACCTTTGAGCCTCCCGTCATAACAAGATTGAGGCACACCTATCGGTTGAATCTGAGCCATATAATTGACACAAAACTCAAAGACCTCTTCGCTTGCATAACCTTCGACAATGCTGCCTTCCGGCCGAGATCGATTCCATATATAGGACTTGAGAATTCCTATGATCCTCTCAAATGGGTACATGCTACGTAGGAATACGAGCCCGCACATTTTTATCTCCCACACAATGTGAACAATGAGATGGACCATGATATCAAAAAACGAAGGAGGAAAATACATCTCAAGATGATATAGAGTCATCACCACCTCGTCCTGCAGAGCATCTAGTCCTTCGGGATCAATGACCTTCTGAGCAATTGTGTTAAAGAAATAACTTAGCCTCATGATTGTCTCTCGGACTTTGATCGGCAAAATATTTCTAATTGCAATAGAGAGCATCTGTGTCATCAGCACATGACAGTCATGAGACTTCATGCCATTTAACTTCAAATCTTGCATCGAAACAAGTTTCTTCATGTTGCTGGAGTAACCAGATGGAACTTTGACACCATGCAAGCACTGGCACAGTTCTGTTTTCTCAGCCTTGAACAAAGTGTAACATGCAGGGGAAGGTACATTCGTCCATTATCCGTTTTTGTTGGTGCTAACTCAGGCCTAATGTCCATATCAACCAAGTCAAGCCATGCGTTGATGTCGTCTTTTGTTTTATCACGAGTGTTCAGTAAGAGACCAATCAAGCTGTCACATACATTCTTTTCTATGTGCATGATGTCGATGTAGTGTCGAACATCTAGGTACTCCCAATAAGGTAAGTCCCAAAATATTGATCTCTTTTTCCAGATGTTATTCTCATGAGCCCTCAATTTATGTCCCTTTTCGAGGACATCTAAATCCTTAACCATATTATGAACCACTTTTCCGCTTAAATGCCTTGGAGCTGAACCGTCCTCCTTATCTCCGTCAAATTGTTTCTTCATCTTGCAGTATGGGTGAGCCCTCCAAAGGAACCGGTGGTGACGCATGTACACGGTTTTGCGTGAGTGTTTCAGCCACACACTCTCAGTACCATCTAAACGTGAGTACAAGCTTTGACACCTTTTGTACTCTGGCTCAACAGGTTACCAAGGGCAGGATAATCATTTATGGTGCAGAACAATAAGAAGCGCAAATTGAAGTTCTCTCGTTTGTATGCATCCCATACCTGTACCCTTTCGTTCCACAGTACTTTTAGATCTTCCACCAACGGTGCTAGGTACACATTAATATCATTCCTAGGTTTCTTTGGCCCTTGGATAAGTATCGACAGCAAAATATACTTTCGCTTCATAAACAACCAAGGAGGAAGGTTATAGATGCAGAGAGTCACGTGCCAAGTGCTATGTCAGCTGCTCATGCTACTGAAAGGATTCATTCCATCTGTACTGAGTCCAAACCTTATATTCCTTGGTTTTGCACCGAAGTCTGCAAAACTCCTATCGATGTTTCTCCACTGGGCAGAATCAGCAAGGTGTCTTAGCATTCCATCCTTCTTACGCTCCTCCGAGTGCCAACGAAGCAGTTTTGCCTCCTTTGGATTTGCAAAAAACCGTTTCAAACGGGGAATTATAGGAAAATACCATGCCACCTTAGCAAGAGATCCTTTCTTCACCTCTGTTCCCTCGCCGTCATCTGATTGATTTTTACGTTTGTATCGGGATGCGTTGCACACCGGACATACATGCATGTTTGCATACTCTTTACGGTAGAGGATATAGTCGTTCGGATATGCATGTATTCCTTCTACATTCATTCCCAATGGACAAAAAATCTTCTTGGCTTTATACGTGGTTTTAGGAAACTCATTTCCCTCCGGAAGCATGTCCACTAAAAGACCTAGCAGCGCCGTGAAACCTTTGTCGGACCAACCGTTGCTTGCGTTCAATTTCAACAGTTCAAGCACGGCCGACAACCTCATGTACTTTGACCTGCAGCACGTGAACAAAGGTTTCTCTAAGTCCTCCATCAAGCCCTGGAATTTAACATACTCTATCTCATCATAGTTCTCTTCTACATCGCGAAGCATCTAATCCAGATTGTCATCGTGCAACCTATCCGAATCCGAACAACAATCGACATCATCCGGCGGCATATCATTCACTTCACCGGCGATGTCATCCGGCGGCATATCATTGACTTCTTCATAACTGGTCCAACACGTATAACCTTTTGAAACCCCTCCGAATCAAGTGCGCTTCAATTTGCTCTCGATTCGTAAACATCTTTAAATTCTTGCAGTCAGTGCATGAACAGTACATATATTCCACCCCCTTATTCAACATATCCTCCTCGGCAGCTCTTGTAAAAGCAGACACGCCATTAATGTACTCTTCACTTACACGGTTCGCGGCATACATCCAGCTTAGTATTAAAAATTAAATTAATTAATTATTACTACATATATACCACATGTATTGAGGCTTTGCTAGCTTAATTCATATTATAAACACAATGACTATTTCCCAATGATCGAAAGGTATATAACCAACAATTTTGACAAATTTGGCCTCCCACATGACGGGAACTGATCATGTATGGTCAAGTAGATGCAAACCATCTTCAATAACACTCACCAAAACTTAGATCTAAATTGTAATGCAAAGAAAAATAAATTTCATTACTAACCATATCTAGAGCAACCAGGAACGTATTAATCTTCAAAGCTCTATCTCTGTCTCCTCCCACCAAATTAATTGGCCTGAAATTGCCTAGCTTGCCTCCTGAGCGAAATGAAGACAGAGTGCAGCACCAACTAGATCTGGATTGAAATGAAGACAGATGTGGTTCTGAGCGGCGTAATAAATATCTAGCGGTATTATCACAGAATGTTTTTAATAAAAACCGTCTGTGATAATTCTGAGCGGCGTAATAAATATCTAGCGGCATTATCACAGAATGTTTTTAATAAAAACCGTCGGTGATAATTCTGATATTATCATAGACGGTTTTTAATAAAAACCGTCCGTGATAATTCCAGATTATCACAGACGGTTTTAAATAAAAACCGTTTGTGATATTCCAGTATCACAGACGGTTCATCGGTAAGAATCGTTTGTGATACTCGTTTTTTCCGATGCCAACAACACAGACGGTGTCCAAATTAAAATCGTCTGTGATAGTGTCCGTCACAGACAGTTTTGTCAAACCGTCTGTGATTTGGTCTCTACTAATACTCTTTCTATAGTAGTGCCTTCATCAATTCTTGCCAGGGTTTAAAGTTTCATTTTTGAAAAAAATCTCAAAGGGCAGCGAGATGAACGAAAGACCGAAATTTTGTTCGTTTGGTTCAAAATTCGAACAAAAATTTCAAATGCTATTTGAATTTAGAACTTTAAAATTAAGGATAAATGGCAAGTTAAATGAGCATTTAATGTAATCTGTGCTTTGGTCGGTGGTGGGGGGCCATCGTCATGAATGAGAGGTCACGTGTTCGATTCCTGGGTCGCTCTTTTTGTATGATAGAACTGACGTGGGACCCATATGTTAGATTGGACCTCCCTAAAAACACGAAAAATGGGCGTAGGATGTGGGATTCAATCCCAGGACCTGAGGCGTGGGGAGACTTAGCCATTGGGCTAGAAGAACAGTTGTGCTCAGTGAGGGATTTTATGGTCCTTTAACCCTTCATAATTCGAACTTAAACGAAAATATTTGGCCAAAATATTTTTTTTCTCGTTGGGTAGTGAAATAAACAAAAATTCTGAAATTTTGGCGAAATTTCGCTGAAATTGTGAACCCTGATTCTAGCAGCTATATAAGCATGAAGAAGCCAAGGACTGGCACATGGTGATACGGCCCAACTAGTATACCCTAGCTGGAACGTGTGTCATGGCCCAATCTTTCATGATACAATGCACGAACAGCACCACTAATCCTAGTATGCGCAGCACCAACCTTCTTCCTCCTTTGTTCTTCACGCCAACAGCAATCTCGCCAAGGTACGTAGATGAGCTCGGCCCTCAACAATTCCATGAGCAAACCGATGCGCGCAGCACGAATAATTGCTCCTTTGATCCGCAACGAATCAGCCAAAATTAGAGAATTCGATCCTCGAATTAGAAGCGCAGCAAACAAAAACCTAGATGGGTTCTTCACCTCTTAAGCCCACGTGATCTGCGTCACAAACCAACCATGGCTTTTCTGTTTTCTAAAAAAAATAAACGTCGTACCCTTTTTACATGGGCGATCGGCCTGCCCTTATATGGGCGAGCAAACGCACGCACTTTGGTCAAAGACCAACCCTATCTCCTACTTTCACACGACAGAACCACTAGAACTCATGTACTAGACTCAGACTCGACACGAGCATATGCAGGTGCAGATCGCACGTCCAAAATAAAACCACTCAGATTCCTATCTAAAAACTAAATAAGCAAATGGACCCTCCCGATAACAGAAATAAATCTTTAATCCAGAGATGAAGTGGGAACCGATTCAATCCTTGATCCAATCCAACTAATTTTAATATATGTGAAGCTTTCTTTTTTTAATAGTGCTTCAATGCTTTTCACTCTAACAAGAATGACAATAATCTCAAAACACACGAAGGGGCAAGTAATCACTATCCCCCATTCAGTTTTGCTTTAAAAATTGTGCAAATCACTTTGAGAAATGTATTGCACGACCTCCCATCTTTTGTTTTGTTCCAACTCCTGGCTCTTTTTCATCTTCTTGGCTCCCTCCTAGCTTCTCACGTGAGTCTTTCTAGCTTAGGGCCTATTTGATAGAGCTTTGGATTCTTATTTTTCAGTTTCTGCTCCTGATTCTCCGAGATCTACTTCTCTGATAATCTAGAACTACCCGTGGTTATACTACTTTATTTGTATTTGTGTCTTACTCCTTTGTATTTGTATACAAATTATGAAAAATCTTTTTCAAATTTTTTAAAGACCATATGAGTGTATATGAATGATACCAAGTATCTATCTGTACAAGAAATGCAAGTTTTGAAGAAAAAAAGCGAGGGAGAAAGGATCTCTATGTTTTGAAAATTCATTTGGAACATAGTTATTAGCATGTAATTTGAAAGAAAAAAGGCAGAATAATTTGTGTCCAAGTGAACTTTAGTGTCACATTTGGAACATAGTTATTAGCATGTAAAATGTGGAGGGCTATGTTCTATCATTAGTCATTAGTGATTAAATGTCACCCTAGGCTCCTATGGAAATTGATCATCCAAAAACTGTCATGGGAGCATCTAATTAGGCAAAACTGAAACCATGTTTTTTCCCACACTTGATTCTGTAACACCTTACAAAGATATGATTGTCATATGCTTATACAAATCAACACAGTTGCTCTAGACAACCAAGGAAATTATCCTATAGTATTACAAAGGACATTATAATGGTAAAAGTGTTGTACTATGAACAAGTGTAGGTTACTACGAGTCCCTGATAGGAGGTCTCTCCAGGGCCACCCAGCCAAATTTGCCTTTCTTGAAGTTTGACAAGATCCAGAAAGTTGCTTGGCTGGCATCTCCATTGAACAAGTGAAAAGCAAGCTTTATGACAAACATGCAACTTGTTAAGCATATCATGAACATCCATCAAAGTATGTAATGACATCTGCTCAAACTGGATCCATGAAGCCCCAGCTACCTTCAACTCAGCAATAACCTCCCTACAAATGATCATACAAAATAAAACCAAAAGGCCACACCATTACCATGGCACATTCACAATTTCAGAATCATTATGATATTTTACATGATAATTGCATACAAAAATTAGATTGTACTTATCCAATCAACCATGAGATTACTCAAATCAATATAGTTAACAAATAGATGTTAATGACCGGTATAAGATTGGTAAAGAACAGCAATAAGAAGTGAGTTTCACAACTCCAAGCCCACGTGCTTGATGTCTCCTCTCACACATGCATGCCCACCGGTTCAAGCACTACTTGTGCCCACATGAGTGAGTCCATGCCCACTCACGCGCCTCATGCACGTCACACCCACGTGCCCTCGGCCAAAGACCACCAATCCATGCACGCCTCTCACGCATGCGGTTCTGTGCACTTCCAAGCATCCCTCGCCTAGCAAGTACAACGTACCTTCCTCCGTAGCTAGCACCGGTACCATGTATTTTTTGATGCACTACATTTGGTCCAAAGATCACACATACAATCCCCCATCATGCCCATGGCTCAAGCGATCACACTACCCATGCACACAATTAGGAAAACAATTAGGGTTTTCCTCCTTACGGCCTGCCTCCCTCACAGTCAAAACAAATTCTTCTTTGCACTTTGTTGCAAAACAGCTGATGAGGACATGACCCCTATGGATACAACCATATTTGTTATACTTACTATTCCAATTACAAGAGCTCGTAAACTTCACTTAAATTATCAGGTGAGCTCATTTTTCAGAGTGCCTTTATATTATATGAACTTTGTGATGCTACCTAATGATGAAAATGTATATTTGTGTAGCACCATGTCACTTTGTACAAGCAAAGCAAGAGTTTAAGCTAGACACGTTTTAAAATCCATTTCGGCCTCCAGAGCTAGCACCGACTTCAAATGCATACAACTTTCATATATGGAGTCCGTTTAAGATCTATGAGTACTTGATGGAAAGATTATCTCATTGTCATTCCAACGGATCTAACCTTAACTTCAAATTCCTTCCGAGCACATCACAATCATCAAAAGAAGGTGTTGCATCACTCTGAAGATAGCACCGACTTCATACATGCATAACTTTCACATACGAAGTATGTTTGAGCTCCACGAGTACTTGATTGAAAGTTTATATCGTCCCCTTTCCAACGGATCTAAGTGCTGCATCACCTGTTTATGCCAATTTGGGCCTTGTAATCATAATGGACTTGGCCCATATGGTGGTTACTATTCACGTGGTACTGTTCACACATGAACAGTATCATCAATAGTATCACCTCATTATCTCCTAGATATATGTGGCTCCTCCTCCCCTATTTAAGGTGGTCGCACCCGTCTAGTCTCTTTGGATTTCGTTTATTTTTAGTTTACCTCCGTTGCAACTTGTATCTTCTACTTGTGTCGACTAGATCACTTGGTTAAGATTTTTATTTGGAATCCCATCTTATCAGTAATTTATAAATATTTGCAATTTCAGATTGCTTGTTATCTTGTTCTTACATATTTTTCGGTTGCATGCAAGAATAGATCTTCGTGGTCAAGTCAATCGCGTTCTTGGCACGGTTGATAATAACTCAAAGTGTGATTTAGCGATTACTTGGTGTTCTGGTCATGACTAGTTAAAAGCCTGCATTGTCAAAGTCGTTCTCCTCCAAATCGAAGTTATCATCCTATCAGAAAACTGGGACCCGATTGCCTCATCAGGTGGTATCAGAGCTAAAGTTGACCATGTCGGACCCGGATTTTACAATCCAGAATCTTCTGTGATTCCACCGCACTATTCTCTGAATCAGTAGATAGTGCTCATAGATACAGTACTGAACATCAAAATACATATCACGCGGAAGCGTAAATATAATAGTAGACTTACTCATGGGCCAATCAGGCCGAAATCAATAAAATGCAGCAGCAGAAACGAAGCACATATGTGAAACCCTTAGGATGTGCCCACAAGCAGCCAACTGGGGTGCGCGACCTAGTTCTTGACCTCTTCATCTTCTTCACCATCATGTCCAGGTAGATTGCTGAAGCGTAGTGATCTGACTCTTGATTCTAGATTGATTGAGTGAGCGAGGGTAAGCACAAACCACCGTGCTTCACGAGCCAATACATAGGATACAAATAGATAACATACATGGCTTATGAAGGGAAGGCTCAGGTTAGTTTTATTTGCCATAAATTACTTTTAAAATATGATACACAGAAATTTTCTGAGATCTAGTAGTTTTAACTAAAACAGATTTTATCAATGAAAGAATGCAATAATAATAGTGATCCAGATTCCATCCACCGTTACATGGTTTCTGCACCATATGCTGACCTTTCAGCGTTATAACCGCTTACATTATCACTAGGGTGACACCTAGGGCAACGCAAATCAGAGCTTTTCACTACCCACCACTTTTCCAATTCTACCCACAAAGTTTTTGAAATAGAACTATATCTGATTAAGTTCCCATGTCTGCCCATGACTGTGGGCACGGCTATTCGAATAGTTTTCACTCTGCAGAGTTTGTACACTTTACCCACAAGAGACAATCCGCTCGTTGCTCCACACAATTCCTTAGTCATGTAGTTGAGTAGACCATCACAGTAACTTTCAAAATATCTGGCCCTTTTTGTCATCTTACGGTGGGTTCTATATGTTGCGCGGGATGTTAACCACGGATACTGGTGCATTCGGACTCCACTCTCCACAATGCTAGCACGACTGGAAAACTTCACCCTCCTCTTGGTGTCCCTTTAGGCCTCCTCTTGCCCTTGCAATATTCCACTCCATTCCACTACCGGAGAGATGAGTTCGGGAGTTCGATGGATTTACTTAGCCAAGTTGCAATTTCCAAACTTTTGGTTGTACTGTTTTACATAGGAGGTCATGACAAGATTCAATCCTTAGAGCTATCTACACTACACCAGGAAGGAGCTATAGTAACACGTCTATGTGCTACTACATGTCAATAAAGGTGTTACTAGTCTTTGCAGTAACACAATTTTTAAGTGTTCTTATAGCCCATGTTACTAGCTAGGTTTGAAGTAACACGTGATAAGTGCTACTACATGTCTGAAAACATGTTACTACCTTGCAACACATATCTTATCTATAAGAACACATATTATGTGCTACAACAAACTACCCTGGTAACACAAATATGTGCTACAACAAGCTATCCCAGTAACACATTTTTGGAGCAATAGTAACACCATTGTAATATGAGTAGCAACACACTTTCTTACACCAAAACATTTTGTGGAAACTTATTTTAATACATATAAATATATATACACAAAGATCTAGAGGGAGGAAAAAGTAATGATTTTTTCGAAATGACAATTAATTAATTGCAGAATTATTTTCTTTCACAAGAATCACATATTGCACAAAATTATGACCATCACCAACATTGCATTCCACAAGGAAATATATAAAATATGGTTCACATAATTTTATAACATACATGACAATCCATTTGAGAAAACAAGTCTTGGGAATAACAACACAAACTTTTCACCCTAGAATGACATAATGATATCTATCTATTCTTCACAAAATCTTTGCCCGATGATCTATCCATGAGGTGAAACAAGTATGAGATTTCAACCATTAATCTTCTGAACCTGCATGTGACAAACATTACTGAGCTTTAAGGATGCATGAAAAAGTATATATGTAGTATTATATGGACCAAGGTTGAAATATCATACACATATTGAAGGCCAAGCAATCGGCATTCTTTTAGCATGGGCATCATCAATTGACTTGCAGCAGTCCAGTGGTCGTACAAGCGCCTCAGTTTTACGCAAAGAGCGATTGATTCTTACTTTCCAAAATTGGTTGCCTAGCATAAAAAAATAGAAACAACAACTAAAATTGTATGCAAGCATGTGTAGATTGTAGGATATTGAAAAATATCTCACTAATGAAGTTTAATCCATAGATGTAAATAAACCGTAGAAGAAACAACCTATCAAGTATGAACTAACATTCACAACAATGCCGTTCAATCTTCTACTTCTAATCCCCTTCAAGCCATGCTGTTCTAGCCTTCCCCTGTACAGTAGTTATCCCGTTGTGAACTAACATTCACAACAATGCATTTTTCACTTTATTCATTTCAATGCAATTGTTGCAAAAATTGGATACAAATATTTCAGCCAAGGATTCATTGTATTCATTTCAATGTCTTTGAAATACTGGTGACCCCAGAAAACATATTGCATACCTCCTATGGTTCTGGAAAAAGTTATCCAGCTGGTAATACACAAAAAACGACGGCGTCATATTCTTTGGAACCTGGAGAGGAACATGCAAGAAAATATTTCAACCAAGGATTCTTTTCATTCCTAAACCAAGATGCATATATGTAACACACTGTCACTAATCGACGCTCTAGTGGTTATTGCTTCTCCATTTCCAAAATTTCAGGTTATAGAAGAATACTCATGCAGCTAAGTTCATTACCTTTAGAGTCCTTGTGCAGGTTTTGGATATTGTTGAGTTCTGGATGTAAGCAAGCTTGTCAGTCATATTAGCTGGGACGTATGCATCATCATATCGATCAACAATCTCAACAACCTACGGCAAAGAAAACAATAAACATTAACAAAAAAAATCCCCACTTGGCCGAACATATCTTTCAATCAAGCATACAGCATATTAATTCAGCATACCTTTCGTGAAGCTAGCAGCGAAGCAACACCGATAGGGAGAAAAATGGTGCCAACAAGGACAAATACTGAAATGATCCGTATAATATAAGCACAACCACTTGTGAGGTGCTCCAACATATGATCTCTCTCTCTCTCAAGCTAAAGCTAATTAAAACACCAGGAAAAAAACTGTACTATCAACCTACCCATTTTCGAGTAAGAATTGGTTTGCAAGCTGGAGCTCCTGCTACGTAAACTTGGAATCTGCTTACATAAAAGGGAGTAAATAAATAAATTTCGTCGCAAGTTTATTAGCTCCACAAAAACTTTGTATGATCATCTGAAAAGAAGGCATGACATTTTAAATTGCAGGATTATTCTTTGATTACTCGATACAACAGTTCTAACGCTAGAGTCAACTCCTATTCTTAACCAGAGGAAAACATGAACTAGAGCTCCTCCTACCGCACTCTGCCAAAGAGAAAATCCTAGTTCAGGACCTCAAAAATCAGTTCTTAAGACAAATTAAACCTTGCAAGATTACATTTTAATCCCTCCTAACTCGTATTTAAGGATCACAACTAGCCCAAAATCACAAAAATAAAAAAGCAATTGTTACAAACCCCAACCGAAAGAAAAAAGGAGTACAATAACAGCAGCAAGATCAAATTCTGATGCGAGATCTCATGCTTGGGCTTCCCAGAGTTCCTCCTGAGCAAGCCCCGTCTCCGGATCTGCCGAAGCTCGACCCGGCAGCGTGGTTGTCCATCCCCACCAATCGCCAAGAAACGCCTCTGCTGCCCAAGAAATCTCGCACAAAATCGGAGGCAGCCGACGCCAAGAACCAAGAACCGGCGACCTCCGCACCACGCTGCCGTGCAAGGCTAGGGTTAGGGGCAGGCGTTGGCGCGGTTCGGTTGGACTAGCCCCCAGCGTAGTTGCGTGAGGAGTGAGGACTGAGGGAGAGGTGACGCTGGCTCTGGAGGAGGAGGGGGTCCGCCGGCGATGGAGCTCGGGCGGCCGCCCGACCATGCCCGAAGGGCGGGTCCGCCCCTGACTTCAATTGATGGCAACAGATATAATTGACCAAATTGCTAAAAGAAACCACAACCACAGATAAACAGTCCTACAGAATTGACAGCAATGGAGCATACATGGTAGTAAACCAGCAAGAAATATTTATGCCATGAATTGGTTAATCCATAAGGCTTAATGGCCTACCACGTAAGATTTGAAAAATCAACGCCCAGAATTGCAAACCAAACACCAAAACCAACTCGTCAAAGTTCGATGTTACTCAAAGCACCACGACCGGTAACATGCTCGCTTATCCAGAAATCCTAGAACACCAATGTTGGAAGTGCCATGTAGCAATTGTTGGGCTAGTAAAAAGAAATTGATTCTCAAATGATTGTGAAATCAAATGAGAAGAAAAATACCACTAAAGAGAGAAGTCAATGTTAGGTCGCGAAGAAAATGGCGAGAGCGGAGATTTGGAGGAAGTCGGAGTCTCGGCTCCATCTCGTCGCACATCTGCGACGACTTCTTGAGCATCTCCTCCTGCGCCTCCGCTTTGCACAGCACACCACCCAAAACGAAAAGAACCATTAGCCGCAAGTAAGAAGGGGGAAAAAGAACCAAAGCAAGTGAGAACAAGGCGACTGGTGAAGCAAGTTACCTGCGCGAGGAGGTTGTCGAGGACGGCGAGGTGGAGGAGGTGGTCGGAGCTGAGGGGGCGCCGGGAAGGAGGGGACCGGGAGGGGCTCAGGGAGGAGCTGCCGGGGGAGTAGGGTGCGGAGCGAAGAGGTCGGAGGAGAGGGCTTCCCAGCGGGAGAGCTCGAGGAGGTACTTGTCGCGGAGGTGGAGGAGCGCGCGGCGGCCGCGTTGGAGGAGGACGGGCTCGGGGGACTGCGCCGGGGTGGAGGGCAGCGCCGCGCTGGCGCCGTCGCATTCGGGCGGGTAGAGGACGACGGCGGCGGGGTGGATCCGGCGTCTCGGGCTCTCGGCGGGTGGGGAGGACGACGGCGGCGGGGTGGATCCGGCGTCTCGAGCTCTCGGCGGGTGGGGAGGACGGCGGCGGCGGGGTGGATCCGGCGTCTCGGGGAGGAGACGAGGGTGAGTAGAGGGGAGGAGGAGACGAGCGTCTCGAATGGAATGACCGAATGAATGAGGGGAGGAGGAGAGGCGGCGGCTGGGGGGTGACCGGGTGTGTTAGAGTCGGGAGGGACTGAGATTATCTAGAGCACAGTGTAGGGTTGAACTGAGAGATTTGCCTGAGATTATTGGAGGGAAGATTTTACATTAGCGGGAAGTATGTGGAGGGAGATTTGTGTGTGAAAAATTTCAGGCCAGGCATAAAACAGCATCATTTTTAAATGATTTTTATATTTAATCGCTCCATGGAAAAAATATAAGGCTTTTTTAAAGTATATTTAGCAAAAATAGAGCGTACATATTTACCAAAACTCTAATGCTTTTTAAATGATTTTAATATTTGATCGCTCCGTGGAAAAAAAATATAATTACGGACTCGGCTCTAGATTTTCACTTGTTTTAATTCGATTGTTCATTATACACTTAGTCACATCACTTTAAATTGTAATTAAATTTAGGAAACTATATTTTTGAAGATACCTGCTTATCATGACGTTATCAAATTTCCTGCAGCAAGTTGTTGCAAGAGGTACGAACAAAATTTTATTCATGTTGTAGACCCAGGTTTTCTTATTAGGGTTCGGCATGCAAGTAGATGAGGATTTATTTAGTAGAAAACAACATGACTTCCCCTCTAATGTTTTCATCGCAGCATACCCCATTAGGCAAATAAAGTCCAAGAAACATAGAGATGCAAAAAGAATCACTCCTACACTACTCTGGGACTACATGCCCAGCGACGCTCGAGAACTCGCTCTCGAGACCGCCCAAATCTTTCGTGTTTGGGACCACGCTTAGGGTTCATCCCTGAGTACGCCCAGGACTTCGTTCCTGAGTACGCCCAAAACTTACGCGTTCGGGAGCGCCACGGACCACTCGTCCGGGAAATCTCATATGCAGAAGTGAGAAAAGTAAATTTTATTTTGGTTCATCTGCCATCATGAATAGTCATAATATTTCCTTTCTTTGATGGTCTCTACTAAATTTTGTGATGGCGGATGCGTTCATTTAGTTGCAAGAGCGAAAAGATAAGGGTCTCAGAGTTTTAGTTCACTTCTAAACCATTATAACTACTCATATTTACCTTAGTTTGCCCTATGTCGCTACGGTTGAGACAATAGAATAGCAATCATGTATTTGGCTGAAATGCAATAATTTAAATGTAGAATATCTAATTGCAGCAAAATTAAATGTTAAGCTCATAATTAAAAATTATATTGCTTACCAACTACCATTAGAGTTTTGTAGACTAACACTATTACCGATCGTCATAACTATTATTATCACCGTTCCCATCCTCGCTACCCATTCTAGCTCTAAAATTAGGTGGTGGTCTAAAAGTAACGATGCCGAGCCTAGAGCTAACTAAATACAAAATTATGTAAAGATGAGAAGTATTAAAGAATACATATTTGCCATATAGCAGGGATAACATCCTTAAGTCAAAAACCGTCTCTAATTATTTGCGTGGCCCTCGAACCATTGCTCTAACGGATGTCTATAACGTTGGGGTAGCTAATATTCAGTTGCAGAGTTCCTAAACACTTGTAGTTAATTTATTTATTTTTGGCAATTCGCTAAAGCAAGATTATTACAATGCATGCTCATGAGTGTTCTTGATTTAGCAACTCTACTTTTTCACAATTCTACTTAACCTTCCTATTTTCCCCTTTCGCCCCTGCTCTGCTCTTTCTGGAACCGCCGGCCGACCCTTCCTCTTCCGCCCGGCCTTTATTTTTCGCCGCTCCACCGACGCCTCAACTCCCTTCTGCCCTGACCTTTATCTCTTCGCCGCTTTGCCGACACCTCAGCTCCTGTCTCCCCGCCTCCCTTCTCTTATTTCCTCGCCTGCTCCGCCGACGCCTCCATTCCTCCTCCCCGCCTCTAATTAAGCTCTAGTTTTCACCAATACCGATTCGTGATATTTTATGCTTTTAACATGATTAGTATAATGCTAGCAAGTAGTTTAATTTGTAATCTATCACTTAAATTAAATATTTACAAAGACAAAATTTTATTATACGCACGCTTCCCTCAAAAAAATGCATTCGTGCACTTTCCCTCAAAAAAGCACTATTAGGGGAA
The DNA here is from genome assembly GCA_036346575.1 of Dendrocalamus sinicus. NCBI lineage: Eukaryota > Viridiplantae > Streptophyta > Magnoliopsida > Poales > Poaceae > Dendrocalamus > Dendrocalamus sinicus. Next base: position 12,224,293 of record CM070669.1, on the reverse strand, counting down.
AAAACGGGTTCCCGCTAGAATGAAAATTTTCGCTCCAACAGTCCTAAAATCAATAGCCTTTAGTCTTTACCCACCAAACTCCTCGTTCCCTGCTTCTCTAATCACTACTCAGACCGCCGATGCCTCCTTATCTTTCTCCCCCGTTTCCCCTTCTCTTGGCTCTCCTCCTCCCGATTTCCCTTCACCCCGGTGCCTCTTCTCGGCTCCTCCGTGCTGCATCATCTCGGCTCCCCTCACGTGTCTTCCCCTCGCGCATCGGTCCCAGCGCGCGCGCGCCGCGCGCGCCCCTACCTACCGCACCGCTCGGCTTCTCCTCCGCCCCAGATCCGTCTCCTCCCCCCACTGCCGTCGCCCTCCTCCTCCGCCCCAGATCCGCCTCCTCCGCCCCCACCCGGCGCGCCCTCCTCCTCCGCCCCAGATCCACCTTCTCCGCTCCGCACCGGCCGCGGCCTCCTCCTCCGCCCCAGATCCAGTTGGTCCGCGGTCGCCCCTCCACCCCTACCCGGCCGCTGCATCTTCCGCAATGGTAACGAGGACGACAACCTCGAGTTATGTGGGATCCTTCGAGCTCAAACAAGGTATGCAACAAATCGGTTGTTGATTAATTACGAAGCAATGATGTGTGGTTATTTCAGCATGTGAAATCTTTGCACAAAAACAGCTTTTGCTATGTTATCCTCATTTTCAAGATATCTTTTGCTATGTTAACCAACTCGAGTCTATGGGGTTGGAGTAAAATAACAGAAATCTTGAACTGTATGCAGGCCGTTGAATTTGTTTTGGAGCAATACGACGATGAACTATGGGAGGAATCGATAAGACAGTGCCTCCAAAAGCCTGAAATGGTAATTGAATGTTTAATCTTGATTCTGTTTACATTTGATTGCACATGATCCGAGCTTTGATTGGCGGTGAAATTCTTGTCGTTTTGGTAGAGGAAATATGTCATGACCGAATAGCTAATTTTGTTTCTGTTTGTACTTTCATCTCGGAATGCGATGGATGGGTGATAATTTTAGATGAACCATGCTTCTTGCTATGATATGATTGAACACTACGTGAGTACATTGGGAAGCAACTCAGTGGCTGCAGAAGAGAGAGGACAGTAGCATTCATAATATATATCCATATGATTATTTTGATGGTTTGGTTTAGTGTTAGCAAAGTTTTTTTTGTTTGGAACTTCAGATAATGAATGTACCCAATTAACCATTATTAGTATATCTTAGGAGTGCAAACTGAAAGGAATTTCAATTATCGGTTGGTTTTGATACCAAGGCATTGGAAATCAAGTTATGGACAGCACCAGAAACTAAACATGTATGTTTACATTAACTTGTGTAAATGAATCTACTGCGTGATGTGATGCACTCAGTTCGCGGGTAAACGGGTATGCCCGCGGGCGACGGGTATGGGCGAGGTTTTTTACCCGTCATCCTTCGCGGGTATACCCGTGGGCGTAAATCGGGGTCGCGGGTACGGGTATGGGTGAGCACTACCCGTACCCGCCGCGCCCGATTGCCATCCCTAGGCTTGATTACTTATTGTCTCTAGTTCAGTATTGACTATAATGGCTGAATGTAATATATTGCCGGGAGTCTTGTGTGGTTTACCTTCACTAGTGGTTGATGGCTGGTTGTGAGAAGGGATTAAGGTTGGCTTGTGGCTGTCGCCTTCTTGTGGTGGGGGTGGTCGCATGGTGATGCTTCCCTCCTAGGGTTGACAGGTTCGGCTTGCGGTTTTGCTCCTGGTTGACTCGTCTCGATGCTGGTCTGGTGGTCTCCTCCTCTTGTTGTCGCTGTCGCCGTCGCCGTCGCCTTGATCCTGATCGGCTCGCCTGGCCTTCGTCTTGCGGTCTGGGTCTACTCGGTTGGTGGGGTTTCTCTGTGGCTTGGAATGGATGGGGAAAGGGGAAAAGAATGCGGTGCTGTGCTCAGGATGACTTCTCTCTTTTTCTCTGGTTGGTGTGCTGTCCGTCAGTGAGATATTTTCGGGAGTGGCTGTGCTGCAATGTATGGGGCCGTGCTGACCTTTTGGTTGCGGTGTGGACATGAAAATTGATATTTTGGCAACTGGTTTTATATTGGATGTTCTCTATATCAAATCAGGTTTGTTTGTGTCGAGTGATGAGCCTACGGTTGTGAGAGGTGCCGACTAGCCCCCGGACGGTCAGGTATCTCCGTGAACGGATTACCTCGCCCGAACTTAACTCCTAGGGCTCTGACGACAACACTCTTCTTTGCTTCGCTTATTTTGATTCGTTCTTTTGTTCGGTCTTTTTCGGCATTATACTCACTGATTCGCTCACAAGGAAACATCGATGTGGTGACAATTTGATGACCGACTCTAATGTATGCAACGGTCTATAATTGTAATCAGGCTTTCTTTTAATATTGATGTATAGATGATACTATAGGTTTTCTAAATGTAATTTATATTCTCCGTTGATTCGGATGTAACTGAATATGTATGAGATGGACTTGGTGTAAATTAATTCCCGAACTTCCTAACCAAATACTATTGTATTACAATTGCTTCATTTTTGAGATAGTTATTTGGTTAAGATACAAAATTGTATATTTGTTGTAATTCGTAAGGTGGCTATTATGTAATACAATTGGTAATATTTTTTATTAGACTTGATATGCGTTCTAATCGTCGATCAATGGATGTTATTGATTTTATCCCACACGGATTGTAATTTAATGACTAATGTACTACGGATTGTTATATATATAATTTAATTGAGTTGCAAGTTTTTACCTTTCATGCAATCACATTTTATCTCACTCTAGTCTATACCAATTGGTCTTCGCCCTCGTCGATGGAGTTGCGGTATTAACGTAGTTATTCATCGTTCGTTGGTTTCAATCTATATTGACATATAAAAGTTTAAATTCCTCCGTATTTTAGTTCATTAGTTATGTATAATTAATCCTGCTAACGTCGTAATTCATCACTTATGGTTAATTAATGACGTGGGTCGTTACTATAATGTCTAATTATTTTGGACTATACAAATCTGGATTATTTTGTATGAAGAACATGTTAGCACTTTTCATCATAATTAAATTTTCAACTTTACAAATCTGCCTTGTGGTTCCACGAACTGAAAGCAGATTTTCTAACATGAAAAATAGCAGCGAGGTTCCACATATTTACCTTAAACTGCAATTTTAAGGTTCCAAACCGAAAACTGCAATTTTCTGTTATAAGGGACAGTTAGTGTAAATTTAAGGACTTCTACCTTTGCCCTTCCAATTTCTTTTAAAAAAAGATCAATATCTTCAATCTAATAGTGGTGTTGTTTGTACAAATCTATCAATGTTGAACAAGATTATCCCTACAGTAGAGAGTAACACATGTCCGTCACACATATATTGTATGTTACCAGATGGCTTTGTAACACATGTTTATGTTGCGGTACTATATGCTTGTAACACGTTTATTGATCATACTGAGTATGTGTTACAGGGTCTCCTGGGGACACAAAGTATGTGTTGCTGAGTTTTTTGCCTGTAACACAATTTGTATTATGTTGCAGTCAAGTGTTACCATAGCCATGTTCTGTTGTAGTGCTAAGCGATTCTACCACAATCCACACACTCGTGCTTCCACTACACCACACACCAGCCTCCCCATACCATCCGCCTAGATATTTAAGCAAGTTGGGTTTCTTGGGGAGCATAAAATAATCATATCAAAATATACCAGTCATTTCCACCAATGACTTTCCAAATCAGTTTCTCATGATTGAAAGTCTCATGATTGAAAGTGATGCTTGGGGTATTTTGGTGCCCCGAGTATCTAAGCAGTAGTAAGCACGGCGTATAATTATAGACTTATTTTCAAAAGTTTTACCATTATAGTTTTGCTAGGGTGACAAGGCTCTGATATTCAAATATTTCCAAAAGAGGTGTAATACTAACAAGTTAAACAATGGGCATATAACTAGAATCTTAAAATAAATACATATTTGCACCTGAAATAACAACATGCAATTTGATAATTTAAAATAGAAATAATTTGCAAAAAATGTAGGTTCAACATGATCAAAGTATTAACTCACCTTGTGCGGTTTACCGCGGTCTTGAGTTCACTCAAAGCTTTCTCGTTTGATGGTCTTGAGCTTCTAGTCTTCATCTTTATTTGGATCTTGGCCTCGCTTCATCCATGGATGCTTTAGGACTCCAATTTCTAATTACACGCTAAACAACTGAATCCAAATAAATGCAAATAACTCAAAAGGTCCAAATAAATCCAAATAAACTCAATTTAGTTTTATTATGAGTTATTGGGTGATTTGAGGCAAGGTTGATTCGGCGCGGAGTATTGATAGAGTCAAATAGGGTTGGAGCGAAGGGATGAATGGCTAAGGGAAATTCGCCGAGATGAATGTCAAGGAAGGTTCATTATAAAGGAATATTCACAAGAATATTCCGGTTAGAGCTCGGAGATGGCTTGGCATAACCACTGATAGAATGCCATATCTCGATCTTTTAATTTAACAACTTCTTTCGAGTATTTTTATATTTATTAAGGAAGTTCCATGAGTAAGGTTAGACCTATGGACCGACATATGATCTTAGCTTGTTATTTCTTGAATGGCACTAATTTGTACATCGCAAGAGTATTAACCAAGATCTAGGGGTTCATACATCATTTTTAATCTAACTTGTATTCTAAGCTAAGGGTTAATCGATATGCTAACAATTTTCAACATTATTTTTCCCAATAGCTATTCTTATTAAGATCTTTTATTTGTTGTAACAATTCTAATCAATTATTGATGGCGTCAACTATATTACAAGAAAATAGGCCAATGGGAATGGATGCTTTAATTTACATGTCACTTACTGTGGAGATTTAGCTAACTATATTTGGGTTAACATTTAATTTAATTTTGCATTCGAAATTAATATTAGTGACTCAACATTCAATTTAATTCTCTAAATTGTTCAAGTACCATTTGGAGAGGGATCCCTAAATTAACATTATGCAAGGAAATCTTTCATTTAAGTCATGTAATTATAGTTTAAATATTAGCGGCTAAATACTAAAATTTATTTAATGGTTGTGCGAAGAAGTATTCTCATGACCTTTTTAAGATATAGGAATGACAGCCATATTTTAGATGGTTAAATTTTGTATTACTTAATTATAAAACGCTTTTGTTATGCATATTCTAATTTATCCATCATCATTTTATGTGGAAGGTTAATCGAAACACAAATTATTATTTCACTTAATTATTTTGATTCTTATTTTTTAAAAATAAAAAATAAAAGTGCAAGAACAGAATTTGAACCGGGGATATCGCATTCACGCACTCAAGAGTTGCTCGGCTGACCAACTGGGCGGCTGCCCATTTGTGAATGGAAGGGGGAACAAATTAGAAGAGGTGAGGGTAGAGATTGGGCTTGCCAGCGGCAGGCGGTGGCCGGGGAGGGATTGGCAACCACCAAAATGGGTTGTGTGGAAGGTGAGGGAGCTCTAGAAGGTGATGCATCTGTCGAGGTGACGACGAGGTGGGCGGGCGGTAGCCCGGAGCTGCCAGCGGCGAGGCAAAAACAAGGCAGTATTGGCGAGAGATGAGGGGGGAAAGGTAGGGAGAGCATGAGCATAAGGGAGACCTATGGAACTTACCCAGGCAGTTTGCGTAGCCGGAGGGATGTCGAGGCGGGCCAGCAACAGAGACCAGGGGCGGCGCAGGGGAGGTCACCATGGGGGTGTTCTCGGGTGGTGGAGGGCATCGGCCGTGAGTAGGGGAAGCTCCGATATGCCGAGGAGACACTCCCACTGTGAGGAATCGAACCGGGGGTCACCGAGGAGGGAGTGGCGATGGTGGCAGCGGTTTTGGCCGGCAATGGGGGAGAAGCAGTGGGCAGTGAGCTTCAGCGCAGAAATCCAATTAGCTCGAAGGGGAAGCAATGGGGAGCGAAGACACGCCATGACAAGCTCAAATTGGGGAAGGACCAGCCGTTGTGGCTGGAACGGCGTGAAGGTGTCGATGGTTGTGCGGCCAAGGTGGTGGCAAGGGGAGCCTTGGGCTCTGATCATGTTGGTGGAGGAAATAGGAGGGCGCAGGGAGGCCAAGAGGAGGTCGGAGGCTACTTATAGCTCAGAGGGGGATGTTGTGCTGGTGCTGTGGCCAATGACAAAAGAGTAGGGCTCGGCGTGGAGCAGCAATGTTGCCTTGGGTCAGATGACGAGACAACCACAGCAGAGCAAGGCATGGGCAAGGTGACTCAACGAGAGTAGGCGCTTAGGTGGAGACGCGACGGGAGCAGGCGCACGCGTGTTGTGCCTAACGAAGGTGGCGTGGAAGCGGAGGCGATAGAAGCAGGCACGTGGCGAGGTAACTCAGGGGAAGTATTTCTTGTATTTTTTTTTATTCTTGGATCACGTCGAGACAGATAGAAGCAGGACGAAGAGCAATGACACGATATGCACGTCGTGGTGGAAAACTATGGGTACGTATATTTCCCGACAAACCGGTTACACTAAGACCCACGGAAACACGTATGGGCTCGGAAAGGATCCCGAATATTGGGTAGCCGTTGTTAAACCAGTCGAATACTTTATGAAATGGGCGAGTATCCAAATCGTAGCTAGAGCAGCTATCTCCATAGCTGCCGATAAAATGCCCATACGAAGTCAATTTCTTCGATTAGAGATAGAGATATAGAACCCCAAAAAGGAGTATTGAAGATAAAAACCGGGTTTTCTTTACGGAAAGACAATATTTCTTTCATCCTTTTGCATTGAAATAACAAATTGAAATCAAAATAATATGATTCAACCTCAGACCCTTTTAAATGTAGCAGATAACAGTGGAGCTCGAAAATTGATGTGTATTCGAGTCATAGGAGCTGCTAGTAATCAGCGATATGCTCGTATTGGTGACTGCATAGAACTGGATATGGAATCCAATTCCATATAGAGGGAATTCGATATATCGGATTAGATAATGAATCTAACTTAGGAATATATAATATCCCATATACACTTGTTTCTTCTATTTTGCGTATTTTCTTATTTTCTATTGAATCGGATTCGAAAATCATTCCTTAAAGTGGAAACCCGCACAAAAGATGACTGGACTTCTAGACATTAAGGATATAGATCTAGCCTGACTCCGCCCCCCTTAATGCATATATACTTTGACAATTCCGTAATATAGTCTATTCTCTCTCCTACAACTCTAGGTTGTATATTCAATGAAATAGAACCAAGGTCTATCTTTTTGATCAGAGGTTGAATCGATCATCAGAAGAAGAATTAGGCCAAAAATTAGGATACATTCTGGGAAAATGAAACTTCCATGGGCCACGTGATGGTGCTGTGACTCGGCCTGAAGCACACGCGTGGTGATGACGGATGAACAACGGAGGCGGGGCCGGTCGGTCAGGCGAAACGAAGAATGAGAGAGGAGGAAGGAGACGCAGGAAGACGGGGAGGAAGAGAGAGTGAAGAGAGGGGCCTGGTTGCAGAGAAATGGAATGGGAGGGAGGAGGAAGGAGAGAGAAAAAAGGCGGGGCCCACATGGAAGAAGGAGAAAAGAAAACGAAGAAGGAATTGGCTAGCAAAATTTAGATTTTGAGATTTTTCTTTATAAATTGATTTCATATTTGAATTTCTATTTTTTTTGAATTTTGAATGATAGCTGGATTCCAAAACTTCGAATTACTTTCAAACTGTATTTATTTATTCAGCTAATTATCTCTCTCTATTTTACAAACCGTGTTTTAATTTAATAAATTAAATTTTGATTTAGGTATTCAGAGGTTAAACTCACATTTAAATTATTTTGTATCCTTTATTGTTATGATTGTTATTCATACTTGAGAATTATTTTTAGTTATTATTTACTCAACATAAAACTCGAGAAAACCCAAATAAAATTTTGACAAAAATTTCAAATACCAACAAGATGTAAGAAAAGTTTTAAAAATTCCATATTTTTGGACATTCAAATTTTGGGATGTTACGGGATTTCTTGTATTCCTAGTTAGTAGATTGGTTTTTACTTTCCATATTCCAAAAAATTTGCCCTGCAAAAAGAGTTAATTTTCGCTATCTAAACCATGTTGTGCTTTCAATCTGTTAATTTTGGTTTGACAAATTGAATTGGTGTCCATTTTAACTTTGTCTAGTTTCTAGTCATATCCTTGATTCGATAAATTCCAAAAAAATCCACGTCCAAAACCATCCAGAACACACCAAACCTTATTTCGCAATTTCGGCCAGGAGACTCCCTCTTCTGCAGCCACCACAAAAAATGTCATATCTTTTCATTCCGTCATCGTTTTTGAGTGGAACCATCACCATTAGATTCATAACTTAATTATCCATTTGTCTGTAAAATTACACATCATTCCAATAAGCCAGTTAAGAGATATCTGCAATACAATTTGACCTAAATTTCTGTTTTGAATCTGCAATAGTCAGCATTTGTGATTTTTGTGCGAATTTTTATGTAAGTTTTCAGAAGTTGGCCCCAAAATAAAAATTGTAAAAAAGTCTGTCAGGAAACAAATAAAAAAGGAATCATTGAAAAATAGGCAATGTACAAAAAGTTACGGCCAAATACCGATGTCTTATCCAGTGGACAGAAATCTGCAATTCTCATATTTGGGTCAATCCTTGTGCTTTTTAATTCCAGATTGTATTCTATTGAATTATCTTGTTTGTACCGCTCCTATACATTGTTATTCACTTATTTTAGCCTTCTTCCATCCTTGGTTGATCAACAACATAGGCTAAGAGCTAAATACGAACTATAATTCAATTCTGTGCAATTTTTGAAATTAACTGTTTATTCTCTATTGCTACATATCTAGCCTTCTAAGCTACACCTTCAGATCACATCGAACCAGCCCTTGCAATCGCTTTACTCATCACTTGAGTCATGTTTATCATGAACCAGCCACCGGTTGCACCACCTGCTTGCATTGGTAAGAACTTGCCAAAGCTTGGTAAGAGCTTGAGTGTGAGTGACTTTGAGCCTGCAGATCCTAGTAGTTGATAGGAACATATAATTGTGATTTATTTCCTTGTTTTCTACAAACAATGATAAGCTTGAGGAAATGGATAGCCTATGATGACATCGTGGGCAGATTTAAACTCCAAGGGAAACAACTACTTCTTGTGGGTTACTATGTTGGATAGCTACTTTCAAAAACAGGACCTTGATCCTTATGAGAATTGAGCATGGCAATGATGACTCTGATAGGTGATGTTCAATATTGGTGGTTGAATCTTGAATACCACTACATGTACATATGGAAGGAGATGAAGAAGAAATTGTGACGTTGTTTTGTACCTCTAGTACCCACGGTCACAAGCGAGGTGCAACCTAAGATAACTGAAAATGCTGACATTGTTTTGGCTTTTACTTCATCTACAGATATCATCGAGATGCTTGAAGAGATAAAGGATGATCTAGTGCATCTTATGTTATTAGAGAAGTTTGAGGTACCTATAGTATCTGATGAGGACAATAATGACAAAGGTACTGATTTGGTGCTACAACAAGACATAGAGCAACCTTGTGAGTATATACCTATTGTAGTGCGATCTTTTGATATTCCTTGTGTTGACTTGAGCTAACCATGTGCTGATATGAATTCTCATAATTGTACACATGTCGAATTAATTACACATAAGGAAGTATTTGATAGAATATCCCCTGCTAAAGCATTGTGCTATATCATACTTAATAAACCTGTTAGTTTGGAATGTGCTATGGAGAAAGTTTCTAAAATTTCATCTCTAAATTCTCTTTCTACCTACTGTTAATTGAAGATTATGGTGTAGACAATCAATTTCTGGTATATCGAATATGCATAATTTGTGATCACATAAATGAATTGAACCTTGCTATTTTGAACAACAATTATTGTGTGCAGGATCTTGTTCGTTATGAGAGCAAAATAGAATTTAATGCTCTTTCAATCACTATGCATTCATCTCTTATTGCACCATCTAGTACGGATAATCTAAAAAATGATATTGAAGTATGGAAGAACTTACAAATCTTTTCATCCTTACTAGATAAATTTGCAATTGCTCGATTGAAATCTGATTATATGGATGAACTTTCTATATCCAAAAGTAGTAGATTTGCCCGTATGTGCTACCACTACAAGTTCACAACTTCATATATTTGAATAGCATAAATGCTTCACTTACATTTGTAAAACAAGTTGCAATAATTACTGTGTGAGAAATTTTGATTTGCTCATTAACATATGCGATTACTCTTGGATTAATAATATGATGAGCTTTTATGATTGATACTATTTTATAACATTAATTGTGCAACAACAAAGAAATGTTAAAACAGATGACATATACGTACATCTTGGCTTCTTTGTTACCCTATTTTCATTGTATCAAAAGCTGAGGATGGATTTGTTCTCAACAAGGGGGATGATGAGGACATGACCCCTATGGATACAACCATATTTGTTATGGTTGCTATTCCAATTACAAGAGCTCGTACACTTCACTTAAATTATTAGGTGAGCTCATTTTTAGGAGTGTCTTTATATTATATTAACTTTATGATACTACATAATGATAAAAATGTATATTTGTGCAGCACCACGTTACTTTTTGTACAAGCCAAGCAAGAGTTTAAGTTAGACATGTTTTGGAATCCAATCCAGACTCCAGAAATAATACCAACTTCAAATATACACAACTTTCATATACGGAGTCTGTTTAAGGTCCACGAGTACTTGATGGAAAGATATCTTGTTATCTTTCCAACGGATCCAGCCCCAACTTCAAATTCCTTTTGAGCACATCACAATCATCAAAAGAATGTGTTGCATCACTCCGAAGATAGTACCAACTTCAAACGTGCATAACTTTCACATATGTAGCCTGTTTGAGCTCCACAGGTACTTGATTGAAAGCTTACCTTATTCTCTTTCCAACAGGTATAGCCTCACCTCCAAATTCATTCTGTGCACACTGCAATCACCAAAACATGTGATGCGTCACCAGTTTGGGCTAATTTGGACCTTGTAACCGTACCAGGCTTGGCCTATATGGTGGCTACTATTCATGTGGTATTGTTCATGCATGAACAGTACCATGAATAGTACCACCTCACCATCTCCAAGCTATGTATGGCTCCCCTCACCTATTTAAGGTGGTCGCACCCCTCTAGTCTCCTTGGATTTTATTTATGTTTAGTTTGCCTCTGTTACAACTTGTATCTTCTGCGTGTGTCGACTAGACCACTCGGTCAAGATCTTTATTCAGAATCCCATCTTATCAATAATTTATAAATATTTGCAATTTTAGATTGCTTGCTATCTTGTTCTTGCATATTCTTCGGTTGCATACAGAAATAGACCTTTGTGGTCAGGTCAATCGCGTTCTTGGAACGGTTGATAACGACTTAGAGTGTGGTTTAGCGATTACTTAGTATTCTGATCATGTCCATTTATAAGCCTATTCGTCAAAGTTGTTTTCCTCCAAATCAAAGTTATCATCCTATCGGAAGATCGGGACCCCATTGCCTCATCAACAATGCTAATTTGTGATTTGTCCTCAGATTGAGAATTGAAATCACAAACCAAAGTAGATGTCATACTTGGGGCGTATCACATGGGTAGGGCTGTGCAATATTGAATCGGACTGAAAACACTGGACCAAAAATACTCTGAACCGATCAAAGCAGTTTGACCAGTTTTTGGTATTCTGTTCGGGAAACGCATCTCTGGTTTTTTTTCTGAGATTCGGTTTTTTTAGTAAAAACCAAAAAATTCGGAACAACTGAAAAGCCAATAGCGGCAATGTTGTCCGCTGTGTATCGGGCATCGGCCAATGGCCTAATGCCATCCCCCCATTCAGGCATTCAGCCCACAGGCCCGGAGCCCAGTAAAGCTAGAGAATGCATTCACTTTCTTTTTTTGGTCCATTTGTTTGGCTCGTGGAATCTATCATCGTTGTTGATATGACCTGCTTACTCCATTATGAACTAACTTGTGATGTATAATTGTGTAGAAGTAGTAGTTTCTATCTATTTGATGCAAAATGAGGAGTACGTGTGCGGTATTGCCATTTGCTAGTACCAGCAAACTGTACTTGTGTTGTGTTCTGTCTCACTGTGTGACTCTGTGTTTGAGCCTAAAGCAAAGCAGTGAAGCTTCACTGCCACACGGTTGCTTGCTTCATTGCTTGTTACTTTGTTAGTTGTCAGACCCAGATTTTACAATCTTGAATCCTCTGTGATTCCACCGCACTATTCCCTAGATCAGTAGATAGTGCTCACTGATACAGTAATGGACATCAAAATACATATCATGCGGAAGCATAAACATAACAATAGACTTACTCATGGGCTGATCAAGCTGAAATCATTAAATTGCAGCAGCGGAAAACGAAGCACACAGGTGAGACCCTCAGGACGTGCCCACAAGCAGCCAACTGGAGGGTTCGTAACCTGGTTCTTGACATCTTCTTCATCCTCATAGTCAGGTGTATTGCTGAAGCGTAGCAATCTGACTTCTAGTTCTAAATTAATTGTGAGAGTGAGAGTGAGCACAAACCACCGTGCTCCACAAGCCAACACACAGGATGCATATAGATAACTTGCATGGCTTATCAAGGAAGGGCTCGGGTTATTTTATTTGCCATATATTGCCTTTGAAATAAGATACATAGGAACTTCCTCGGACCTAGCATTTTGAACTAAAACTTAGTGTGTGAAAGAATGCAATAGTAATAGCGATCCAGATTCCATACACCGTTACATGGTTTCTGCACCATATGTTAACTTTCAGCGTTATGACTTGTCGAATCCTGGAGTAACGACTCCTGGATCCTCTGTGTAAATTGTACTAGTCTAGGATCAGCTAGTGCACACAGTGACAACAAAAATAAATACCAAGCACAAATGACTAACTTCATTAATTAAAAGAGTACGGCCTTATGGCCAAGTCTTACATCAACGCCCATTGGCAAAGATAAACAAATAACTGTGGAAGCAAACTGATAAATAGTGAAGCCCAAGCCTGCCCACAGGCAAACGACAGTAAGACGCGGCCTACTCGTTCTGATGTTCACCGTAGTCGATGACATCTTCCTCTGTATAGGGGGATTGCAAGGTGAGTACAAACTTGTACTCCGCACATCACACAGAGAAATACAACATAATGATAAAGGCTTCAATGGAAGGCTTATAGGGTTAGTTTGCATAAAACAGCATTTAAAGAAATACAGTAAATAGATTTAAAATGCTGAATTTAATACAGTAAGTAAAAAACAATACTTGCATTTGAAAATAATACCATTAGTGCTGGCTCCGACCAAACACCAACCTATTCACGGGCATCCCACCCGGACCATCTTTTCCAAAAGTTCACATATGGATTCCATCCATCCACACGCTTCCACTGCGCAACTCTGATAGATTCCATCCATCCACCAGGATTCAATCTCTCACGGATTCCATCCATCCACAAGGTTTTCAAAAACATTTTTGAAAAACAAAGTCTAATCCATGAAAAACTTTTACTCAGCATGCCCATGACCGTGGGCACGGCTATCCAGGATAGATTATACCTCTGCAGAGGTTGTACAGCTTTACCCCACAAGACACGATCATCCCTTTTTGCCACTAGATTACACACTTCCTTTGGTGTGCGGCGAGGAGTCGTGACAAGGCCTTTACAATGCAAAGCCTTCAACCTGGCCAAGCCAACTCTAAGGTTTCACCCCAGTAAGGAATCCACCAGACCAGAACCCCCTCTTGAGCCTGAGTGACACTTCTCATGGCTATAACCACGCTCACCCAAGTGGGATTTCGCATGGCACCAACCACGCCCACTTTCAATCTACGACTTGACTCAGGTTGGGACCTCGCAAATTATTCAGCCAGAGTTATCCCATACCAGCCATGTGGTAGTACGATAGGGCTTTGCAACAGTAGCTCACAGACTGGTCCTTAATCTGACTTAGGCCCAACCACATACCCCTGTGCACGACAGTTAACCACTGCGGCTCCGACCAACAGGGCATGCCTGCACCCACCAATCTAACTAATTGCCTAAGTCTAAACCAGTTTTTATATTTTGTTTTCAAAATATTTCATAAACCTCCTTGACTCACCAAAGTCAAGAATACATTTGAAAAGCTCGTCATTTTATGAGAAAAGGTCATCATTTTATGTGAAAAGGTATCCCAACCCGTAGATATATTCTAAGCAGGACTAAGCATTTGTTAATCATAAAATCTCTAGCCATACTAGTGTATTAACTAGAGTTTGATCCTAGGGTTACAAAGTATAAGAATTTGCAATATCAAAGGAGGGAGTAACAAACAGGTATTAACTAAATTTAAAACTGAATTGAAATACATTGAATAGAAATATGCATGCAGTATAATTTAAATCAACATAATTTTATTTTGAAAACTGGGATCAACATGATCACGGAGTGTGACTTACCTTGCTCTTCAACTTGGTTTGAATCTTCGTCGAAGAATTTTCCCGAATCGTCGAAGTCTACACGTTAAAATAACCCACCAAATTTAAATAAATTCAAATTGACTTCAAATACTTTAATTGAGGCCATAAATGGGTAGAGGGGAATTTTTGATGAATTTAGAAATTTGAATGGGCTAAATTGGAGTTAGAACGAAGAAGAACGGGCTTCGGGAAGTTTAAAATCAGGGTAAGAGAAAAAAGATTTTCTGGAATTATTTTTCTAAAGGAAAATAGGATTTATGACGTCAGCAAGAATTTTATTTTCGGCCAATTTATTTTTCAATGGGAAAAAGGATTAATGACGCCATGCCGGCGGCGTCAGCCTTGAGATGGGCCGAATGACAGGTGGGCCTGGGTCTATGGACTGGGTCCACGGCGAGGGAAAAAGGCCGAGGTGGCACGGGGTGACGGGGTGGCAGCCAGGCGCCTGCGTGGCACCCGCGTGGCGGCCACGTCGGCTGCCACCTCGCCCTCGGCTTAGGCCTGGCAGCGACGCTAGCGATCCGGTGGCCGGCGACGGACGGCGATGGCCAGAGGAGAAAGAGGAGGCCGAGGGGATGACGTTGGTACCTTTGGCGGCGCTTGGCGACAAGCGGAGGCAGCCGGCGGTGAGGGAGATGCGGTGGAGGCGCTCGGGCTTCGGCGGGCGGGGTGCGCCGGCAGCGGAGAGGAGGGATTAAGGCGGAGGGGGGTGGACCGGGGTGAACCGAAGCCGTGGAGGGGCTTTTATAGCGGGTGGAGGGGAGGTGCCGGCGAGAATTTGGGGAAGGTGGGGGTGCGGGAAGTGGGGAGAGTGGGTGCGGGGCGTGCACGAATGGAAGAGGCGATGTGCGCGGGGAGTGGGGGAGGTGGCCGGGTAGGGCGGGCACCCATTACGGGAGGCGGCGGCGCTCACGGGGAAGAAGGGGCGCGGGGAAGACGGGATTGACAGGCCGGGCCCGCAGCGCAGCGAGAGGGGGAAGGGAGGGGGCACTGACGGGTGGGGTCGGGCGGCAGTGAGAGAGAGGAGGGAGGAGGCGCGCCGACATGTGGGGCCGGGTGAGTGAGAGGGAGGGGGCAGCGGGGAGCGGCCAGATTGCGGGGGGCGGGGAATCGGACGGCCGAGGCGAAGGGAAGGGGTGGACGGCCGAATGGGCCGGATGGCGGGGGAGGCGGCCGATCTGGGCCGGCCAGGTGGTAGCCCGAGAGGAGGGGGAGGCGGGTTTGTGGGCGGCAGGGATGGGGCAACGTGGAAGAATCCGAGCCGTCCACGCGGCGGCCGGAGAGAAGGGGAGGGATTTTATTTTCTGATTTTAGTTTTTGATTTTCAGAAAACCCTAGAAAATTTATTAAGCCTCAGAAAAATATGAAATAACTTCCAAAATTTCCAGAAAAATTCAGAGAACCTCCTGGAGACATTTTGAAGTTAATAAAAATATTTCCAACTAATGTTGATATTATATTTTCTTACCTAAAATACTTTTTAATTTCAAAATAGATTTTAAAACTCTAGAAAAATCAGAAAACCCAAATAAATCTAAATAATTAATTTGACATAGGATTTTTATGGAAAATAAAATTATCATTTTATTTAATAATATTTTTAGTTTTTACTTAAAATACTTTTTAAATATAGTTTTTTTCAAAACAGAAATCCAGGGCAAAACCAAAAATAACATTTAGACACAAAAATACTTATTTAATTTAATTTTTTATTTTATTTATTGATTTATTGATTTATTTTTATTTTAATAAAAACCTGGGCTGTTACATAACCGCTTACCATATCACTGGGACGACACCCAGGGCAAATCAAACTAGGGCTTTCCGCGGCCCTCCACTTTTCCAAATCCACCCACAAAGTTTTTAAAATAGAACTATATCTGGTTAAGTTTTCATGCCCGCCCTTGACCGTGGGCACGGCTATTCGAATAGTTTTGACTCTACAGAGTTTGTACACTTTCACCACAAGAGATAATCTGCTCGCTACCCCCACATGATTCCTTAGTCATGTGGTTGAGTAGACCATTATAGTGGCTTTTCAAAATATCTAGTTCCCTTTGTCATCTCACCCTATGGGCGGCTCCTACTTGCGGTGGGTCCCATACGTTGCACGGGATGTTCACCACGGCTACTAGCGCATTCGGGCTCCACTCCCCGCAATGCTGGTACGATTGGAAAACTTCACCCTCCACTCGGTGTCCCTTTAGGCCTCCCCTTACCCTTGCATTAACCACTCCTATCCACTACTAGTGAGATGAGTCCAGGAGTTTCGATAAGTTTACTTAGCCAAGTTGTATTTTACAGACTTGTGTTTGTTCTGTTTTACACAGGATATCATGACAAGATTCGGTCCTTAGAATTACCTGGGCGGTTCTACCACATTTCATAATTTGTGCTTCCACTGCACCACATACCAGCCCCCATACCATCCGCCCAGATATTCAAGCAAGTTGGGGTTTTTGGGAGCATAAAATAATCATGTTAAAATACACCAGTCATTTCCACCATGACTTCCCAAATCAGTTACACATGATTAAAAGTGATGCTTGGGGCATTTTGGTGCCCCCGAGTACCTAGGCAATACAAAGCAGTAGCATATGATTACAGACTTATTTTCGAAAGTCGTGCCATTATAGTTTTTGCTAGGGTGACAAGGCTCAGATATTCAAAAGTCTCAAATGAATGTAATACTATCAAGTTCACTATTGGGCATTTAACTAGAAGCTTAAAATCAAATATACATTTGCACATAAAATAACAGCATGCAATTTCATAATTTTAAAAATGGAAATAATTTGCAAAAAAGGTAGGTTCAATATGATCAAAGTATTGACTCGCCTTGCTCGGTTTACCGCGGTCTTGAGCTCACTCAAAGCTGTCTCATTCAAGGGGCTGAGTTTCTAGTCTTTATCTTCTCTTCACTCTTGATCTCACTTGATGATTCTTTGGGTCTCCAGTTTCTAATTACGCGATAAACGACTGAATTCAAATGAAGGCAAATAACTCAAAAGATCCAAATAAATCCGAATAAGCTCAATTTAGCTTTATCATGAGTTAATAGGTGATTCAGGTGATTCGAGGCAAGGCTGATGGTAGAATATGATGACTCGATCTTTTATTAATAGCTTCTTTTATTATTTTTGTATTTATCAAGGAAGTTCCATGAGTCGGGTTAGACCTATGAATCGATGTACGGGATTAGCGGAACATTATTTTGGTCGAGTGCTATATTCAAGGCATACGTTATATATAAGCGATGTATACAATTTTCAGTTTAACGAATTGATCTTATAGTCTAGGTTTATAGTATTTTGTGGTATGATATTTTATATACCTTTAGTTATTACTAGTCATAGTGCAAGTTGAATTAGGATCCATTTATACGGGTCCTAACTTGCTATATTCAATTATGTCCAACATTATTATTTACTAAATCTAACATTAAGATTTAATTAATGGTACCATTGTTATTTTTTCTGCACTTTAGTTATTATTAGACTTAGCTTTATTTTTAGTTTGAATTAATTTACCTAGCAAGGCTTGTTATACGGGTTCATATTTTAATATAGCCAGTTAATTAAATCTACCAAGGAGATTTGTTTAATGACGGTATGTTAAATTATAGTTAAGGGTAAGCTTTATTATGTTTGAACATTTAACCAAAGTGATAATACCTTTAATTAATAATTAGATTTAAAATAAATACTAAGGGCACATTATTTATTCATTGTGATAACTAATCTAAATTTACATCTTACATAATCTCTTTTACGTCCTAATTAAATTTTATTAGCTTCCCTAGATTATTTCCTAATTTTCCTTAATTTTTCTTTAATTTAAAAAGGATTAAAGGAAACAAAATAAAAAAATGCAAAAAGGGTGTGGCCGGTGGGAATCGAACTCGGGACCTACGACCTAAAATCTTGAACACGTACTCCGCTAGCCAAATGGGCGCAATGCCTGGGTTGACTTATCGGAGGGGAAATAATAGATGAGCTGAGCTGGATGTGGTCTGAACAGAGGAGGCTCGGTGGCGCCGGCGGGGAGCGGTTGGGGAGGTGGTGGGGAGCGGCAAAACGGGATCTTCCCCGAGGCAGGGATGCCTCTAGGGTTGGCGGCTCCGGCCAGGAGGCGCGGTGGCGGGCCAGCGGCGGTGGAGAGCGGACAGCGGGGGAGGCCGTCGTGGAGGGGGAGCTCGGGTGGCGGAGGGCATCGGCCGTCGGTTGGAGGAGCTTCGGGGCCACACGGTGGTGCTCCACACCCGAGGAATCGAGAAGACTTTGCCTGAGCGAAAGTTGGTGGCGGAAATGGCGGCGACGGCCATTTTTCGTGAGAGGGCTGCTTCGGCGCGCACAGGGCGATTGGAGGCAATTCACCGCGGTGGGAGGTTTGGTGGGGTGCAAGGAAGGTAATGGCGGCCTCCTTTAGCTTTTATAGCTGCTGGTTGAGGCGGGCGCCATGGAGCTCCTAGCGGCGGGAGAAACCGGCGACACACAGGCGCTAAACTGTGGGCAGCTCACGGGCGTAGCTGGGTGAGGTGACGGGTCGCGGCCGCAGGGCAGAGGGCTGCGCGGTGATGATGACGGAGCAAAGCAGGGATAAAGCGCTAGCAGTGGGGTGCATGAGAGCCATGGGGTGGTCGGGAGCTGAGCGCAGCAGAGTGAAGGTGGCGCGGGCGCATGGGGGGAAGCAAAAGAAAGGAGGGGAGGAGTGGCTTGGGCCCGCTGGCAGAAAGAGGAGAAAAAAGAAGGGAGAGAGAGAGGGGCTGGGCCCACATGGAAGTGAGAGAGAAATAAAAGAATGAGAAAATGTGAAGCTTTAGCAGTTTTTGAAATTTTGAATCTTGAGTTTGAATTTCTATTTTCCAATTAAAATTGTTGATTTTTAATACTTGAAATTTTATTTCACGCTTTGGTTCAATTTTCTAATAGTCCTCTATTTTTGATTTTATTTATTT
Organism: Dendrocalamus sinicus; assembly: GCA_036346575.1. NCBI lineage: Eukaryota > Viridiplantae > Streptophyta > Magnoliopsida > Poales > Poaceae > Dendrocalamus > Dendrocalamus sinicus. Next base: position 12,204,848 of record CM070669.1, on the reverse strand, counting down.
ATATTTTCTTACTATAAATTGTATATATATTGTATATATATATATATATATATATATATATATATATATATATATATATATATATATATATATATATATATATATATATATATATATCTTGAATGTCCAAACTTGGGTTTTGTATGCTAATTAAATTAAAAGAAGAAATTTTTGGTTTCATTTTATTGACTTGAATTTAAATTCAAGATTTTGATATTTTGAATTTGGGATCTGCATTGTCATTTTTACATGATCATGATTTGCGCTTGGGAGTATTTTTGGTTATTAACTTGCATGCCACAAAACTTAAAAAGATTTCAAATAAATATTCAGAAGAATTCGAATGCCAGCAAAATGCAAGAAAAATTTTAAAAATCCCATATTTTTGAATAACCAAATTTTGGGGTGTTACATTAGTCTTGCAATCTATTGCGGTATAGCCATTTGCTAGTACCAATCCAGTATATTATCGCTCGCCTCACCATATCGTTTGCAATTTGCGTCAACTGTGGTATATATGGTAATTATCGATACCGCGCCAAAATAAATTGGGATATACTGATACCGAACCGTACTTCTAAAAATACCGTATAGTTCCGAACTATGAACAGTGTATTTACCATATATATTGTATATACCGAACCGATTGTACCAAAAAACCGATTGCACAACCCTACACATGGGCACATGGCGGACTATGAAAATGAAAGAAGTGAAAGACGGGAAACGAGGATTGGCCAAATTATCCCAATTAGTCAATTGGCCTATTCTTTTCAGCTTATAAAACTATTTTTCAGTTTTTTTACGGTAACTAGCTTTCAAACGGAGTGTCTTTTCAAGACGAGTCTACAAGTTGATCGTAGTACATACTGTAGTGAGCCAAAACCGTACGCGAATTTCTCTTACTCTGTACTCTTTCTTGTAAACAGGCAAAAGTCATAAATCATAGCTATTAGTCGTAGTCCACAAGAACAGACACAATGTAAGTAGGTGGAACAAGGCCCATTTATGCAACGAGGGAAGTTGCATTCAAAAGACCTGGCGTAGCCTTTAGACGGCGTGTGCAAGCACAGTGCAGACCACAGGGCACTGGTTCGAAGACCATGATGGCCAGGATGTCAACAACGCAATCAACCGTGAGCTACACAGTTACAGTAACAACCACATGATGGCGGATCCGCTCCGATAGCGATTAGTAACAACCACAGACCGTGATATACACATCGATGCTGTGCATATATCCTTGCGGATTCAGATGTCCCCGTCGGACATCCACATCATGGCGACGCCTCCCGTTACAGAAGGCGCATGCTGTGGCAAGCCGTCAAGTACATTTTCGTAATTGACGTTGGCGATGCGCCTTCTCAATTGCCATCACGCTGCATAAACAAAGCAATTTAGGTGGTGATCGGTTCGGCTGAAAAGCTCATGGCTTATGGCTAAAAATACTGTAGCTGGCTGAAAAAAATACTGTACCTGACAGAGGCTTATTTAGCATAATTAAATTTAAAAAAATTTAAAAATATAAAAAATATGTTAGCCCATTACGTATAATACAAACAAATGCGGGAAAAAAGAACCGGCAAAAAAGCTCAACAAAAAGCCAAAAGTTCAGAAAAAGACGAAACTTATGAATAGTGAAAAATAAGCCAGAAGCCAGAAGTCGAAGCCGAATTGATCAGTGAACATGTTCATCTAAACAATAAACAAAGGGAAAATGCAACAGCGCTAATTTCTTGCTCAAATTACTGCAAGCCAAGGCAATAAGCTGGCAAGAGCTTCATTGCAATTCATGCATTTTTGGCATATCAGTCCAAATATTTGTCATAACTGCAACCCAAATCAAAATTTTGCATTAGAAACCCCAGCAACCAAAAACAAATCACACCTTAACCCCACCACCCATCCCCTCTAATCTCTGATTTGCCTGGACAAAAAAATCATATTAGGCAGGAGACAAAACCCCTCCTTCCTTGCCTCTACTTCCTCATTCACTGCCACTTCCTGCCATTCCATCCCAACTATTAGAGCCTATTCATATTGGCTTTTGGTTTTAGATTTTGGCTTTGGTTTTGAATAACAGCTTGTAGAGAGAGACATTCATATGCGATTTTGGCTGATATAAATGATGTCAGTATAGTGTGTACTATAATCGACTAGTAGACCACAACTTGAAAAGACGCTCAGTTTGAAAGCTAAATATTGTAAAAAAAGCAGCTTTTAGAAGCCAATACGAATAGGGCCTAAGAGCAAAGCTCCACGCCTCCTCTTCTCCACATCTCATACAAAGATGAAGAATCAAGCACTGCATGTTAGACCATTGCATTCCTCAGCACCTAAGCATTCCATTCATACAAATATTTTGTGTATGCATGGTCATTCGAGCAAGTTTGAGAAAGGGAAGAGAAGCAATGGCACTGGACATCGAGCTGGTGGGCCCCACTGGTGTCGCCCTGTGTGAGGGCGAGTGCACGGTGACGCCCGCATAGCCATGGCATGGCAGGAGCTGATGAGCATATGCTGCAGCCAGCGAATGCCAAGGCAAGTGGTAGCGTGTGGTGTCCCAAATGCGGGTGTACAACGTGGCCGGTAGAAGGCAAGGCGGAGACACACGGCACGCATCAGGCATGAGCACAGCAGGGCTGGTGCAGTGGGATGACGATTAGGGCAGTAGTGCCCTCGCGGCATGGAAGCTAGTTGCAGCGGTGCAGTGTAGAGCAACAAGGCCATGGTCGGCGATGAATAGCAAGGGCAGCAACCTTGCTGGGACATGGTGACCAGTGAAACATCATCGGTGACAGGGCCTGGTGGTGTAGCGCGTGGGTTGGCCTACGTAAGCGGTGGCAGTAGCCTAGATCAAAACAATGATGGCAGTGCGTGGAGATGTAGTGGTAGCCCAGGCTAGAATGGCAGTGGTAGTTGCAAGCAGGTGTGGCCTGGAGGATGACGGCGACACCGACAAGGGCGACTGCTTGAGGTGGCGCACGGCAGCTGAGCACTACCACTTGCGTATGGGACGAGGCCACAGATGATGGGTTGTGCTGACTGGCGGTAGCTGGTGGTGAAATCCAGCATCCCACAACTGATTCTAGTCGAGCTTGAGCCTAGAAGGAAAAGAAAGAGAATAAGAGAGATGGGAGAAGAAGAAGAAGAAGAAAGAAAGGGGAAAAGAAGAAGGGATAATTGAGTATGTGCCCCAAAGTTGGAGAGCCATTGATAAAAATGCATCCATTACATGCTAATGGATCTTTTGCCCCAAAGTTCATTCACCAATTGGTCATTTGCCCCTTTTTCATTTTTAACCATTTTTTGTTTAATTGGATCGTAAACAAAAAAACCTTAGGGCATGTACTTTAGGGCAAAAGATCTGATTCAATGAAAAACAGTTAAAAATTCAAAAAGGGGCAAATGATCAATTGGCACATGAACTTTAGGGCAAAAGATCCATTACCATGTAATAGAGGGCATTTTATCAATGTCTCTCCAACTTTGGGGCAAATAATCAAGTAAGAAGGAGAAAAGAAAGGAAGGGAAGGAATAAAAGAAGGAAGCAGCAAATTTATGGTATAAAATCTGATTTTTGTGCACTTGTGGTTGAGGAAGTCATATACAGCTAATTTATGCATACTTGTTTCCTATGTTGCCCATGGTAAAATTCTGGTATCATCCGCATTATCATAAATACATGGTTTTGGTTGTGTATGTTGCATGAACTTCATTATCATTGCATAGTCATGCATGTTTGGGGTGAAAATTTGTTCTATGGCCACAATCGGTATAACTCTCTATTAGGATTTAATTGTGCAGTGGTATGCACATATGGTCCTACGTTGATACATAATTCGATCGATGGAGCGAAACATATTTTATCAACTAGTGAATATTGAATTACTTAATTTTATGGTTACTTGGTCATGCTATTATTTTGATAATCAGATGGAAATTGGTTAGTAAGTTTTATATGTTAAATTCGTCAAAGTTTCCGATTGGTTTAGTCATAGTAGGATTGTGGATCAATGACGATATTGTACATATGACTCGACTGGTAGCTCTTGTGATAGTATTTAGTGGGATATGGAGATTGAATCGGGGAATTATTAAATCATATGCAATTGGTTTGGATGTCTCAAATAATAGTTATACTAGTCATGTATGTTAAATTGTGAGAATTCAGCAGTTGATTACTTGGTTACATACAATGACTTTGGAGTACCATGTAATTTAGTGGATGAGTCCTATATGCTAAATTGATAGAATTGTACCCTTAATTTGGATTAGTAAATGTATGATTGTGAATTGAACGTGGTGGAATACATGTGACTACATTGGTGGTTTGCATACATGATTAATTCAACAGAGTGGATATATGTATGTTTGATTAGTGAGCTATTACGTGGTGAGTATGCATTCAATAGGAAAATCTCACATAGGTGTTAGATGGGTACATACACCTACATTGGTAGAATTTAGTATGTACAATTATGGATTGCTAATGTGGGATTGGTACAACTAGATCGATGGCACTAGCATAAATACTATAGTAGGGAACGATCATTGCGATGTATCATAGTCATGTGCAATTAATCTAGTAAATATTGTACAGTGCTTTGATGGAATTTATGGGTGGAGGATCGTGAGTCCGGTCAATATAAGAACTAATTAATTGGGTGATCCTATAATACATCATTCTGTGATGGCATGGTTTAAAGGCTTAGAAGGGAGCTTAAAAGCATATATGAAATTTGTGATACTTAGCATGTCACGATGAAGCCACCTTGTGTAGGGCAATGTTTTCCTCCCATAAACAATTGTAAAATTGTTGGATTGTCTACTCTAATCATGACATAATAAAATATTTTGCAGAATTTAGATCAAACTATGTGCATGTGAATTGAGAATATAATTACGCATGTGACTAGATTAAACACACATATGAACCGGCCAAAAGAATTAATATGACGGGACTAAATCCATAAGATTGTGCTTACTAAACTCCCTTGATTGGTAATTGTGGAGCAAGACATGCACGCATGTCAAATTGTAAGATCCCTTGTAGATTTCTATATCTGATAAAAGAATATGATTTCCAAAGTTTGTGGATTTTCTATCGAGTGGTTAGTCTATGGATTATGACCTATGAATGGAGTTAAAGTTGGGAGTTGGGCTTCCTCATATGCATCAATCTCACATGCATTGTTCTCATATGCATCAGTTCATCACTATTATATGCATGGATCATTGTGTAATACTTGTATACATGTTGTTTGCACTCAAAGATAGTGACTTCGGAATTGATTGCATGTGTGATGTGTTAATTGCAGAGTGTTGACGAGGATATCATAATCATCAATTTATTATTTATCTATAAATAGTATTATTGTCACTCTGCTCCTTAAGTATACTCCTTATATTCGTAAGGGAGAGACCTAACCATGTGGTTGTGAGCCTTTCCATGACCGCTCCATGGTCGTGAGCCTTTCTATTACCACTCTATGGTTGAAAGCCTTTCTATAACCACTTCATGATCATAAGTCTTTCTACAAACATAACATAGTCGTAAGTCATTCTATGACCACCCTATAGTTGTGACTATTCTACAATTAGCTGAATTTGACCAGCTTGTATATGGCAACCTTCTACATTACGGGTTTGTCTAACAATGCAGTTAATGTATACAGTTGTTCTCTGGAATAACCACTCATAAATTCTTCTTGCCTTTAGCGATAACCACCTAGCAATGACGAGACATCACATCACTGCAATAACCTCCACAAGACTATTCCTCATTTGAAACATTGAGACACCACTTGGCATGAAGCAACTGCCACCCCTTATGCCTTATATAAAGGCATAAGTTAGGAAGAAGGAGGGCATGCGATAGAGGATCAAGAAGTGCAAGACATCAAGCATTAGTCTTTCTCTTGATTGTAATCAGCACATCCAATATAGCCACATAGGAGTAAGGTTATTATTCTCTCTAGAGAAGGCCCAAACTTGTATAAAATCCCTGTGTCTTTCTCTGTGTACTCAGTGCTCAAGAAATCCCCCGAACCAAATAATCATATGTAAGATTGGTACTATAACACCAAACAATTGGCAATGTCCATGGGGATCATCCAAGCTCTGGTAACTCCTCATTGATAAATTTTCTTCTTTCTGATGTTTTCATGACAGGAGAGTGGAACAAGGAGAATTGCTTTGACCTGGCCAAATTTGAAGACCTCGACATGGATGCCTATTATGACTATGAGCAAAGTATTCTTCCATCTGATGGAGATGCCGCCTCCAGAGATCTCTCACTGGATCTTGGAGATTATACCATAGATAAGATTGAGGAGGGATCCTCCCCCCCCCCCAACGTTACACTCAACAGAGGAACCAGGTTCCCAGAGGGCAAGGGTCAATCCGACCATAAATAGAACTGTACTAAGGTAGATCTAGATCATGATGAGGGATTCATCTCTAAATGTTCGAGTCCCTCAATAGCCATCTGATTTGGTTCAGCAAGTCCTAGAATCCATCATTCCGGGGCTTCATCGAACATATCTATGGAGGATCTTTGGTATATGAGTCAAAGCGATAGTTTAAAGCTGTCAAATGAGAGGTAACCTTCGTTGACCCTCCTCTTGCCCATAAATTTCTAAAGTGGTTAGAAGTTACCATCTTCTTTGAGAAAAGTGACTGTCTGATCTCTTCAACTTGACCAGGTCAGCTTCCGATCATGGTTGAGTCCACCATCAATAACTATCGAGTAAATTGAGTGTCGATTGATGGTGGTAGTTCATTAAATATTTTATTTATGAGTTCCCTTGATGATATGCAAGTTCCTTGGACCAAAATAAAACTCGTATGATATTCATTCCATGGGATCATAACGGGATCTTTGGCCAAGCCAATTGGCCAAGTTTCTCTTCCTATAACATTTGGCTCTCCAGACAATTTTAGGATAGAAAAATCTTTTTGATGTGGTCAATTTCGACATGGCATATAATGCTATACTCGGACGACCAACTTTGTCACAATTCTTAATTGTTGCTCATTATGGGTATCAATGTCTTAAGATGCCAGGTCCCAAAGGAGTAATCATAGTCTACTATGACAAAAATATGGCACTTACATGTGACCGTGGATCCCTCGAGATGGTAGGTCAGTTACCAACTCAAGAAGCAATTAAGACATAGCCTTCGACCAAGCAGTCAAAGTCTAAAACTGCACTAAAGCCAAACAAACAAATCAAAGAAGTTCTACTGGATCCAAAGGAGCCTTCAAAGACCGTTCGCATTGGGCTTACTTTTGACCCCGTGTAGGAAGATGCCCTCATCATCTTCCTCTTGGCTAATATAGATATCTTCGCATTGCAACCATCCGACATGACTGGAGTCCCTAGGGAGGTGATCGAGCATAGGCTAACTTTATGACCTGACAAAAAACCCGTAAAACAAAAGTTATGAAGATTTGCACCTAATCGAGGGGATGCCATTAAGTTAGAATTGGACAAGCTACTAAAAGCAAGCCTTATAAGAGAAGTCAACCACTTGAGTGGTTGGCTAACCTTGTAATGGTTAAAAAGTCTAATGGTAAGTGGCGTATGTGCATAGACTATACTAATCTTAATGAAGCTTGTCCAAAAGTATTAAAGTATCGATTAGTTGGTTGATTCTACCGTTGGTTGTAAAGTATTAAGTTTTCTAGATGCATGCTTTGGTTATCGTCAAATTAGTATGTGTGTAGAAAATCAAAAGAAGACCACATTTATTACTCCATTTGGGATATTTTGCTACATCAAAATGCCATTTGATCTAAAAAATGTTGGTCCTACTTTTCAACGCTTGATGCATTTGACTTTTTCATCTCAGCTAGGCCAAAATTTGGAGGCTTATGTTGATGATCTAGTCATAAAAAGCATCAAATGACTTAATCATATTTCTGACCTGCAAGAAACATTTGACAATCTCACAAAACACCATTTGAATCTCAATCCTAAGAAGTGTGTGTTTAGAGTTTCTTCAAAAAATTGCTTGGATTTCTTGTTTCTGTAGGAGGTATTGTAGCAAATCTTGAAAAGATAAATGCCATTGAGTGAATGCACCCTCCAAGCTCTAAGAAAGAAGTCCAAAGCTCACAGGGTGCTTGGCTGCTTTAAGTCATTTCATTGCACGACTAGAAGAAAAAGGACTTCCTTTCTTCAAATTTCTAAGGAACCACGAGAGTTTTGAATAGTCAAAGAAGGCCAACGATGCCTTCGAGGATGTCAAGTTGTATTTTACAAGTGCTCCTATTCTAGTTTCTTCAAAACCAGAAGAGACACTCTTAACATATCTAGCTGCCACACCACAGGTAGTGAGCTCAGTACTAGTTGCAGAATGTGAAGGTGTCCAATGACCAGTTTACTACATAAGCGAAATTTTACATTGGCCTAAGGAGCGATACCCATAGGTTCAAAAACTTTCGTATGCCCTCATCATGCCTTTGAGAAAACTGAGGTATTATTTTATGCACACAAAATTATTGTGCCATTAGGTTTCCCTTAGGAGAGATCCTTCAGAACAGGGAAGCAGCGGGACGCATGGCAAAATGGTTAGTCGAACTTGGGGAGTTCAACCTCCATATCATGTCCTGAAAGGCCATTAAATCCTAAATCTTCACAAACTTTGCCACAAATATACAAATCCTAAACCTGTTCAGGATCCCCAGTACAATTCCCATGACCAATGGATGATGTACTTTGATAGGTCAGTTACACTTAGGCTTGGGGGCTGGGGTGGTCCTAGAATCTCTTACGAGAGAGATCTTAAAATATGCCATTCAATTAAACTTTCCATCCACTAATAATGTGGCTAAATACGAAGTTTTGTTGGCCAGCATACGAGCAGCGAAGGCACTCGGGATTTGGTGACTACTCGTGAGAGGAGACTCTCAACTAGTCATGAATTAAGTCAAAAAAAGGGTACCAATACTCTAATTTCACTATGTCTCGGTACTTATCAGAAGTCAGAAATCTTGAGTACCATTTTTTGGTTTCGAGATACAATATATCTTTTAAAAGGATAATTTTCTCACTGACCAGTTGGCTCAAATGGCTTCTTCCCAATCACAAGTACCAAAAGAAGTCTTCTTGGAACAACTCCATAAGCCGTCTTTGGTCGAAACACCAAAAACACCTCCTAATGAGATAGCCTCTCAAGAATATGAAAATACTTGGATGAGATCCATCTACGAGTATCTTCAGAAGGGTACACTACCCAACTCGATCTTGTCGTATCCCGAAGCAACGACTCCGAAACCCTTTGTGTAAATCGCACTAGTCCAGGAACAGCTAGTGCACACAGCGAAACAAAGATACATATCGAGTGCAAATGACCAAGCAAACATATATATTAAACATAAGAGTACGGCCTTATGGCCAAGTCTTACATCAATGCTCATTGGCAACACTAGTAAAGAAAATAACTGCGGAAGCAAACTGGTAAACAATGAAGCCCAAGTCCTGCCCACAGGCAGTCGACTGCAAGACGCGTCCTACTCGTCCTGGTCCTCACCGTAGTCAAAGTCATCCTCCTCTGATATGAGATAGCAAAGTGAGTACAAACTTGTACTCCGCAAATCACACAGAGAATGCAACTTAATGATAATGGCATCAATGGAAGGCTCATAGGGTTATTTTGCATAAAATAGCAATTAGAGAAATACAGTAACTAGATTGAAATTGCTGAATTTAATACAGTAAGTAGAAACAGTACTTGTAGAAGAAATTAATACCGTTAGTGTCGGCTCCGACCAAACACCAACCTAACCACGGGCACCCCATCCGGACCATCTTTCCAAAAGATCTCGTGTGGGTTCCACACGTTCCCAACCACTTATGGATTCCATCCATCCACAAGGTTTTCATAAACCATTTTGAAAAACAAAGTCTAATACGTGAAAAACTTTACTCAGCATGCCCATGATCGAGGGCATGGCTATCCAGGATAGATTATACACGCTGCAGAGGTTGTACAACTTTACCCACAAGACATGATCATCTCATATTGCCACTAGATTAACACACTTCCTTTGGTGTGCGGCGAGGAGATCACGACAATGCTTTTACAATGCTAAGCCTTCAACTTGGCCAAGCCAACTCTAAGGTTTCACCCCTGTAAGGAATCCACCAGAACGGGACCCCCTCTTGAGCCGAGTGAGACTTCACATGGCCTACGCTACACTCACTTTCATCCTATGACATGACCCAGATTGGGACCCGCAAATTAATCATCCAGGGTTGTCCCATACTAGCCTCGTGGTAGTACGATAGGGCTTTGTAACAGTAGCTCACAGACTGATCCTTAATTGACTTAGTCTCAACCTCGTACCCCTGTGCACAACAATCAACACTGTGCTCCAAACAACAGTGCATGCCGGCACCCACCACCTAACCATTAGCCTAGGTCTAAACCAGGTTTTATATTTTATTTTGAAAGCATTTCATAAGACTTCTTGACTCTCCGAAGTCAAGAATACATTTATAAGCTTCATCATTTTATGTGAAAAAGGTATCCCAACCCTAAAGTTATATCCATGCATGGCTAAGCATTTGCTACAAAAATTCTCCAGCCATACTAGCGTACTAACTAGAGTTTTTATCCTAGGGTGACAAGGTGTAAGGGTTCCCAATGTCAAGGAGGTGCTAACAACCAGGTATTAACTAAATTAAAGACTGAATTTAAATATTGTGAATAAAAATAGGCATACAGGAATAATTTAAAACAACATAACTTTATATGAAATTTGGGAACAACATGGTCAAGGTGTGTGACTTGCCTGGCTCTGTAGTGGGGTGAGAGTCGTCATCGAAGAAATCTCCCGAATCATCGTAGTCTACACGTGAAAATAACCCACCAAATTTCAAATAAATTCAAACAACTTCAAAAATTTGAATTGAGGCCAGAAATGGGTAGAGGGGGATTTTTGATGAATTTAGAAATTTGAATGGGCTCAATTGGAGTTAGGATGAAGAACAACGGGCTCTCGGAAGTTTAAAATCAGAGAAAATGAATAAAGTGGATTTTTGGAATTATTTTTCTAAAGAAAAATGGGAATTATGATGTCAGCAAGTATTTTCTTTTCGGCCAAATTATTTTTCTATGGGAAAATCCGATTTATGATGTCATGCTGACATCAGCCCTGGGGTGGACTAACTGACAGGTGGGCCCTGGTCTATAGACCAGGTCCACGGACCCGAGGGAGTGCTGAGGTGGCATGGGGGTGTGACTGGTGCGGGCGTGGTGCTGACAAGGGAGGGGTGGCCGAGGTGGCGCTGGTGTGGCACCACGTCAGCTGCCACGTCAGCTCGACGGCCGACATGGCCGAGCTGGCCGGAGTGGCACTTGGGCACGACCGCGGCGGTGGCGTTCCGGTGGCCGGTGGTGGGCAGCGATGGGCGGAGGAGGAAGAGGAGAGTAAGGGGAGCTCGGGGGTGGCGTGTGTTTTACCGGAGGCAGCTGGAGATGGGCCGACGGCGAGGAGGTGGCGGAGGCGGCTCGGGTCTCCAGCGAGGACGGTGTTCCGGCGGCGAAGGAGCTCGGCCGAGGGGTGGCCGAGGTGCGCACGATTGCGGTGAAGCCAAAGAGGAAGGCGGCGGGGCTCAAGGACGGCCGAGGCGATTGCTCGCCGGAGTTGATGGCGGCGGCGGCAAAGGCACATGGTGCCAGGGCGCTCGAGAGCTCAGGAACGGAGGAGGAGAGCGGAGGGAGGTGCGGTGAAGAATGCGGGTGCTCGGGGGGTATTTATAGGGGACAGAGGGGAGTGGGCCAGCGCAGATTGCTCGCCAGAGGGCGAAGGTGGGTGGCGGCTGCAACGGGGAGCGGGGGAGTGGGGGAAACGGGCGCGGAGCTTGCGGGAGGAGTGGGTGCACGGAGTGGAGGAGGAAGGGGGTAACGAGCCGCTGGGCGCGGGAAGGACATGGCGGCGGTTTCAGCGAGGAAGGCGGAGGTAGGCGCGCGTAGGAAGAAGGCGGGCGGGGACGATGGAGCTGACGAGTGGACCCGAGGCGCAGCGAGAGAGAGAGAGAAGGTGCAGGCGGCGAGGATGAGGCCGCGTGGCGAGAGAGGCAATCGGGCGGCCGAGAGAGAGAGAGGAGGGATGGACGGGGAAGATGGGCTGAGGCGGGGGCGCGGCTGATCTGGGCTGGCCATCTGTCGGCCCGAGGGGACGGGAAGGCGGGATGAGCGGGGCGATGTGGGTGGGATCTGGCCATCCACGTGTCAACCGAAGGGAGGAGTTTGGGGTTTAATTTTTAAATTTGGTTTTGGATTTTCAGAAAACCCAAGAAAGAAGGATAAACCTTGGAAATTAGCAAGAAAAACCAAATAAATCCTAGAAAATTCCTATAATTCTAATAAAATGCAAGGAACTCAAATAAAATTAGATAAACTCATTTTGAACAACATTTCTTCCAAGTTTTACTAGTTTTACTCTAGGCTCAAAATGAAAACAGGAATTAAATATTTAAAAAATATAAAATTTGAAATTTTGGGATGTCACAGATCTCAAGGTAGATCGTTTATCATGCAAGGCCAAAATGTATACTTTGGTCAAAGGAGTACTCTATAAACAAAGTACTCAAGGGGTTCTCATGCGATGCATATCGTAGAAAGAAGAATTATATCTCCTTCACAATATACATCAGGGCATCTGTGAAGTACATGCTTCTTATAGAACGCTAGTCGGAGAAGCCTTCCGACAAGGCTTTTATTGGCCAACTGCCCCCCATGATGCTAAAGGGTTGGTTAAAAAAATGTATACAATGCCAATTTTGTAGTAGGCAAATACTGCCCCCCATGATGCTAAAGGGTTGGTTAAAAAATGTATACAATGCCAGTTTTGTAGTAGGCAAATACACCAATCAACTCAAGCTCTATAAACTATACCTCTCTCTTGGCCTTTTACAATCTGGGGTCTCGATATCCTAGGACTATTCCCAAAAGCACCAAGGGGCTTTTAATTCTTTTTTTGTGGCTAGTGACATATTCACACAATGGATCAAAGCTGAACTTGTGACTAGGATAACAACGAAAGCTGCTTAAAGGTTTATCATGAGAAGTGTAATTACTCAATTTGGAGTACCAAGTCGAATAGTTATACATAATGGTAAGCAATTCTTGAGTGCAAAGTTTCAAGAATTTTGCAAAGAATTGTGTACCAAATTGTGTTATGCCTCTGTCACCCATCCCCAAAGCAATGAAGCAGGCGAAAGAGCAAATGGCCAAATAATGCAAGAGATTAATACTCAGGTCTTCGACTAGCTTGTAAAGTACTAGAGGGCTTGGGTACAAGAATTGCCCTCGGTACAAGAATTGGTCTTCATCGACTTCATCTCCTCCTAACTACGAGTTGAAGCTTCTTGGAGTCACTTTATTTTGACTGCTTGCTCTACAAACAAAGTAAATCTAGTCGGAAAAATTGTTCCGAAAAGACTATTTTATGGAACTAGCCGTAGGTAAAGAATTCCTTACCTTCTAGTCGAGACTCAAGTTTCTTGACTTTATTGTCATGAGAGGCAGCATCATTTTTACAGTGCTTTTCCCATGACCTAATCTTTTGGTCTTTTTCTTTACCGAGATGGGAGGGCTCGCCAATCACTAAGGCATTTTGTTCGACTTTAGTGCGGAGCTTACCCATTTTGACCTCTTTTTTATCAAAAGAAAAGCAGGTCATTCATATAAATAGTCTCAAGTTCAGAACTTACTGTTTATTTCATTTTGCAACTTGCCAGTTGCAGAAGTCTCTCTCTGAAGCCTTACCTGCAAGTATTCATTTTCTTTCCTTAGCTTCTATGTCTCGAGCTTCTCGAAGTCGAGTGCATCAGCCAAGGAAGTTTTGTCACTCTTAGACGTGCAAAGGTTAAAGATAGACATGAGAACTAGACAAGTAGTAGAAACATAAAGGACTGCATATGACAATGATTTGCTATCTATCTACCTTCTCACAGAGTTTAGCTTTTTTATATCACAATAGCATAAGTTGTTTGTGGTATTCACCCACAGTAACAATATTTTCCAAGGCTCTCTGAATATAGAAGGACAATGAGAAGCCAGAAAAACCAATTATAAGAATGACTTTGTATTATATGCTTACATTTATGCTCATTCAAGCAAACTTGGCAAATACCCACTAGGGATCTTTGAGTTCGTCAAGCTCTTCAATCTTGTTCCACCACACCTTTTCAAGGCACTCGTCGTCAAAAATATTCTCCCTGTTGGGAATATCCTTGGGTGAGGAACTTGGTTACAAGATCGATATGAAGATGATCTCACTATCGATATAAAATTGAGGTACTCTTCTTCTTCAGTGTTGGCAGTTCAGCTGCTCTTCTTGGAGATTAGGAAGAACGTCCTCGACGATTTCCTTCCTGGCACAGTGGTCAAAGGTACCTCCAACTTCTCGGCCAGATGCTTATGGACTATCTTCTGCCACCTGTGCTTCTGCTTCTATGACCACTTCAATGGTCGTAGTCACTTCAACTCCAACGGTTGCTTCCACCACTGGGATGGTGGTTGATTCTTCGACTATTTTCTCTACCGTTTCTATGACTGTAGGAATAATGGCAGGGGGCTTCTTGATAGAAGCATCCTCAGAAGATGGAGGAGCCGAGCTAAGTTCACAAAAAGGGACGCACATCAACATTATAGAAAATAAAAGGGTAAAATGCTATTCTTATGCTTTCAATTACATACCTTGTTTTCTTAGCTTTGATCATGAGTCCAGAAGAAACCTTCCCTAAGGAGGATTTCTTCAACTTCCTCTCTATGACCACATCTAGTCGATGAGGAAAGGGGCCTTCTACGACCACGTCTAGTCGTAAGTCCTAAGCAAGTGTTACTGCTCCTTGGACTTATTGCCCCTCTTGATGATCAAAACCAATTTTGACCACCTGAGGAGCAAATTCCCTTTCGATCATAGGTTCTACTAGTGCAGCAATATCCTTCACAAAAGATACAAAGATTTTCTAGTTCTCCTTTTCAAGTTGCTTAACAAAGCCATGAGAAGCGCAGACTGAAAAAGTTTTGTCACCATAATAGTAAGGTACCTTGATCTTAGGGGCTTTTGCTTCAATTCGACTAGCCCTCTTTTCCCTGCAGCAATCACATCTGCAAAGAACTTCTCAATGGGGCAAGACAAGTGAGGAGCAGTACTTAAACTATCGCCTTGCTTTTCAGTAATCTTCACTAGCCAACACATTTTGGCCGAAGAAACTTTAACTTCCTTAACCTTTTCTGATAACCACCAGTCTGACCTCTTGGTCATCCTGATGGTTCATCATGCATACTCTCTGCATGAAGAAATAATATTACTTAGTCATTTATTATGACTACAGGATCCTAAAGATGAAATCAATTTTTGATTACCTTTAGACGTGCTTCCCTCTCTTCTACAGATATGTCTACCAGGATATAAGGAGCCAGTACATCAAGTGGTAGACTTTTCTCACAGAGGAGCTTGACTCAAGTGTCAATCTCTGCTAGTGGAAGATCTGCATAGACAAATAAAATGATCAACAATCAAAACTTAAAATTAACTAAAAAGGGGTTTGATTGTTATTTACCTTCCTCATAGTCCTCGGTCGTATCCTTAGCCCCTGAGTACCTCCACATAGGATGTTCTCATCTCTTCACGGGGCTAATGCGGCGCGTGATGAAATCTTTCACCATATGCCAACTGATAAGCCCCCTTATCCTTTAAGTCTTTTATGGCTTAAACATAGGGGGCTATCTGATTGCGGTCCTTAGGAACCAAATCCCAAGAAGGATTCTTCTCTACAGCCTTCCCCACAAAAGAAAGGCTGTCTTCACTGGTTGTTTCCCAGTAGAACCACTTCTTCTTCCATCTCGGCCATGATGACCAAATGAACATCTGGATGTATTCTTTTGTCTTGCCATCATGGAGCTTCAGACCACAGCTCCCGACAATCCCAACCTGTCTGCTCATTTCATAACAACATTGGAAGAGTTCCAGATCTGGAGGAATCCCCAAATAAACCTCACACAAGTACATGGACACACTTAAGATTGTGATGGAATTGGGAATAAGATTAACCAACTCCACTCCAATGTGCTCGAGTATGAGTGTAAGGAAGGTATGAGTGGGTAATCTGAGGCCACACTCACAGTAAGCTTGAAATACCATAATTTGCCCGATTTCCCCTGACGGCCAATGTTGTCTAGCAGCATCAATCCATTTCACAAATTTTCTTTGAGGGATCTTTTTAGAAGTGACCAAGGACTTCATCTTAGTAGCATCCATCTCCAACACTACCCAAATAGAAGAGGTTCAGGCCATTTTTTTCTAGGAGGTTGCTTTGGATTTGGAAGAAATCAGAGGAATGGGATGACTTGATTGGCAGTGGAAAACTCGAAATGGGATGACTTGATTGGCGGTGGAAAACTCGAAGAATAGCATAACTGAAGGGGAAAGCAAGAACCCTAAGGTTACCCTACAGTAAGTTTTTATAGCCACATGATTGAGTTAAAGATCTTGGGAACTCAACAGTTACCACCTCTTCGGGAACTACTCCAATAGATAGATCGGAGAGTCAATTGGAATTCTTAAATTTGTTTGTTCAAAACTGGCGTGTCTTTACAACTTAAGCGAAATTACCTTCTTGACCAATTCTACTTCTAGTCAAATGAAATCAAAAAATCTTTGTTTTCGATCTTCACTAGTCTATGACCTCTTTTCACTTGAAGTTGGGGGCTAGATGATGAGGATATAATAATCATCAATTTATTATTTAGAGAAATGTACATTGTGGGTCCCAAAACTTGTCACAGGGGTTCACATGGGTCCCTAATCTATTAAACTGTCTAATTTGGTACCTAAACCTATTTAAGTGGGTCATCAGAGGTCCAAAAGAGCCAAGACTAGCCTTGACTACTGTCATGGAAGGTTGAACCTGACATGGTCTCTCCAGCGTGGCCTACAGCTCACGTGTGGTGCTTGTGACTAGCAAAGTTGCGATGAGAGTTTGAGAGTTTTGCACAAAAATGCTCTGGGTTGTAGCAAAGTTCGCAATCCATCCCCAATCGTGCACTAGGCTCTGAGGCGTTTGTGCATAGGCAATGATGAGGGGGTCCTTGGGTTGCCAACTTCATCAACCGTGTATGGTACGTGCTTCATGCTTTAGTGGCCGGCTTAGTCTTGATTTAGGTTTTGATTTTGGTTGTGATTTTGGTTGCAATTTTGCTCTACGAAGCAGCCGACATTTTCACACTATTATTTTTAGTAATCTAGGGTTTCAGATTGTGGCGATGTGTTGAGCGCGAATTCGCAAAATCTTGTTTTTTTGGTCGCTAGTTTTCCTGAAATTGTGTTACTCCGTTAACAATGTAAGGCTTGATGATGATGAATTCACAGTGGAGGTTCACCATGGTGGGTTTTCTGCGGACAATGTTAGAATTGTCCGTATTATTTATTTGTAGACGGTTATTAATAAGCCCTGTCTATGACAAGTAATTAACACAGATAGTTCGTAATAAGAACTATCTATGAAATTATTACACATATGGTTATTAATGAGAACCGTCTAAGACAGTGCAAGACCACAGACGGTTCATGGTTGGACATGCCTGGAATACATCGTGTTATTAAATGGCTAGCCAGCAACGTCCCAACAGATCTGTCTTTATTACACTGCATTGAAGAAGGCGACTGGCATTTGGGGAGTTTGGTGAAAGCATACCGCTTGCAGATCTAGCTCTTGTAGATCTATTTGTTCTTGGTGATTAAAGGTTAGTACGTATTTGCTTCTAATTATATGCCTTGTAGTAAAGAAAGGTGATATCTAGGTTTAGATCTAGCTTAATTGGTAGTTTGCTCCAATTTAAGAATGAGTCACTACTCTTAGTTTATTTTAATATATTCTTGCTTGATATATACATTGCTTCATGAATAGTACACAGCTAGCTTGATAATTTATTATAAGGTGAATGTCAATTATGTGTAAGTATTAGGTTGGCTAGCTATATAGTAGCATTAATAATCTAATTTGACACTAATTTGTTATATGCATAGCGTAGATGGACCGAAGCAGGATGTACGTTGAGAACTATGTAAGTGAAGAGTACATTAATGGCATATCTGCTTTTAGAAGAGTGGTTGAGCAGGATATACTAAGAAGGGAATAGAATATATGTACTATCCATGCATTGATTGTGATAATCTGAAGATGTTTACCAACTCATCGTAAATCAAAACTCACTTGATTCAAAGGGGTTTCAAAAAGGGGTATACATGTTGGACCAGTCACAGTGAAGAGAAGAATATTATACAGGAAGGTAATTATAATATTGTCGAGGGACACAATGATATGCTAGTTGTGGACTGTGCTTTCAATAAGTATAGGTCGCATGATGACAATCTAGACCAGATGCTACGCAATGCAGAAGGAAACTATAGTGAGAGAGAGTTTGCTAATTTCAAGGGCTTGATGGAGGACTTGGAGAAACCTTTGTTCCTGGGTTGTAAGCTGCAATACACAAGGTTGTCATATATTCTTGAACTGCTAAAATTGAAGGCAAGCAATGGTTGGTCCAACAAGAATTTCACTACATTGTTAGGTCTCCTAGTGAATAACCTTCCAAAGGGAAATGTGTTATTGAGAACCACCTACCAAGCCAAGAAGGTTCTTTATCTATGGGAATGGAAGTAGAAAGAATACATGCATGTTCAAATGATTGTATCCTCTATCGTAAAGAGTATGAAAAATACATGTTTGTCTGGTGTGCAAAGCATCCCGATACAAGCATAAGAATGACTCTGATGACAGCGATGGCATCGAGATGAAGTAAAAGGATGCAAAAATATATGTTTGTCCGGTGTGCACAGCATCCTAAACAAGTGTAAGAATGACTCCGATGACAGTGATGGCATCGAGGAGAAGTAAGGAACTCCTACTAAGATGTTATGGTATTTGCCTATAATTCCCCTGTTTGAAGCATTTGTTTGCAAATTGAAAGGATGCAAAATTGTTGTGTTGGCACTCGGAGGAGCGTAAGAAAGATGGAATGATAAGACATGTTGCTGATTCTGCCTAGTGGAGGAACATCAATACGATGTTTGCAGACTTCGGTGCGGAACCAAGGAATATAAGGTTTGGGTTGAGTACAGATGGAATGAATCCTTTCGGTAACATGAGCAGCCGACATAGCACCTGGCCCATGAATATATGCATGTACAACCTTCCTCCTTGGCTGTGTATGAAGCAGAAATACATTTTAATGTCACTACTTATCCAAGAGCCGAAGCAACCTGGGAACGATATTGATGTGTACCTAGCACCATTGGTGGAAGATCTTGTGACACTGTGGAACAAAGGGGTACATATATGAGATGCGTACAAACAAGAGAATTTCACTCTGCACGTCATGTTGTTCTGCACCATCAATGATTTTCTTGCCCTTGGTAACTTGTTAGGGTTGAGTACGAAATGAGCTAAAGCATGTCCGCACTAGTTAGATTATACCGAGAATGTGTAGTTAAACAACTCGCTTAAAACTGTGTACATGCATCACTGTAGGTTCCTTCCAAGGTATCACCCATACCACAAGATGAAGAAATAATTTGACGGAAATAAAGAGAATGACTCAGCACCAAGGTCTCTTAGTAGGAAAGAGGTGTACGATATGGTCAAGAATATCAATGTTGTGCTTGGAAAGGGACGTAAGTTGAGGACGCGTCAGAAGAACATGTGGAGGAAGAGGTCAGTATTTTGGGAGTTGCCTTATTGAGAGTACTTAGAAGTTCATAATTGCATCGATGTCATGCATGTAGAGAAGAATATATGTAATAGCTTGATTGGTCTCTTACCGAACATTCGTAACAAAACAAAGGATAGTGTCAATGCATGGCGTGACTTGGTCGCTATGAACATCAGGACCGAGTTAACACCGATAGAGACCGATAAAAGCTGCATGTACATTCCCCCAGCTTGCTACACTCTGTCTAAGTCCAAGAGAACTGAATTGTGTCAGTAATTACATGGTGTGAAAGTTCCATCTGGTCACTACGTCAGTATGAAGAAACTTGCTTCCATGAAAGATTTGAAATTAATTGGCATGAAGTTTCATGACTATTATGGGCTAATGACACAACTACTTTCTGTTGCAATTCAAAGTATTTTGCTAAACAAGGTTCGAGTGACAATCATGAGGCTGTGTTATTTCAAAAGGTCATCGATCCGATGGACTAGATGCTCTACAGAAAGATGTGGTGATAACTTTATGTCATCTTGAGATGTATTTCCCTCTGTAATTTTTTGATATTAAGGTCCATCTCATTGTCCACCTTGTGAAAGAGATAAAGATATGAGGCCCCGTGTTTCTACGTCATATGTACGCATTCGAGAGGTAAATGAGAATTCTCAAGTCCTATGTACACAATCAATCTCGGCCGGAGGGCAGCATCACATGTAATCAAAGAGGTCATTAAGTTCTGCATCAATTACAAGGCTCAGGTCAAACCGATAGGTGTGTCTCTATCTCGCCACGAGGGGAGGCTAGAGGGTATCGGGACCACTAGAAGGAAAGCAATAACTTCTGATCTGGATATGTACACTCAAGCCCATTTCACGGTCTTGCAACACATGACTAAAGTGTTCCCATATATTGAAGAGCATAAGGGCATACTATACCAAGAGAATCCAGGCCGGTCAGAGGATTGGATCACAAGATAGCACAACTGTTAGTTCAATGAATGGTTAAGGCTGTGATCCACTAGGAGGTCATCAAGTGGAATGCTGCAATGGATGGCAAGAGGGCCAAAATTTACAATTGTAACATGGCAAGGATACAACATTAATGGGTACACATTTTTATACAATATATCAGGATAGAAAGAGTACATTGCAGAACTCAGGTTTCCGCATAGATGCATTTTGTGAACAGTTCAGTACCGCTACCCCCAAGAACCTACTACGGGCTTGTAGAGGACACTAGGGAGCTCGACTACGTAATTTTCAAGATCTCTCTATTTCAGTGCCATTAGGTCCAACTCCTACAGGGTATAAAGATGAACCATTCGTACTCACGAGGCAAGTTGTTCAAGTTTTTTTTGTAACCAACCCGGCAAATAAGAAATGCCACGTAGTTCATCATGTAAGAAAAAGGATTGTCAGAGTTGAGAATGTTGTGGATGAGGAAGAGTGTAATCAATTTGATGAGTTACCTCCATTCGGAGACAACATCAAGCTCAAGGAAGAACCAAGGGATGAAGCAAGCTATATGCTTGTCGATCATTATGAAGGGCCTTATTTCAAAGGAAAATAGCCAAGTGGAATGATCCCACACGGCGAACACCTATTTGGAAATTATTCCAATGTAATTAATAAACTCAGCATGTAATTAAGGAATCATTCCATTTTAATTGATTCAGTAAATTAAAAATAATTACATCTATGATTGTATCTGCTTGCTTATTTTCAGAGGGCATGGCTAGCATTTCTTAAGGCTAGTCAAAAATTTTGATATTATCACAGGCGGTTTGATGGCACAAACCTTTTGTGATATATGAATCACAGACGGTTCCATAATAGAACTATCTGTGACAAGTACAATATCACAGATGGTTCCATAATAGAACTGTCTATGATAATGCATAACATCACAGACGGTTCCATAATAAAACCGTCTGTGATAATGGTAATATCACAAACGGTTCTATAATAGAACCGTCTGTGATATGCTATACACATCACAGATGGTTACATAATAAAACCATCTGTGATAGTTCTATAAGTAATTCCCTTGCTAGATTTTGCGCTCTTACTCCTCTCACTCACGCACTCCCTCCGTCTCCTCGTCCCCCAACCTTCACCGCTACCGCCGGAGAACCCAACGTCTCCATCCTCTCCTTCCTCACCTAGTGTGGTGGTCCCATTGCCTCTCCTCCTGATGCCACCTCTCCTCCTGCCTCTCCTTCCTGTCGCCTCTCGTCCCGATGCCGCCTCCCGTCCCAACACTGCCTCTCCTCCTGAAGGTATGGATCCCAAATTCCACTTTTTTACCTCATGTGTGATAGATCCTGTTGATAATCAAATTTGGCTTGACAATTGTTGATAATCAAATTTGGCTTGGAACCACAATCATCGTAAAACCAAAAGCAGGTTAACAAGGGAAGGTTGTGCCTATATCATGGTCGTGAATAGTTACGACCACGGCAAAGCAAGTCGGAAGCCAGCTGGATCGATTCACGACCACGTTGGCGTAGTCGGCGATTCGACCACGTTGGCGGTCGTTCGACCACGGCAAAGCAAGTCGAGCCAGCTGGACCGATTCGACCACGTTGGCTGTGGTGGCGATTCGACCACGTTGGCGATCGCCGGGTAATTTCGACCACGGTGCAACATTTACGACCATATCATCTTTAATCGGAAGCCGGTGGGCTGATTACGACCACGTTAGCCACCACGTTGAGGTCTCGACCACGGTGAAGTCTACGACCACGTTGGAGGCTACGACCACGGTGGGATCTACGACCACGTTGAGGTATCGACCACGTTGGAGTTTACGACCACGATGGAAGCTACGACCACGGTGGAGTCTACGACTGCGTTGGAGGCTACGACCACGGTGAGTCTCGACCACGGTGGAATCTCGATCACGTTGAAGGCCACGATCACGTTGGAGTCTATGACCACGTAGAAGCCTCGGCGCATTGAAGGACTACGGCGACCACGATTGGCCACGATCGAAGCACGGTTCACGATCGGCGGCATCAAGGTTGATAGTCGGCGTCGAACTTACGACCACGATGAGAAGTCGGTGGCTTACGATCACGTTATAACGAAGCGGTAACAACTCCAACCACATTGAAGGAAGTGAGCGTGATCGAAAGGGTGGTTCGACTACAGAAAATTGGCGATCGCCCGGCATCAATGCGTGCTCATTGAAGGTTTCGATCATGGTATTTTGAGCAATGAAGGAAAGACAGCGCAGCGATGCAATGGAAGCGGTCGTGAGCTGCTACGATAAGTTCACGATCACGAAGGAAAATTGATTGGTAAAGCAACGAAGGATCGGAACTGGTCGTAAGCATCGAGAACCGGTCATAAATAGTTCTAACGATCGTAGCGATTCTAACGATCGTAAACGACCACGGGAAGTCGTAAGAGACACCGACCGGTTATCGTAAAGGGTTCGACCACGCGAGAAGGCCACGATCGCGGTGAAGGCGGTCGTGAGGAGCAGCAATCAAATCGAGAAGGCGATGCGTGCCAAAGGCGATTCCGACCATGTTGAAGAAAGTGAGCATGGTCAAAGGGATATTTTGGAGTGGTCGATGCGGCATCAAGAGCACTCGGGATCGGTCATAGGCAGCGCCGCCGGCCTTAAACGATCTTGGGAAGTCATGACACGCGCGGCAACAGTTTGGAAAGGATCGAAACAATCTTGAAGCGATCTCGCGCGTGGTAAAATTGCAACGAATAAATTAAGATAAGTTTTATTCGATGCGGACTCGATTTGATTCAAATAATTGTTGTTTCCAAAAGAAGCTAGGACCAGCTTCCCCTATATATATGTATGTAGGGTTTACGGCGATTGACAACACACAATCGAAACTCATCTACTATATTATTTTGCAATCTACTATTTTCCTCGCCCTATTTTGCTTCTTGTTCTTCGTCGTAACACTCCCTTGCGATAACGAATCACAAGGTCTAGAAGCGGTCGGGCCGACCTAGGACAGCCCATCGCCGCCGCTTCATACTGCGGGGTCCCTCCCGGCGCGTGGGGTGTCGGGTCTTAAGACTCTCGCCGGCGTGTCCTGCGTATCGCGCTCCGGCAAGACTCCTCGGCGACGTGTCCTGCGTGTCGCGCTCGGCGCGGGGCACACGGTGGCGTGTTCGTGTGCGAACACACTTTTGGCGACTCCGGGGAAAGATCAAGGAAAATTGACGCGCCAATCACCATGGTAGCAGCGGCAAAATCCCAATGCGGGAGGTTAACACCGATAATGTCGTCAAGCCGGTTCACGTTGAATTATCGGAAGAGCATCGCCAAGCTTTTGAGGCATACAAGAAAAAGCGCGAGGAGGAGGATTTACGGCGTTCCTTGCAAAATTCAAGAAGGATCGTCAAGGCAACATAACCCCACTCGGCGACATCACGTTCCCTCCTCCGCATTACTCGAAAAGGTAGAACCCCTTGTAAGTGCCGCATCAACCCTCTCATCTGTTGCTACCAATTCATCTAGTGTTACAATGGAGCAAGTTCAGCACATGCTTAATGAGAACACTAGAGATCTTTGATTATATGCATCGGATGGCAAACATTAAGAAAATAAATAGTGCGGCCATGGGTACAAGTCGAGTTGGCACTTTTTCTAGCGTAGAACTTTCTAAGTGACAGCGCCTATTAATTCATTGGCAAATAGTGGAGTACCAAGTATACAACCCCAATGTGGCATGCCGTTGAGTTTCTTTTACGACAGACAAACTAAACACGGAGATGAACTAATGGTAGCGCCCACGTATCCTAATCATATCATGAGCCTACCACCTTTGGGAACATCAACATCGGGCGATATAAGTATGCCAAGGTCCTTGCCGTGATACGTTATACGCCGATGCCGCCTCCATCGCCTACCATGGTGACCAACACCCCTATAGCTCCTTTGCGGTCACCCATCACGGCTTGGCCAATATGGACGAAGCATTGTAAAAATTAGAGATGATGTGCGCGGGATGTTTGTTGAGTCTTTCGGCATTGAGCCGAGAGTTAGAAACCCGCACGTATCGAAACCATATCCATCTCATTTTGATACTATTGCTTCCCCAAGGTTATAAGCTTCACGAGTTTGCTAAATTTGATGGTGGGGACAACAAAGCGACATGGGAACACGTTAGCCAATACCTCGCTTGATTGGGAACAGCGGGTAATATAGATGAACTTAAAGTGCGTTTGTTTTCTTTGTCTTTAAGCGCACGGCTTTTTCATGGTTTTCGCTTTATCCCTGGTTCTATTACTACATGGTCGCAGCTTGAGCAAAAATTTCATGATCATTTTTATAGCGGTGACACTGAGTTTAAGTTATCACATCTTACATCGGTTAGGCAAAAAAATGATAAATCGGTTTCCGATTATGTTAAAAGGTTTAGAGATGTTAAAAACCGATGCTACAGTCTTGTGATAAGTAAAAGAGACTTGGCTGATCTTGTGCTTAACGGCTTGAGAACTCACATTAAAGAGAAGTTAGAAAGCTATGAATTTTTAATCGTTAACCAAGTGTTGCAGCGAGCTTTGGCTAAAGAAAGCCAAAGTAAAGATATCAAAGAAAATCATAAGACTAAAGCTGACCCTCCTCGCATGAACGTTGTTGATTATTCTTCTGATCAGGATGATGAAATTGATGTCTATCTTGCTGAATTTGTTTGGCCCTCAAAGGCCAAACCATATGCATGTAATGCTCTTAAGCCAATTCGCAAAAATCGTGAAGAGGAGATGAAGTTTACTTTTGATATTACAAAATGTGATAGAATTTTTGATGCTTTGCTGAATGATAAGGTCATTAAAATTTCTCATACTTTACTGCCGTTTGAAGAACTGAAGCGACGGGCTTTTTGCAAATATCATAATTCTTTTTCTCATGCCACTAATGATTGTAATGTTTTTCGGCGACAGATCCAATCGGGTATCAATGATGGACGATTGAGTTTTGCCGAAATGCAAGTGGACAAGTCTCCCTTCCCCCATGAACACGATGGATATGGGGCGGGAAAATGTTGCTTCGGCTGAACATGCCGAATCAGCAAAAGAAAGTTAGGTGTTGTTATCGGTGAGCCTAGAGTGATACATGCCGATGACAAGGTCTCGAGAAGAGAGGTTGTACTTGAGAAGGCCCCAAATGGAAAGGAAACATTGAAGATCACCGTGAGCATACGTGCACAGGGGCAAGTGCAACATGGGGCTTGCAATAAGTTTATCAAGCCCAAAAATCCAGAGGTTGGCAAGTGGAAGGTAAACAAAGCAAAAGTACAGCGGAGCGCATCAAGCCAACATTTGATATGCTGCTGTCCAAATATGCTAACCAAGCGGCCACTTATAGCTCTAATCGACCATGACAATTGAAGCGTCCAAGATCACCTCGAGGCATCAAATACAACGTCGGTTTCGTCAGTATGAGCCATGGGCGCCTCGCAATGGATGACACCTTTCTCCTACACACCATACAATCAGAATGGAGGATGGGCGCAGCCTCAATGGTGCCATATGCTTTTCATCCTGGGTGGACAGCACCTAGAAGATCAGTTTTTGAGAGGATAGCCCACTCTACAAAAGGTTGTTTTGGTGGTGGTGCTAATCAACCATCAATGCCTCTGCAACGAAGAAGATTATAAAGCAAGAGTGGCGTGCTAAATCGCCAAGTGCTGAAAATTCAGAACCAAACAAGCAAGAAAGCGAGCTGCTAGTGCTGCAGAGGTGTCGACCAAAGATCTTGGTAAAAGGACAATTGTCATTAATAATCCGGCTAAATCCAGTAGTACTATGGTTGCTGTTCAGCCAGTTCAACAGCTAATGATCATGAAGCTAGCAGTAGAGCCAAGGAAGAGATCCCAAGTATACCCGACCAAGGTGGTGCCCTTCGGCTGACCAAAGCTCGAAAAGAAGGTTGCAGCGCATGCGAAATCAGCGAGAAGATCGAGGACGCAGCGGAAGCACGAGAGAGCGAATTTTCAATAAAATTCGGCCCATGAAGCATGTATGGAGGCCTAAACCAGTGGATGGGACTGCAGATACTACTCCTATCGCAGCAGCGCATACATCACCTAAAGAGCATGAGTAGGTATGTACATTGGGGGATGATGAGGAGATGTTAGATTTTGAGCCCACGCCAGCTAGAGAAGGTATGGATATCAATATGGTTTACTATCTACCTGCTGAATTTCGTGCTGTTGATGAAGAAGGAGAGATAACCCAGCTGAACTTTGGTCCTAAAAATGCCATCTTCGAGAAGCCTAAAGAGCCGGTGAAGCATTTGAAGCCGCTGTACATCAAGGGCCACATTAACGGGTCACCGATTGCTAGGATGCTTGTTGATGGTGGTGTTGTCGTCAACCTCATGCCTTATTCAGTCTTTAAAAAATTGGGGCTGCAAGATGATGATTTGAAGAAGACGAACATGGTGCTGAATGGTTTTGAAGGGAAAGAAAAGGCGGAAGCCAAAGGAGTTATCTATGTCGAGCTCACGGTTGGGAGCAAAACTTTGGCCACAGCATTCTTTGTTGCTGAGGTGCAAGGTAACTACAATATGATTTTAGGTCGAGACTGGGTACATGCTAATCAGTGTGTACCATCTACCATGCACCAATTTTTGATTCAATGGGTTGAGGACGAAGTGGAGATCATCTATGCTGACACATCGGTTTGTGTCGCTTTGGCCGATGCTATAGTGGATTGGCAGCACTCTGAAGTTACTTGTTTGTCAGGGCGTGGCGACCTTCCAGAGTTTGATTTCCTTAGTGCTACAAGGAATGGTTTTGTACCTGTCATGTTAAAGCCGATTGGTGGTGATCGGCTCCAAAATATGATGTGATTAAATGAATCCTAGCTTAGATTGGTTGCAAAACGTATCAAAGATTATCGGTCTCAAGAGAACGATATGTATGAATCTATAGAAGAGCTAGAAAATTTTGATAAGTTGGGACAAGATTTCATATCAGCCACCCATTGGAGGAGATAGACATCGGTGATGGGTCAATTCCTAGGCCGACATTTATAAATAAAAATCTGAGAGCCGATTATAAGCTGAAATTAATCGAGCTTTTAAAAGAATACATCGACATTTTTGCTTGGGAATACCATGAGATGCTGGTTTGAGCCGAGTTGGTAGAACATCAGCTACCCATTAAGAAAGGTTTTAGACCTTTCAAACAGCAAGCTAGGAGGTTTAATCCCAAGATGTATGATCGGATTAAGGAGGAAATCGATCGGCTACTTAAAGCTAATTTTATTAGACCTTGCGGTATGCTGATTGGATTTCCAATATTGTGCCGTCGAAAAGAAAGGGTCCGCAAGTTAAGGGTATGTATTGATTTCAGAGATTTGAGCAGAGCTACACCAAAGATGAGTACCCTATGCCAATAGCGACATGCTTATTAATGCTGCTTCGGACATAAGGTCATTAGTTTTCTTGATGGCAATGCGGGTATAATCAGATTTTTATGGCGAAGAGGACATTTCAAAACAGCTTTTCGTTGCCTGGTCTTCTTGGTTTATTTGAATGGGTAGTAATGACCTTTGGATTGAAAAATCTTGGTGCAACATACCAAAGAGCTATGAACTTAATTTTCATGATCTTCTTGGGGTCATGTTAGAAGTTTATATTGATGATATTGTCGTCAAATCGGATGCCATTGAACCACATTTGGCGATTTGTGCTTGGCTTTGATAGAATGAGAAAATATGGTTTGAAGATGAATCCTCTAAAATGTGCTTTTGGTGTATCGGTGGGAAGTTTTTAGGTTTTATTATTCATGAACATGGCATAGAGATAGATCCCAAGAAAATTGAAGCAATCCGAAGTTCTGAGTTCTGTGTGCAAGAAAGATATCTGAAATTCCTTGGCAAAGTTAATTATTTGAGGAGATTTATTGCTAACTTGTGCGGAAAGTGGGCGCTTTACGCCTATCCTTCGGTTGAAGAACGATGCTGGTTTTACTTGGGGGCAAAACAGCTAGAAGCATTTGAAAAGATCAAGCGGTATTTAGTTACTCCACCGGTGTTAAAGCGCCCGAGCAAGGAGAGCCTTTCAGGCTTTATATTGCAGCGGAAGAAGGAGTAATTGGTGCTGTTTTAACACAAGAAACTGAAGGAAAAGAACATGTTATTACATACTTGAGCGGCGTTTATTGGATCGAGACAAGGTACACTTTTATTGAAAAATTATGCCTTTCGTTATATTATGCTTGCACAAAATTAAGACATTATTTGTTGTCTAGTGCTTGCATAGTCGCATGTCAAACCGATGTCATTAAATATATGTTGCATAGACCAATTCGAGTGGTAGGATTGGTAAGTGGGCTTATGCTTTGATTGAATATGATTTGGCTTGCGAAGCTTTGAAATCTATGAAGGGCCAAATTGTTGCTGACTTTATTGTTGAACATCGGATTGATGATAGGCATCATATTGATATTGACCTGGTTTCTTTAGTACCATGGAGATTATATTTTGATGGTTCAGTTTGTAACAATGGCCAAGGTGTTGGTGTTGTTTATATTTCTCCATATGGGGCTGTTTTTGAGGCCTCTTGTCGTTTAGAGTTCTTTTGCACAAATAATCAAGCCGAATATGAAGCTTTGATATTCGGGCTGCAGCTTTTACTTGCTATAGGTGCTACACATATTGAGGTTTTCGGTGATTCGTTGCTAGTAGTGCGGCAAGTTTCCAAGGTTTTTCAATGTTTCGACGAATCACTTAATGTTTATCTTGATAAATGTCTAGATATCATTGCTGCCTTTGATTTCTTTAGTATTGCTCATATATCTAGACATGCAAATTGGAGAGCAAATGAGTTAGCGCAGCAAGCATCCGGCTACCATATTTCTCGTGGTATGTTCCACCTTTCTCACCAGCCGATGTCTTATCTTGCTAACATAGACGAGACCAAACCGCAACTCACCGATTCGGCCACTAATTTAAAATCTGATGCAAGTGAGGATGCAGATTGGAGAAAACCAATCATTAATTACTTGCAAGACCCTAGCAAGAGGGTAAATAGGACGGTTCGACGGATGGCTTTCAAATATGGTTTAATTGACAACAATCTTTATCGCCGTACTGTTGATGGTATTCTTCTGAAATGCTTGGATGAGGATCAAGCAAGAGTTGCTATGGGAGAGGTACATGAAGGTATATGCGGTACTCATCAGTCGGCACACAAGATGAAGTGGTTGCTAAGACGTGCTGGTTTTTATTGGCCGACAATGATTAATGATTGTTTCAGATACTACAAAGGGTGTGCAGCATGCCAAAAGTTCAAGATAACATTCAGCTAGCTCCTGCTGCTATGTTGCACCCTATTGTCAAACCGTGGCCATTCAGAGGGTGGGGATTAGACTTCATCGGGCAAATACATCCTCCGTCGTCAAAAGGGCATCGATTTGTGCTAGTTGCTACCGATTATTTCACTAAGTGGTCTGAAGCAGTACCTCTCAAGAACATGACACATGTGGAAGTGATTCAATTCATAACTGAGCATATTATTCACCGGTTCGGCATTCCTCAAACATTAACTTCAGATCAAGGTTCTTCTTTTATATCAACTCAAGTCCGAGATTTTGCTGAATTATATAAGATAAAGTTGTTCAATTCGTCTCCATATTATGCCCAAGCTAATGGACAAGCGAGTCTACAAATAAAATATTGATCAAGCTCATCAAGAAAAAGATTGAAGATAATCCTAGAAGGTGGCATGAAGTGCTGTCAGAGGCTCTTTGGGCGCATCGAATCTCAAGGCATGGAGCAACCAAAGTAACTCCATATGAGCTTGTATATGGGCAAGAGGTTGTTTTACCTGTAGAGGTAAATTTGGATGCCTTGAGATTAGCTAAGCAAAATGACTTATCGGCAGTGAATTATCATAATTTAATGATGGACAACATTGATGAAGTCACCGATAAGAGATTAGAAGCATTAAAAGCCATTGAGAAAGATAAGATGCGGGTGGCAAAGGCATACAACAAGAAAGTCAAGTTGAAGAGCTTTCAAGTTGGTGATCTAGTGTGGAAAGTGATTCTACCAATTGGCTCGAAAGATAATAAGGTTGGAAAGTGGTCTCCAAGTTGGGAAGGTCCTTTTAAGATTGCAAGAGTGGTTCCGGGTAACTCATATTTGGTCGAATCATTGCAAGGTACGTTGCTGCCCCGTGCTCTCAATGGAAAATATTTGAAGAAGTTTTATCCAAGCATGTGGCAAGAAGCTTGAACATGTATGGTGATACTTGGTTATCGCCCTTAGACTTTATAACATGGCGATACTAGGTTATCGCCCTTAGACATATAAACATGGCCAATGGATGTGTTGACATTGTCCTTGATTGTTGAGCAAGTGATTCTTATTTTTGGCACACAAGTGTTGCCAAAAATAGAAACATGTGTTGATAATCAAATTTGGCTTGACAATTGTTGATAATCAAATTTGGCTTGGAACCACAATCATCGTAAAACCAAAAGCAGGTTAACAAGGGAAGGTTGTGTCTATATCATGGTCTTGAATAGTTCGACCACGGCAAAGCAAGTCGGAAGCCACCGGACCGATTACGACCACGTTGGCGTAGTCGGCGCGATTCGACCACGTTGGCGGTCGTTACGACCACGGCAAAGCAAGTCGAGAGCCAGCTGGACCGGTTCACGACCACGTTGGCTGTGGTCGAAGGCGATTCACGACCACGTTGGCGATCGCCGGGTAATTTTACGACCGCGGTGCAACATTTACGACCATATCATCTTTAATCGGAAGCGGTGGGCTGATTACGACCACGTTGGCCACCACGTTGAGGTCTCGACCACGGTGAAGTCTACGACCACGTTGAAGGCTACGACCACGGTGGGATCTACGACCACGTTGAGGTATCGACCACGTTGGAGTTTACGACCACGATGGAAGCTACGACCACGGTGGAGTCTCGACCGTGATGGAGGCTACGACCACGGTGAGGTCTCGACCACGGTGGAATCTACGATCACGTTGAAGGCCACGATCACGTTGGAGTCTATGACCACGTGAAGCCTCACGATGCATTGAAGGACTACGGCGACCACGATTGGCCACGATCGAAGCACGGTTCACGATCGGCGGCATCAAGGTTGATAGTCGGCGATCGAACTTACGACCACGATGAGAAGTCGGTGGCTTACGATCACGTTATAACGAAGCGGTAACAACTCCAACCACATTGAAGGAAGTGAACGTGATCGAAAGGGTGGTTCGACTACAGAAAATTGACGATCGCCCGGCATCAATGCGTGCTCATTGAAGGTTTCGATCACGATATTTTGGCGGTGAAGGAAAGACAGCGCGGCGATGCAATGGAGCGGTCCTAGAGCGCTCTGATGAAGTTTACGATCACGAAGGAAAATTGATTGGTAAAGCAATAGAAGGATCGGAACTGGTCGTAAGCATCGAACCGGTCATAAATAGTTCTAACGATCGTAACGATTCTAACGATCGTAAACGACCACGGAAGTCGTAAGAGACACCGACCGGTTATCGTAAAGGGTTCGACCACGCAGAGAAGGCCACGGTCGCGGTGAAGGCGGTCGTGGGAGCAGCAATCAAATCGAGAAGGCGATACATGCCAAAGGCGATTCGACCATGTTGAAGAAAGTGAGCATGGTCAAAGGGATATTTTGGAGTGGTCGTGCGGCATCAAGAGCACTCGGGATCGGTCATAGGCAGCGCCGCCGCCTTAAGCGATCTTGGGAAGTCATGACACGCGCGAACAGCTTTGGAAAGGATCGAAACAATCTTGAAGCGATCTCTGCGCGTGGTAAAATTGCAACGAATAAATTAAGATAAGTTTTATTCGATGCGGACTCGATTCGATTCAAATAATTGTTGTTTCCAAAAGAAGCTAGGACCAGCTTCCCCTATATATATGTATGTAGGATTTACGGCGATTGACAACACACAATCGAAACTCATCTACTATATTATTTTGCAATCTACTATTTTCCTCTGCCCTATTTTGCTTCTTGTTCTTCGTCGTCGCTTACTCCTTGCGATAACGAATCACAAGGTCTAGAGGCGGTCGGGCCGACCTAGGACAGCCCATCGCCGCCGCTTCGCAGCGGGGTCCCTCCCGGGCGCGTGGGGTGTCGGGTCTCAAGAGCTCTCGCCGGCGTGTCCTGCGTATCGCGCTCCCGGCAAGACTCCTCCGGCGACGTGTCCTGCGTATCGCGCTCGACGCCGGGGGCACACGGTGACGTGTTCGTGTGCGAACAGATCCATCCATATATGTTAATGTGTATTCATGAGTTCTCTCCTCCCCATCGCTTCTGCTCCCGAAGGTATGGATCCCAAATCTCACTTTTTACCTCATGTGTGATAGATCCATCCATATTTGTTAATGTGTGTTCATGAGTTCTCTCCTCCCTGTCGGCTCTCCTCCCGAAGGTATGGATCTCAAATCTCACTTTTTAGCTCATGTGTGTTACACCCATCCATATTGATTAGTGTCTTTTTTATGTGAAACCCAAAAAGGAATGGGGGAAATGGATGTGGGAGGGAAGGTGGGCCTACTTGTGTTGGGCTGGAAGTGGTAAGGTTGTTGGGGGTAGTATCGGTGTGGTCCTCATGCAGATAAAGACATGGATGGTTGTCCTTTGTCATTTCCAAAAATGTCGCCTTCATGTCGTCCTCACAGTTGGCCTTCTGGTTGTCCAGTGGTCCACACTCTCCTTCGACTTCCACTATGTTCTTGTCTCCCCTCCTCCGACTCTTTTCTCCTTACTTCTATGGGTGGGCTGCTGGTTCAAGTAAAAAAGGGCATGAAACACTGGGAGTCGAAGTAGTAGTTGTACAAGAGGAACATTACAGTACTATACCCCTGTGCTTCAAACGGCAGGAAGCAAATTATTTGCTTCCTGCCGTTTGAAGCACAAGTATATAGTCCTTTATTGTCCTTCTCATCAAGGAGCTCAACGTCTTGGCCATGGAGCACCATTATCAATGGAGCACCAACCATTGTGACTAGAGGAGAGTGACGCCTTCATCACCAGAGGTGGACGTAGAGTGGGAAATTAGGGATTAGGGATTTCAGATGAATTCGGTGGGGATATAAATGGCTGGTCGGAATTTTTAGTTCGGAATTTAGGCCTGCAAGATTTATGAGAATGAAAATGCAAGATTACCGAGCCATTGTGGGCATGCAAATTCTTGCTATCCACACTAGAGAGTCCACGTCAAGGTCAACCTTCCATGTTAGCGGTCAAAGCCAGCCTAGGCTCTTTTGGACCTCCGATGACCCACTTAAATTGGTTTAGGTGGATTGGATATTTTAATATACTAGGGACCCAAGTGAACCCCTCTAACATATTTAGGGACCCACAATGTACTTTTCTCTATTATTTATCTATAAATATTGTTATTGCGTCATTCTGCTCCTTAAGTATACCCCTTATATTCGTAAGGGAGAGACCTAACTATGTGGTCATGAGCCTTTCCACGACCACTCCATGGTCATGAGCCCTTTCATGACCACTCTATGGTTGAGAGGCTTTCCACAACTGTTTCATGATTGTAGGTCATTCTACAAACATAACATAGTCGTAAGTCATTCTATGACCACTCTATGGTCATGAACTCTTCTACGATTAGCCTAACTTCGACCAGCTTGTTACGACAACCTACTACATTGTGGATCTGTTTGACAAGGCAGTTAACATATGTAGTTGTTCTCTAGAATAACTGCTCATAACTTCTTTATTTTTTTTAGTGATAACTGCCTTGCAATGAGGAGACATCACGTCGCTGACAATAACCTCCATAAAATGGTTCCTCATTTGAAATGTTGAGACGTGTCTTGGCATGGAGCAATTGCCACCCCTTTATGCCTTATATAGAGGCATAAGTCAAGAAGAAGGAGGGCTTGCGATAAAGGATCAAGAAGTGCAAGACATCATGCATTAGTCTTTCTTTTTATTGTAATCAGTACACTCAATATAGCCATACAGGAGTAGGGTTATTATTCTCTCCAGAGAAGGCCTGAACCTGTATAAAATTCCTATGTCTTTCTCTGTGTAGTCAGGCGCTCGAGAGATCCCCTGAACCAAATAATCATACGTAAGATCGGTGTTAGAACACCAACAAGTGTAAAGCGTGAATTGTGGGGCCATGGGAGAGACTTGGAGTCAAGATGATGTTTTTATATCTCGATTGACCAAGAATGAATGCACCCCCTTTGACCATATTGATATCATATTTCACTATTATGCATATTATGTTTCAATATTATTATGTGTAATTTCAGTAAAAATTTTTATATTGGTAAGGTTGGTAGCTATACCTAGTTGTTGCATTGTGCCTACCTTAATAAAATTGATATCCTCACTATTGTCAACATAGTATTGCTATACACTGCTTGTATATTTAGTTGTGGAATATGTAGTTGAAGCAAAATATTTTATACTTAGCCATATTCATACCAATACTAGTTGTGCTAGGTTGGAAAATTGTCAAAATGTTTGAAAATAGGAAACACTTTTGAAGTGGTCCAAAGGTGGTACATCTATTATTTTGGTTAATAAATAAAATTAAAAACATGGCTTAGACTTAAGCAAGTGGTTGTAGAAACCAGTGTAGTTGCGCGAGACTTTGGATTGTGGTAGTCTCGCCTAGATCACTAAGGACCGATCTATCGTGCCATAGACCCAAGTAAATGGGAAACACTTGTGAAGTGGTCCAGAGGTAGTATCTATGTTATTTAGGTTAATAAATAAAATTAAAATATATTTTAGACATGGGCGAGTAGTTGTAGAGATCAGTGCAGTTGCACAAGACTTTGGATTATGGTAGTCTTGTTCGGCCACTTGTAACAGCCCAGCTGTTTATTTCAATTTTTGAGTGAAAAAATTATTAAATCAAATTAATTTGGTTTAAAATAAAAATAAGTCTTTTGCCGCCTAAATTTTAAATTTTGAATTGCCCTAATTTTCTGTTTTAAAAAAGGTTGTATTTGAAAAGTAATTTAATTAAAAACCTAGAAATATTATTAAATAAGATGATATTTTGATTTTCTATAAAAAAATCCTAATCCAAATTAATTATTTGGATTTATTTGGCTTTCTTCTGGATTTTTTTGAGTTTTTCTGGAGTTTAAAATCTATTTTGAAATTAAAAAAGTATTTCAAGTATAAAAATATATTACCAACATAAGTTGGAAATATTTTATCTAAGGTCATAAATCTCTAGGAATTTCTGTGAATTTTTCTGGAATTTGTTGAATTTATTTGGTATTTTTCTGAGCCATTTTGAATTTCCTCGGCTTTTCTGAAAATCCAAAATCAAAAATTTAAATTTAAATCTTCCCTACACTCTCTCTAGCTGATGCGTGGATGGCTAGGATGTGCCTACGTCGCCGCTATCCCCATCCGACCGTCCCCGCTCATCCCACCTTCCCTCTCTCTCCGCTCGACACGTGTTAAGCCCTGATTCAATCCGCCCTAGCCCATTTTAATCTCAGACGTTAGCAGCCACTTACCCTTTCATTTCTAATCTATGGTTTGGATTTCACCTTCCACCGCCTGATCTAATCTCAGCTGTCCCCTTCCACTTAACGCCCTCATTTCCATCCGGCCACCTGAT
Source organism: Dendrocalamus sinicus (assembly GCA_036346575.1). Taxonomy (NCBI): domain Eukaryota; kingdom Viridiplantae; phylum Streptophyta; class Magnoliopsida; order Poales; family Poaceae; genus Dendrocalamus; species Dendrocalamus sinicus. Next base: position 12,168,511 of record CM070669.1, on the reverse strand, counting down.
CTACTTCCCCTTCCTAGTGGCGAGATCTCTGTCGTCCGCTCCGCCCACTCCCTCCCTCTCTCCTCTCCCTCGCTGCCACTGGGCCCCGCCTATCAGGCACTTCTTCTTCCCCACCCCTTCTTCCTCTCGCCGCAACCGCCTCCATCGAAGCTGCCTCCGCCCTTTCCAGCCGTCGCTTCCTCCCGCACGCGCGCTGCCCCACCTTTCTCCTTCATGCGCCGCACTCCCCGCACCCACCTCCCCACTTCCCCCATTCTCGCACCTCCTCTCCACAACGGTTGTCGCCGCCATTTCTGCACGGCCGTTAGCTCACCAGCGCCACCACCTCCCCTATAAAATCCCTCCCTGAGCACTTGTTAGCCGCTCCTCACCTCTCCCCATGCTCCACTCCTCCTCTTCGTGCCATCTCTTCTCTCTCTCTCTCTCATCGGTGAGCTACTCCAACAAGGAATTCCGGCCGCCCCGGACCTCCTAGAGCCTCCCCGTCAGCACCCTCACCATCCTCGTCGCCATGCGCACCTCCTTCGCCCCTCCTCCGGGCTTGAGCATCGCCGGAGCGCCGACTTCACCAAGAGCCTGAACGACGCCGCCACCTCTCCTTGTCGCCGACCCTCTTCTGGCCATCCTCTGTAATGTCAGCATACACCATCACACTCCCCATCGCCTCCTCTCTCTTTTGCACTCGACGCCGGCCGTCGCCGTCCACTGGAGCTTCGGCGAGCCCTCGAGCCTAGAGCACCACTGGCCGGAGCTTCGGCAAGCCCAGAGCACCACCTCAGCACGAAGCCGATGTGGCTGCCATGTGGCACACCGTGGCTTGCTACCTCAGTGCCACCTTAGCGTAAGGCAGCACTATCAGCAGCCACCTGGGGGCCCGAGCCAAGTCAGCACTGTGGTCCGCGTGGCAGCCACGTGTCACCAGTTGGCTTGCCACATCAACAAAACCACCCTAGTCACCAGCCACATTAGTGCCATGTCACCCTCCCCACCACCTCAGCCCTCTCTGGTCCATGGACTCGGTCCACATAGCCCAGGGCCCACCTGTCAGTCTATGATCCGAAAAATCAATCAGGGTTGACGTCATGCTGATGTCATAAACCCGAATTTCTAGTAGAAACATAATTCGGCCGAACAGAAAATCCCAAGGCTGATGTCATAAATCCCTTTTTTAGTAGAAAAATAATTCCAAAAATTCAGTCTTTTTCCTTTTTTTTCTTTGATTTCAAACTTCCGAGCGCATGTTCTCCTTCGTCCTAACTCCGATTGAGCCTGTTTAGATTCCTAAATTCCTCAAAAATTCCAATCTATCCATTTCTACCCTCAATTTAAATATTTTGAGTTTATTTGAAATTTATTTAAGTTTGGTGGGGTTATTTTCTCGTGTAGACTGTGACGATTCGGGAGAATTCCTCGACGATGATTTGCACCCAATTGAAGAGCAAGCACCTTGATCATGCTGATCTTAGTTTGCAAATAAAATTATCTTGTTTTAAATTATATTGCATGTGTATGTTTATTCAAGTATTTCAATTCCAGTTTTAAACTTAGTTAATCCCCAATTGTTATTGACACCTTTGATCTTGTGCAACATTATACCTTGTCACCCTAAAATAAAACTCTAGTTAGTACACTAGTATGGACTAGAGAATCTTATATCAAGTGCTTAGACCTGCTTAGAAATAATCTTTGTTTTGAGATACCTTTTCACATAAAATGATAAGCTTTTCAAACGTATTCTTGACTTCGGTGAGTCAGGAAGGATTATGAAATATTTTGCAATAAAATATAAAATCTGGTTTAGACTTAGGCTAATTGTTAGGTGGTGGGTGCAGGCATGCACTGTTGTTTGGTGACGCAGTATTGACTGTCGGGCGCAGGGGGCATATGGTTGAGCCTATGTCAATTAAGGATCGGCCTGTGAACTACTATTGCAAAGCCCTATCGTACTACCACAAGGCTGGTATGGGATAGACCTGGCTGATTAATTTGCGGGTCCCAACCTGAGTCTCATCGTAGGATGAAAGTGAGCGTGGTGTAGGCCATGAGAAGTCTCACTCGGCTCAAGAGGGAGTCCCGTCTGGTGGATTCCTTACTGGGGTGAAACCTTAGAGTTGGCTTGGCCATGTTGAAGGCTTTGCATTGTAAAGGCCTTGTCATGATCTCTCTGCCCCACACCTAAGGAATTGTGTTAATCGCGTGGCAATATGAGATGATCATGTCTTGTGGGTAAAGTTGTACAACCTCTGCAGAGTGTATAATCTATACTGGATAGCCATGCCCAGGGTTATGGGCATGTTGAGTAAAAGTTTTTCCTGGATTAGACTTTGTTTTTCAAAATAGTTTATGAAAACTTTATGGATGGATGGAATCTATGAGAGATTGAAAACTTGGGAATGGATGGAATCCATGATGATTGGAAGCGTGTGGATGGATGGAATCCATACGAGATCTTTTGGAAAAGATGGTCCAGGTGGGATGCCCGTGGTTAGGTTAGTATGGGGGATAGACCTGAACTAACGTTATTAATTTCATTTACAATTACTGTTTTACTTGCTACATTAAATTTAGCATTTTCAATCTATTTACTGTATTTCTTTAAATGTTGTTTTATACTCAAATAACCCTATATGTCTTCCTTTGCTGCCTTTATCATTATATTGCATTTCTCCATGTGATTTGTGGAGTACAAGTTTGTACTCACCTTGCTATCTCCACACAGAGGAAGACGACTTCGACTACGGTGAAGGTTTGGATGAGTAGACTGCGTCTTACTGTCGTTTGCCTGTGGGCAGGCTTGGGCTTCGCTTTTATCAGTTTGCTTCCACAATTAATTGTCTTTATTATTGTTGCCAATGAGCATTGATGTAAGACTTGGCCATAAGTCCATACTATTTTATTTAATATAGATGGTTATTTGTGCTTGATATGTATCTTTGTTCTACTGTGTGCACTAGTTGTTCCTAGACTAATGCGATTTACACAGAGGGTTTTGGAGTTGTTGCTCTGGGGTCCGACAACACTAATGATTGATCTATTGTGACATAAACCCAAGTAAACTCATACAACCACATGTGCCTCATATGGGGGAGGTCCTAGTATAATAAGTTATTGTGTCCTAGCAATCAAACCGCAGGTTGTAGTGGTTAGGTGTCTGGACCCCGGATTTCCGAACCTGGACCCTCTGTGTATTACAGCACTAGTCCCAGATCAAAGCTAGTGCACACAGTTAAACAAAAATGATTACATAACCAACAACGTCTTATTACAATATTAAAGAGTACTGACCGAAAGGTCTCATTATTACAAATGAGGTTTCAAGACCTCGCACACACGAAGCACAGCGGAAACGAAAACAAATTCAGCAGAGACCCATCAATACGCCACAGGCAATTGACTGGGGAAGCGCGACCTAGTACTCCGGAAATCCTTCGTCGAATCCACCCGAGAAGTAGTCGTAGTCTCCCTCTTGAGCTTCGTATTCCTCTAAGTATTATTTTTAAGTGCAGCATGTGAGTACATAAAGTACTCTGCAAGTCTTGGGAAAAATGCAATAGATGCAAGGCTTAACAAAGGAGGGTTCTATGGTTCTTTTGCACAAAGTAATATTTTATTTCAGATACCATTAAGTAATTTCAAAGGCATCATTTTAACCAATTAATTGCTTTAACTGAAACTAGTAAGCATTTTACAGTGAAGGTTATATCCACCAACACTAGTTAACCAACTTTAACCGATAAAGTTTAAAACCGCGGGTTACATCCACCAACTCTAGCTCCAACTGCCAGGATACTCTTCCGAGAGTTCCCTCCACTCCCGGAATTCCAAAACTTTGATTTTAAAACCAAAACCAAAAATCTACCATGTGAATGCATTCCTTGCCCGCCCTTGACCGTGGGCACGGCTATTCGAATAGTTTGACACTCTGCAGAGGTTGTACAACTTTACCCCCAAGAGATAAATTATCCTAACAGTCACCACGCTTCCTTTGGCATGAGACACAGATAAAATATCACAAAGCTTTTACCTCACTCTAGTCTAGCTAGACACCACCCGCTGAGGTTTCACCGCAGAAGGGTTCCATCCACCCAGTCCGAAGCCCCCTCTTGCACCATATGAGTACAGTAAATCCCTGTCCCTCACTATGAGTAACCAGTAAATCCCCGGCACCCACTTTCCACTGGTGGCACCTAAACTAAACTATCATAATTTAATCAGCTAGGTCGTACCCATATAGACTCGGGGTTGTACGGCAGTGCTCAGTCTAGACAATCACAAGCGTCAGTCCTTAATCGACTAGGGTGGAATATTCACTTTACAAGATCTTGTGCTTTCCGCACCAATCCCAACCAACCATCCACCCCAGTCTAAACCAACTTTCACATTTTATTTTATTTTTAAAAGAACAATGGCAACACCAGTCACCACTTACTTCTAAATACAATTACCAGTTGAATGACATATGATTTCCCATTTCAAGATTTCAAAAGAATTAAATAGCATGACTAAGCATTATACTACCGTCTAATATTACCAAAGGATTATGTAATTCTCATTATGGAGACAAAGGTTGTACTAGGGTTACAAAGGTACATGGCATTCAAGTTCAATTGAGGACATAACATGGTTGGATTTAACTAATGCCTTAACACCAAAATTAGAGTTCTAATTAAATAGCGATGCACGTAAATTTAAAATAATTAAAAAACATTTCACAAACATGGGTTCAAAATGGTCAAAGGAGACTTGCCTTCTTGCACACTCTCTGGGTCTTCTTGCTGCGGAGTGGAGAGATCTTCGACAACGTTGGAATCTATGCGCGAAAAAGACGAAGCAAACAAAGCAAATAAATACAAACAAAATTCAAATAAAATCAAAAATTCAAATAGAGGCCATATTTAGATAGATTATGATTTTAGAAGAATTTAGAAATTTGAATGGCTCAATTTGGAGTTAAAATGGACAAGTTATGCTCATTTGAAAATTTCAGCTTCAATAAATCCAGAAATTATTAAATTTCTGACAGTGGGACCCACTGGCAGTATTTATTTCTTTACTCTGAGTCTATGACAGGTGGGACCCACATGTCAGTGAGACTCACTGAGCTCCAACTCTGACAAGTGGGACCCCTCATGCCGGTGGCCACAGTGTCGGCCAGCGACAGTGGGACCTTCACTCTGAGCCCACATGCCGTAGTATCGGCCGGCGGGGCCCAGCTGTCAGCCAGCCCACAGACCGACAACAGCTGACGGACGAGGCCCGCATGTCAGCGCGGGGTTTAAAAGAAATGGCTCAACCTCAGCGTGCGGAGCCGGGGGCTCGAACGCGCGCCGAGGGAGCCGGGGGGAAAGAGATAGTGCTGCTAGCCAGTCGGTCGTTGAGGCGTTGCCTACCCCTACAGGGTAAGTAACCCCTTTGAGGTACCTACTGGAGGGGACCGGGCAGCAGTAGACAGAGGCGACGGTGCCGGTGGCGAGGGGTGGCCAGAGTGGTTCGGGGGAGGTTCATAATGCGATCCCGATGCGGAGGCGGTTCCGACGGTGGGGTTGGCAAGGTCCAGGGACGAGCGGAGGCGGCCGGCGACGGGAGGGGCGGCGGCGTAGCACGGGTACTCTGGTGCGGCGGCGATCCGGCGGCGGGGAAGCCTGCTCGAGGGGTCGGGGAGGTTCGCACGGGCGCGGAGATGCTCGGAGTGGAGGCGGCGGGCTCTGGGGAGGACTGGGTCGACGGCGATTGCTCGTTGGAGTACTCGCCGAGACGCGCACGGGGAGCTCTTGGTGCGGGGCACTCGGGGATCGGGGAGAGAGAGGGAGAGCGGTGGGAGGTGGTGCGGAGAGAGGCGGAGCCGATGGGAGGCTTTTATAGGGCGGAGGAGGGACATGGGCGCGGCAATTGCTCGCCGGGGCTGGCGGCCGGAAAAGGAAGGGAAGGGGGAGAAGGAAAGGGAGGGCAGAGAAGGAAGGGAGGTGCGGGATTAGGGGATCTGGTCGCGGCGGTGCCCGAGGTTTCCAAAGCCGGAGAGAGCCGGGGAAGGAAAGGCCGGATTGGGCGCGGATACGGTCGTCGGAGCAAGAAAGGAAAGAGGGGAAAGAAAGAAGGAGGCGGTGCGCGGAAGAAAGGCAGACGAGCGAGCCCGGCGAGCGAGTGCGCGAGTGCGGCGATCGATCGACGGGCCTGAGCGAGAGAGAGGGGGAAGCGGGTGCGGACGGCGGGATGGCTTGCGCGGGCGGCGTGGCTCACATCGGGCCGGCCAAGTGGCAGCCCGAGACGAGGGGAAGGCGGGGCTGGCTGACGGGCCGGGCCCGCTAGCGGAGGGTGAGGGGAGAGCGGCCAGGATTGGGCCGGGCGGTGACGTGGGCGGATCTGGGCCGTCCACGCTTCGACCGGAGGGGAGGGAATGGAATTTTTTATTTTAGAATTTGATTTTTATTTTCAGAAAAGGCTAGGAAATTATTTAGGCCTCAGAAAAATATAAAAATACCTCCAAAAATTCCAGAAAAATTCACAGAAGCTTCTGGAGATATTTTGGACTTAATAAAATTATTTCCAACTAGTGTTGGTATTTAATTTTCATACTTTAAATACTTTTTAAATTTTAAAAATAGGTTTTAAACTCCAGAAAATTCAGAAAATCAAATAAAAGCCAAATAAAGTCCAAACACTTTAAAATAATTAATTTGAAATTAAATTTTTGCAGAAGGCAAATTTTGGGATGTTACATTAGGTAAATGGGCTAGTGCGGCCATGATGGAGAATCCCCATGTTCGAAGGGGCTTTGCAAGAACCGCAAGGCTTACCGACACACCGTATGAGTTCTTAGGATTTTAGGGAGCTCTCCATATCTTAAGAAGGTATCATAGCACAATTTGTTGTTAGAATCGCTAATGTAAAAGTTTTGTCATGAACTCCCAAATTCGGTACCTTTGGTATCGCATGGTATGGTTGACATAGTGAGATGTATATATCGTATGGGTAAAGTTGTACAATCTCTGTATAATGTAAATCTATTTGAATAACCGTATCACTGGTTATGGACAATGCTTGCTTATATCCTATAATAAATAGTTTTGTGTTTTGCAAATTGGTTTGGGGAGTGTATGGATGAGGATCCATGCATAGCTCATTCGGCAAAAAGATTTTTTTCCACTATTTTGATATTATGTCAGCAAGCTACTAATTTATTTATTTATGCTATTTAAGCTTTACTATTATTTGTTTATTAATGTGAAATGCTCTTACAATATTTAATTGCAATCTATTACTTTTCTATTGCAAATGAAATCCCATTTTGTGCAAATTAGAATAGATTGGACAACCACCTTTGATTCAGCTTGCATACTATATAATCTTTGCTTTAAAGTCTTGCGGAGTATAATCTTGTACTTACAATTGCTTGTTGAACAATATCAGAAGGGATGTTCATGGGGGTAAAAGGGACAGCAACATTAGCATTTTAGGGTTATGACCGCACTCAAGTTTTCCTTTGCTTTCTTTGAGTATTTGTGTAAGCTAAACTTTTGGTCTACAGGCCTGTAATACTATTTAAATTCCAGCCAATTGGCCATATTTCACTCTATCTAACCTTCTTTGGCTTTCTTTAAGCAGGTATGATATGATTTCTATCCGCAACTGAATTCCTGGGTAGGTGGGGGGGATATGATGACCCTACATATTTTGGGGTTGTCATAGAAAATGTAATGACAGTACCAGATCGAGTGAAGTTGCTGCTACAACTTGGACAAGTTGTTTGTCCCTTAAAAAAATGCACTTTGCACTAGCTAAATTGATTGATGTTTTATTGTGCACCAGGTTTACTCAATAGTTTTACTATGCACCAGGGTGTTTCAAAATAGCATTCACTTAACACTAGCCAGTAGCCAACCATCTTTGCGTCTAAACTGATGCATCTATTGACAAGCAGGGCTCACCCACAAGTGTGCCACTTGTTCACGTGAGAGAGGGAGCAGTCGAACAACATAATGTGGTGGCACGGGTAGCGCACATTGTCGGCGATGGAGAGGCGGTGCGGCTCTGGGATTGGGCAAAATGGAATGCAAGTGAGACATAGCTAGTGGTTGTGGTGAAACGTGCCAGATACATGTCAACAGTGGCGGACGGCGGTAGGGGCGGATGGGTGTTGGTGGAGGCAGCGCTATCGGGTCAGGCAAGAGAGGTGAGCACGGCAAAACATGTCCGGTGAAGTAATCAAACGAAGTCTCATCGATCGCGATGAACCACGGTGGAGAAGGTCGATGGATCTAGAGAAGAAAAACCTCGATTTCGGGCAGATGCGTACACAAAACTGAAATTAATTTGGGGTGGAACACGATGTGGCATGGACAATCTTTGGAGAATATTTCACCAGACATGGAGTTTGAGCTCGGTGGCACATAGTGGCAATGGCGGCAAAGGCCTTGTACATGTTCTTGGACCAAGAAGAAGAAGAAAAGGGAAGACGGGGCGTGCTGCAATACTAGCCAAGAGGATGAGGGTGAGGGCAGTGCCGCAGCGCTCAGCCACACACTATGGACGAACCTGCGTGGACAAGGCCCTGTTTGGATCCCTTGACTAATTTTTAGTCACCTAAAGTTTAGGTCTAGTCCGTCCAAACAGGTGAACTAATACCTGGACTAATTTTTAGTTCATCCCCAACTAGCTATTAGTTCATTAGTTGGCAAATGTGGACTAATTGTGGACTAAAAGGTGGTACCAAACAGCAAAAGACGAAAATACCCCCGCTACCCTTTCTCCACTACTCCACATGCAACACACTAACAAATATAGGGGTATAAATGTCTTTGCTCATGAAAGTCACCACCTTTTAGTCCATGTATCCAAACAGCACTTGACTAATTTTTAGTCACCTAAAGTTTAGTCACCTAATTTTTAGTCCACCAACTAGTGAACTAATAATTAGTTCTAGGCGATCCAAACAGGCCCCAAGTTGGGTCATAGGTGCCATATGCTGCTAAGTGACAAAACCAATTACGGTTAACTGCAAGGGGCTATTGCAAAGTGTAACTCAACGTAGACCGTTCCGATGCAAAGTCTAAGGGCCTGTTTGGGAGAGCTCCACCAGCTCCAGATTCACAAAAAACAGATCCGGATCCACTTTTCCAAGCCAAACAGTTCTAGCTCCAGCAGCTTCACCGTGGATCTGCTCCACCAAAACCATGGATCTGGCTCCAGATCCACCAAATCCATGGAGCACCTCAAGGGGTGCTCCACCAAACTCAAGTTGGTGGAGTTGGGGAAAATTACCCACCATGCCACTGATTACACACAAAAAAACGTTTCGTTCTTTTTATTTCCCGTCGCTGCGCCGTCCTCTCCGCTGCGCCTCCCCCGCCTCCGACCGCGTCCGCCTCCTCCCAGCCTCCGCCTCCCCCGCCTCCGACCGCATCCGCCTCCTCCCGGCCTCCGCCTCCCGCGTCGCCTCCCCGTCCGCTTGCTCCGGGCCTCGCCTCCCCCGCCACCGCCGCGTCGCCTCCTCCCGGCCTCGCCTCCCCCGGGCGGCGCCGCCTCCCGCGTCGCCTCGCCTCCTCCCGTTCGCGCGCCTCGCCTCCGCCTCCTCCGGCCGCGCGCACCTCCCGCGTCCGCCGTCGCGCTCGCTGCGCGCCGGGCCGCGCCGCGCGCGGCGCGCGCGCGCCGGCAGGGTTTTTTTTCATTTTGCCCCCTGACGCGTGGGGCCCAGGTGTAAGTGAGATAGAGAGGGAGGTGGAGCTGTACCAAACACTTTAACGAATCCCAGATCCACGATGGAGCTGCTCCACGGTGAATCCAGCTCCAGATCCACCTTTTAGGTGGATCTGGAGCTGGTGAAGCTCTGCCAAACAGGCCCTAAATTATGGTCTAGATCTGGTGCAAAATGAAACAAGAAGCAATTTACCTAGTGCAAAGTGTAATTAATAAAAAAACAGTTGACTGTAGCAAATTTTAACCGTTAGATGATCACACACGTGGATAGCCGTTGATCGGGTCTTCGCGTGGAAAAAATTAACATGCCATCCTTGTTCTTCTGCGGTGTATATCGGGACTGTTCACATGGAACTCAATGGCCCAGATCACTTGCCATTGGCTGTAGTTAAAACACTAATCGGCTAACCGTAATTGATCCAAATCAAAATGATACTGCTGGGACGTGTTTGTTTCATTGACACACTTTGCTACACTCGAGCAAGCCAAAATATAATTGACCTTTTTCGGCAACCGTTTGGTTCACACTATACAGTTATGGCTTGCTACGCTTTTTTAGCACATTGCCGCACTTCGGTCACAGGCACACGTATTCTTGTCTAAATTATAGTGACCAATTTGAACATCATAAAAATGTATGGCTTGCCACGCTTTAGCAAGAGAAGTGTGGTCGTATGTAGCATTGAACTAAACGTGCGTTGAATGATGTTACTCACAGTTGTTAAGGGAAGACATTGTGTTGTGCGTGATAGAATGTTGTAGATATTTTCTTTTTCAAAAAAAACAATTTATTATAACTAGTGCACTAGTTAAAGTGTTAAAACTATATATTGCAACAAGTGATTGCATGATTTTTTAGATAAAGGATATAAAATCCGGCCTCTATATCCACGAGGGATATATACAGCCAACGGTTACACGAGCTCTTAGGCTCAAAGCCTCATAACTGAGGAGCATACAACAACAAGAAAGAGAGCTTAAGGACTATGAAAAAAGCTAGAAAGACTACGCTTCAGAACTTCTTCTCCGGCCTTGCTTTCAACCAAAACCCTATCCTCCACCGACTGCTCCATCCAAACTTCGGTCTACTTTGTGCGAAGAAGGACCTCCTAGGCGACGCCTCCAACAAGACGACCAGAATCGCCAACGCCGCCCGCCTCACCGAGGCAAGGTTTTCACCTGGAGATCAGTGCACATGAGATCTGTGGAATGCCAAGACAACACCTCCAGGAAGGAAAATGGCGCCCGAAGGCGTCATCGTTGTCAGGACCGGTAAGAACACCAGCAAGGCTTTCGCCAGCACCTCCACAGCACCCCACGTACTACCCACACGCAAAAAAGACCTCCACCAACCCTCCGGAGTCCTGCACACCTCAAGGCTATGGCATAGCCACCCTTGAACTCCACGAAGAACCGTTTTCTGCAAAAACCGACTCTGAAGAAACCACTAAGCGACGCCTATAAAGGACTAACAGCTGCCACGCCGGACACCAAGCACCATGGCCATCATAGCCTTCACCAGGTCACCGCAGGATGCCTTAGGCACCCAGTAGCCAACTACAGACATCTGGCTTGCATCTCAGAACACTAAGCAAAAGACTTTACGGTAGCAGACTTGATGATGTCCACAAACTCAGGCTTCAGTGAAGCACCACCAACAAGGAATCCATCTACATCAGGTTGAGCCGCAAGTTCTTTGCAGTTCGCTCCGTTTACAGAGCCTCCATAAATAATCCTGGTAGATTCAGCAACTGCAGCTCCAACATTAGTGTGGAGCCACTTTCTCAGACCATCATGAACCTCCTGAGCCTGAGCAGGGGTTGCAACCTTGCCGGTTCCAATGGCCCAAACCGGTTCATATGCCAACACAACGTTTGTCCAGTCCGATATCTTCTCTGCAATAATTTTACCAATTCTCTGCAGCAGTGATTGCATGATTACAGGGAAGAAAAAGAATAATACTTCGTTTTTACCAATTCTATTTTATATTTTTATTATCACTGTCTGATCCCCTACCACAAGACGAATATCTATTGCAAAGTAAAGCACATCTTCTGCTCACTTGCCATCACAAGAATCGAAAATACATTTCCAAATGACTTCAAAACAAAAATACATTTCCATTTCTTTTAAAAGCTATTTCCAATATTAATTGGCCTGCTAGTACCAAGTTGATTTGACTAACTATTCCCTGAGCAACAGTACTAGGGAAGTACAAACGAGCACGTATGTCAATATCAAACAAGTTCGGTGAGCCATGTTTGTCTCTACACATAATGAGGTCATTGTTCACAATAAACTAATACTGAGCGCATGCACTTCCAAGTGCTAGGTAGGAAGTTTCGATGCTAAGCGATCGTGTAATTGTGAAAAGAAAGGCCAAGATAAGCATTTGACAAGGACTTCGTAGCAATTATGTAGTTAGCCTAGCAAATAAGAGCACCACACGGGAGCTGACCTGATAGACATGTCGGTGTAAATAATAAAAAGTGTAAATTTCTGTCTGCTGTTAAAAGGACACACCTTTTATCTTAGACAAAAGGAATGGAGTGAATTGGAAGTGGTGTTGGTTAAAAAAGGAGAAACATTGGTAATGTGTCTCTACTCTCTAGGGTAAACGTCAACTGCACTGCGACGAATGGAGCCGTGTAAGAAGCGAAGAACCTGCTTCCACCTGTGGATCAATTCCCAGCACAAATGTTGTTATGTATAAGTATGGCAGGAACCATTGCTTAGTTCAATACGTATAACATCAACACGGATGGGAGTAATGTGATAGCTAGAACGGTTTGTTGACATTTGACATAGAAAGAAAACTGAAGTCTAGTTTCACAAGAAATCATTTCTCAATTCCGATGTTATTTATTATATTTTATTTTTGGGATATTAACGATTTGCCACTCATAAACACCTTGATTTAGCGTTTGCCACCATTAAATTTCTTTTTGGTAATTTGCCACAACTAAGTACCAAATACCTAAGATTTGCCATTTGTGGACGTTGTTGGGGAGGGTCCCCTCGTTACCTTAGGCCCCGACCCCCTCAAAGAGACAGAGCCCGTAGGGAGGTCTACCCTAAACTAAGTCCCCGAGCCAACCTCTGTGAGGTTCGCGAGACCAACCTCGAGGAAGTCTGGAATTAAACCCGGACGGAGTCCGAAATCAGCCACGGATCGGTCTCGAAGTCCCGGACGTGGTGGGATCCACGCGGAGCAAAAGACGTAGATACCCCAGGAGTATGCTAAGCCCTAAGGGTAAACTTATAACTTCACTCGGCTCTTCCTCTCCCTCTATAAATAGAACTCTTGTAATGGGAGAGGGGTGGCTATTTTGTAAACCTATACACTCATATTTAATACACTTAGTTATTTTTGTGCTTCTCCTTGAGTCCCTCCCTCTGCATCTGATCGGGGTGCTTTTAAATTTATTGTCCGGTCTCATATCAACGATAGACGTATTCATATATTGTTGAATCTTTTTACACCAAAATCCAACGTGTAATGACAACTGGACTTATTTTTTGAAAATTGTTAAAATCTTCCCCGTATGTTCTAACTAACTTCCGTGACATTCTTGTTGATGCCATTTCTCAATCGCTTCGTAGTTTCTTAGCTGGCCACCCATTTGGCCATCAGATGAGGGAAAGGGACTCTCATTGTATGCATGCAATAATTCTGACGTTTAGTTGAAGAAAACTTGGGCACGAGATGGCATGTAACCATCAACAGTCGAGCACTAGGTAAGCCTTCAAAAAACAGTTAAGCACTAGGCCGCGCGAAGTGGGCTCACCAGTTCTCTCTAAATCATGATTAAGACTAGAGACTGGCTACAGCATAGCGCTCCTCAGCCGGCCGCAGGCAGACTTTCGAAAAGTAAGAAGGAATCAATCACGTCTCGTCGGAGCTTTTTGGTTTCACCTGCAGCCAAAACGGTCAGTATTGACCTGCCATCGGTCTGTGCACCGGAAACGTCCGTGCAGCTGGAGGACGCACCGCCGCACCGGTAGTGAAGTCCAACGAGCGTTGCACGGATCAAAGCGTCTGATCTGGAGTCTGGACAAGTTAATCGCAACCTTCTCCGGGTCTTGTGACTTCGTTGCAGGCCGCCGCGTTGAAATTGCGCGTGCCGTCCGCCCAGGCCGGTCCAGCGGCGCACCCTGCTTGCTCGCACGATCCCCGTGCGCGCGCGCGCGCGCGAGCGCGATGTCAAACTCACTCGCGGCGCACCACCGAAAGGCGAAAGGGACACCGTCCGCCCGCCCCGCCTAGAAGGCAAGGCTAGGAGGACGCGCGGCGGAAACCACCGCGACCCCAATCCCCCAGACTGACCTCCCACCCCACACCACTGCGCATCCCGCGTGCGCGGCAGCCGAACCCCGCGCCGCGCGGACTCCACTCGTGCCACTCCCCAGCCGAAGCCACTTCCCCGCCCGCTTCTCCTCATTTTTAAGCTAACAACGCCGCGCTCCGCACGGCCACCACGCCGAATAAGCGCCCCCAACCCGGTGCCCTCGGCGCTCGCGTGGTCAGATCTCGCGTGCGGCACGGGATCGGCACGCACAACCCTCCAGCTCCAAGGCCCACGGCCACGCGCACTGTTTCCCCCAGCCCGGGCCGCACGCCATGGAGGCGGCGCAGGACACGCGACACCGCTTTCGCCCGCCGCTCGCCCCTGCCGCGGACGCGCCCAACTCCACCACTGCGGCATTCTCCACCACCCGCCGCACCAAGCCCGTCCCCTCCTCCCGCCACCTCTCCACCTCCTCTTCGTGCTCCGCTCGCCTCGCCGCTCCCGCTCCCGCACCCCATCCGCCCGCCTCCCCGACGCCTCCCGCTGCCACTACGATGCGGATGCGGAGCCTCTCGGTGTCTTTCCAGGGGGAGTCCTTCGTCTACCAGACGCCCCGTGCACCCCCGCGGCGTGCGCCTGCTGGGTCGTCCCGGCGGAGGGGCGAGGCCGAGAACGACCGGCCGCGGAACCGCGGACAAGGGGCGAAGCCTAGGAGGGCGGCCGACGCGCTTGCCCACACCCTGGATTGCAGCCTCCACCGCAAAGAGTCCATCCTCGCCGCCGTCCGCCTCCTCGGCAGCTCCATGGCCTCCGGCACCGCCGCGCCCGAGGCGGCCACCGACCACTCCGGCTTGTCCGATACAGACACTGCGTCGCCCGACTCGGGTATCAACCCGGCTGGCGAGGGCACCACGCGGCCCGGCGTGACCACGCCGGCGAGGTTCTGGCAGGAGACCAACAGCCGCCTGCGCCGGCTCCCCGAGTCCGGGCGGCCTCACTCTAGCGCCTCCGCCCGGAGGTCGTTCTTGGATGGCTCAATGTCGCCGAGGGTGCCCGGAACGTCGCCGTCCCGTGGCCAGGTGTCCCAGGGCTCAGCCAGCCCGTCACGGGTGCAGGACGGGAAGGAGGCAGGATCGCCGGCGAATGCACCGTCTATCATCAGTTTTGCCACAGAGGTGAGGAGGGCTAACAAGGGGGAGAATAAGATTGAGGAGGCACACAGGCTGCGGCTGCTGGACAACCGGCATTTGCAGTGGCGGTGTGTCAGTGCACGAGTGGATGCCGCTCTCCTGGTGCGGAGCTGCGCTGCCGAGGTAAGTCATGGCAACCTCTGTGCATCTTTCAGTAATTCTAGCATGGTTATCTGTTCAATCGGTTGTGTTCTTTGATAGCTAGTAAGTATGTAATCAAGCATTCGTTTTACTTAATGCTGATTATATGTTGCATCTATTCTCGTAGTTGTAGTTAGTAGTGACATGGAGACTTTGTTGTTTGTTCTTCCTTAGATGTTCTGACTATGTATCCCTGATGTGCAATATTTATAAGTCTACTAATTCAGAATTGTAAAATACACGAATAACACGTGTCAGGAAAAAAAAAAGGAAATCTCACATTTGTGTATCAAGACATCCTGTTATAATTATTGCTACTGATCTTCTAGATAACCATAACTCCCCCATTGTGCTCCCCATCTAACATGTATGCGCAACAATTGGTTGTGACCTCTGTAGCTGAGGGTAATGGTCATGGTTTCAAAAACCGTTAATAGAAAGAAAAAAATACCCTAGACCAGGGCTCACATAGATTCCTGCCGGCAATCCAAAAAATGCACTGTTGCTAACTGAAATTCAAACAAAAACTTGGATTAAAAAATAGTTCCCAGCCAGTTGCTGACGGGGATAGGAAATTCAGATTTGAACCCAACATTTTACATTTAAATTAAATAAAAACAGAGGTGTTCTAAATCTCAGTCCCTACCAGTTTCCAGGAACCACTTATCTGTGAGCATAAAACAAACGATGAGATGTTGTTCCCCTTAAGCACCAAGTACATGAAGTAAGTAACTATAATGAACTGAGATAGGAGTACTGACAAACTAATTAAGAACAAGAACTGCATAAGCAATATCAGGTCTAGTCACAGTGAGATACACAAGGTTACCTACAAGATGCTTGTAGCGAGAGGAATCCTCAAGAGGGGTGCCATTAGTAGGACGCAGCTGCAAATGGAGCTCCATAGGTGTAGCAGCAGTGCGTGTATCAGTAAAACCTGAGCGAGAGATCAAATCTTGAGTGTACTAATGCTGAGAGATATAGTAGCCATCATTAGTATGATCAACCTCAATTCCCAGAAAGTAACTAAGGGACCCCAAATCTGACTTCTTAAACTGTTCACTCAATTTTTTGCTTAACAAAGGCAATATATTTTGAATCATCTCCACTAATCAACATGTCATCCACATAGAGCAGAAGCAATGTACACCCACCCTTAGAGGTGTGAATAAAGAGCGCATGGTCATGTTCACTAAGAGAGAAACCAGCAGCTCGAATCACATAACTAAAACGCTCAACCAGATGCGAGGGGCTTGTTTGAGCCCATAGAGAGCCTTTCAAAGGTAACATACGTGCCCAAATGGAGCCTCAACACTAGAAGGTGGTTCTATGTAGACTTTCTCATGTAGATCACCATGAAGGAATGCATTCTTAACATTCATTTAAGAGATTTTTCATGACCGAACAGCAACCACAATAATCAAAGTGTGAACTGTCATTATGTGAGCAACTAGAGTAAAGGTCTCATCATAGTCTTAACCATGAGTCTGCTGAAAACCTCTAGCAATAAGTCGAGATTTATAGCATTCCACAGAACCATCTGACCTAGTTTTTACCTTGTACACCCATTTGCACATGATAGGGACTGACTGAGGAGGTAATGGTACTAAATCCCATGTAACAGTACCCTTTAGGGCTGCAAGCTCCTCAAACATAGCTAGCTGCTACTTAGGTAGTAGAACTGCCTCCTGATAAATACTAGGTTCATAAGCTGCTCCTACACAGAAACCATATCCGTTTGGAATCGTAATGGAAGAACGATCACAAAGAGCATACCTCGATGTCTAAGAGGAGTCGTTAATGTAGGGATCAGTAGTACTAGCTGGTGGAGCAGAAGTCAAAGGAATAAGAGGCTCAGAATCAGATGAAACTCTAGGACGATGACTATAATGGAAAGAAAAAGTATCTAAAGGGGGAGCTCGTGAGGGAGAGGGAGAAACCTGTGACGGTGACTTTGGTGATAAATATGATGATGGTAGATCAGAAACTGATTCATCTGGAGAGAGGATAGGTGGAAGAGAAAGAAACGAGGTACTCTCTAAGAAAGTTGAGGATGATGATTGAGTGAAAGAAGAATAGAAGAAAGGTCGATACTTAGCAAATGTGACATCTCGAGAAAACCGAATGTGATGAGCAAAGGGATCATAACAACGATAGCTCTTGTGCTCAAGATTGTACCCAAGAAAAACACATTCAATAGATTGAGTAGTCAATTTGGTACGCTCAAAAGTGTTAATAGAACATAGCAGGTGTAGCCAAAAACACGAAGATGGTCATACCTAGGAGGAGAACAAAACAAAATTTCACCAGAGCACTTGCCCTGAAGGCAAGAAGAAGGCTGAAGATTAATGAGGTAGATAACTATTGAAATAGCTTCACCCCAGAAATGAGCAAGAACAAAAGAGGAAATCATAAGAGTGCGAGCCGATCGTTCGCATATCGTAACCCACTACAATAACCTCGTACTATGAACTTCCTACATACGAATTAATTCAATTCTACCATAAATATTTACTAAATTTTTTAATACATATTAATTTCAGCGGATGATTAATTTGTACATTACGGTGACTTAATTTTCTACAACTAAAATTTTGTACACATGCAGATTTCGTACTTATGCTAATTTTCTAAAATTATGTTCCCAAAATTATACAGAACTACACGCTTCTACGGCTGTTAATTTTGTAAAACTACATGTTTAATAAATTTAGTATAACAAATATTTAACTATTTCTATCTAGATCTACACCTACGGTTGCTTCTTCGTCTCCTCTCCGTTTCTACGCCTGCTAATTTCCTATAACTACGTTAACTAAATTTTCTATACTAAAAATTGTACTAAAATTTCTATACTAAAAATTTTCAATACTACAAATTGTATACTAAACATTTTCTATACTAAATTTTCTACATCTACAATTTTTACTAACACTAACATTTCATAAAAAAAATATACTGCAAATACAACATACCAAAAAAAATACCTGGATCTGAATGGATGGAATGGCTCCCACTCCTCCTTCCTCCCTTTCCTCTTCTCCTCCTCCTCTCCCTCTCCTCTTCTCCCCCTCCTCTTCTTCCCCTCCTTCCTCTCCTCTTCTCTTCTCCCCTCCTTTCTCTCCTCTTCTCCTCTCTTCTCTCGGCGTCGAGCGAGCGAATGAAATGAAATGGCTGGCTTGGCGCAGTGCCGCGCGCCCTTTTTACACCCCCGCCGCCCAGCGTTGGGCGGCCGAGCTCGATCGCCAACCGTTAGGCGATTGGAACTCCAGTCGCTCGATGCTCAGGCGACAGAAATAACTCGCCCAACTGTTACCATATTTGCTGCGTGACGTGCCCCTGTTGGGCAACTAGATCCAATCACCCCCACCCCCCATTGGGCGACTGGAGCCTATTTCTGTAAAAAAAAATTGCATCCACCCTCTTCGAGTTGGCCAAGACTAATGATGTTAGACTGTAGTCGAGGGATGTAGTATACCTCCGTGAGCGCCCAATACTCGTGGTTTTTGCACTGAAACAACACTGAGCCTTTTCCACAGATGTCCACCGTTGAGCCATCACCGAATTTCACCTTGCCTTTCACGTGATCATCCAGTGAAGTGAACATGTTCTTGTCACCAGTCATGTGGTTACTCGCACCCATGTCAAGGTACCACTCGTTGCCGTTGATATCCACTGGTATCACCTACTCTTTGTTGAGGAATATGGCCTGCGGCTTGCCCACGGCAACCTAGACAAGATCGCAGTGTTCGGCCATCAGCAACGCTGGTGCATCGTCCTGCACCTACGCCAGGTTCACCACTTCTTTGTGCCCGCAACATGGCTTGCGACAATCCTTCAATAAGTGCCCGTAGTTGCTACAATTGTAACATTTGACCTTCGCCATGTCACGGCCGCCAGCAGATGGCACTACCTCCTTGCTGTCGCGGCTACCGTTGCCATGCCCACGACCATGTTGTCTGCCATGGCATCGATCACCACCGCCATCTCTATTCTTCTCGCCACTAGAAGAGTCTTTGTCGTGCTCCTTTTTCTTCTGGCACACGAGCCACTCCTCCGTGATGAGTAATCGTTCTCCTTGGACGCCGGCTTCACCCTCCAGGTCGTAGCATTCCTCCATGACCCGGAGGCGTCCCGTCAGCCCTTTGATGGAGATTGTTTTGAGGTCGACAAGTGTCTCGATAGAGATTGCGACCTGCGAATACCGTGAGGGAACAACACGAAAAAACTTTCTCACCACCCTTTCATCATCGATCTTGTCACAGAGCAGATTAAGGTTGTTAATGAGCCTGATGAGCCACATTGCGAAGTCGTCGACTGTCTCTCCATCCTTGAACTTTATGGACTCGAACTCTGAGCGCAACCTTTGTGCTTTGGCTTTACGCACACGCTCAACGCCCATGCGTATCACCTTCAAAGCGTCCCACGCTTGTTTCACCATGTCCTTGACAGCGAGGGTTGCCAGCTTCTCGAACGGCACGGCGCAGAGGATGGTCGACAGTGCTAGTCGATCATCGCGGTAGTCGACAACATCTCCATATTCGATCACTTCCCAGAGTCATTGTGCCTGCAAGTTCACCCTCATTAAAAGGGACCAGTTGCCATAGTTTGTGCGCATCAGCATGGGGTAGACAACTATGCTCCATTGCCGCTCCCGTCGCCGTCTTCGTGGACGCAGGCTCTCAGTGGTGGTGGTATCTATAATGGAGATCTTGATTTATGCTCTGACATCTTGGCAGGATCAACCACAACGCTCGCTCTGATACCATTTGTCGTAGTAAGGAGCACTCGCACATGTACGACCACGAAGGAACGTAGTCGAACTCATCTATAACCACAGAGGACTAGGGCCGAACTTGGTTACAACCACGTGGAGTCGACTACGACCTCAAAGGAACGCGGTCGAACTTCTCTACAATCACAAGAACTGTGGTTAAACTCGGCTACGACCACAAAGGAACGTAGTCGATCTTCTCTACGACCACAAGAACCATGGTCAATCTTGTTGACGACCACGAAGGAACGTAACGAGTTTGAAGTAGCCGAACACTCGGGAATGTCTGGATACACACGCAAATAACATGCAGTTATTTTGTTGCTGCTCGACTCTTTCTATAGCATTTTCTCCGTTGATCTTTTATAATGTAAAAAAACAAATAATTGATCTAACATACCAGTCTCGTCTAAGCTCTTTCTGATGTGCCATCCCACATCCAAACTATTCACGAACGAAACGCATTTACTAATATTGTTAACGTCCGCACTAAGCATGCACTAATACAGTAGGATCATGAGGCAACGTAGTTTAAGTCCAACTGGTGAGGCAGCCGCAGTACCACTATCCGGCGCCGGCGGAGGGTACGTGAGGGCGGAGGGAAGATGGGAGGTGAGGGGAAGGGCGGAGAGCAGTACCCGACGTTGGCGGCGGTGCTCGATTCGGTGGCGGTGGCGACGGAGGGAGCTCGATTCGCCGGTGAGGAGGCCGTGCAGGCTATTTGGCTGAAGTGTTGGCAGTGGATTCCACCGCCGGCGAGCCGGAGGAGGCGGCAGAAAGCCAGAAACCCTATCTCGACCGAATCTCCTCTCGTGCGGCGCACAAATGGAAAGAGGTAAAACCTTATCCTCTCCACTTATTTCCCTCTGTGCTTGGCCTCCGCCCGCCTAGGCGCTCGCCGACCCGCCTTGCGCCGCCGCGTCCGCCTGGGAAGCCGCTGCGCCGAGTCCGCCTAGCCGCCTTTGACCCGACTAGGCGGCTGCCCGCCCAGGCATCCGACTAAGGGCCAAGGCGCGGCGGTGGTGTACCGCCCAGCACGCCTTCTTGAACACTTCAAAACCTATAAGCTAATGTGGTTAATGTGTGTGTCCGTGTCCAATGGTTTAGCTGGAATGAACCTTCTGGTTGAGAAGGGAAACAATTCTATTGGAAAAGTACTTTTGTTTAATGTTGAGGTTTATGTGTATACCCAAAGTGGTTTGGTATAAATTGAGTATACCGAAACTGTTGCATGAGAATACCACAAACTTAAGATTCGTCTAATGTTGCTGTTCTAGGGTTAATACACCATGGTGAGTAGTTGGTTTGACAATAGCCAAATGTTTCAAGTTTTAATTATGCCAGCTTTCTTAACTTTGTAGCAACATTTCATCCACACTGTATTCATGCTAGATGTATTCATAAGTAGAGTTGCATGTTTTCTTCAGCATACGATAGAAGGAAGAAAGGAAACACAATCCCGAGTTTGCAAATTGAAGAAATGCTTATTCACTTCTATGTGTTCTGTCGTGTTAAAATGAAGTTATGCCAACGAAAATTCATACTTATATCATATAATGTTATATATTTTTCTGCAGAGAAGAAAAGGATACATATTTCATGAACTCATATTTCGATTGCACTTTTCAGAAAGCTCTGCATAGTGCATGGAAAGATATCTCAGTATTACGTGATAGTGTGAGTTTCAAAAGGAGCAAACTTCAGCTTCACAAACAAAAACTCAAATTATTTGCCATACTCAAAGGACAGGTAAATGATATGATAGCTTCCGGTCATTTTTCACTAGTATTTTCATTTCTAGAGACATGCATTGGTATTGAAAACTCAAAATTTATTTAATGTTTGCATTTTTCCCCTCTCTATATTACATTGTGTATGTTTAAGCATTTGATACTCAATAGGTAACAGTAATGAAAATGTTGTCAAAAATTTAAACATGGAACATCTCAAATGCAAGTATAAAAAATCACTTGTTCTCTCTTCACTGAGGAATAGCTGGAGTGGTAGAAGCAGGACTATTGCTGTAGGTTATCCAGGATATTGTTTGTCAGGATATAGTAGGGAAGATCATGTTTTATAATTTTGAGGTTAGCCTTAAAAAAACATTGGGGGTATTTGTTTTTACATTTTTCTGTTGTGGAGCATGGAAATTACAAGAATGTGAAAGTGGGAGCAAGCATCATTGTAGTGTTGAACAAAATAGAAGTAAATTCTGCATCGGCAAAGAAATTCAAGAAATTAATTAGTGAAATCTGAAAAAAAAAAAGGATAAATAAGAACTATAATATGGAAAAGGGAAAAAAATGGTCATAATCCACAAAACCACAAAAATTAGACTCCTTCATTTGCCTTCATGTCCATATCTACCCTCTGTTGTCAGTGTCACACGTGAACGTGATTGTTATTACACACTTGTAGCTTGTGAGCAGCTGAAAGCTGAGTAGGCTACCCCTACTGCCACTACACTTTTACCATATAGCCAATTAGATCATAGTGCACCTAGAAGAGGCATCATGTCTAAGTGGTCATGAAGCGAAAAAAACTCTCGGGTAGTCATGGGTGCTTGTTGGGCATGACTGTTTCTTTATGAGGTTTACGTCCAAATTGACGATGAGTGATTTGGACTTCTAGGGGGTGTTTTAGATATTGACCAAATTGCAAGAGTTTGTTAAGAAATTTCTCTACAGAGAGTCTAATTATTTTGTTCCTTTAGCATTCTCCTCTCTTCTAGCTATTTGGTTAACTCTGTATTATCCACAATTAATTAGTCTATTTGACATGGTCAGATTTCCTACCTAGAGGAGTGGTCTCATATTGAAAGTCGTCATTTGAGTTCTTTGTCAGCAGCAATTAAAGCATTGAAGGCTAGCACCGTCCGTCTTCCCATTGTTGGTGGTGCTAAGGTTAGGAATTTTCTGATCTAGTCATACTTTCTTTTCAGCGAGGGTGATCTAGTCATACTTTTAACCGTGTTCATTTGCTAATAGCGCAAACTATGTTGCTCGCATGTTGAGCAGGCTGATGCCCAAGGTGTCAAGGAGGCTGTTAGCTCAGCAGTTGATGTAATGAACATAATGGCTTCCTCAATGTGTTCCTTATTGTCAAGGGTACCTTCGTTCATCCTACTCTTTTTAAATACAAGGTTTTCTCATGTCCTTTTCTGTAATATTACGTCTTTTTTTGTAACATATCTTGTATGTATAATTCTTGTGTGGTTATATGAAAACTTCTGTCATCTAAATCTGTTGTCAAAGAAATGCGATCATGATCCTTACCTGTACCCATAAACGAGGATGTTGAAAAACAAATCATCTGATAAATATTGTCCATGTGGACTTATTAACATTGTTGTAAAATGAGTAGTCTTTGTGGTGAGGGCATACATATCAATCTCACAGCAATCACATATCCAATCATAACTCATAATTAGTCTATGATGCACTAATACTATTTACTAGATCTATTTTCTGTATGATGAGGGGTCTATTTGTAGACTAAGGTGGGAAACCACTGCAGTGGTAATTTGATAAATGTCCGCACAAATAGGGTTATTTTACAGCAAAAACAACATACATGGCAATCGACCTAGGAGGTCACATTATATGGCAAATATAATTAGCTGCAGGCACTGTTTCTGGTTTATGCTGTCTGTCATGATTTTTGTTAATGATCAACAGGTGGAAGGAACGAGTTCCATGGTGTTTGAGCTTGCTAAAGTTGCAGCACAAGAACAAATGTTGTTGGATCAATCAAGAGACCTCTTTTCTGCAGTAGAAGTCATGCATGTAAGCACTTCTGCTTTTTATCTCCCCCCCCCCCCCCCCTCCCAATTTGACTGTTAATTTGTTTTTTTTTAATTACTGTCTTCATGACATACTTGAAAAACAGGTCAAACAATGTAGCTTGCAAGCGCATATTCTACAAGGAAAGCAAAAGTTTGGCCAAATGCAATTGTAGATCAATTTGTACAGGAACCTTTCATGGTCACTAACATCACATGGCCTGATCTTGTCAAATGGGAGACTGCCACAAACAATGAAACCTGTAACTATGTGTTGAGTGTGCGAACACTGAACAGGGTCTAATATGCTTGATCTCACGGTGCAGAGACTGTACTTTCATTTTTGTTCCGTGTGCATATATAGAAATTTTCCTGAATTGTCTGCAGATGGTGTGTATAGAAAACTCAAATGTTGACCACATATAAAGGTTGTCTAGAAATGAAAAGCTTATCGTTTGTGTGTTTACTCTCCTATGCTGAGTGCTTAGCTTCTAAGTCCTCGTGAATGTATTTTGGAATGTATGTTACCATGCTATCAGCTTGGTACCGGTGGTATCATGTCCGGTTGTAGAAGACTTACCTTTAAAATCTTTATTTACTTCATATTTGAGTGAAGCTCCCATTTGTCTTCTCAAAACAACAGGAATAGGAAACCTGCCAACTTTAAAAATGATGAAACTACGGATAGGGACGGGGGCATGTTCTACTTCCATTCATTTCACTAGAAGAGGTCTGTATAATATACGCAGCCCCTCTGTTTGAAGCAATAATCTGGTTTCAGGCGATTAATTGAAACTGTCATATTTTGTCTATTTGGTGCCCCTCTATCCTATGATGACAGGTTTCCATTTGTCACAGGAAAAGCAAATGTAAAGTAGATTTAACCTGGCTAAGCAAGACTAGAGCAGTTCATAGGTGTAGCCGCAGTCCCCACGCATCTGTTTACTCGTAATTGTACCTAAAAACACTTGCATCATCGATTGATTGCAATATGTTCACTTTGTCACACTGTTTTGTAAGCCTTCTGGGACTTCCTATTGCAATTTTTGGGAGCTTTTCATCTTAGGTACGTGCAGATAATATCAAAACTTCATCTGCTTCAGTCGAGATAGGCACAACTCAAATTTTTCTGCATGTGTTTTGTATGGAAAGGGTTCCTTTCTGCTAACGTGGAATTCAGCTTCAGTTTTTGCTGTGATGTTGCTTTCTTTCACGCAATGGAATAGGCCACACCAACCTGCCAGTGTGGTTCGATAATCTCTACTCCTTAAAAATATAAGTTGGTGATCGTGAATGCATTCTCCCCTATCTCCTCTCAGTCGTGCGATTTGAACAATAAAATCTTGACCGCCCCTCCTCTCTCTCTCTTGCGATCTAACTGCCCCTCCTCTCCAGTTCCACTTTCAGATTAATTATGGAAACCGTCTGTTGACTGGCATTCGGATGTTCCTAGAAGGCAAGCATAACGATGCCAAGCACGATCAATATCATCAGTGAGACGATTTCCGCCGACGATGTCACCATGAACGAGCGTGACTACTTTGAGCCTATCAAGTCGCCGCTGCTATCACACATCTGCACGCCCCCGATGTAGTACAACGGCACGCGAATCAATGACTACGCGACCATTGTGACCAGAGCCTGGCTGGAGGTGCAAGAGACATGCTTCAAGAAGGTGATCTTCCTGCGGCTCATCTTCTCTGGCGTTGTGTCCACCAAGATACGGTGGTCAGAGTGGGACATGCCTTTCTTCATGTCTCGAAAGTCGAGCTTGATGTCGGCGCTGCTCAGCGCGTGGCTGTCCACCGGCACCGCTGTGCAGATGCAGCCACCGGAGGGGAAGATGGAGGTGAACTACGCCATATTTCCTAAGGGGCCGTCGGTGCCACTACCCGTGCAGAAGATGGCAAGGTACGTGGACACCAGCGAGGTGATGAGGGTCCCCAACGACTCACCGGGGTACTGGGTGGTCATCGGTGCAAAGCTCTACAACGAAGGCTGCAACGTTGCACTCAAGGTCAAGTACTCGTTGCTCATCGCAGTGCAAGAGGACATTGATGTTTGAGACCTCGGTCTGCAGTTTTTTGTGACCTGTTTACCATGGTGTACTTTATACAATACAGTTCAGTTGTGCGCACGTTGCACAGAGTGTGCAGACACCCAGATAGAGCCAGACATATTTTTGAGTACACTAGGTGAATGCCTGTACATTGCTACCGATTTTTAAAATTTATCATACTACATATTCTAAAACTCACGAGTAGTAAAAATTTTTAAAATATACATGCAAATATATTTTAAAAGTTTTTAATCCATAGCAATACACGGGTATTTCGCTAGTGACTTATAACTAGTAAGTAGTAACTTCATGTCCCACGACCACATGCAAGTTGGTTTTTGCTGAAGAGGAACTCTAGTGAATGAAGTATTTACTGCCTCTCCTAACTTGATGTGGCAAGTACATAGCAATTGAGATCTCTTCTCCTCAGCTTCAGTTTCTGTCTTTTGTATAGTCAACAATTTTTCTACAGTATCTAACTTTTAAACGGAATATCTTTTTAAGATAGAGCCTATTAATCGATTGTAGTAAACACTGAAATAACTTCATTTATATCGGTCAAAATCAACACAAGTGTCTCTCTGTACAGCTTCTCTACAAGTTGTTATTATTTATTAGCTGCAGCCAAAAGACATAAGCCGTAGTAAAAAAAACAGCCCCGATGTGCCAACCACCAGCTGAAGGGTGAGGGCTTGATAAATTGGTAATCCAAGAGAGAACTGCAACTCTACAAGTGATACAATTTAATCATACAACATATCCAAAGATGCAGAAAGCAGCATGAAGGGTAGATTGCTAGCTGAGGAAGATATCCTACTTGCTACTAGCGCATGTCCTGTTGGGTTGGAAGGTATCGGGAATTCAACTATGTCAAGCCAGCCAGAAAAAGGTGAGTTGTGATGCTCAAATCTCATTAGCATGGACTTCTTGCTACAATCATCCCGTAGTTAATTGATCCATATTAAATAATTTTGTAGTTGTAAATTGTTTCCAATATTGTTTTCCCAAACATAAACCAATATCTAAATTAACTTGTTTCTACTCAAATAGCAAAACCAACAGTGTCACCTAATATATAGGTCAAGCAAGTGAAATGTGTTGTGTCAGACCCAAGAGTGTGACAAGATGGCCATGTGGATCCGGGTAAAAGTACCCCCAATATGAGCCACGGGCTAGCTAGTCTGCCTTGACAAAGGCTGGATTCGATTCCGCTAAAATTTTTGGTTTATGTATGATGTTATTATAACTCTTTTTTATTCAGTGCGTCCTTTTAATATAGGGTTTACAAGTCAATTGTAGTAGATATTATATCGAGTTCAGCTGTACCGGTCAAAATCGTATACAACTGTCTCCCTCTTCATAATCTCTCTCGCGAATAGCCAGAATTCAAAAGATATAAGCCAAAAATCATAAGGCACAGTCCCAAAAAAAAAAGACGATAGACGAGCTCCATGGGGACAGAAAATTGGGCGTCTGGCCCACATTTCAGAACCTCTTGCCAAGAAGATCTTTACACTTAAAACCATTTCAAAAGAAGATCTTTACACTTAAAACCACTTACGTTGAAATAGCTCTCACTGTTATTACTACCGGCATTGTAGGGAAAAGCTTGCAGGCTCCAAAGCAGCCAGTAGTTGAATGTTTGCGCCCCAAATGTTAAGGGAGGTCAAGTAAAAATGTTCTTACTTTGAATGGCAAACAACATGTTAAGTTGGACCTTGGGAAGAAAGTAGGGTGCATGGTAAAATCCTACATTTCACAGGGACATCAATTGAATTGTACCTTGAATCAGGCGTGCTCATGAGAGAATCTTACATTGCATTTTATCAATACACACAAATTAATGATGATAAATATGTTTTTTTAAAAGTGGGATAATGGTAAATATGTTAAGTTGTATATACGCACCTTCTCTTCTAAGCGACACCTTTATTTACCGGCATCATCTTTTGGAAGGAAGGCCTCCTGTATAAATAGTTCATTTTGATACGACACGGAAAATTTACCTTGCAACCCCAACAATAGAATGCGGTCTATTTCCTAGACAATTAATTCCAGTGAGCTCGTTACTCAAGTAGGGCTGTGAATGAGCTGAGCTCGAGCGAGCTCACTGCCTCAAGCTTGAATTTGTTAGAGAATCGAACCGAACTCGAATCGAGCCTCAGAATCACCCGAGCCTAGAGTTAGGCTCAAGCTTGGCTCATTTATCTTTTGAGCCGATCTCGAGTCGAACTTGAGACGAGCGAAACACGAGCAATTCACGAGTCTTTAGCTTTTTATCTACCATAAGCTTAGCCAACTGCAGTCTATCTTATTTTTAGGCTTAAACCATCATCTTATTTATAAGCCCGGTGTGATTTGGACAATACAATTGATAAAAAAAATTGAAATACATGTGTATACACTTTAAAGAGTCATGTTTAGCAATAATGAACGAGCCTACTCGAGCATTTCGAGCTCGAGCTCGATAAGCTTGCGAGCTTCAGCTCAAGTTTGAGCTTGGCTCGTTTATAATTCGAGCCGAACTCGAGTCAAGTCTAAGACGAACCGAACCCGAGTAGCTCACAAGTCTCGAGCTTTTTTTACAGCCCTATACTCAAGAGTCAAGGTAAGAGTACATGGAATCGCATCCTCTATCGTAGTGTGAGAATGGCACCTATGGCACAGCTTTGTCGGCCATTCGATCTCACATCGGATTTACTCAGATGATAAGATTGGGGGCTTGGAATTTCTCACGAGATACTCAAATCTTGTCACTGATCTTGATATGCTCGATCCGACGGCTCTGAATGTACCAATCGGAACCGAACTGTGCCTCTCTCTGCCTTTGGCAGCCGTAATACATGGTGTGTGGCTTGAAAGCTATCGTTTGTTTATCCACCGGAGGAATAGGACCTCTGAATACGGCACTAGAGAAGTTCTTCACAAGAAATGGCGCAAGTTTGTCCCGCTTCGGTTTTCACTGTACCATACCTTATTTAGATTTAGTGTAACATGTTGCTCAAACCTTCTCTTTAACATTCTTTATCTTCCTTGTATCACACTTGAGCCCAAGCAACTCACTTAGCTTCCTTGACCGTTCTAAACCTCGACTCCTCCGTAAGTGTAGTCCTGATCCTCACTGTTGACCATAGTTGACTCTAAACTTCCTCACTGTTGACCATAGTTTACTCTAAACTTTCTTGCATATCTAAAGACCAAAAAATCATTTTCGGACACATATTCTTCATAGCTTGACTCATGTTAGTTTAAACATATTTTATACAACATGAATACACTAACCTAGAACAAAACGACTCGACCCACGATTAAATTTCTAAAATTCAGAACTCTCGGCTGGAATTCAAACCTTTGCCGATCTGGTCGCTCTAACCCAAAACCCGATATGCTGGTCTGACTGCCACCTACTGACCGGTCGGACACTCAGCAGGGTCATTTTGACTATCTGAAGCTAAAACTACTAGACTAAACATCTAAATCTTCCGTAAATTTGAATTTTAATTTAACACATATTGATAATGGCTCATCACAAATATTCATGAACCTTCTCACATGATCCCTTAATCTCCCTCTTAATAAACACTTTGGCAATTTCTCAAAAAATGTAAATTTAAGTTGATTTTGGAAATAGAAGGGAGTTTTGCGGAAAAAAAGTTCAAAATAGTCAAAAAGAATTACAGAAACTGAAACTGACAAAATGAGCTAAACATGGGAAGAAAGAATTAGAATGAACAAGTTTTCTACAAAAAGTTCCAACTCCACTAAAGAAATTTAGAAATCTCACTCTAGATTTATATGAAAAATAATTGTTCTACTTGATTTTACTTCCAGCCGCAAATAATTTTACTACCAGTCACAAGTAATTTTATTGCTAGCCACTAAGTCGCAATTATTTCTATTACTAATCACAAGTAAATTTATTGCCAGTCGCAAGTAATTTTACTGATAAGTTATCTATCAGAACTCAGAAGAGTGCAGTAACCTTAACATAAGTAATTTTACTGCCAACCACTAGCAATTTTACTGCACTACTATAAAAAAATTTATTGTGTGTGTCGGGTTGAGCCGGCCCGCTGTGCTGAGATGCCAGCCCAAGCACAGCATGCCGCGTCAGGTTGGGTTAGCACGGCCCTTTTACTATTCGTGTCGTGTCGTGCCGTGCTTGGACGAGGCTAATAGTACCATGCCTCGGACCGACATAGTTGGCCTGACCCATTTGGCCATATCTACTGCAGAGGTACTCTATTTTGTACTCTATTGAATTTGAACTTTGTCAAAAATTTCAAAACCTCCGGGACAAATATGACAAATGATGGCAATTTAATTTGAAACTTCACTAGTTCAATAGTAATTTCTGAGCACGTCCTCAAAGGTCATCCCTATGGCTGGCTTCATGGCATCATCACACACGGGGGTGCAAGATGAGTCATGAGCCCTGTAACGCGCACAACAAGCGCCGTCAATTAACATGGTATATGTCTAGGCCGATTTGGTAGCATGCTGTCATGGAGAATATAATTTGACAATGTTAGAAATAATCTTGACATTAAGTTCAAGACGTAGTAGAATCCGTCTCCGTGTATAACTTAAGTTGAAATTGAGTCTAACTTGAAGTCCGAATACGTATGCTAGTAGGAAATTATTAGCCAATATATTGAGGAGGCTTGTAGCCAGTTTTGTAAAAGAAAAGCAAGAAAAAGGGGAAGCAAATAAGAAAATAGAGAAATTAAGAAATTCTCATGTATTCTCTCTGTTTATTTGCAATGTGTGTGTTTTGTCCTAATCAAAATTTTAACAAGTGATATCAGAGCCTAGGCGAGAACCGAGTCGCTGGAAAAATCGTCTCAGTGATTCTGTTTTCCACGCGTCTCATGCAGTGCTCCTGAGGCACACGTCGCTCGTCTTCGCGCAGCTCTCCTGAGAAAAAGACGCGTGCGGCACGTCCTTCTATTCCCTCGGTCCAAGTGTCACTTCAAAGTAGCCCGAGATCTTGATCCGTGCTCAAGATCACATTGCGTTCTCTGGGAAGTCGTGTCACGGGTGATGAGGCATCATCCAGTATGATGGCGAAGGAGAGTTTCGCTGTCTCGCTGCATTATCTGATGCTCACGACGAGCAATTATGCAGCCTGAGCAATCAAGATGAAGAAAGTGGTTCTTGCTAAAGCGCTCAGTGATGATGAACCAACATTACTCTGATGAAGGTTGGAGTCAGGGATGTCAAGAAGATGTGTCGTCGTCCAAACTCAAGTAAGGTGAAAAGAAATCAGAATGTTGAGAAGATGTGTCGTCGTTCAAACTCAAGTAAGGTGAAAAGAAATCGAAATGTTGAAGAGATGTGTCACCGTTCTATGTCAAGTATGAGTTTAGTAAGTCGTAGTTGAGACCGACTACCTCAATGTTTTAGAATCTTTGCATCTGGATGAACTTGTACCAGTTGAGTTGAGTTCCAACGTGTAGCTTGCATGTAGAACGTTTCATGTCGAGGCGTGGCTCGTAATTCATAATGCATTGAGACTAAAACTAGAGTATGTCAAGTCAAGATTAAGGAGGATGTTGTTAGAAATAATCTTGACTTTGAGTCCAAGACATAGTAGAATCAGTCTCCGTGTGTAACTCAAGTTGAAGTTGAGTCCAACTTGAAGTCCGAATACGCATGCTAGTAAGAGATTATTAGCCAATATATTGAAGAGGCTTGTAGCTAGTTTTGTAAAAAAAAAGCAAGAAAAAGGGGGAGAAAATAAGAGAATAGAGAAATTAAGAAATTCTCTTGTGTTCTCTCCCTTTATTTACGATATGTGTGTTTTCTCCTAGATCAAAATTTTAACAGACATAAAAATTGGTCGGACATTTGTACTTACACAAAAGGGACGCTGAATGATTTTTGGGATGTCATACATGTTAGAAATAGACCATATAAGTGAGACTTATTTTTTATAATTCTAAAATATACATAGTTTAATACCATATTGTTAAGATAAAGTAAAAGATACCAATTTATAAGGTGAAGTTCTTGCCACTTCTAAAAACATGTAACACATAGATAGGAATGGCATAAGAAGGGTTTTAGCTAAATACGCACACACGTATTCAATTATTTTTGCATGGAAAATCGCGCCATAACATAACGGTCTACTTGGCAGACCAAGTCTACCTTATTTTTGCTGAACCATATATCTCTCCCTGTTTGAATGCGAATTTAAACATCTAAAATAATTTGGTTAATGACGTAGTTATTGCATTAATTCGATTTAATTAAATTAATAGCATCTATCTGTTTGAATGCGAATTCAAACATCTGAATTAATTTGATTAATGACATCAGTTACTAGATTAATTTGATTTAATTAAATTAATGGCATCAGTTATTGAAAACATCTATAAAAGACCTATAGACGTCTAAGCTAGTGTGACTGAAAAATCATTCTTTCTCTACTTTTTCCTTTGCTAATCTATGCTAGTGTGCTGTGTGACCAAACCTTTTTCTCAGCGTGCACCTGAAAGAGGGAGAGCGATTATCTCCAGGCTATTGCCGCAGAGAGTACCTGCATGGGACAGCAATAAGGAATAAGGTTTCTAGACAGCGTATTTGCGCAACCGCTCCTGCTTTGCTTCATCTACATTCTGCACTATATCGAACCTACACTGCTTTATGTGTTTTTATCAAGCCCAATAGTAAGTCGTTCACGCGATCGATCGAATTTGATACTGTATTTTTTCTACATATTTTTTAAAATACAATAAGTAATCTGCTGTTAGTAGGGGGTGTAAACGGAGCGGATATTTCCCGACCGACCATCCGTCCGTTTTAATTCGGAGCATTTTTTCGGATATCCGAAATTTTTGTCGGATACGGATACGGATTCGGATATTTTTTATCGGATACAGATACAGATTCGGAACATACATTATCCGACGGATACGGAATTATCCGGATAATTTTCCGGATAGTTACCGGATTATTATCCGGTAACTATCCGGATAACGCTGACGGCCCGGCCCAATCCGTCCGAGCGACGCTAGCGCGGGCCTAGCCCACTTAACCGCCTAACCCTAATCCCTAGCAACCAGCGCCGAGCCGAGCGAACAGCGAAGTAGCGATAGCGACTGGAGTGGCGGCGGCGACCAAACTTCAGATCGAGACCGGCGACGCCTCTTCGCCCCCGCAGACCGGCGCCGCCTCTCCGCCATCTCCGCCCCCGTAGACCGGCGCCGCCTCTCCGCCATCTCCGCCCCCGTAGACCAGCGCCGCCTCTCCGCCATCTCTGTCCCCGCAGACCGGCGCCGCCTCTCCGCCCCCGCAGACCGGCGCCGCCTCTCTGCCATCTCCGTCCCCGCAGACCAACGCCATCTCTCCGCCTCCGCAGACCGGTGCCGCCTCTCCGCCATCTCCGTCCCCGCAGACCGGCGCCGCCTCTCCGCCCCTGCAGACCGGCGCCGCCTCTCCGGCCTCGCAGACCGCCGCCGCCTGCCTCTCCGTCCCCACAGACCAACGCCGCAGCCCGCCTCTCCTCCCCCACAAACCGGAGCCGCTGCCACCCGCCTTCGCCCCCACAGACCAGCACCGCTGCCTCCACGGAATGTCGCCACCGTCAGCTCCCGCCTCTCCTCTGGAGTCCTGACGGCATCAACAAGGGTAAGAACATATATTCAATCTTTATCCTTTTTGCGTATGGGTAATGCAAGATGACCATAAATAACAATGATCAATTAAGAACAAAAGATGATGGAAATATGAGAGGAATTGTATTAGGAGCCTTATGCTGACCTCTTTCTCTCTTTCTGGCAGACGTGCCTCCAACAATAAGTCACGAGTGAGTTGTAAAATTTGTTCTGGTGTTGAGGACGACGAGGGAAAGTTATTCTGCTGATGATGATGACTTGACGAGGGGGGAAAGAAGGTTTCATGTTTTGTTCAATCCACTTGCTGCTGTACCTGCAGCAGCAGGTTTGGAACTTACTAGTAACTAGATATGCTTGACTGCAGAGCTACTCCGCGTGGCCCAGTTTCTTTCAGCGAACTGAATGCTGCTAAGTGAAGAGTTTTGGCTATATATAGTTGGTCAAATCCTTACTTTCTAGCAAATGAATTTGTATATATAAACAGAAAACAATAGTTCATTCTCTTTTGTTCATAACTGAGACTGAAAACAAACCCATTTGTAGTCTGCTTAGTGTCAAATAAACCATCACTGTAGTTATGTACTGACCTTAGTTGCAAACTGCATGGAAGATGAAGGTTCATCACATGCATTGTGTTCTGATAGATTGAAATTTGATTTGTTACTTGGCAAACGTGTATGGAGATCTAATATTTTGTATATCACTTGTTCACTTGAGGAGCATCATTGTTGGTCCTATGAACTTTCTCAACTTAAGTTCTGCATGAGTTATCGCCTTTTAATTTAGTACGTCTATCCTGCACCTTAGTGATTTGCACATTACCCTAGAATTTAGTTATTTGTGGTGGGCTGGCTGGGTGGGATATCTTATTTCCTACTCCCTCAGATTGCAAATTCCTGTTCCCAAAGCTAAAACAACTTCTATTTGCAATGGGAGGTAGTATTCTGCATGCTTTTCTTATTCCCCATGTTTAACACTTACTAGCACCTAAGCAGGTGCACCCAGTTCTTAGAATCTTGGAGGTACCTGACCGTTTATTGTGGTTATGACCAATCCTGGACCAGATTGGTTGTTGTAAAAAAGGGCCTTTTTATGGACATTTCATACTTCAACTTGAAATTTATGTTTTCTGTAGAATCTGTTTAATTTTGCATCCTTTTGCACTCAAATGCCTGGACAGGATACTAACAATCGGTCTAATTACCTCGAGAGTAATACTAACCAGTAATTATCATTTATTCATTTGCAGAACGTGTCAACTGTTGCTTCAGAGTCGGCTTTTAGTACTGGTGGCCGTGTTATTGATCCATTTGGTAGTCGATTAGAGCCCGAGATGGTTGAGGCTCTAATATGTACAAAAGATTGGATATCTTCATCTAGAAAAAGTAAATAATAAGTCATTTAGTTCACCAATTGCACCGCTTACAACTTTTGTTTATTAACCTCATGTTATTTTTGAATTTTAGATTCCAAGGAGAAGATAACATCACTTATTGATGAGTTGGCTTTGGAGCTAGATGATAAAGAATGTGCTACTCTAGTTTGATGGTTATTTAGTTATTTACTTCCAATGAGTCAATGACATACTAACAGGACAGTGAGTAGAACCGAACTATACAAGTATTAATTTTGGGTTTCTATTCTTCATTTAATAATTTTGGATTCCAATTGATATTTTATTGTAGGACGAGATAATGACCGAGGTTGAGCTCCACTAAAACATGGTTAGAGATGGCTCGCTGTTGGCTTTTTGTTAGACAAGATCTGTGTTGTGGACTTATCATGTGATGTAAATATAATGAACTTAAATGAACTAGTGATGTACTAGACTACTTTACGAGCAATTCGTACTTTTGAACTATGTTGCATGTAGCTAGTTAGCTACTAGCCTACTATTTGTTTAACTAGCCTCTATAATTTACTTGCTAATTGCTACTTTGCTAGTTAAAATTTAATAGTTGCTTAATTTGTCTGTCATCATATAAAATTTGCTTCCGCGTATTATCCGACTAAATATTCGTGATCGAGACTTACCGTATCCGGAACGGCATGTATTCGATCCATATTCGTGACCGAGAATATCCGCATTCGTATTCGTATCCGGCACTATCCGTATCCGACTTCGACTCCGACAAAAAATATGGAAAAGGATACGGGATGAGCAATATCCGTCCGTATCCGATCCGTTTTCATCCCTAACTGTTAGTTATAAGTTTTACATCACCACTTTTTACTGTATTTATCTCTTAGTAAAATTTAAAATAAAATATTGCTTACATTTCCAAGGTACATGCATTTCTCGGAGGAGGAACGACTTTGGGCAACTGACTCCGCATAATCATCGTAGTACTAGAGCCCAAGATATCCAAATTAAAAGTATGAATTCTACGAGTTACTACCTGTGCTGTGAGAAAGCTACTATGAAGGCCATGGACAAGACCAAGAAGATTCAATCCCCAAATTAAAATGTACCCATGTCTAGCTTCCAAGGTAATGGGTGACAACGTAGTGTTAGCACAACTCCAAAGCTAGCAGAAGCAATGGAGCCATACCTCCTTGGACTGGACGGCGGGCAGGCTGCAAGGACACTCGAGGAACACTTGACGAAGATCTTGGACGGTGGACGTCGTGGTCGGAAGAAGCCGCCGAATCTGCGTCCACTAGCCGAATGACGGAGGAGTACTCCTATCTTGCACGGCCGGGAACATCTCCGGGGCGGAGGACGGAGAACGACATTATAAGCTGTTGCTGTTCTCCGAACCCTAACCCTACCTGCTCGATTTGGGGGAAGTTTGAATGCTGGGGCGGCACATTTCGCGGAGGAGGAAGATCTATTTGGGCAGCAGGCGGGGTCCTTTACGCAAAATGTGCTGAGGGCAACGTGAACAGATCTGGTACATTTCAGATCCAACGTTGGTTTACAAGATACCACGTACACATAAGTTTACACTACATATCTTCCCCTTATATAGGGATAAAAAGTGAATACGAATTATCTGTATTATCTGGTTATCATATTCGATAGGATATAAATTGGTATAGATTTTTCTATCTGATTAACAATTTTTATTCTATTGGTATTCGAATTCATATAAAAAATATGGATGCGAATACGGCATAGACTTTTATCACCTGAAATGTTATTTTATCCGGACTATCCTTATACGTATTCATATTTGACGAAGCAATATGCATATTTTATTACAATACGACTAATTAGTTGGACAAGTTTTTTCAATTGAACGCGAATTCGTGTTTCTTTATGTGAAATAAATAAATTAGAATAATTAAACGTAATTTTATGAGGATAAAATATCATTAATATCTCTGTACTATATAAGTTACGAGGACATCCAGATCCGACCGAATTGAGTAGCTATTCCATTCAAATTCGTATTTGTTATAATATTTAATTCGTATTTGTATTCGAAAATATTTGAATTCATAATCATATATATTTACAAATACAAATATAATTTAGATACTATCCGATCCATTTTCATCAAACCCTTATATAAACCTATTCAACTCCTCGTCCGAGTCCCTGCCACTCTGCATCACTAAGGCCACTGCTAGCCAGTGTAATATCAAGGTATGGTAAAAAAAAACTCGCCCAGTTGATTTTTGTAAGGTGTTTACACGTTTTGAGATTCAAAACTTCTAATAACCAACAGTTTGCCTAATAATATATATGTGTAGTACATGCTACCGTCACTGTTAGATTCGTATTTGAAACTATACTTTGATATGATCATGGTTTTATAGGTACCAATAATACATCACAAAAAATTCAATAATCAAAGTACGATTTTGAAGACCGTGTCTTGTCAACCCACGTCTTACGAAAATCACCGGACGGAGCGGCTGATTTATCGCGAGAAAGGTTTTGTTCCTATTAGTTTTTATTTCTGACTTTTATTTTAAAAAGCCAAAAATTTATATAAATACTTGTTTTTTTAAAGTGAATTTTCTATTTCTTTTGCTATTGTCTCGCTCTAGGGATAAAACAAAGAATCACGAATGCATCGCGCTCCCCACCCTTCTCGTTCTCGTCAAGTGCGCGTATCTCTTCCTCATTTTCCCTACCGCTTACGCTCTCATTCTTAAAGTCACTTCTTTAGCCACTACTATTTACTTTTAGCAAAAAACTAGCTGAATGCCTATGCGTTGCTACAGATTTTAAAATTTTATTATACTACATGTTCTGAAACTAACGGGTAGTAAAATTTTTTAAAACATGCATACAAATGTTTTAAATTTTTTTAAATCTAGAGCAATGTGCAATGATCAATGGCTGAGGAGGAAGATAAGGGCAAAATTATAAAAAAGGGCAAATAATCAATGGGTCAGCGAAAGATGAGGCAAATCATCAATTAAAATCAATTATAGGGTAAATGAGCTATTGGCAAACAAAGAAGAGGCAAATCATCAAATCTCTCATCGGTGACCTCGATGCGGCTGGCTGTCGGCGATTGCCACCTCATCGAACCACTGCCTCCCGCCGAGATCGCCACGCCATGCCAAACGCCGAGCAATATCGATCTGCGGCTCCACCTCAAAACTCCCCAACAGCAATGCATACCAATAAATCCCAGATGGATGGCAAGGTCATGAGATGGGAAACGTGAAAAGTACGCATGCAAGGATAAATTTCACAATTTGATGGGTTGATTTAGGTAAGAAAGAGGAAGAACTCACCATGTTCCAGTGCTTCTTCATCCTAAAACTTTCCAAATGGCCATGCATGTCAACAAAATCTAGATGGGTTGTAAGCTTCTGAGACGAGGATTCCAAAAAGCATACATGTAAAGATAAATTTTAACTTTTAAGGGGTTGATTTGGGGAATAGGGACACACCCTGTAGATTCATAGAGGGGCAGCAGACTACCGAAGAGCAGAAGGTGATGGTACAGGAGCATGTTCGAGCGAGCCACTATGGATGGGGAATGAGAGAAGGGCATCGGCTGATAGGATGGGTGTCTGCACAAGAGCTTGTCGGAGTACCGTCACGGTAAGTGGAGCGGCGGTGGTGTTGGCAGCGGCCTGGGAGAGAACGAGAGGAGTGAGCCGATTGAAGAGGAGGAGGAGATAGAGACACGGGCGAGGAGGAACGAAGCGGGTGACGCACGAGTAGTTCTGCCAGTTGGACTCACAACGTTGGAGAGGAGAACACGGGTGACAAAAATAGGTAGAATAGTTGAGGCCCACTTTTTGCATACGCCGCCACCACGAGCTCCATCACCACTGCGCGCTCCGCTTCACATCGACACTCCTAATTAGAAATAGAGGAGGAAAGTGAAGTCCATGTGCCCTCAGGTGGAGTTGGGGCTCTAGCGGAGAAGGCAAGGATGGTGACCAGAGTTAGCTAGGCCCGACCAGATCCAGCCGCCGGCGGGTGGAATTTGGCAGGGGTAGATGGTGATGAACTCAGAGGTGACGATAGTGGAGGAAAGGAAGGTCCAGGGGAGGCGCGGCGTTAGGTGGAGGCGGTAGGGCTAGCCATGATCGACCAGAGGTCAAGGGAGACTAGGAGGAGCTAGGGGAGGCCACTGATGCCAAGGGCGGCAGGGTTAGCCAAGGCCGACTGGACATCGAAGGAGACTAAGGGGAGCCAGGGAGGCCGCTGGCGGTGAGGGGGCTGCCGGTGCGGTAAATCGGGGCGGCGGTGTCTCCTTTCTTCTCAAGGAGGCCTCGACGCTCGGGTGAAGGGGAGCGGGAGCGAGGGAGGGCGAAGGGAGCGATGGTGATGGGCTGGGTAAAAGCGGAAGGGAGAAGGACATCGTGTGAGAGCGAGAGGGAGAAGGGGATTCACCTGAGATGGGGAGTTGAGATGTGCCTGAGAGAGGAAGAGATTTTCTTGTCATCGAGGGCGGTTGCGGAGGAGACTATGCGAGTGGGAGGGGGGGTCGTGAGATCGGACGACCCACCATCAACTCTTCTTTAAATAATAGTAGAGATTATAAATCATAGTTAAAATCTATCAGCAAAAATCAATAAAAAAACCCGATCGAGTTGGAAAAAAACACATCAAGCGCAAACTCCTCTTGGTGCAAACTCGAGGAAACCTTCCAAAAAAAAAAAAAACGTCAACCGGCGAATCACGGTCGTTGGATGTCAATCCGAAAGCCGCGAGGCTCCCAAACCAGCCTGCGACACGCGCCCCATCCCCCACACCAGCACCAACCAAAACCAAACAAGAAAACAGGAGCAAATTTTACACGACCCAGCGAGATCTGTGGTGCTCTCCCCTCACGCCCCGTCCCGAACTCTCGATCCACCCCGCGACCGCGGCCTCCGGCTCCTCGGCGATGGTCGTCTGCAAATGCCGCAAGGTACTCCCTGGTTTCTCCACCGATCCGGCGATCCCTGCCTCGGATCCCGCAGTTCTTTCGGTTGGGCGTTGGCGGATACGGGATCTGGGGGTGGCAGATTCGGTGGCGGCGTCGCCTGGATCCGACCGGGTGCCGCGAATGGCGCGAGTTCGGGATTTGGGTTTGGGGTGGTGCTCGGATTCTTGGATTTGTTCGCCGTTGGTAAAGGCTGATTCGACGCGTGAGCATTTCGTCTAATACCTTCTGAGCTTGCTTGCACAGGAGGCTAGGGCTTGTTCAATTTGATGCGCTGCGGGGAGCTGTTCTGTTTACCGAGTTGCGTTTTGAGATTTGGGGTGGGTTGATGTTGTTAGTGCTAGCTGAATTTGGTTCTGATTGCGGTGTGTACTTGCTTATTTTGGTGTTTCAGGCGACGAGGGTTTATTGCTTCGTCCACCAGGTTCCGGTCTGCGGCGAATGCATCTGCTTCCCGGAGCATCAGTTATGCGTGGTGAGCTTCTTGGCTTGTCGCTGGTCCTGATTGGATGCAGACAAAGTGCATCTAGACTGAAAATTGTTAAACTGAGAATAGTAGTTAAGCTATTGTGAGACCAAGTGTTTTGTATATCCTGTTTCATGGATGTAGTCTTTCGCAATTTTAGCTGTCCTGTTGGCTTAATTGGATATTGCAATGTTGAGCGATATTGGGTAAAATGTTCAACGTTGATTTGCCGAGGACATAGCGTGATGGGCTAGACTATACATTTTTAAAATACAAATATAGCAGAGGAAGATGCTGACATAATTTCTGTTTATAGATGGCCAGCATATTGGGCAATGGCCAACTAAGGAGATCAGCATGCATTTTTACTTGGATTCAGGTTTCATTTAGTTTGTAGCACTGCTAGTCTGATAGCCTGATATGATGGCAACCTAGGTTGCCCAGATACGTCGATATGGATACACAATACGTCATTTCTCCAAAAACACCGATACGTATGTGTGCATATGATAAAAAATTAAAAATACAGAAATAACTGATTTCTTATAAGGAAATGAGCAGCCTAACCAGATCATCACCACATTGTAACCAACTAGCCCATCAATAAAGAGCAACCCACTAGCTCATTTGTACAAATATGCACCAGCATACCAGCCCACCACAACCAGCCTCTTAGGGTTACCCATCTCGATCTCTCCTACTCCCATCTGCAGTCGTCACCCCATATTAATCCCATCTCGATCTCTCTCTCTCTTCCTCAACAAGCACAAAGAAGAAATAAAGAAGAGGAGAGCAAAAAGAGGAGAGACGAGAGCAAACTAGGAGGAGGTGGTGACGAGCCAACGATGCCCATCAAGTGGCGACATCTGGAAACTAGAACTCTCTTCCTCCTCTATCTCCCCTCTCCAAATCTAGTCGCCGAATCTGGGGACTAGGGGGAACGGGAGCGGCGGTGACCGACGAGTGCAGGAGACTAGTAGCAATGTGGGCAGGGGAGCAAGGAAGCTACGTCGGGGGTGAGAAGAATTGCGTGCGCCTGTGGGAATAGAATGACTGAACAGCCGGCTTTGTATCGAGTGGAATAAGAGGTAATGGTTGAGAGATATCGGGAAATTATCTACCAAGTATCGAGAATTATTTTCTTTTTTTGAAAAAAAGGAAAATCACCGATACGGGTAGGATACGTATCCAGCCAT
Organism: Dendrocalamus sinicus; assembly: GCA_036346575.1. Classification (NCBI taxonomy): domain Eukaryota; kingdom Viridiplantae; phylum Streptophyta; class Magnoliopsida; order Poales; family Poaceae; genus Dendrocalamus; species Dendrocalamus sinicus. The sequence continues at coordinate 12,126,953 of CM070669.1, read as the reverse complement.
ATCCGTATCCGATACCGATGCGCCGATTTTCAGAAGTATCCGTGCAATGTAAATGGCAACTTGATGTACTAGTGCCCTACTGCCCTGATATCTATTGGTTACCAATACGCCCCTGGTACATATCGGTCGCATATCGGATTATTTCCATTTAAAAATTGGGGAGAATCTGATAAGTTCTGATACAACCCAGTACTTTCTTGTATTGTATGGCCTGGCACAAAATAAAATCACCTCAAAACAAAACTAGCCCATGCTCCACAAGCTGCATCCATCTCTCTTTCCCTTCTCATTCGAGCCTAAGAGCAGAAACTACAGCCCTACAGTTGTCAGTGCCATCATATATCTTTCCTGTTTTATTTATTTTGCATGAAGAGAAAGTTAAGATTTGCATGCAAGAGTGCTATTTACATCTTATCTGCAAATTACTATCCTTGCAATTTTTGTTAAAAAAAATAGTATTGAATTAACTTTTTTAAAACTAATACCCTCTGTCCTTATTCTGTAGGTAAAAAATTACGCTGAATGGGTTGTTAATTCTGATTATGACTGGCCACAACACTGTTCATCTTGCAATTCGGTTCTGGAAGCTGGAAGTGAAGAAACTACAAGATTGGGTTGCTTGCGTATGTAACGTTTCCAATAGAATGCTTGAATTCATTCATATCTTGAAGCCATCTTTGTTAAATATAACTGGATATTGTGTTCTTGACATCCTTTAGATGTGATGCACACAAAATGCTTGATATCACATATCCAAAGTTTTCCAACACAAACAGCACCAGCAGGATATGTCTGCCCCTCATGTTCTACACCTGTAAGTTAATCTCTCTCCTCTCTCTCTCTCTCTCTCTCTCTGTGTGTGTGTGTGTGTGTGCGCGCGCGCGTGTGCGTGTGTCTCATAGATCACTGATTTGATATTCGATATCTCTGAGGATCCACAGTTCTTTGACCTTGAACTATAATTTCCCTGACAGATATGGCCTCCTTCAAGTATTAAAGATACAGGTTCTTGCCTTCACTCTAAATTGAAGGAAGCAATAGTCCAGGTTAGATCCTTCAAATCTATTCCTGTTTGCAAATCAAAACCACTGGTTTTCTTCTCATAAATTTGTCATTACATTTATATTGCTTTATGTTGAAGTTTTATAACATTTGCTAATGAAGCTGCTTTGGGCGGTATTGCAGTAATGCACATTAGCTAAGTTCTACTCTTGCAGCTAAACCCATTCTCTTATATAATTGTCAGGAACTCAATCCATGCATTCTTGCTCTCTTTATCTAACATAAGCATTCCATTGGCCTGTGCTTCCAGTTTCCAATATTGCTCTTTCATTGATGCTGAACAATGAAATTCATGAAAATACATTGTATCATTACATTTGAAATACAGATATCAAATTGATCCTGATGATTTTATTATTGTCTTGACTATTAATGTTCTAACCCGTTTTTGACTTTTAACTATAAAAATCTATATACAAATGTGTTCTGGTTGTTCAAGTACATTTAGTGTATATTTACTGCAAGATTACTTTTGTCCAGAGGTTGATAAAAGCTTGCACTTCCCTAATATGTTGCAGACTGGATTGGAGAAGAATGTATTTGGAAATCATTATGTGGCAATGCCTAAAGTTGATACTCTCACCCCTCCTGCTTTTGCCTCAGATCCTCTTAAGCATCTATCCAGTTCTGGTGAATCTAATGGTGCAAACACAATAAACTATGCTAAAGATGCGACTTCAACGTCAACCTTACTTTCCAAGGAGGATAAGTATCCTACTGGAATGTACTCTTCTGGGACACCTAGTCACGTGGAACCAGAAATAGTTGAAATAGATGGTCCTAGACCTATAACAACCCAATTCCCAGAACAGGAGTCCAACTTCATCAGAAGTCCAAGCCCACAGGGGGTAAGTCATGCCGAGTCCTTGTATTTGTGGTTAGTCTGTTTGTCTTCTGTTGAGCTTTTGCTTATGCACAGCCATAGTAATTCTATTCCTTCATTATGTAGCCTGGTGCCATGACAAGAAAGGGTGCTAACTATGTTGAGAGACAAAATTCAGAGATTTCTTATTATGCTGATGATGAAGATGGAAACCGCAAGAAGTATACTAAAAGGGGTACGCATGCAATTGACAAAAAGATTATTTTCTACTTTCGTCTTTATATTATATCCATGATTTGTTGAGTTATACTGAGCTTTGGTTATAAGATGATTTAAATTAAAATTTTACTGGGAGAGCTCCTGCTGTTCTGCTTCCACAAGTTACTTACAACACACTAATCCTGTTGTCAATCGTCCTGAAAATAATTATGATCATATTTTTAGTTATTGCAGCCTGATATGCTAACTTTTCTGTTATGTGATCTCCTTCTGAGCATGTATGGCAATAGACCAGGCCAAAAAGAAAAGAAAAGAAAATTGATTGCATCAACCAGGCTGTTGTCCCTAACCCTGCTGGCTTGATAAGGAAGAATAGTTGACGTGTTTTAACTGTGCGTGCCTGTTTTGAATTCCTGACTCTTAAGCCTTGGTCAGGGCTGTGCTAAGCTTCGTCAGTTTCAGACAGGTTGACCTGGTTGGGCTAACCAAGCTAAAACATCCAGGTATAGGTCCCATTGACATAATCTCTGACATGTGCGGTACCTTATGTTAGCAGCAGCATCAGTCAAAGCACTTGGCCAGAAAATTTTGTAGAACTCTGTGCCCCAGATAACCTTGAATTTGTTGTTACTTAGATATTTATTGTCTATCGGATGCAGGCATGCAGCTGGGTTGTGCGGGATGAAATTTACATTATTTTGAAATCCAGACGCAATTGATGCTTGATTCTGCTTTCAGTACTGTAATAAGCAATATACAATCTATGTTTGCTTCAAAATTATGCATCTAACATGAACTATACATGTAACTGCCGGAAATATTAGAAGACTATTCAGGAATAGTCTGGTTTACGTGCAGTCAATTTGAGCTGGAAAATTACTTAAAAGCCTGGTACTATTTGCTTCTTACATAGCTCCAATTTACAGGTACATTCCGTCACAAATTACTAAGGATGCTGCTACCTTTCTGGTCCAGTGCACTTCCAACATTACCAGTTACAGCACCCCCTAAAAAAGAGAATGATGCTCCAGAAGGCCGCTCACGACATCAGAGATCAAGAATGGATCCCACAAAGATCTTACTTGCAATGGCAATCATGTATGTTTTCTGCCATGCATTTATTTTTGTCCTCTTGCTGCTTATATTGTCACTTTTTTGTTTTCCCTTGAGTTTGCTCTTTACTCCAAGAATGGGTACTTTATTTGTTTACCAGTAAAGTAGAAAAATGAATTTTGAGTGGTCCAGGAATAAATACATTGTGACATTGGCAGAAGGTGCATTAGTGAATGGTTTGCCCCAACATTTGTACTACAGTTCATTTACATGATCATGAGAGAGAGAGAGAGAGAGAGAGAGAGAGAGAGAGAGCAGTCACTGATCCAATATGATGCCTTAAGATGGGCATTATACAATACATGTCTCTTCCTCTCTGAATCAATAGCAGGGCTTGGAAGGCCAGTCTGTTCCCAGCTGGCATTACCATACCAGTTATTAGCTGGTAGATATAAACTAAGATGGTTTAAAGGATAATCGTGTGACTTGATGCATCAAGAAATGTGGGTGGGGTGGCCAGCACAGCTAGTTTTCCCCTCTGAAACCTCAGTTTAGCAATTATTCCACCAGTCCAGGTTGACCAGTTCAGCCTTTCCGGTTTAATGGAAAATCCACCGGTTCAACCACGATAAAACCACTTCTCTCTGGTTTTCACTAGTTCGAGTGCATGCACAATTGGACTATCTGACCCATGCTGAACCAGGCAACGGCGTGGGTTTTCCCGGTTAAACCGCCAGTCCAGTCTGGTTTCAATAAAAACTAGTTTCTAGAAACCAACCAGCAGTTGCGAACTGGCAGCAAATTTTTTTATTTGAATATTGGCATCACTTGGTATGATGCTGCATTTTTGACAAGGTCGCTACCATTGCAAGTGCTGTATTTTTCTTTATAAGTGTTGCATGTTTACCACAAGAAGGGTTGTTTATGATATCTTTTTTAGAACCTTGTATCATGTTCCTTCTTCTGCTAGCCTTGATCAGTAACATCTCAACCGGTCTTTGTATATTTAGGACAAACAAACCTCATAGCTGTGAACCCTGTAAAGTTAATAGGCTGTGGTACTTGACAAAATTACTTAATTTTTTTATCCTGACCATCATCCAAAGTTTGTACCAACTTATGGTAGCAAACTTTCAAATTTGTATCATCTGCTTGCATTTTTTTTTCATATTTGTCTGGTTTAGAAAGAGAAGAATTTCTTACTCTGCTTTAGAGAGGGAGTTTGAACTGATGTGCAAAAGTTATATATCACTGCAGGGCATGTATAGCAACGATGGGAATTCTCTATTACCGTTTGTCACAGCGCAGTCTTTCTGATTCTGAAAACTTTATTGAGGATGAGCCTTAGTAGTACCATCGAGATTTTCAACCTTGCAGTTCATTTCTGGTACTGCTTTGCTGCTGATTCCAAGGGTTTTACCCTCGCTGTATTTCTTTTCCTTTTCCCTTTTTTGTGGGGCTTTCTTGGTGGTTGAGGGTGGGGTAGTTGTTTGTTACTTAAGAATTATAGTAGACTGTTTTATGTGCTGATTCTTGCGCATGTTTATGTAACTATAATGCTATACAATATTGTCTTGTTATCTACACCTGATCAAAAATCATAGAAATTGTCATCTGCAATTTTCAAATTTTGTACCTCATGAGAAATTACAGATGTCGGCTTGTTGATGAAGGCACCTTCAGAACTGCTAGAGATGTTATTTTGAATGGTATGTTCTGAAATATAGCTTTGTTATTTTTCTCTCAACCAATTGTTCTAGTTGTCAACTGCTGACATGCTTCAGAACTGGATATGTTAATTGTGGACTCATACCAACATTCTAGTATCTTGTTCAACTCAATTTGTAAAAGCTTTTATATTTAGAACAATGTTGGTTAATGTGCTTCTGATCCCTCTTTTTGTTTGAAGGTTGGAAAATGGATCGTAGTGGTTACTGGTTAGGTCAATGAGATCACTTTTCTTGCAGACTTGGACAATTGCCTTTTCTACGCAGTCAACTTGTTTTATATTTGCTTACTATTATCAAATAACGGAGCTGATTTAATCATGATTGTTGTAACACCCCACCCATCCTCTGGGCCCGGAATGCTACCACCATTATAATCTTTTACCTTTCCTTCAAATTACCAGAAAGTCAACACTAATATATTTAGTTAGCAGCGAATAGATACAACACAGTTCTTCGTTTAGCCCGTACTCTAGTAGACTAGTAGAGGCTAACATGAACTGACAAAAGGTGGTATAGGGAGTGCGGTTGGTTTGTGAAGATTATTCATGTGCTACTCCCACCCTGGGCACGGCGTCCTCAACGTTCACCTAGAAATAAACAACAAAGCAAGGGTGAGTTCAAGGACTCATCAAGTACATAATAGAACGTTAAATACTAACACAACATGAAAATAATTTAATCCAACCAATATACTCTGCATAAATAGCCATGCTCGTACCACCATTCTCAAGGTTTCACATTGATCGTACATACTTCGCGTGCATTTCATGTTCCACATTGCCAAATCATCAATGCAATGCAACCCTGCTCTACATGCACATTTGCTTATCACATTGCAAATACCGGTATTGCCAAGTGAACACCTGTCGATGTTCACCCATAACCTTAAGCCCGCTTATATCGGCACGGGGATCTCTCCACTCCCGTGGAGGTCTACCGAAGTAGGTCTTACTTAAGAGCACTCTGGATTAGTTCGCTAGCTTTACTCGTAGTTTGGGACTTTCTCACCGCCCTCACTCTTGAGTGCACATAATGCAAATGCATATGCTCATTGTCATCCATAAATAAACATCATATTATGTAATCATCGCATTTCCACATAAACATTAGCACATCATGTAAACATCGTATATTCATAAACTCTAATCTACCGCTCTACCATGCACTTGCCTGTTAATCAAGCGGAGCGAAGCGACGTGAGGACGATGCCGACTCAGGACCTCCACCTGTACCAGCGATTAACTCGACTTAACATATCATAACGGAGCAAGAGATTAAATAGGCGACGATGATACTACACGTATAACCTGATCCTGGCATAAAAACGCATGGATTTTCGGGACCTGTCGCGCAGGCACCAAAAGCCCCAAATTTTTCTTTTTCTCTCTTTTTCTTTCCTTTTCTTTTCTTCTCGTTCTTCTCTTTTTTTCCTTTTCCTCCCTTTCTTTTTTCCTTTTCTTTTCTCTCTTCTTCTTTTCTTACTCGGCCGGCCCCTTCCTCTTTTCCTTTCCTCACCCGGCACTCTCTCTCTCCCCACTTCATTCCGACCGAACGGCCTCCTCCTCCCTGATTCCGCCCGGGGCATGCGCGGCGGCGCGCGGTCGGTTTGGCGTCGCCGGCGGCTCCTCTGCCGCCCCTCTTTCTCCTCTTCCTCTCGCGTGCTCAGCCGCACTTGCAGGTGCTCCTCCGGCGGCGCGACGGCGCGTGGGCGTCTTGGCCTCGGGCTCCCCGCCGCCGGCCTCGTGCTCTCCGCCGCCGGGCTCCCCCCTGCTCGCCCCCTTCTTCCCCGCCTCGGATCCTGTCGGCTCCGACCGGATACACCGCCTCCCCTTGCGCGCGCAGCGGTGGGGCGCCGGGCGCCGCCGCCCGGTCGGCACGGCCAGCGGCCTGGCCGCCGTCCTCGGCTCGGGCCTGCGCCTCCGCCCTCGGTCGCCTGTGCCACCACGCCTCTCCGGCCTCGGCTTGCAGCCGGCCAGGAGTCGAGCGCCCCCTCCTCCTCCAGCCACTCTTCCCCTCCCTCGCCGACATAGCCTACTTCGGCTTACATAAGGTACACCCCCCTCACCCCCTTCCTACCCTTTTTCTAAGCGTGCCGTGCCAAGAATCAAGCTAAAGCTATGGCGAGGGGACCTACCCGGGTGTCGGCTTGGACGTTGAAGAAGGTTGTGGCGATGGCGAGGTCCGAGGTTCTGGTGGGCGTGGATGATTCAAGCCTTCAGGACCGTCGTCCTTGCACCACCGTCACCCCCTACTCCTCGAGCTCCTTGCCTCTGGTCACTCTCTTCCTCACTGGAGTGGCTATCTGATTGGGTTGACTTAAGAAGGAAGGCAGGGTATTGTTTTCTGTAGGATGCATGGCATAGGTGGTAAACATGCATGCCAAGGCAAGCATGCGGCTTGCCACACCTCTCTGGCAGAGGCAAAAGGCAGGTGAGGTGTCCTGCTAGCTGGCAGTTTTTTTTCTTCCTGGTATTACAATTGTGGTCAGATTTTCAACCGGTTTTCAAAAAATTCGAGGACCTTTGCTGTGGATCGATAGGCGGGCTGTTACCTGTGCAATCTCAGTTACATTTCGTATCATTTTTGTTACAAACTTTGAACATTTTTAACTCCCAACAAGATTTAATAGTATAGTTCAAAACAAAGTAAGCTCAAAATGGCATACGCTTACATTCTGGCTAGTTACTGTCAACAAGCATGAATTCTGGTTTCTCATGTGAGTACTCTGTTCTTGAGTAGCCAAATAGTATTAGAGCATGTACAATAGTATCGACAACGGTTATCTGTAATACATATCTTTGTTATCTATAGACAGGACTAAAGATAACTTAAACAATTGATTGTCTATATAGTTGTCTGTAATAGCCTTGTATACTTAATAGGTTGTCTATACAATTATATATACAGTAAAAAGACATCTATAAAGCTGTCTGTTAAATAGTAGATATTATCTTTCGTCTGTTAAATAGTAGATATTATCTTTCTCTCTCATCTATATTATCCAAAATCAAGGTTCCAAAACCCAGAATCAGAAGAAATCCTAGCCGGCAGTCGGTAATGGTAATCGGCCGGTTACTGGAAAAACCGGATGGTAACCGGAAAAACCCGGCCAAAATTCGAAAATCAAAAATTGATACTAGACGGATTTTTCGGTTACCGGTCTCTACCGGTAAAAGCGAAACGACTGGTAACCGCCATGATTTTGAACTCTATCCAAAATACTATATGCCATAGGCTTACGGACAGCTAACATGTACTATTGTACATGCTGTTATGTGGGAATAGACAATATTAACTGTTAGTCTGTTACCCAGTTGAGACTTAGCCTTCAATTTGTGCGCAAACCACTCAAAACAAACATAATGTGCGCAACATCATTGTATGTTTCTCAGCGGTTAATAAGTTTTCAAACATAATCATCCGTTCATGATCAACTATGGAGATTGCATTTGTGTTTTGATGTTGAATTAGTTAATCCTATCCACTGTTTGAGATGAATTATGAAGTTGGTAGGAGTTTGATACTATTATGTTTGTGCTAGTTCAATGTTGTTCAGCTTTATCCATACAATACATTGCAACCTTTATGTAGCTTGCATATTTGTTGGGCTGGGCATACTTGATTTTCTTGCTGAAATCATATGCAAGTGTCAACTTAAAATTTGGACATGTATAAATTAGTAAGTATCCGATGTTGTGAGAGACTGTAAAATTTGTGTTTGTTTACAGTAGTTTGGTTAGCGCTGAGCTGACTCTGGCCTCTGGGGGCTTGATTTGCTTGCAGAAATCATATACGCAGTGTCAAATGAATAATTCATTCTCCCCTTAACTAATTTGCACATGTAGAAATTACGTAGTACTTAGACGAATTAATCCGGCAGCTCCTGTTCACGCTGGCCTGCCTGCCTGCTTGGCACAGACGCACAGCCCGCTTGCAACACGATGAGCGCGTGCATTGCACTTATTTGTTCTAAAACATCGTTCTTGGGGAATTGATTTACATTTGTGATGGCCAGTGGGAGAAAGAAAGTAGAACAGCATTATTTTGTATAGCACTTGGCCATAGTAGAACAAATATGCAAGTTGAACACCGTTAGTTGTGACGTGCATTCTTCAGCGCGTGGCTTTCGTGATGGTATATTTTTCCAAGTCGTGAACGATTGGATGGTACGGAGCAAATATACTCTTTCGGAAAAATGCCAGCTGAGATGTGCGGTGGGTTATTTGCAAATATCATGGGGGAGTCCACTTGCATGCATCTTAGCCGTTCATTCGCAATCGGAGAGCCGTCGGCGACGGAGTGCATGAGGGCACGCCTTGGTATGATCGCATTGAAAGTTAGTCCAATCCATAATATGCCATTAGAAAACTGCTATTTCCTTCGTTACCATTCGATCTCAACTTTAATCACTTATTCGTCACTCCCGTCTACTCCGTTACCAGAAGCTACTGTTAACCCTCAAGGAACATGTCAGTTGTGTTCATAGGGTGTACTTGGTTGATGTCCAAACCAGTCTTATCAAAATTTGGTTAGCTAAAATTTTGATTCGATTTTGGTTACCTATAATTTGGCCAAAAATTAGCAAGAAAATACATAGAGGATCACCTTAGAGCTATAAGCTTGTAAAAAAATTAGCAAACATCCAAACAAATGTTAAATTGTTAGGGCTAGCTACAGTTTAGCAAAAAAAATTTAGACACCAACTAAACACACCTGTAATGGCCATCTTGCCCTTTACACTCAACAGAGGTAATGGCTGGCCTCCCGACCTGAGTTCGTAATACCCAAGCCGTACAGATGTAAGCCTTCCTCCTCTCCTGATTTGCTTCACACACACGAACCAAAAATCCCCAGATCGAGCAGTTAGGGTGTGTTTGATTGCTGGGATAGGGTGGAATGGAATGAGATGGTTCCTTTGACCAAGCCTATCCATGTGTTTGGTTTGAGGGATGGGGTGGGATGGAATGGTCCAAAGTGGGATGAGCCTGTGCAAATTTAGAGAATATTCTTCTTAGATGCTGGACCATGTGGTTCCACTTTTTTTGTGGAACCATCTCATCCCATCCCCATCACATCCCATCTTACTCCATCTCAGCAACCAAACACACAATGTCCGATGTGCTCCGGCGAAGACGTCGACGGCGAACAGCGGCTCTGCAGACACGGCGAAGCAGCGCGTTGAGGAGAGGAGGCAAAGGCGAACTCGATGGTGTGGACTCGGAACCCAATGGTCATCGGAGATGGCCGGCGGCAAGGCAAAGGCCGTGGCGCAGCCATACCACACACCGGCGGGGCACGGAGTTGGCCAAGATGACCTGGTTGGCAACAAGCTTCTTGCCAGACTCGTTGGAGATGCGGTGGGAAAAGGGCCATGAAACGGTGGCCGGAGTCAAGCCTCCTGATGGAGCCCCACGGCGCATCGGCGTCGTGGACACCGAGTTGGCCTTCATGAGGTCCACCAGCGCCACGTTGCCATCACCGTCCTCGTACTCGACGAGCACCACCAAGTAGACACGGGTTTTTCAATGGCATATTACGGTTCAGTCCAACATCTAATTAAAAATAAGGAATTTTATATTACGGATCAGTCCAACTTCTAATGACAAATAGGGAATTTTCTCCGTGTCAATGTAGAGCCTCCGTTGCTTCTCTGTTCCTACTCAAGGCTGCTCATTTGAGCTTTTTTATGATTTATAACTTAATTTGCACTATAGTTGACCTATTTTACACTGTAACTGCTGATGCCTTTTTTTAGCATAATTAAAATTAAAAAATTTAAAAATAGAAAAATTATGTTAACCCATCACAGTCAGTGCAAATGAATACAGGAAAAAAGAAAAGACAAAAAAATCCAAAAAACTAAAAAAATAAAAAAAAGACAAAATTAAGAAATAGTGAACTAGAAACAAAAAACTAGAAGATGAAGCCAAAACAAGATGGACAAAGTGTGCTCGGTGCTCTGTTGAGGGTTGCGTGAGAGGAATATCAGATGAAACTAGGCACATGAGAGATTGCGTGTAGTTGTTGTGTTCAATTTAGATTTGCTAATCTAGCTTATTTTTAGTGCTGAAGCCACCCCTATCCTTCGGGTGCTAGAGGTTGCAGCGCTGGCTCCGCTGGTCACGCTCACAGTACTACACTGCTATTTTGGGTGGGTTCTTTTGAGCTGTGACTTATGACTTATGGTTGTAGTTTTTGAATTCTGATCTGTTCGCGAAAGGAAGTACATAGATAGAAATAATCGCATACGATTTTGACTAGTACAGTTGAACTCAGTACAGTTTATACTACAATCTTCCTGTAAACCACACTTTAGAAAAATGCACCATTTAACACCGAGTTACTGTAGAAACTTACTTGCCATCAAGTTACTTGCCATGATCCCTCTTTATGATACGACATTTAGCCTATAATCCGATCTTCCATCCTTTCTCCTAAGACTGGTAAAAATAAAGAGGACCCTAGTCTACATGTTACCTTTGTCTTGAGCCACTTTGATTTTCATGTTGATCTACAACATGCATTTTGTCATTATTTTAGGGACTAAGCCTTTAAAACACTTAATAAACATGTCAGTCCCATATTCACATAAATTCATTAATTACTAAAACCATTTTTAGGGGCCTAGATGCTTTCAATCTCTCCCTTTTTGGTAATTGATGACAATGCAAAATTTATGTGAGAAATAAAGTTTTAAATATACTACTTGTTTGAACAACTAGTTGTATATTCTTTTTGTGACTTTGAAAGTCAATAATTCTTGTAATGATTTTACATGAGCTTCAGGGAATTATTTCCTTTTTAAACTCAAAATAGGGAAAGCTCCCCCTAAACATGTGCATATAAATAAGAATTTATTTCAAGCACATGAAATGGAAAAATTTAGCACAAGATGCATATGATTTCAAATTTATCAAGGCATAAACATATAGAGAGATAAAGAGCACAAGTTCATTACACCATAAAGACATAAAAGTTCATCACACAATAACATCATTACATAACAGTGCATTACATAAATATATAGATAAATTTGAGCTAAAGTTCTTCTTCTTTGCTGCTTTCCTCGCCCATCTTCCACATCTTCCTTTCTTCTCCTCCTTTGGCATCAAATAACTAAAAAGGCTACTCCTATGGTGGTCACGTCGATGACGGCGACCATATCGAATAGAAGAAGGAGGATGAGCCAATGCCTTCTTAATGGATGTGACTCTCCCATCGATGAAATCCATCTGAGAGGAGAGAGAGGTAAAGGCCTCAGCCTAAGAGTCGTGAAGCTGAAGAATAGCTAAGTAAATTTGGGAAAGGGAAACTTGGCCTTCTTCCTCTTGCTAAGCTGTTGTAGGCTCTTCTTGTTGAGGGTCTTGAGGACGGGCAGTAGGAGGAAATGGAGGATTAGCTCTAGGCTTATAAGCCTTGTGGACACTGCCTAACCCTCCACGAAATTCAATCTTCTTGAGGATCAAGGTCATAATATATGGAGCATAATTGATTCACTTGATCCTATGATTCTTTAAAGAAGCAATTTCTTTGATTATGAGATCAACCACATCGAACCTGTGGTCTTGCATAACATAGTTGATAAGGTTCTATGCATAGCCTCTAATAGCATCATAATTTCCACTCTTTGGAACAATGGTGTGGTTGATGATCCGGTTGACTAGGCTTGGCATGGGAAGAAGTCCAACAAGCTTCCATTGAATGAACCCGGAGTTCTGATCATAATACTCAGAGAGGGCAGGGAGCTTAAGTGCTGGCTTGCCATATACCTTTTCATAGGCACTAGACTTAGCCCTCAAAGCCAGCTCAAACTCATGCTTGTTAGAGTCAAGTGGTTGGCAGCCTGTCATCGATGAGAGGTGCTAGAAATCAAGAGAAATGTAGGCAGTGGTATAAAACGGCCTGATGATATCCTTATTGTAATATGATTTTAAGGCAACCAATTTCTGTATCCCAGCCCTCTGAAAAAGTCTGTAGGTCCCATCATACTTGTCAATTGAGTCCAAGTGGTCCCAATCGATGTACTTGTGATCAGCAAATAATCTTGATGGACCATATAGCTGCTCATACACTTGTTCTTGGAACTTTGTATGTAACATTGGGTTTATGGAGTTGCAAGGTAGCACAAATTGGTTCCTGTGGCATAGCGAGCATACTCATCAGCTGAAATTTTCCTCAAGTCGATCTGAGGTTCTTCGTAGTCATGCATGTCTTCATCAAATTCCTCCATAGGTGAGCTCTCCTGTTGTTCTGACTCTATCTTAGAATCAGAAGCGATAACTTTTCTTTGTCCTCTCGGTCTTTTCTCGTAGTCTCAGAGGAGTCTAGAGCTGCAGGAGGAAGAGTATTGGCTGCCGGACTTTCTGATGATTGACCTGAGCCACTAATGAAGAGTATAGCCTGCGGTCGGCATTCCTTGTCTTAGGCATCTAAGAACAAGGAGAAGGATATTAGAGAATATGTTGGGATTAAACAAAAGGGATTGAAAAGAAATGGAATGAGATTGTTGTTTTTAATAGGAAGATTAGAAGTATCGTTCTGCGGTAGTACCGCGCTTGTTGAGCAGTAGTTCCGATCTCCCTAGCAGTTTCTAGGGCAAGCAAACGTTTGAATTTTTTTTGTGTTTTTCTTGGATTGAATCCATAGAATATATGTGCAAACACCATGAGACACCAAAACTAGCAATTTGCCCGAAACAAACAGCCCTAAATCATTCGCATTTCCAATCAAACCAAGTTTTAAACCTAGGGTTCTGGAACAAGGCAAAAAGGAGGATTTGATCTAGATTACCTTGAGGATTGGAGGAAGTGAACCCTTAGGATGGAGAAACCATGAAAAACCAAAGAAATCCCTACTAGATTTGGAAATTTGAGGGGGCGATTTTGGAATTTGGAGGAAAGGAGAGAGGGCAATCGTACGGACTCGAGCGACAAAGTGGAGAGGAGGTCCCGCGGGTTAAAACCCTAATTTTGATGGTTGCTGCCCAAATGCAAATGCAGAAGTATCGTATTTATGCCATCGGTAGTTCCGGAAGGCGGAATACCACAAAAATAACAGCGGTAGTTCCGATTATTCTGGAACTTCAGAGAGCAGGGCTTGGAATAAGACATTATGCAAATGATCCCTAGTTTTGCACTCAAATAAAAATCATTCAGGATCATTATGCATTAAATATGACATTTGAAATTAGCAATACAGACATAGAGATTTTGTCAAAAATAAGAGGAAAATTCTTTTCGCAAAAGCCTCAAACAACTCCAAATGAGCATAAAATTAATGAGCCATGAGTTTAAACAATGTTGGAGTAGTTTATGACATTTAATTTATTCCTCAACTTGCAAAAGCGGCTTTTATCTAGAAGCTTGGTAAAAATATCTGCTAATTGGTCCTCGGTCCGGATGTGGCTAATTATGATATCTCCTTTGCTCACATGATCTCTCAAGAATTGGTGGCTAATATCTATATGTTTGGTTTTTGAGTGTTGGACCAGATTATTTGATATTTTAACTGCACTATCATTATCACACAAAAGAGGTATTTTATTAAATTTAATTCCATAATACATCAAAGTTTGCCTCATCCATAGCAATTGAGCACAACAACTTCCGACGGAAACATATTCGGCTTCGGTGGTTGAAAGTGCTACGGTGAGGGTACGGATGAAGTTGTCTGAGCACGGCGCGGAGCAAAGCGGAGCGGCAGATGTACTCCGCCTTGCTGGACAAGAGACGTTGCCACAACCTGCAGGTGGCAGCGCAGCGGACGAGGTTTGCCATGTCCAAGAAAAAGGCGAAGATGTAGAGGAGGATCTCGATGGTAAGGGGCAGGCCCTTGTCATCGCCACCGGCATCGGCGCGCAGCGTCCGCCTCAGGCGCTTACTCTGTAAGGACTGCTGTCCGCTACCAAGCGGGGTTACGGTGGTGGCATGCAGTGGCGGATCCAGAAATTTCAAAATGGGTATTCAAAATTACAAAATATTGTTCAATTGAAAATATAAAGGTCCACAGTAGCGAAAATTAAAGTACAAATATTTATATTAGAGACAACATCTCAAATAATATAAAGAAATTATAAAATAATCAAAAATTAACATGATGATGCTTCATGCCTTGGAAACGAGATATAATGTCATGCAGACAAGTACACAAAAAGGAAGCAACTTCAGCAAGGAGTGAAAAACAGAACTCAAAGACTAATGGTTTTAACCATGATGATTGGAATTAGAGATGAATTGTTTCCCTGGAACTACTAACCTGAGTCAAAGTTCAAATCAGAATAATTCTATAATAGAGTTGTACAATCACAACGAGATGCTTTAATCAAATTAAAAAATAATTCTCTTTGTTAGATTTTTGTATTCTCAAGCGGAAGTTCAAAAGTGCTTTTATCATGAACATACTTTGTTGAACGGTTTCTAACTAAGCAACTTAAGTAGTATGCTAAACAAAATATGGATCAGACAACCAGACATCAAAGGGGATCAAATCATCCAAGTGTCCAACACAGCAAGCTACATAACAAACTTGATAACACTTACATATTTTCTAAATAATTGATACATAAGTCATCAAAATATAATCAACTACTATGCAAAAACTTTCGAATCATTATATATACCTCACTTCTTTAAGCAAAATACAACTCACGTCTTTATTTAGACACATAATTTTGCTTCAAATTAGAGATCGCTAAGGGAGTAGGAGACAGAAGGATTATCGGATTAGAGATATGGGGCCATGACGCCATAGGGTCACTAGGTCGGGGAGGGTGAGCCTATGCAGCTGCACCGCATTGGCGAGCGATGATGGCAAGGTGACTTGCGTTGCGAAATGGCCGCTCCAGTGCTCCTTTAAGACCAGAAGCTCCTGCGCCACCAAATGGAGAGAGACAGAGGAGAGACTTGGGTGAGAGAAAAGACTGAGTGAGACCTAGAGTTTCTACCATGTGTCATGTGAATCACTATAGTGCCCTAGTGGGCCTAGGTCAGTGTTTGACGCCAATTTGGGCATATGAGAGGGAAATATGCCAAAAGAATCTAAGTAATAATTTAGACTGACTGGGTATGAACAAGATAAATTTGGCCTAACTACTAATATACATATATATTATATCTTGTATATAGTAGATTTTTTGACAAAAATTTTGGGTATTCGACTGAATACCCTTGACTTACTAAAGAACCGCCCATGGTGGCATGCTTCTGGCCAGTAGTGCATGCTCGCGGCGCCGACGGCATCTCCTCCCTTGAGGAGGACGCTAAGATGGAGATTGATATTGTGTTCAAGGCTCCAACTATTTTATAGGGGCAAGGACAAGAAGAGTTTTTTTTCCTTCTGTTGGGCTTTTTTTTGGCTTAGGGTTATTCATTTGGGTTTTTTTATAGATTATGGTTTATTTTACATTATAATTAGCTTATTTTACACTGTATCTATAGGTGATTTTTAGCGTAATTAAATTTAAAAAATTTAAAATAGAAAAACAGATTAACCTATCACGGATAATACAAATGAATACAGAGAAAAAGAAAAGATAAAAAACCTAGAAAAGCTAAAATGTTATAAAAAGATTAAATTAAAGAATAGTGAATTAAAACCTAAAAGTTTAAAGCTGGAGCCCAACGAGCGGGAATTTTTGCAGGATTTCCAGCCGTCAGATTTACATGTGATGTATCAAATCAATCCCAAAAACAGGTGTACGAGAGAGTGCATTTTGACGTAGGCCCTTTCCAGAGAAAAGTCCACTCCCTCCCAACCCTCGCACCGCCTCCGCCTCCACCCCTCCCGAATTCTACATGCCTCCTCCTGGTGCATCCCGCACTGGCGTGGGTGAAAGTGCCACGCGTCGGGCCCTGTTAAGTGGGTGTTGTTCGGCTGACTGTTCACGTATGCGATCTGATGCGGGCCGATCGGCATGGCCCATGAACATTTGTAGCCGGCGCACTTGACACGAGCAACGACCTGAGAGGTGAAGTCGAAAGTAGCGAACGAAGCGGTGTCACAAAGGACCCAAGGTTCATGTAAAAAGTAGGTAACATCCACAGAGGAAACATCCGCAGAGGAAAAGTTGGAGTTCTCGGAAGCACTCATCTTGACGTCCTTTCTAGCTTGCTCAGGTGACTTAATGAGTATACTGATTCCCACCAATTATATAGGCTTGCTTTAAGTGGCTTATAAGTTAGAGTTTGTGACTTATTTTGTATTGTAACTATTGCTGGCTTATTCTACGTAATTAAATATAAAAATTTAAAAATTAAAAAAACATTATATCAGTATAAACAATGTAAAAGAATAAAGGAAAAAGAAAAAAACCTCTAAAAAGCAAAAAGCTATAAAAAGATAAAAAAATCATAAATCATAAACTAAATCCATTTAAAGTGGATCTAGGTAGCAATGTCAACATGAAGAGCAAGCTGACTTGCTCTGAACATGAAACAACTGAATTTTTGCAAAAATTCAAAATTGAATTGAATTGCTTTGGATTTGAGCTCCATCTCCTCCAGAACCATAATCTACACGAATCTCAAAGCCAAATTACCCCTTAAGCCTAGTCATCACGGCGTTATAACGGTGGAAACGGGATTTTTCCTCCCGGCCACTGTTCCTGTCCGGCAAAAGCACCGCCGCCGACCTCCCTCGCGCCTTCTCGCGGCCGCTCGCCTCTGCCAGCTCCTGCCCACCTGCCAGCCTCCGTACCAGCCCATAAATGTGCCCTGACACCTTCTGGCACAGCCCCTGTGCGTGGCCGCGCCCCCTCTGCCCCTTCGCGCGCGTTCTCCTCACAGCCGACCTGAGCGTCGCCAGTAACTTTTGACCGCCGCTCTGCACACCCCCGTCAGCCGTGGAGTGACGCCCAAGCCGGCCGAGCCTTCCCGAGCTCCAGCTCACCGCCGCCGCCAAATATCTCCCCGCCCCCTTTCGGTGAACCGCCATTCCATGGCTATTTAAGCCACCCCAACCCTCCCTCTATACTCCATGGGCGTCCCTGAAGCTCACTAACCACTCCCGAGCATCCCCGTCCCCCTCAACCCCGGTAATCCCAAAATTCCCCAAATCCGTGCCCTAACGCAATGTCCTATCCCCGGTCTTCTACATTCCAATTCCACTCGCCAGTAGCATCCCCAAGGCCCTAGGAACCTCCCCCGACCATTGCCTTGAGCTCCCACCCACCCCTCTTCTCCGGCACCGTTCACCCCCTCCCTGCCAAAACCGGCCACCGTGGCCAGCCTAGCCTAGACCTTTTGAGCTTCGGCCGACTCTCCCCTAGCCTCACCTAAGTCCCAGAGCAGCCCTAGGACCATCCCAATTGTCCCAAGAACCTCCCAATTGCCCTAGCTTTCAAAAATGGCCGCAGGAGAGACGGCCTCGCCGCCGGCGAACGCCGCACCCGCCGGGCCCCCAACCGCCAAAAATGAGACCCCTCACTCCCACGAACCCGCCCATACCTCCAAAATCCGTCGCAAAGCTTCCCAGCACCGCCGCCAACTGCCGCCACCCGCCTCTGCTCCTCTCTGCAGCGCGTCTCGGAGGTTGAAGAAGGCCGTTGCCCAACCGAAGTCCGCCCGAGCCGCCGCGCCGGACCTGCTCGCCCGCGCCCGACCGCGCTGCGCGCGCGCCGGTGCACCCACCCGAGCCGCCGACTTGATCCACCAACCTCGCGCGCGCTGTTGCGTTGGACTCGAGCCCGAGTGACGCGGTTCGACCGAGTCACCGCCTTGAGCCCAAGGAATACCCGAGCCCAATGAACATGATTTGGCCCAAACCCAAAATGCAAGTTTATACTCCCCGGATTCGTTTCGAGCCCGCCAACCCAAGTCCAAGGCCCATTTCCCCATATAGCCTTCCTATAACCCAATATCCTCATTTAATGGAGTTTTCCGGATTTTCTTTCTCCTTTTAATTTCTTTATTCCTAGCTCATTCCTTCGGGCATGGAATTGATTTATTTTAATTGTTTTGCGTTAGCTTCCGGGATCGAGGTTTTGCAAGACCAGGAGAGAGAAGTTCAGGCCCAGATCCAAGTCCAGCCCGTCGAAGACTATGAGTTAATCGAAATTGTAAATCCGCAAGGCAAGTCACACATACTTTGATCATGTTGAACCTACATTTCCGCTATTTATTTACTTATCAGTATTTTCATTATATTATTTGCGCACTGTTATTTTATGTACAATAAATATTTAGAATGACATGATATTAGCTATGTCCTACCACCCGAAAAAGCCCAGTCTAATTTGATGGCCATATTCACCTTGACAAGACATAGTAATATTAAATATCGTAATAATGTAATTATGATAGCTTAGAGAATTGATAACTTCTGTTGCTGAAAGAAGTTGATATTTATTTGGGAAGTGGCTCTAGGGTAAGCGAGGATCGCTGGATCTCGTAACCTGGGGTGAAGGCAAATGTTACAAATCAATGGGAGTGTCAAATCACTGAACAGATTTGTAGAAGGGAATTTGCCACCGGTGAAAATACAAGGACTAGACCCTTATGCTGAGTAAAGAACATAGTGATCGCCCAACCACAAGCGTTGATACGTCAAACCTGGTCTAGTAACTGCTCAAATTCAATTGAACCTCTACGAACGCAGGGCGGAGGCACAGTGTGAGTACATACGGAAGGGAGTTAAGGGAGGGCCGTATGGAAGTTGGCACCGTTATTGTTTTTGTTATTGATTTGATTATCGGGTGTCCACACAATAGTAGGCTGAGATAAGTCAGAGGTTATGGCCTGGGCTCGTTGAGGAAGTCTACTAGGTAGAGACTATATAAAGAATTGAGCAGTGAACAACCTTGTTTTCTTGACTCTTTGGCCGGAGTTAAAGGAATCTTGTGGGTAAAGCAGGGCAACTTTGCAAAGTCATGACTAACAGTATTCGAATACGCCGTACTTCCGGTCAATGGAGTTATATTTAATGGGTGAATCCAACAACAAAGCATAAGTAGATTTGGAAAGGATTTGGTAATGTTGGTGGTCTGGTAATTGAACCTTGAAAACCCCCTAAAGTTTATAGGAAGTTATGATTTTATGTTTTAAACTTGTTTATAACTAAAACTGCATCCACAAAGAATAATGAACTTTTCCCTATCACTTGATGTACCCTACATGTAGTTAATGGTAGCCTCCGTGTGACTTGTTGAGTACGGTTGGTTGTACTCATGCTTGCAAAAATCATTACCAGATAACGCGTGATAAGAAGGTGAAGGAGTTTTCTGAAGACGACGCATAATTCTACGAAATAGACGACGCCGAGTGTTAGGGCTTATTCTACACTCAGGCCTGCCTGTGGAGTTTCTTTTGGTAATGTATCTTTGGGTTGTACGCCCTTTTATGTAAAACCTAGCTGTAAGCTTTACTTTTGTAATAAAGTTTGATTTTATGCTCAAGCATACTTTGGCAATGGTACACATTCTTCTACAGTACTCGCAGCTGAACAATCCTGGGCAGTTGCGAGGTTAACCTAACGCTCCCAGAAATGGGGGTTGTTACAGAACACCTCCCCCATCGGTCCAGCTAGAATTTTTTTTCCCAGGCTTACTTTGCATAAACAAATGAAAGGCAGATCGAGGTGTGCCGATGTCTCTGTTTGTTGGTCACACAAAACACAAAGTGCATTGTGAGGCCATCCTTTCCTTGCCAGGTTATCTGCCATCTTCAATTTGTTTTGCAGTAACAGCCATGCAAACATCTTGCATTTGTTTTAACCTAGCTTTCCAAACCTGATTCATCTTCAAACGACAAGAGGGTCCAGCAAATTGTACGCTGTAGGACCATGGATAACGTGGGTGCTTAGAGAGGCACTTATATAAAAAAACCGACTTTTTCCCACATAAGATGGTTTGGGTGCTTGTACGGAGGAAGCCATGCCACATTTTGCTGGACGTGACTTGCACGTAACTTCCTTTGTTTTTTTAATCGTTACTTCGATTGATGCTTCCCTCAAATACTTGCTGCTGCAGGGGAAAGGTGTCTCCGGCTATTGATGGTAGCCCCCGACAAGCTTGCAATGCGCTGCGCTCGTTTTAACTGAAATGATATATGAAATATATTCAGTAATGAGTAGTATAAATTTTTTGAATAGAACGATAAAATATTTGAACTGTCTTACGTTACGTTGTCATGCCGCCGCGAAGCGCTGTGAAGATCGATGGAGCGTTCCAGACGTTCCTCGTGCATGATGTGCTCGGGGCGATCTAGTAGAGGAATTGTCAATCTGCTGCGTGACTGGGGTACGTACCACTCCAGGTACTCATCGTACATCTGGACGTTGTACGGACGCTGCTTCATGATGACATCGAGGTGTAACCTTTCCGTCCATGGCGTCATCCACTGTTGCTGCATTGGCTGCCGGTCCGTTCCATGCCGACCAGCCTAGATTGCCTGCATTTCCAGAATCATCGACGTTACACAACAAGATATACAAAGTGTACACAATAGTCGGATGGAGTTTGACTCACCGGTGTACATCTTGCAGCAGGAACCTGCCGTCCAGAGAGGGCACGGCCTAGTGCAAACCCAACTGTCGCATTACGCGCTGTGGCGTGTAAGCCTCCATCATATACGAGAGCACCAGATGGTGTGTCGTCGCCCATAGCTCCCCGTCCTCCAGGCAATGCAGGGATAGCCCGTACGGCGATACACGATACATGAAATCTACCGTTATGGAGTCCATATGACATCGCTGTCGTGCAACGACTCGAACTCGTTGTGCCACAGCAAGTAGCACCTCAACAGTTTGCCTTTCGCCCATTGCAGACAGGCAGCAGTCCACCGGATTCCCATAGTGGGCCCGTCTATCAGGTCGGCGAACTTGCCGAACGGGTGCACTGGCGTCACGATGATCGGACTCCCAATAGGGAAGTGCTCCCAACTCCATAGCTGTAGGAGCACGTAGCAGATAGCCAGATTGGGGGTACTAGCGCTAACAAGCGTCACATAACCCTCGATACATGGCGCACAGAACCGCTGATCCCCAACTGTATCGAGGCATCGCCCCGAACTCTGTGTCCACTAAAGACTTAGCGAGGCCGATGAATTTAGCGTTGTAAATATCGCCGTGTGTGGCTGGAAACATGCTCCAACCAAAGAGCTGGATAAGGAACAAAGAGCTGGATAAGGAACGCGACGAGGTGCGTCTTGACGGTCTCCGACGGTGCAACCTACGGGCACACACTAAAATTGTTAAGCCATGTACGGGGGACACCACGTGCACTCTCCGGGATAGGCCAGCCGACCGGTCTGCTAGCCTCTCCTTCCAGTCGGCTGGTGTAACGGCTGGAACAAGTGTGTCACCCCCGAGAGAGAGAGACCGATCAAGAACGCGATGTCTTTCAGAGTGACCGTCATCTCACCCCAACGAAAGTGGAATTGTGCGTCTCGGGCCTCCACTTGTCCACCAGTGCCGCGAGCAGACTACCGTCGATGGTGAACTCATGCCTGGTGGAGACCAGCCTCGCAAAGGGTAACAAGTCCGTGGCCCACAGGGTTGGAACGTAGCACTCGTCTAGCGCCCATGGATCCCTCCCTCTGCGCAGCTTGAACGGCGAAGGGCTAGCTGCATTACCTATCATCCATGTGTGGCCACGGTGTTTCTCATCGTACGAGTGTTCCAGAAACTCTGGTAAAGCCATACCTACCAATACATAGGATAAACGAAATATTAGTGTGAAGATTAATAATTACTTTATAATATAAACTACATTAATTATGACTAAATAAATAACAGTAATTATGACTACGACTACGAGAATAATGTCGAAAGCATGCTATAAAAATTTACCAATCTTTCAGAAAAAGTAATCAGCATTGCCGTGTCCTCAATGACTTATGCACTACCTTCTTTAAATAATTAGCTACGCATTATTAATTTTGAGAGTACCTTGCAACAATGGGACAAATAAAGTATTATTGTGAAGATTGATAATGATAACAACATACTACAAGTCAGTAATTGGATATGTGTAACTACATATGAATACTTCACTACTTACCGATAATTTGATTACTCATCTGAAAAAATGATGAGCCATTCATTACCATCGTCTTTAGCACTAACTCATTACTTACCGCGAACTAACAAATTATAGGTACCGTACATACACAAAAATAGTACAAACTATGTCTAAATTACTATGACATACTTACTTCGTAATGCAAACTACATTAATCACGACTAACTAAATAACACTAATTGACTATGATTACGGAAATAACGTCGAAAGTATATGATCAAAAATGACCTACCTTTCCAGAGAAGAAATCAGCACTGCCAATTTTGAGCTACGCACTGGCTTCTTGAAATAATAAGCTACACACTCTCAATTTTCAGCAACGACCACGACAATGATCTTCTGCGATGAGCGACTGGGATGAGCAACGACGAATTGCCAGAGGTGGTATTTATGCCCGAGCGAAAGGTGAACCTGATGCACTCACCCCGCACATTGAGGACCCATTATCACGAGCAGTGCTTCGGGTGAGGAGGGACGGCACTGTAACAATGACAAATGTGCAAACGAGGGAACGGGCAAGGGGGGATGATACGAAAATAATGACATTAGTGCGAACGAGAGAGCATGTGAGAGGGGCACATACACAGAGAGTGACAATTGTGCGAACCAGATAGCAGCAAATAATATATATCACGATTGGCCGACACATGTCACTTCAAAAGATACGTGACGATCGTTAATTTCATGATTAAGTTAACCTGAATAAACGTGGCAAATTCGGACCACATAAAATTTCTAAAATATTACACAATAACTATTACAGTATGGGAGGCTCACATAAAATTTCATAATTTTTGGAGCTCATTTGCTATATGTAAAAACTCATAAAAATATCAAAATTATATGAATTTTTGAGCAACATTTGCAGTGGATAGAATTACCCAAAAGTTACACTGCGAGGTACGTTGTGTCGGGAGGCTGTACATAAATTTTTGTAATTTTTTGAACTCATTTGATATATGTAAAAATTCAAACAAACACTAAACGAAAAAATTAGGGCAGATAATTAAACCAGTTTAATCACTTGCTGCCCCCCTCACCAGATGGCAGGAAAGCCTGCCGTCTTGCCATCGGGAGGTAGGTTGCCTACCGTCTGGTGAGGGGGCCTGCCAGTCTTGCCATCGGGAGGTAGGTTGCCTACCGTCTGGTGAGGGGGCGGCAGGCGCATGCAGCCAGCGACAATACTGCGTGTCACCTCGTGGGCGCTTCCGCCCGCCCACCGAACGGCAGAAACAACATTTTTTGTCAATACGGTGCACGTACGGCTATTTTTATAAATACGATACGAAATAGTGCCAAAAGTGGGTTTAACTCGAAAGATTCCCATACCACCTATTGTAGCTCGAAGCGTGAGTTCTATGGTAGCTGAAATTGCTTAATGCTTGAGAAAGCATCTCTTCTTTTTAATTTCTAAAATTTATTTTTTTTATCTTTTCTATGATACTAGTTTTTAAATAAAGTGTTTTTAAGACGGAATCTACAAATTGATTGTAGTACATATTATAATCACTTCGTTTATATCGGTCAAAACCGTACACTAGTTTTTATTACTCTGTATTCTCTCCCATGAGTAACCAAAAATCATAAGTCGCAACCAAAAACAATATACCAAAACCAACAAAAACAGGCCAACACTTAGCTGAGCTCTTGAATGTGTATTTTTCACAAGAAGAGTCTTGTGATGTTGGGAGCCACACTGCTACAGACCAAAAGTTCAAAATGGAAGCCTTGCTAGCAAGGTTGTCCGTATCGCAACACATATCATAGTATCATATAATCCTATGATTCTACTAGAGATAGAAGATAAATATCATAATATGGATCAGAATTAGATAGTATCGCAATGGGATTGCGACCCTACTCGTAGAATAGTTAGGATCGAGTAGGATCACAGTGGGACCGTGATCTTGACAATAAACTATATTGGCATATAAAATTCGATATTACCTCTTACTAGTTTAAGTTGCACCAGTTTTATTTGCTTTGTTTTATTGTTTACATGTTGTTCTAAGGTAAAAAATTATTATCTTTGACATGCTGTATTTTTAGATTATTAGTTTGTTAAAAATAATTAAATAAGTTTCAAAAATCAACTTTAATTCCATATAACATGAATAAGTGTACTTAAATTACAAAATTAAATTTAAAAAATCTACTGTAGATTTATATATTTTAATATATAATTTATTTTTATATAAAATATATATGTTTTAAAAAATTTGATAATCTGATCCTATGATCTATATTATCAGACGAAAAACATGCTACCGCTATCGCGATATGGACAACTTGCTTGCCGGTTCCGGTTTTTGTCTTCTCCGTTGGCGCCAAATTCACCTAAGAAACGGAAACCGGCCGAAAAATGCGGGCTTGCAAAGCAACCCCAACCTGCTAAAGCACTCACTCCCTCCGCCCCTCTCCTTCCAGATTTCGTCTCTCCTGCACATCACATTCTCTCTGTCTGCCCCATGTACGGCGACTGGGTCTGGGTGCGCGGGCCGACGGAGGCGGCGGGGTGGGCATGGACGGCGGCGGCGGCGGAGGAGGAGGAGCGGCCGCTGAAGGTGGTGTTCGCGTCCCCGGCGGAGCACTTCACGGACGCGGCGCCCATCGGGAACGGCTGCCTCGGCGCCATGGTGTGGGGCGGCGTCGCCACCGAGAAGCTCCAGCTCAACCGTAAGTAACCGCCTTCCTATGCTTACACCTCCCCCCTGGTCTCTGAGTTGAATTCCGGTTTCTTGGTTCTTTTGATGCTTCTATCCTAGCATGGGGATCAGCTGATGAAGGGTAGTGAGTTTGCTCCAAGTCCAAGAATGGCGCCCTGAAGACGTTCGACAAAATGCCCCAACCAACCCATGCATATGTACCTGCGTTTTCATTATGTTGGCACAAGGCAAGTGAAGATAGTAGCCATAATGTGCTGCCTCCAAATGTTCTTGCAGATGATACCCTGTGGACCGGCGTGCCGGGAAATTACACAGACCCGAAAGCACCTGCTGCCCTTGCTGTGGTCAGGAAGCTAGTTGATGTTGGACAGTTTGTTGATGCCACCAAGGCTGCCTCAGGTCTTTTCGGTGGGCCAACAGAGGTATGTGTGAACCGTGAACATGCCATGGTGTTCTGTTTTGCATATCAGAGCATGTCATTGATTGTTGTGTTGCAGCGTTTCCACGACCTAGAATCATAGCATGTATGCTTGACCACTTGCAATCATTGTAGTGATTTAAACAATGATATGATATATCTCATTACAACTTAGTAATGCCTTTTTCTGTGTAACATGGGTTGCCTTCAAATTCTTCTGCACTGTAATTTGAACCTCCCATTAATTCTACCACTCATATGCAGCTTGTCTATGATAGATCCTTTAGTCAACGACATGCATTTTTTAGCCTTTATTCCACCATGATTAAGTATAAATGTTTTATCCATCACCCAAAAAGTGTTGGAAGAAATAATTTTTTCAATTTTTTTACTTATGCACAAAGTAAAACTCTAAAAGATGTTTCTTGATTTACTTGTTTCCTAGTTGAATGGTAGCATGATTATTTCTAAGAATAACATTGGAAAGCTGAAGAATTTCAAAAAGAGAGAGAGAGAGAGAGATAGCTGAAGAACTCAAACCACAATTGTTATTGACTTCTAAATTGAAGATTATTATGTCATGCAATGCTAGGCTAATGTGTTCCAAAAATGTACAATGATCCAGCGTTACCACCATCTGCAATAGAAGTTCATTTAAATGAGAAGGAAACGTATTTCTTATCTTTATTCCTTCTATGAAGGTGTACCAACCTCTTGGAGACATAAATCTAGAGTTTGACACATCTAATCATGAGTATACTTCCTACAAAAGAGAGCTTGATTTACATACTGCAACTGTGTACATCTCATACAATATTGGGGAAGTTCAGTACACTAGAGAGCACTTCTGCTCAAATCCACACCAGGTTGTTGTCACCAAGATCTCTGCAAATAAACCAGGAAATGTCTCCTTTACAATATCCTTAAACAGCCAATTAAACCACAATGTTCGTGTAATCAATGCATATGAGATGATCATGGAAGGTACCTGTCCAGGACAAAGACCTGCACTGCAGCAAAATAGAGCCAATGATGTTACTGGCATCAAGTTTGCAGCTGTTCTTAGCTTGCAGATGGGCGGTGCTGCTGCAAAAGCAGCAGTTCTGAATGATCAAAAGTTGAGAATTGATAATGCAGATTGGGTTCTTTTGCTAGTTACAGCTGCTTCCTCATTCGATGGGCCTTTCGTGAGTCCTTTAGACTCGAAATTGAATCCTGAATCAGCAGCTCTAAGGACAATGAACATAAGCAGGAATGTCACATTTGCTCAGCTCAGAGCTGCTCATTTGAAAGACTATCAGGGTCTTTTTCACCGTGTTACTTTGCAACTATCACAGGCGTCAATGGTTGAAAAGGCAGACTTGGAAGAAGCTGGTGAAGCCATCAAGACTACAGCAGAAAGAGTGGATACTTTTAGAAGTGATGAGGACCCTTCTTTGGTTGAATTGTTATTTCAATATGGTCGCTATCTGCTCATTTCCTGCTCTCGGCCTGGGACCCAGGTATCTAATCTGCAAGGAATATGGAACCAAGATCTTACACCGGCTTGGGAGTAAGTTTTTTCATCAATGATTTCTTGTTTCCTATCCTTATCTGCTTGCTATATATCCAGGTAAGAACTAACTATTTTAATGCATGCATATACCATAATATATTCCATTTGCAAATGTTGACTTAAAGTTGTGTTTTTAATTTGATGAAATTTGACAGTACATTATACTTTTTTATTCAATTCATTTCTAATGGTCATTAACACATGAACTAAATTGCCGCCTTGCAGGGATATGCACTTGTGCATGAATGCAAAATAGCGTTTCTTTCAGTTTTATTAACACATCTTGTCAACTTTAGATAGCAGATTGTTTGTTTTCGTGTACAAAGACACTCTAGAGTTATATTACCTTGCAGTTGTTAGATCTTGCATCAACATCACAGAGATATAATTGAAAACTTCATATTTTTTTATCATGTCATACAATCAGTTTTCAGTGTATTTAAACTTTTTTTGACTCCTTAGCAATCTTCTGTATTGCCATTGGGTTGATTTGAAATACATCATTACCAACGAAATATGCAGTAATTTAATAGTGCTATTACTGAAACTAGCTTACACCTCACGTAATCGTGTGGCTAGATGCTACAATACATATATTCGGAAATAGTGTATTATCGTATAACTCTTAACAACTGTAAGTTGTATTTTTTACAATACATATATCTTTATATTTGTAAATAGAGTTGTATTTGTGTATGGCAGCTATAACTTGTATTTGTTGTAATTGTAACGGCTCTTGTACATATACAATTTATCTGCATCATTATAATTAAGTCCCACCAAATAAGCAGTGTAGATCCATCTATTTTGTCTCTCAATTAATGAGAGAGTTCTGGGATTTTTGTCTTTTTTAGATTATTTTGGGAATCTCTAGCTCTTTGAAGGAGGCACCTTTAAGCTCACCGGTTGTTTATATAGATATAGATGTTCGGAGAAACCTAATTGCCTTTACTAAACAAGCACTATGATTGAGGAGCCTCCTGATGTCTTCATTTTCTCATGGTGACATATTTTCTTTTTTGTTGGTGATCCATTTTAAGGATCAAATATTCATGCTGATTTGATTTTCAGGGCTGCTCCTCATCTGAACATAAATCTTCAGATGAATTACTGGCCAACACTTCCTTGCAACCTTAGTGAATGCCAAGAACCACTATTTGACTTCATAGCATCTCTTGCAGTTAACGGAACTAAAACAGCAAAAGTAAGTTCTAGTCCTTTGTTTGTTTGATTTTACTGAAACACTAAGGCTATTGCAAATATGACAAGCACGAGAACAGGTGAACATTTGCTTGTTTTCGGTTCTGGATTATATCAGACCAACCTTGTAAACTGTGGTCATCATCTAAAAGGAATCAGTGGAATGTCCTAAACAGTTCAATCATTGTAGGTCTCACAACAGTTAATAGAATGTGTGATTGACAGTGAGCTGACCTAATTTAGGTGCATGACACAAAGATAGCCACCAAACTTCATACTTTATTCTGATTGTTGATACAAGAATGGTAAATGACTACAAAACATATAATATTACTTTTGCATTTTATGATGTACTTGGACACTGATGCAGGAAAACTCTGAAGCGAAGTTACCTAGAAGAAAACAGTGGCTTTTATGCAATTGTAGAGCATCATTGAATTACATCACAAGTAAATCATAAGAAATATCCTATCTGATTTATTTCTGCCCATTATTGGGGGAATCCTGTGTTTGTGACAGGTCAATTACCAAGCAAGTGGCTGGGTAGCTCACCATGACACAGACATATGGGCAAAATCATCGGCATATTATGTAGATGCTGTGTATGCAGTGTGGCCAATGGGGGGTGCCTGGCTTTGCACGCATCTTTGGGAACACTACCAGTATTCATTGGACAAAGTAAGAACCAGCCATGCTATCACGTTATAGGCTTACAGTTGTATTGTAACTGCATCTTTGTCTTATTTTGCAAGGATGATCTCTGGTTACAAAATCTCATTCTTGCATTAGTTTTATGGTCTCGCATTCTTATGCTTATATTGTGCAACTTTTCTTTAATTCATTATATGGATATTCCCACAAAATATGTATGGCCCAGATTGCAATTTATTAGGTTAAGGAACACCTGAATAGCTGAATTTAAGTTGTGAATAAATTCTTTGAAACAAAACGTCTGACTAAAACTAATGGAATATATTGAGGATGTCATTTGACATTTTAAACTTATGAATTCTTAATGCTTTTCACTTTTTTGGACTTTTAGGACTTTTTGGAGAACACTGCATATCCATTGCTGGAAGGATGCGCCCTGTTTCTGGTTGATTGGTTGATCAAGGGACATGGAGGCTACTTGGAAACAAACCCCTCTACTTCTCCAGAGCATTCTTTCATTGCTCCTGGCAGTGGTGGTCACCTTGCTAGTGTGAGCTATTCAACTACAATGGACATGTCAATTATCCGGGAGGTTTTCCTGGCAGTCATTTCTTCTGCAGAGGTAACAGTTTCATGCACAGCTAGTTAAGAGTGATATATGGTGTAATTAGAGATACATATATTCAGGCAGGTGTAAATTAGAACGTGTTCTGTGAATTCAGTGTTGACTCACTCATGAGTTATATTGCTTTAATGCTGCTATACAACAGGTTTTGGGAAAATCTAATACTACTATGGTGGAGAAGATCAAGAAAGTGCTCCCGATGCTGCCTCCGATTACAATTGCTAAAGACTGTACAATCATGGAGTGGGTAAATGTTCAAGGATGCAGGCTACCTTATGTAGTTTCAATTTCTTTTGTTGTTCCATGATTTGCTATACATACTGATCTTGGTGTTTTGCATGGAGGCGCAACATTTTGAGGACCCAGAGGTCCATCATAGGCACCTGTCGCATCTCTTCGGTCTTTACCCTGGTCATACCATAACCATGCAGAAAAATCCTGAGATTTGTGAAGCTGTTGCCAATAGCCTTCACAAACGAGGTTTGCAAAACAGAATGAGTAACTGCATTTTATTATATTGTTTCATTTCCATACTTTGAATATATCATACATAAATAAAGCATGTGGATGCTTGGTATGAAGTCTAAGGGTTGTATGACTGTTAAGAGTCAATGCATAGTCATAAACTTCTAAGAGCCATATATTAGGGCTTGATAAATTAGGAGTATAATGATTTTGCTTGTTTCAAAGTAAAATAAATGCTAATATGAACTATACTACATCTGTTATTGTGCGTTTGATATGCTGTGATTGTTTCTGACTGTCCAGTCTTTTTAATCAAAGCATGGCTCAATCTTGTGGGATCAGTCAAATAACAGTGCCTGATTCCATAATACCATAAATATAAAAATATAACTAATAAAATATATAAAATAAATATATATGAACAATTAAACTTGATTTTTTTGCGATGGTTCCTTACATAGGTATGACTATTGACTGCCAGGAGAAAAGCTAAGTTTGTATGTTTCTGGGCAGTGCGGTTTTGTCAATAAAGGGCTCAAACATATTTTAAAGAAAATATTTTCCTTACAGTGATAGGTCGCATCAATATTAGAAGGATAATTTTGTCCTCAACTGGTATTCTTATATCATGGTCACTTACTTATCAGGGGAAGATGGCCCTGGATGGTCAACCACATGGAAGATGGCCCTGTGGGCACGCCTTCTGAATAGTGAGAATGCATACAGAATGGTTCTAAAGTTGATTACTTTGGTTCCTCCTGGTGGCAAGGTTGACTTTGAGGGAGGACTGTATACGAATCTGTGGACAGCACACCCACCATTCCAGATTGATGCAAATTTTGGGTACAAAATATTATCACTTTTTAAGTGCATGACTACCGTTTATGTTTCATTCTAAATTTTGTCTGATAAGTTTTGCTTGCTCACTAATTAACCAATCCTGATATGTGCCTGTTATATAAAATATTGATATGATGTGTAGTAGTAAAATCTTCCTACTACCATTACCTGTATCTGAGTTGTAGTTATTAGCATATCTCTAATACTGTGCTCTTTCACAGATTCACAGCTGCCATTGCTGAAATGCTGCTTCAGAGCACCCAGGGTGACCTCTACTTGCTACCCGCGCTCCCTCCCGAAAAGTGGCCCAAAGGCTGTGTTAAAGGATTGAGGGCTCGGGGCAATGTGACTGTGAACATCAGATGGGAGGCAGGGGAGCTTCAAGAAGCAATGCTGTGGTCTAACGATAGAAATTCAGTTTTAAGGCTGCATTATGATGAGCAAGTTACCATGGTCACAGTTGCAGCTGGTAATATTTACAAGTTCAATGGGGGTTTACGGTGCGTTGAGACATGCCCCCTCGACAAATGAACGTCTTGTGCGTTTAATTTGTGTAGCTTGATCATTATGGACATATGAATGAGTTGGTGTATGGATAAAATATTTCTTCTTGTTGATCGCAAAAAAAATCTTCTTGTTCAAAATAAAGGGTAATGGTAAATGTTAGCAGTTCTGTGTGGTGTTTGCATTGCTGCTGCTGCTCCTGCTCGTTGGAAATAGCTTGGAAGTCCAACTAGAATATGCGTACAACTGGAAACTTTAGGACACCTCAGCAGCTGTTGGATCTGTCTACGGACGGCCCAGATCAAGCATACAATAGGTCAGCGTTGAACTGAGCCGTCCATTTAGTTGTCCAACATCTACAGAATCCTCCTCAAGGCTCCACTTAAACACTGAAGAGATCTTTTTGTCAAAGGTAGGATCACGGTTTCAAAAGGATTTTACAGATTTATCATAGGTGATACTACGAGACAAATGACATCACAATGGTCTCTAACATGTCATTCAGGTAGAAGCAGCAGCAGAGGAATAGATGGACGGTTGAGATGGGAAGATACCGGTTCGATTATGAAGATCTTATGGCTGCGGAAGACTCCAGCATGTTATGAATATCCACCCTTTCAAGGAGATCCAACGGCCACGAATCAGTTACGCTTTTTATTTTCCTTCACGGCTGCAATTCAGTGGCTATAAAAGCCCAGCACTTGTATCGAATCTAAGGCATCGAGAATGAAATCAAAGTTATCTTTAGCTATTATCTTTTATTGTTCTTAGGAGTAGGAGTATTGTAGCTTCCTTACGCTTTTCCCAAATTCAAACTCTTTTCTTCCCTTCAATTTATTTAACCTATTTTTTCATTGCCATTAGCTTTTTTTTTGCATTGCCATCTAGATGGATGGGTTCTTTTTTGTTACGGCTTATGATTTTTGGTCATAGTGTGAGCGCTTGTATAAACGAATCAAATGCCGATAAGCTGCTTCGAAAATGTTGCCTTGATAAGCCACTTTGAAACGGCGATGGAGAAACCACCCCGTTTATTTGTTTGAGAGAAGTTATCCTATTTATTTGTTGGAGAAACGGCGATGGAGAAGCCGCAATCAGAGGGGAATAAATGATTGCCTCTGTTTTTTTGGAACCTCTTAGTACTCGGTGAAGGTTTCGACCGCTCAACATTCGATCGTTTGCTCGATCCCCTTTGTATGTAGTCATAATCCTCCTCCGCTTAAATGCCTCGACACTGATGGTATTGGCGATGATCGGGTGATCGACTTTGCGCATGATCAAGGAAGATGAAGTCGATGGAGGAATGCTATGCGCCACACACTACGTACTTGTAACAAGATCAAGTTGAAGAAGTGTAACATCCTAAATTTTGGATGTTTGAAATTTTGAGAAATTTAAAACTTTTATTTGCATCTTACTGGCATTTGAATTTTGGTTCGACATTTTATTTGGGTTTTCCTGAGTTTTGTGTTGAGAAAATAATATATGAAAATAATTCTCGAGCACAAAATAGCAATCATAAAAATAAATAATTAGATAAATGAATACAAATAATTTAAATAGTATTTAACCCTGAGAAAGTAATT
This sequence comes from Dendrocalamus sinicus, assembly GCA_036346575.1. Lineage (NCBI taxonomy): Eukaryota > Viridiplantae > Streptophyta > Magnoliopsida > Poales > Poaceae > Dendrocalamus > Dendrocalamus sinicus. The sequence goes on along the minus strand of CM070669.1, from coordinate 12,093,543 downwards.
CCAAAAATCCATTTACGAAATCAAAACATGGTTTATAAATTAGTTAAAGGGAAATGCCTGAAATAAAAGTACGACTCAAATATATACATACATAAACCATACAATTAAATTCAAGACTAGTCTTAACACTAGAGCTAAAATTCAAATTTTGGAAATCATGCAAAACTTAAAATTAACAAATCCTAATGAGAATTAAAATTTAAATTAAAAATCCAAAATTCTAAAATTTTGCTCAAGCCTTCTCTCTCTTCTTTTCCTCATTCCTCCTTCCTCTATTACATGTGGGGCCCCTTTCCTTCCTCTCTCTTCCTCCCTCTCTTTCACTGCCCAGCGCCCGCCCCTCCTCTTCTTTTCTTTCTTCCTTCCTCCTCCTTTTCTCGCGCCGAGTTTCCTCCACGTTGTCCTCTCTTCGCGTCTCCTCTCCTTCGCCTTTGCTCGCGCCCGCTCGCCCATCTCGTAGCTCTGGCCCGCCCGCGCCACGCCTCGGACAGCGGTCCTAGCGCCTCTCGCGCGCGTCTGAGGCCCCACCGCCGTCCGTCGCCATTTACACCTCTCGCTCCTCCGCTCGCTCGTCGCCTCACGCAGAGCGCGACTCAGCTGCAGCCATCATGCCCCAAATCCCTTCTCGGGATCTCCGCGTTGCCGGTCACTTCGTTGCTCACATCGCCGCCGCTGCGTTGCCGCTTCGCTCCCACGGACGTGATCGCACGGGCACCGCCCCGAGGCTAGCATCGCCAGCAGCGTATAAGCATCGCCGAGCCCGCCAAACTCTTCCCAAGCTCCCTACTCCTCTTGCGAAAGCAATTGAGCCTAGAGCTTCTCACCGCCGGCACCTCCGCAACCCTCCGCCATCGCGACGGTCCTTTCTCCAAATTGAAGGCGCCACGGCGTGCCATTGCCTCCCATCTACCTTCCCTCGAGCCAATTGAGTTTCCGTGCCGAGTTCACCGGACACCCGATCTTCCCACCGCCGCCAACACCGCCTCCATCACCACCGCCGCCCTCCGGGCTTCCTTCCCCAATTCCTCACGGCGAGCATCTTCCGGAGCCCCGAGGCTCCTCCAACCATCGTGCCGCGCTCTCCACCACGAACCCTCCCGCCACGGCGACCCCAACCGCACCGCCGCGTGCGCGCTGCCGGACCGCCTCGGCGCCTCCCGACCAAGCCGCGCGCGGTACCTTCTCAGGGCACTCTCGCTCGTGCTTGCCTCCTCCTCCATTCCTTTGACGGTCGCCACAGCCCCACGGCGTCTCCACGTTCGCCGCTTCGCCGCCGCCGGACCTCCTGCACCACCGGCCAGACCACTAGCACCGAGGCGTCCTCAACTCTGGGCGACCCATTTTGGGGCATCCTTCGCCCTCCGGCCGATGGTCGCGCGCGAGCCCGCCGCCGCCCCCGTGCCGCCTTTCCTGTTTTTGCTCTGTGTTGCTAGGCCGTGTGTTGCTCTATCTATTTCGTTTCCCCTATCCTGATCAAGAAGCACTAGTCGCCCCGTTGGTCACCAGCTTCCACTAACACATTCACAGCCGAGGTCTTGGTTCGAGCCTTGCCATCCGCATTTCTTGCACACATGTTTTTTTGTATATATATTTAATTTTCGTACCTCATTTTAACTGGTAAAAATTATGGAACTAAAGTGCAACTATGAATTTAAACTAAAAATATGTTGCTAAATAATGTGGGGATAATCTAGAAAATCTAATAAATTTAATTGGGTCATAAAACCAGATGGGTTAATATTTATAAAGGTGGATTAGTTATCATGTTTGAATAATTAAATCCTATTTGAATAATTAACTAAAATACTAAATATTAATTAAAGATTTCGATAAAGAAAAACAACTTATGGTAAATGCCCAAATAGAGATTGCCAATACTTAAGGTTAGGATTTATGCCTAATATTTAAAATGTTGACGTTGAATTAACTCTAGTGGTAGGTTTTGGCTAATTATCAAATATTGAAATATAACCTTGCTAGATAAATAAATTTTAATTAAAGCTATTAACAATTAAAATGTAGAGACTTTCTAAGTAAATACATATGTATCTATATATGTACAAATGAGTGGTTAGAGAGATGCGGATGGCATGTGTGCAATTCACTAGTAAAAATAACCAAACAACTTTGCGGTCACCATAGAGCCTATTAACATATATGTATACATGTTATTGTTAATATACCGCTAGTCATGAAATCTTAAATAGTGACTTTAGTTAATGATGATAATAAGACGAACTCCTGTATAGCAGGCTCGACTTGTAAAAATAAAATAAAATAAAATACAATATCAACTATCGTAGTTTTGAGTGCACTTAAATTAAAAGGTCATAATAAGATGCAGATGCTAACACATAGTAGCCCTAGGTCATCAAATACCAAAATAATATCATAGACCTATACACACTCTAAAGTAAACATTTAGCCATTAACTTGAGTAATTAGGGTCACATAAAATGATACATATGAAGTATCACTCAGTTGCTAAGTTTAGACTAAAATTAGAAATAAAGTTAAGTATAACGTAACTAAAGCATAGATAAAATAATAAGGGTACCATTAATTAAATCTTAATACTAGATTTAAAAATATATATACATATATAATAATAATGATGAGCATGAAATAACATGATATGACCCATGCAACTGAATCTTAATTCAAGTGGAAATAGGCTTAATGAAAGCTAAGGCTACATAAAATGTCACCCCATAAAATGCTATATATCTAGACTCTAAAATTAATTCGGTAAGCCAACATGCCCCGGAAAGTAACGCTCGGCAAAATGATACCTACTCATAGGTCCATCCTAACTAATGGAACTCCCTTGATAAATATCAAAATGATAAAAGAAATTGTTAATAAAAAGATCAAGTCATCGTAATCCACCGTAGACCCTACCTCCAATCACCCAAATCACGTAGTAACTTATAATAAATCTAAATTGAGTTTATCCGGATTTATTTGGATCTTTTGAGTTATTTGCTTCATTTGGAATCAGTCGCTTATCGCATAGTTAGAAGCCGGAGTCCCGAAGAATCAATGGATCAAGCGAGATCAAGAGCAAAGTGAAGATAAAGACTAGAAGCTCAAGAGGGAGCATTGTGTGAGCTCAAGCCCGCGGAAAACCGCGCCAGGTGAGTCAATACTTTGATCATGTTGAACCTACATTTTCTGCAAATTACTTTGATTTAAATTATCAAATTGCATGCTGTTATTTTATATGCAAATCCATGTTTAATTTAGAATTCTAGTTAAATGCCTATTATCTAACTTGATTAATGTTACCCCTCCTTTGGAATATTTGAACATGACAACCTTGTCGCCCTAGCAAAATTATAATAGTAACCTTTAAAAATAAGTCTCTAAATATATGCCATGCTTAGTATTGTTTAGATACTCATGGGCGTGAGAGCGTCCAAGCATCACTTTTAATCCTGAGAAAAATTGGTTGGGCAGTCATGGTGGTAATGACTGGTGTATGTTGGATATGGTTATTTTATATTCCCAAAAACCTCGAATTGCTTATTTATCTGGGCGGATGGTTCGGGGGTATGGTGCAGGTGTGCACGAGAGTGGGGTTTGTGGTAGAACCGCCCAGATAACCCTAAGGACTGAATCTTGTCATGACCTCCTGTGTAAAACAAGTGCAACCACAAGTCTGTAAAGTACAACTTGGCTTAGTAGATTTACCGGACCCTGGAAGTCATCATCATAGGTAGAGGAGGTGAGGTAGTGCAAGCGGCGGTCTGGGTGACGGCTTGAACGGGACACTCGCAGAGGGTGAAGTTCTTCTGCGGCGTGCTAGCAAGGTGAAGTATCCAGCTGCTAGGCGCATAGGAGGGGAACTCCCGCATAACCTATGAGACCTGCCGCAAGCGGGACAAGCTCATAGGGGTGAGATGATGAAAGGGGCGAGGTATTTCGAACGGTTACTGTGATGGTTGGCTCAGCTACACGTCTAAGGAATCGTGTGGAGCAACGAGTAAACCGTCTCTTGTGGGTAAAGTGTGCAAACTCTGCAGAGTCAAAACTATTCGAATAGCCGTGCCCACGGTCAAGGGCGGACATGGGAACTTAACTAGATATAGTTCTATTTCAAAATGTTTTGTGGGTGGGACGGAAAAGTGGAGGGCAAAGAAAGGCCCTGATTTGAGTTGTCCTGGGTGTCGTCCCAGTGGTAAGTTAAGCGGCTATAACGCTGAAAGATGTTATATGGTGTGATGCCCTATGTATGGAAAAATTATGGTGATATTAGGCATATGGTGTGATGCCATATGTATGGAAAATCATGTTAGTATTCCTTGAACATTATGATTTGTTCCAAAGCTGCTAGGTCTCAGGAAATTTTATGTATTGTATTTCAAATAGTGGCATTACTAATCTTACCAAACTAAAATATGGGTGGAATAAACAGGGTTGTGAGTAAAGGAGATGGATGTTTTTAGTATGCACATAAAGGCATTGGTGGATTCAGGTCGATCATGAAAAGGAAATGCTAGGGTGGGTTCTTGGGAAATAAATTAGTAGGGTCCAGCTGAATAGATAGGCTAGATAAATGATCTAATTGAATTTTCAGGAGTTTGGAGAAATAATACAAGTATTGGAGTATAATTCTTGATTAGAGATATTCTTGGTGGATATATAATAGTGAATCGATTTTGGAGAATTAGCGAGTGCAAAGGTAAATTGCTGGATTACTACACTAATGATTAATATAAATTCTTGGAAGATATTGGCGATAATGGGAATTAATAGGAGTTGATCAATTACTAGAGGGATGAATTGAATTTCTGAGAAGATTGGAGGATTCATAACAATTAGTGGATTATAATCTTGATAAAGTGTGTCCTCGGTGGATGTATACTAGTGAGTCGTAGATTTGATCATTAATGTATTTGGTTGAGGTATACTAGTGAATTAGTTGGTGATAGATAATGGAAAATGAGAGTGATTATTAGAAGAATGAATTATGGATTTGGATCAATAACAAAAAGGATTGAATATGAATGATTTCGGTGGATTTAAAATCAATGGTGTTAGTTAACCAATGGAATTTAGAGATGAAGAGCTGATGAATAGTAATGACATGATTGGATTATTAGTAATTCAAAATACAAAGAATGATCGGTGGATTAAATAAATTATGGCAATCGCTGTTGGGAGTCTTAGACAGCAGTTACTAAAGAGCGTGAGTCTTTGGTGGATTAAGTCAATGATGTCATTTGCGGTGAGGAGTCTTTAGGGCACAAAAACAACAATGTGATATAATAATAGTAATGATGCTACTAAAGGCGATTTTTGGCAAATAAAATAACTCGAGCCTCTCCTTTGTTAAGCCATGCATACTATTTATTTGCATTCTGTGTATTGGCTCGCGGAGCACGGGGTCGGAGTGCTCACGCCGCTTACGACAAAATACGTAATCAGAATCAAATCACCTCGCCTCAGAACAAGATTGGACAAGCCGCGAGAAGATGAAGATGTCAAGGGCTAGGTCGCGAACCTCCGCTTGGTCGCCTGTGGGCATGTCCTGAAGGTCCCACCTGTGTGCTTCATTCCGCTGCTGCAATTTGTTGATTTCGGCCTAATCGGCCCATGAGTAAGTCTATTACTATATTTACGCTTCCGCATGATATGTACTTTGATATTCAGAACTGTAATCTGTGAGCACTATCTACTGATCCAGGGAATAGTGCGGTGGAATCACAGATGATTCCGGATATTAATATCTGGGCTCTTACAAGAAGACGCCCAAAAAATAACGCAGCTAATGCCAACTAACTTTTCTTAGAATAGATCTGATATTTTATATCTAAATCATGTTGTTGCTACAAAGTGCCCTCAAGGTATTCCTCAAACCCTAGCACAAAAAACAGCTGTCAAGCCACCAAAAGCCGTGCCTCCACACTTAGCCTTTCCCTGCTTTTATATGCTAAATCCCCAAACCATGTCCTTATCAAACTAGACACGCAATCCTAACTGCCTTCGAAAATCAAAGGACTCAAAACCCTTCCAAATACAGGTTTCCATTATCTCTAATCCTTCCCAGTTATGGACCCCTTCCATAACTCTTTCAACTCAGCATGTATCGATGCCTCCAGGACCACACCTCCTATAGCTTCTCCATGCATCTTCCTCCTCCAGAACCGTACCTCCTATAGTTTCTCCATACATTATTCACCTTTGATCTCCACATGTTCCAGCATGAGCCTGACCACCTTGTGACATCTTCGATCACCTAGACCTCCGATTTCCCCTCCTAGTCCTGTTCCTTCTCGTCACCGACCATGACCGTCTCCACGCCCATCCTGTACATGCAAAGACCAAAGAACTTTTTTCTCGGCACAAGTTCTTCTCAACTAGACCAACAATAGTCCACACACACAAACAACACCCTTAACCATCAATAACTATGAACCAGATTATCCACGATCTCAATTTTCACGCTTTCTAAACATCAATCTCAGACCACTCAGTACGACCGGTATGACCGCCATGCAGAGGCTGGTTAGACCGCTAGCTCAACAAACAAGAGTACTCGAGATACTCAAAGATCATAAGAATTGAAGCACTCAAAGCCTATAAGTACCGACCGTGAAGCCTACGACAACCGATTGCAAAGCCTACGACTACCGATCGCATGGTCTATGATAACTAATCGCAAAGCCTACGACTACCAACCACACAGTCAATGACAACAGATCACGAAGTCTACGACTATGACAACAGATCACGAAGTCTGTGACTATGACAACAGATCACAAAATCTACGACTACCGATCATAAAGTCTATGACAACAGATCATGAAGCTTACAACAACGGATCACAAAGTCTACAGCTACCGATCACTGAGTATCGACCAGGTACTATAGCACTGACTACCGAGTACCGACCAGGTACTGTAGCATGGACTACCGATCACCAATAGGTTACTGTAGCAGACGAGCTTATGACCTCCAATCAGTTCACTGTTGCTACGACTGGTTCACTTTAGCTATGACTGATTCACTGTTACTTATGACCAGTTCACTGTTGCTTATATCATCCTTGGTCGTTCTGTCGTGGTCGTTCAACCGTGGTCATTCTGCCGTGCTCAATCTGTCATGGTCATTCTGCTGTGGTCGACATGTCGTGGTTGTTCTGCTGTGCTCGACCTACCATGCTGTGGTCGATCTGCCGTGGTCGGTCTGCCATGATCAACGCCTTTCGATTGGACCATCCATCACAAGGCCGATCGGACTACTGTCGGTGGTCGAAGCCTTCCGGTCAGATTGTCCAATACAAGGCGCTAGACCATTCATCCTGAATATTCCTGCAATTCTAGTTTTACAAAAGAGTATCAATCAAAACTTTCACAAACGCAAATTTCAACGTAACCCAAATATCAATTATTCATCATCACTAAATTCATGATCTATCCACATAGTCTAACACTAAAGCATCATTTATGCAAGAACAGAGAGAGTGTAACATAGGCATGACTTTGTTAATGCCTAAGGTATATGTTATCGGAATTCATATGTTATATCCTCTATATATATGTATTGGCGGCCATAGGCGGTCCTGCCTCTCCTCGATTGATGCAGCTTTTTTTTAGTACCTAGGTATATACATGAGTATGTAGGACAATTACAGGGTCTATAACTTGATTGATAGAGGACTTCGTTTGCTTGTTTATTTTGTTGGGCTTGTACCGAACATGCATTTTCTATTTTTTTATGACCATTAATATAAGGGATAATTGGATAAATGCCACTACAATCATCTCAACTTTAAAAAATACCACTGCAATTGTGTTTTTTTAAAATACCACTCCAATCATCTAATACTCATATAACGCTAAATCTATCATGCGCCTAGGCGCGCACCGCTTTTGATTCATTCGATAGCATCTCACTGCTCGCTCATCTCACTTCACAGGATACGACTAGGCATCCAGAGCTCACATGCGGGCCCTACCCCACGTTCCACTCTTCCAACTGGTCCGATGGATAAGACATGGGAGTCCCCTACTTTGCATAGATGCCCCTTAAGTTTTTTATTACTCTATACAATATTCTTTTCTCATCTAACTAAAGACATTTATATAGTTATACCTTTCAAACCGTACTTTCCAACTTGTAATTCATATATATATTTTTGTATTCTACATGATATGACCAACAAAATAAGACTAATATCAGATATGTTTAAAGCTACCTAGAAGTGTTACTTTTTTGGGGGTAGTAATTTGTTCAAAATGCAGATGGCAACTTAGGGTAGTAAATTCTTAACTTACATGATAATTTGTTCAAGTTATAAATGATAAATTAGGGTGCAAAAACTATTTTTGCACACTCACAAAAAACATGGTAAATTATTAACTTAGGGGTGGTAAATTGTTAAATCTGAATATGATAATTTATGGCACTACTGATGGCAAATTTGAACGTTTTTTACACATACTCACAAAGTGATGGTAAATTCTAAAATTAATATGGTAATTGATTAAAGCTAGCAATGATACCTTAAGGTGCAAAGGAGCATAGACGAATTCTTGAAATTAGGGTGATAATTTGTTAAAGCTGACAATGGTAACTTATGGTGTAGCTAATAATAAATCTTGAATCTTTTCAAATTCACAAAATTGATGATGGTAATTTTCGAAACTCGGGGTGGTAATTTTTTTTTAAAATGTAGATGATAACTTAGGGTGGAACTGATGATAATTTTGAACTTATTTCAATTCACAAAAAATGTTGACAATTTTGAGTTTAGGGTGGTAATTTGTTAAAAAGCTTGTATTTTTAATAAAAGCATCACCTAAAGTTATACAATTACCACATACCATTTTGACAAATTACCACATTAAACTCAAAAAAATATCACTGTATGAATTTGAGAAAAAAGTTAAAACTTACCGTCAGTTGAACCTTAGGTTACCATCTACGATTTTAGCTAATTACCATCCCATAGTTTAATAATTATCATGTTGGTTCTTGCCGTTCCAAACCAGCAAGTTGCCGCAGCACTCGTCCACCCTTGTTCCTAGCTTGCATCGACTAACCACCATCGTGTCAACCCCATCCACCAGGCCACACTGACACCGTTGTCCATGACTTGCTCCCTCCCACATCTTTCCCCATAGTTGTTAGCTCATCGTTTCCCCAGGTTGCTAGCTAGTAGTTGGTTGGATTGGCCATCTGTAACATCTTAGGAACCACATACCCTGGGATGCTACTGTAGGATCGAGGAGGCCGATTAGAGGGGGTGAATAGGCGGTCTAAAAATTTTCTTCATATTAATGCTAACAATTAAGGACCTATTCTATTTGCCTAAACCAAGTAAACAATCCGAAAACTAAATTCAAGTTGGTTTAGCTCAAATAATGCCTATAATAAATAACCTCGTCTAAATGCACCAACGATTCTAGCCTAGGTCAAAGTTTGTAATCCTAAGTATACAAGCAATCAAAATAATTCTAAGAATGTAAATTGCTTGAAGGTAAAAAGAACACAAGAAAGTAAACCACAAATGACACATTCTCTTTTTACCGTGGTGTTAGGAGACTTGCTGGTCTCCCTTAGTCCACGTTGAGGTAAGCCCGAACAAATAGGACCGGCTCCACGAATTAAGCCGAAACACCTCGAATCACTAGCGGTAGCTCTTCCCATCTCCGGGTAGGTGAGCTCCAACCTTCACAACCTTGCCAGGTCATCTCACAACCTTCTTGAGAGGATCACAGGGCAATCTCTGCCACGCCGTCTATGTGTTGGCAAACACCAAGAGTAATGAATCACTGCGTTGCTTGACCACTTTCAAGTGCCAAGGATCAATCTACGAATGAATGCACTTGAATTCAGTCAACTACCTCAAATGAATACACAAGAGATGAAATGAGGTGTGAGAGGTTGCTCTATGCTCAAGAATGCTCAATAATGTTTCAACAACATGTCCTTGTGTTGGTGGGGTCGAATTTGTACCCCCACCAACCAAAACTAGTCATTGCATAACTTAATTCAGAAAATTCAGGGAAATCGAAGTTCTGCAGTGGAAGAATCAGAACTTCCGTTTTTCTGCTACAACTTCAGAATGGCTATGTCAGAGTGTCAGAGGTATCCATTGGAATTTAATGCGGTACTTCCGCCATTGTAAATGCGGTACTTTCGATGTTTCGGTAGTTCCGATAGTCACCCCGGAACTTCCGATTTCTACGGTGTTAAGTTTTGAAAAGGTTGCTCTCTGGAAAAAACGTACTGCTCACATTTGCCGGAACTTTTGATTTTCAGAACTTCCGTCCTAGCGGAAGTTTCGCCGTTGAATTCACGGTACTTCTGATATCCGTGAGACTAAGTTTACTCATGGTCGCTTTCTGGAAAAAACGTACCGCTCTGAAAGTCGGTACTTCCGGCCGATCGGAAGTTCCGCTATTTTACCGCCGGTACTTCCGATTTTTCTGACAGTGCACAGTTTTAGCATTCAATTTTATTTTTAAGTGCATGCATGATCCTAAATTGATCCATAAGGCACATGAACATGCAATCAAGCAACTAGCCATGATCCCTTTTAATAGTACGGTATTTATCTTATAATCCGGTCTTCAACCTTTCTCCTAAGATCGATAAAATGAAAAGAACCCTAAACTATTTACCTTTTTGTCTTGGAGTTCTTTGAATCCCATGAAACCATTTCATGTTTCTCTTACTTTGCTTTCGGGACTAAACCTTCCAAATACTTAGCACACATGTTAGTCTCGTGTTTACATAATGTCATTAATTACCAAAACCAACCTTTTTATGGGTCTAGATGCTTTCAATCTCCCTTTGGTAATTGATGATAACATAAGCAATATGTGATAAGAATAAAGATTTGGATATACTCCTTGTTGAAAAACCAGTTGTATATCTCAATTCATGTTTTTAGCATTGAAGAGTATGGGGAATATATTTGCATTTGAAAGAACAATATCGAGAGACTTCCCCTAAACATGTGCATCAATTTTTTTAAAAAAACTGTAGAGTCTCCTTTGTTTGTTGTATTTGAGGGAAGCATCATATTATGAAAGTAACAGGATATTCAAAGAAATTCATAGGCAATGAAACATCACTTAAACACATAATCCATTACATCATGCATAGGAAATAGGAAATCAAAGCAAAGTATCCCAAATAGTTTTAGTAGTACATGGTTCATCACACCATACTTATTACAGAGTAAATAAGATAAATAAGATCTAAAAGTTTATTTTGTTTCTTGCCCCCTCAACATTCTTCTCCTTGCTTCTTTTCTCCCCCTTTGGCATCAAGATACCAAAAAGAGAGCTAATCCTAGGATGCACGAGGAGAAGGGATGCGATGACAGCGACAGGCAGAGGCGGATCTAACATGGGTCAAGGGTGTTCAACCGAACACCCAAATTTTTTTATAAAATACCAGGTATATAATAGATATATTAGATAAATATACTATTAGTTGTATTAAAACTATATTTTATACCTGCAAATAAATTCAGCCCGCACTTCTCGTTTCTTGCGTGCAGCTCATGTAATATACTAGACCTATTTTTCTTTCTACCTCAGCCCTCTTCACATCCAAAGAGATAAAGATATAAACAAAATCATAACATTTGTTCTATTTCTCATCTTATGGCTATCTGTGTGAGAGACGGCTTCAGCCTTCGAGTGGAGAGCGGGCGGAAGTGCAGGCTAGAGGCGAGTGACGACCGGCGGACACGGACGTGGTGCCATGATGTGATGACAATCATGCGTGAGGCAGCACGTAGTGCAAGGTGAGAGTGTGGCAGCGCGGGCGAGCGAAGAGGTGTCGCGGGCAACCAGGCAGTGGCACAACGAACACGGAACACGGAGGTAGGGAGCGGGTGACAGGAAGGGAGCAGCGCGGTAGCCGGGAGGGAGCGTGGCATTGGGAAGTGAGTAGCACCTCTAGCTTATTGTCATCGTCCTCTATTTCAGATCTAGGTGTGCTCCACCCCACTTCACTTATTTTTCTTTCTTGGTTTGTTTTCCTTCATGAAAGAAACATACAATTTTCTCTTAGATAGACAGTTCTTGCTGATGGGGAAATAGCAAAAAAAAGGCAAGATCAACAAGATATACAACTCTCATTTATCTCTATAATTTGTTGTTTAATTTATATAATTATACTCGATGTCGCTATTTTCTCATAAGAAATCATTAATTTTTGTAATTTATGTATTTTTATTATATCTACATACACGTATCATTGTATTTATGTTTGGAGGGGCGGTGCAGCTGCAGTATCGACATATTCGAGCAACTTAGCTCAAATCCGAACACCCATTCTAAAAATCCTGGTCCATGCCATCGTGTGTAACAGTTGGAGAGGAAGGACGAGCCAGTGCACTCTCAAGGGAGGAAACTCTGTCCCCGAGAGAAGAGACAGCGGAGATCAGGGAAGCAACTTGATTTGAGGTCTCCACTTGACGTTCCTCAATCCTGAGCATGGCAGAGTAGATCTGTGATAGCGTGACATCTCCTTCGCCTTGAGGAGGAGGAACTGCGGGCTCTTGTGGCTGAGCATGAGGATGAGGAGGAGCAGGAACTGGAGGATCTGTGCGAGGCTTGTAAGCCTTATGTACTGTCCCGAGCCCTCCTCGGTAGCTAGGCTTTATGATGATCAGGGCCATAATATATGGGGCATAGTTGATCTTTTTGACTATGTCATTCTTGGAGGATTCTATCTCTCTAATGATTAGGTCCACCACATCAAACTTCTGGCCCCTCATAATATAATCAACAAGATTCCAAGCATGGTCACGAATGTCATCGTAGTTACCACTCTTAGGCAGGATAGTATGATTTATGATCCTGTTCACAAGACTTGGAATTAGGAGCAACCCTGGCAGCTTGCCTGGCACATACCTGGTATTCTGATCATAGTATTCAGTGCATGCTGCTATTGGAAGTGCCGGCTTGCTATACACCTTCTGATATGCACTGGATTCAGTGTGAAGCGCCAACTCAAACTCATGCTTGTTGCTGTCCACAGGCTGGTGTCCAGTGATCCAGGATAGTGCTCAAAGTTGAGAAAGATGTAGAGAGTAGTATAAAACTGGCGAATCATCTTCTCATTATAGTTGGACTGAAGTGCAACAAGATTATGGATACCTGCACACTGAAAAAGACGGTAGGCGCCATCACACTTGTCGATCTGTGACAGGTGATCCCAGTCCACATACTTGTGCTGTGTGAAGAGTCGAGATGGACCATATAGCTGCACATACACTTGTTCCTAGAATTTGGTGTGGAACTTGGGATTCTGAGAGCTCATGGGAAGCACATACTGATTTCTCCACCTCAAAATGACATAGTCCTCACTGCTAATAGTTTTGAGATCCACTTGAGGCTCCTCAGTTTCAGGCATTTCCTCATCTGAGGACTCATAATCCACGCTCTCCTCATGAGAGGACTCGGGGACTCGGACCCGCTCTCAGATCTGGAGGCAACTCCTATGCCCCTGTCCTCCTCAGTTGCTTGTGCCAATTCTGGAAGTGCCCCTGAAGAGGATTGACCTGGAGTGCGACTTTCGACATACGCCTTTTGGGAGGTATTCTTCATCCTCGGCATCTTCAAATAGGAATCAAGAATAACAAGGATGAGCTAGGGTGGAAACAGGAGAGGTTTGAATGAAAAAGGAATGAAACTGCTGTTGTCTCAGGAAAATTGGAAGTACCGATAGCCAAACTTCGGAACTTCCGGAAATTCGGTAGTACCGGGCGTTCGGGCGGTAGTACCGATTTTTCTGAACCATTTCTAGGGCAAGTTTAATCTACGAATCTTTGGTGTTTTTCTTGAATTGAATCCAAGGAATGGATGTGCAAGCATCATTATACACTAAATATACTGATTTGCCCAAAGAAATCACAGCAAAAACATCACATTTTCAATCAAACCGAACCTAGCCCTAGGGTTCTTAGAACAAGATAAAGGAGAGGTTTTGATCTCTTTTACCTTGAGGAGTTGAACCCTAGAAATGCACGAAGATGCCCAAAAACGAAGAAATCTCCTCGGATTTGAACATCCAAGAATGTGGGAGGAGGTGCTTTTGGGAGAGAGAGAAAAAAAGAGAGAAGTAAGTGCGGTTTTGGGGGGAAGTGGAAGAGATGGAGAGAGAGCAAATGGGTGAAACGGCTGGGAGATGGCGGTTACAAGATTGGACATTAATTTTGGCTGAAATCGGAAGTTTCGCTCTTAACACCTCGGAAGTTCCGATTTGTTGGATCGAATTTGGCGACAAAGGGGGTGAATGTCGCTTACAAAAATTGGCCCACAACAAATCCTCAAAGACTTCTCCTCTTTGGTAGCTATAGAAGCTAAGAAGAGGGAATCATATGCTTTTCTGGAAGATTATGAAGAACAAAAAGAGATCATAACAAAAACAGAGCACTGGAAAGCATAAAAACCACACCAGCCAAGGGGTGGCAGGGGCGGTCAGACCGCAGCCTTGAGGCCAGTCAGACCACTCCTGAGCCGCCGGTCTGACCGCTTATACAAGGCCGGTCTGACCACCATAGGAGGGGCGGTCTGACCGCCAAGTGCTGGCCGGTCTGACCGGTTACCCTGACTGCAGGCACAGAGAAACCCGAGGTCGAAAAAGGAAAAACCTGAACTTCTGAAACTTCAAGATTTTAACACGATTTATGTATTGCAGCTGAAGCCCTCTGGACCAATGAGCAAAAACCTATTCTAAATAACATGGGAAACCAATAGGAAACACAAGAATTCAAGATTTTGACAAAACCTGTAACTTCAACAGAGAAAGAGCCAAAATCCAAAATACTCCATGATCTCCCAATCTTTACTCACGATCTTTTGCAAAGAGATTAGCAACAACCTCAGGACATGCAGCAAGAATCTCATGGCTTCTCATGAAGTAAATCAAAAAGGGCCAAGAATCCATTGAGAGAAACCCTAGAAATGAAGAACAGGGGAGGTGACCGGGGAGAATCCTTGATTCATTCAATTTGCTCTCGGGAAAAATCAATCAAATGATCTTGAGACCTATTCCCATCACTGAGCAACCCATTTTGCTACTCCTCAGCAAGAAACAACACAAAAACAATAAACTGAGAAATCAAGAAAAAGGGAACGAAGAACAAAAACCATTAGAGAGAACTCATGAACTCAATCCACCTCAAATAAAGCCATCTCATATTGATATTGATTAAGAGAGATGACATGATTATATAGAGTATCAACTCATATCATCCCTACAACCCCATACATGATTGAAGGATCAAGAACTCACTACATGCCTCCCTCAAGAACACATACAGGAAAACAAGAAACCAATGAAGCTTTGCCCTCTCCTACCAACTCTCACCAACTAAAGAAAAGGGATGCAAAGCAAAACAACCTCTAAGGACATTTTGAGTAAAGCAAGACCCTAACAACCCCTAGAATGCCTACATACAACTAGGAACCCTCTCCTATTTATAGCCTTTGGCTAATGGGTCTCCAACCCGTTATGCCCGCTAAATCCCGAACGGAACCGCTTCCACTTGTGCAGCTTTGCGCTTTTACCGAAATGCCCCTCCTGCACCTTCCGGGAAGCTTCCGCGTTCCTTGTCATCCAAGCCTCGCAACCACCTCGAGTCTCCGCCGTCTTCGACACATCCGACCGTTCTGACCTCGACACCGCCTATGCCTAGTCCGGTCACCCCGTGCCTCGCCACGACTCTGCCTCGACATCCTGCAGCCATCATAGATAAGAAACACATCACATAGCACTGTTCGACACATGTAAACCTCATTAGCATCAATAAATCGATCTCAAGCATAAAATCACCCAAACGATCAATCGGGAAGAATAATATGCAATAAGTCCGACTAACCAAACCCGACTGAGCCAAATGCCGTCATAGCACGAAACGAACCAATCAAACTCAACTTTCCAAAATACCCGTCAATTACTCATCACAAACAAGGGGTCATAACCACATGGTCTCTCAATCTCCCCCTTGATGAGTATATTGACAAACCCAGAAAAAGCGTAAAGTTGAGTTTGAAAATAAAAGAGAGTCAAACATGGTCCAAGAGAAATCAAGGAGCTTATGACAATGTCGACAAACGGAGCACGAACAGAAAGAGCAAATTGTTCTCCAAAGCTCCAGAAAGCCATAAAAAGGCTTTTTCTCCGCTATTCTCCCCCTTTTGGCAATAAACACATCAAGAATGAAAATGAGAGAATAAGGCATGATGTTAGATGAAATGGCTGAAGTTGGTTTATTTTAAGCATTTAGAGCCATGATGATTATCCAAAATGACCATATGAGAATTACATCAAGCCATAACTCATAAGTATGCTATCAAGATCATGACAAGACATGTATAATCAAGCTAAGCCAAATAAGTCATAAGCTGAAAATTAGTCGAATTGCTTAGCATGTCAAGTCAACCAAGATTATAGTCTAGCTAGAGGTATCCAAAGATGATGCAAACCATGTCAATAAGCTAAGTGGAACCGAGAAACTAGTATTGAGTCAATTTAGAGTGCTACAAGTTCAAGAATGAGACATTTGTTTAAGTACTTGTTCTATGTGGAATCAAGCAAATTGAGCACATTTGACATAAGTTTTTCCTTTTAAAGCTCATGATTGTTTCCAACCAACATTTTTAGTTATGTGCTAGATCTCAAGCCTTATGCAACTACTCCAAGCTAGAAGCTTAAGAAGATAGTCTTGGTCATCCAAAACTCCATCTGAGTTCATATCTAGTGCAATGGCAAACCGTCTCATGAGAAAGAATTGGTGAGATCAGTTCTTTCGCACAAAAGAGATCTTTTTGCTTTCTTAAAAGGTTGTACTAACTCGTGCTTCATCAAGGAAGTAACATAGCTCAATCTAAAGCTCAACAAAGATTCCTAGTTTTACCCTCAAATAAGATCATTTAGGATCATTATGCAATAAAAATGCTAATGCTAGTGTAAGAACATAGTTTGTATGAAAATAATGAACTTTTCCCTGAGAAAAGATATAATTTAATGAAAAATGCCTCAAATGAACATCAAAAGAGCAAATTTGTATGAGGCAAGAGTTCTGTAGGAGCCCAGATTATACAATCCGGCATCCTCTGTGATTACACCGCACTATTCCCTGGATTAGTAGATAGTGCTCACAGATTACAGTTTTGAATATCAAAGTACATATCAAGCGGAAGCGTAAATATAATAGTAACTTACTCATGGACCGATTAGGCCGAAATCAATAAGATGCAGCAGCGGAAACGAAGCACACAGGTGGAACCCTCAGGACATGCCCACAGGCAGCTAACTGGAGGTTCGCGACCTAGCCCTTGACATCTTCATCTTCTCTGCCAGCTTGTCCAATCTTGTTGCTGAGGCGAGGTGATTTGATTCCTGATTCTGAATTTTGTCGCAAAAGCGAGTGTGAGCACTCCAATCCCGTGCTCATGAGCCAATACACAGAATGCAAATAAATAGTATGCATGGCTTATCAAAGGAGAGGCTCGGGTTATTTTATTTGCCATAAAACACGTTTAGTAGCATTTCTATTATTATATCATATTGTTGTTTTTGTGACCTAAAGACTCCTCACCGCAAATGACATCATTGACTTAATCCATCAAAGACTCACGCTCTTTATTAACTGCTGTCTAAGACTCCCAACAGCGATTGCCATAATTGACTTAATCCACCGAAATTACACTTCCTTTATTGATTGCTCTCTAAACTCCAAACAACATGTGTCGTCCTCTATTCAATCCACCGATCATATTCTTTCTGTATTGGTTGCTATTTAGGACTCCAACCGCAAGTGACATTATCCAATTACTCCACCGATTATACACCTTCTATATTTATTGCTGTCTAAAACTACAAACAGCGTGTGACATTATTTAGATAATCCACCGATCAATTGTTGCCTAAAACTCCAAACAGCTAGTGACATCATCTATCTAATATCATTTGATTAATCCACCGAACACACACTTTCTATATTGAGTGCTGTCTAAAACTCCAAACAGCGAATACCATCAATTATACAATCCACCAATATCTTTTGTATTTCAAAATTCCTATCAACCCATTCCTTTTTCTATTGATCCACAACCACAATTTGCTCTTACAATAATCAACCTTATTTTCCATTATCTATTTCTAACTAACCCACTAGTATACCTCCACCAAGAATATCATTGATCAAGCCTACGATTCAATATTATATATCCACCAAGAATAGCATTGATCAACTCTATGATTCACCATTATATATCCACCAAGAATATCACTAATCAAGAATTATAATCCAATACTTGTATTATTCCTCCAAATTCCCGAAGATTCAATTAGATCATTTATCTAGCCTATCTATTCAACTGGATCCCACTAATTTATTTCTCTCAGAACCCACACTATCATTTCCTATTCATGATCGACCTGAATCCACCAATACCTTTATGTGCATACTACAAACATTCATCTCCTTTACTCACGACCCTGTTTATTCCACCCATATTTTATTTTGTAAGAATAGAAATGCCACTATTTGAAATACAATACATAAAATTTCCTGAGACCTAGCAGCTTTGGAACAAAACATAATGTTCAAGGAATATTAACATGATTTTCCATACATACGGCATCACACTATATGCCTAATATCACCATAATTTTTCCATACATATGGCATCACACCGTATAACATCTTTCAGCGTTATAGCCGCTTAACTTACCACTGGGACGACACCTAGGACAACTCAAATCAGGGCTTTCCGCTGCCCTCCACTTTTCCATTCCCACCCACAAAGTTTTTGAAATAGAACTATATTTTGTTATGTTCCCATGTCCGCCCTTGACCGTGGGCACGGCTATTCGAATAGTTTTGACTCTGCAGAGTTTGCACACTTTACCCACAAGAGACAGTTTACTCGTTGCCCCGCATGATTCTTTAGTCATGCGGTTGAGCTAACCATCACAGTAACCGTTCAAAGTACCTCGCCCCTTCCATCATCTCACCCCTATGAGCTTGGCCCGCTTGCGGCAGGTCTCATAGGTTATGCGGGATGTCCCCCTTCTGAACGCCTAGCAGCTGGCTACCCACACTGCTAGCACGCCACAGCGGAACTTCACCCTCTGCGGATGCCCCGTTCAAGCCGTCACCTAGACAGCCGCTTGCACTACCTCACCTCCTCCACCTATGAGGATGATTTTCAGGGTCCAGTACATCTACTAGGCCAAGTTGTACTTTACAGACTTGTGGTTGTACTTGTTTTACACAGGAGGTCATGACAAGATTTAGTCCTTAGGGTTATCTGGGCGGTTCTACCACAAACCACACTCTCGTGCACCCTTGCACCATACCCCCGAACCATCCGCCCAGATAGATAAGCAATTTGAGGTTTTTGGGAGTATAAAATAATGATATCCAACATATACCAGTCATTACCACCATGACTGCCCAACCAACTTTTCTCATGATTGAAAGTGATGCTTGGCCGTTCTTGCACCCATGAGTTTCTAAGCAATACTAAGCATGGTATATAATTATGGACTTATTTTCAAAATGTTACTATTATAATTTTTGCTAGGGCGACAAGGTTCACATAATCAAATATTCCAAAGGAGGTGTAATATTATTCAAGTTAAACAACGGGCATATAACTAGAATCTTAAATTAAACATGTATTTGTATATAAAATAATAGCATGCAATTTGATAATTTAAACAAAAATAATTTGCAGAAAGTGTAGGTTCAACATGATCAAAGTATTGACTCGCCTTGCTTGGTGTACCATGGCCTTGATTGACCCAAGTCAAAGCTTGCTCAGTCAGTAATCTTAACTTGCTAATCCTTGCTTTTATCCAAGTCTTGATTCTATTCGAATTTGTCGTCTCGTCGAGTCTTCATATTCTAATACGCAGCAAAGAAAAGAAAGGCCAAATAAATCCAAACACTTCAAATGCCCGATTTAATTTAAATTATACATTTACTACGATTTGAATATAGAAAGAAAACTTGGATTAGTGTGCCGTGAACACAGCGGTAGATGAATTGGGCAAGAGAATGAATTATCTAAGTAACTTTACCGTGAGGGAAAATTTGGATAAAGAGGGATCGGAGGCGAAGAAGTATCTACAGAATTATCCACTTTGAGATAAGAAGGTGGCCAAACATAGCCGATTGGGGAAAAGCGAGGCTCGATCTTTTATTTGATGACTTCCTTTTTATTGATTCATATTTATCAAGAAAGTTCCATGAGTCAGGCAGGACTTATGGATAGATAAAAGAGGTTAGCGAAGATAGTTAAGAGGAACAAAACTTTGTAATTCTAGGATGCGAAGTTTTACAGGAGATGGGTATAATTTTAAATATCCGGTGTATCTTTGATATTTCATGTGGCAACATTTATCTGAGATTGCAACGGCCAGCCAAAGAATCATTGTTTTTAACAACTTAATTAGTATATGAAATCTAATTGCCTAACCAATTATTATTATGCACAAGATTGATTATTTTATTACTAACCAATCTTATTATTAGCGGTCTGCCTTTTATTGAATGAGTGATTCATGGTTGATATTTTATGTGGCAAAATATGGCCAAATTGATTAACTTAGTTTGCTTAAATATGTTTAGATGGATGTATGGAGGATAATATCTAAACCGCTTGAGTTTTTGATACGATTAAAGTTATTATTCGAGTTTCCCGAGTAGAGGTTGGAAGCGTTAAAATTATCTTTTCAGATCTTCAAATATGCAACTCTAATTATTAGGATCAAATTTCTAGCACCTTTGATTTATAAAAGAGACTTCTTTAATTAGGTTCACGAATTAGCTTTTAACAACAACATCCATTCAATTCGTGTCGATTTTCTTATCATATGAGAATAGACCAGGAATAATCTTGTTTCTTGGGCATAAGCTTATTTGGGTTAATCTTGTACATGAGGTCCAGCTTATAAATATTGATTGACATATAAATACATTAACTAAGGTTAAGTTTCCAATTTGGTTTTATGCATTTTTCATTATAAACTCTTAAGTAAATTTCTCATTTGTATTATTGTTCCCCATTTATCTTTACTGGAAATGCATGCATGAATATCCCTTTACTTGTGAATGTACCAATTAGCCAAAAGAGCAAAAAGCTTTGCAATCCTTTCTGGTTGGGCCCACATAACAGCAACAGATAGAGCTGCCTTCGGCTAGCTCAGAACAGAGCAGAGGCGACAGAGAAGGGAAACAGGGGAGATGCTCGACCTGGGGGAAGGGGGTGGTGGCGCCGGCGAAGGGCGGCCGTGGAGGCTCCGGCGACCAGTGAAATGGAAAGCCCAGGTGACGACGAAGCTCTCGGTGGTAGGACTTCGGCCGGGGTGGCGCCAAGGCGGGTGGGCGGTGGTGCTAGGCGGCCGACGGTGGGGAGGAGATGGGGCGCCGGCGGCCGGAGGAGGGAGGGTAAGAGGGAAGGTGTGCGTGAGCACAAGTACCGCTCCAGGAACATACCTGAGCAGCCGAGCTGGCCGGAGGGTGGCGGGGACGAGCCGACGACGGGCGCAGGCGGCGGTGCGGGGGAGGCGACTGTGGCGGAGAGGCTTGGGCGGCGGAGAGCTTCGGCCGACGGTGGGGGAAGCTGCGGGGTGATGAGGCGCTGCTCTTGCCACACGGAATCGGCCCGAGACCGCTTGAGGAGGGGACGACGGCGGAAGTGGCGGTGGCCGGCTGAAAATGGAGGAGGAGTAGGCGCGGCGGCCGTGCTCTAGGCGGGCGCCCGAGCTTGGCTGAGCAGGGGAGGAAGGGGGGAAAGGCCAGGGAAATGCAAGGGCGGCAGGGTTCTTATAGCCGTGGAGGGCCGTGGAGGCAGGCTGCAGTGGCGGGGCTGTTGCCGGAGACGCGGGAGCAGTGCACGGGACGGGACGGCGGCATGGGCATGAGGCGACGGGAGCCGGCGGGGATGGCGCGGCAGGGCATGGGAGATGGGATGCAGCGGCATAGGCGTGGGTCAGTCGGGCGGGCGCTTGACGTGGGCGTCGTGCGACGATGGCGACTGGGGCAGTTGCAGCTGATGCAGGTGACGAGCGCACAGGGTGGCGGGGCCGGGTGATGCAGTCGCGATAGGAGAACAGAGGGAGTGACGCGGGGCTGGCTCAGCCGGGAGAACAAAAGGGGAAAAGAGAAAAGAAGAAGGGGGCGGGGCAGAGAAAAATCAGGAGAGGGAGGATAGAGAAAAGAGGAGGGACCCACATGGCATAGGGAGAAAGGGAGGGAAAAGATAAAGGGAAAGAATTTTTAAGCATAGTTTTGGGACTTGAACTTTTAACCTTAACTTCTATTTCATGTTTAAGACCATTGATTTCAATTTTAATTCGAATATTGTTTCAAATACAAAATCTAATATTTCTCTACCTTCTATTTCATGCAATTTGCCCTCGAACTTTGGTTTACTAATTGAATTAAGAGAAGAGGTTTTTGGTTTGGGTATTTATGGATATATTCTAATACTCTCTTTAGATTTATTTTATTGACCTGAATTTGAATTCAAGATGTTGGCATTTTGAATTCATGATCTGTAATGACATCTTCTGTTTTTTTATAATTTACAAGGTTATTATTTGCATTTAGGGGTATTCTTGATTATTAATTTGTATGCCACGAAACTCAAAAATACTTCAAATAAGTATTCAGGAGAAATTTGAGTGCTAGCAAAATGCAACAAAAAAAAATTAAAACTCCACATTTTTGGACATCCAAATTTTGGGACGTTACAAGTTCAAGCTATATTTGATAATCTATGACATTTAATTCATTCCTCAATTTGCAAAAACGGCTTTCATCTGGAGGTTTGGTGAATATGTCCGCTAATTGGTCTTCGGTTCGGATGTGGCTAATTGTAATGTCTCCCTTACTCACATGATCTCTCAAGAAGTGATGAGGTATATCTATGTGCTTGGTTCTTGAGTGTTGAACTGGGTTATTTGATATCTTAACTGCAATATCATTATCACACAAGAGAGGCATTTTATCAAATTTAATTCCATAATCTATCAAGGTTTGCCTCATCCAAAGCAATTGAGCACAACAACATTCGACAGAAACATATTCGGCTTTGGCGGTTGAAAGTGCTACAGAGTTTTGTTTCTTGGAAGACCAACATACTAATGACCTTTCTAACCATTGACAACCACCCGAGGTGCTTTTTCTATCCACATTGTAACCCGCATAATCGGAATCCGAATATCCAATTAATTCAAATTTTGCACTTTTGGGATACCAAAGCCCTATGCTAGAGGAATGTTTTAAATATCTTAGAATTCTCTTTACGATCATTAGATGACAATCTTTTGGAGAAGCTTGAAAGCGTGCACACATGTAAACACTAAACATAATGTTGGGCCTATATTTGGTAAGATAAAGTAAACTACCAATCGTAGATCTATAAAGTTTTAAATCTACTGACTTATCTCCTTCGTTGAGGTCAAGATGCCCGTTCTTTGCCATAGGAGCTTGACGGGTTTTGCATCTTCCATGCCAAATTTCTTGAATAGATCTTTCACGTATTTCGTTTGGCTTATAAAAGTCCTATCTTTATGTTGTTTGATTTGAAGTCCATGGAAGTTGCTTAGTTCTCCTATCATTGACATATCAAATTCCCTAAACATCATCTCACCAAATTCTTTGTAAAAGTCTTCATTAGTAGAACCAAATATAATATCATCAACATAAATTTGACATACAAAGAAATCATCACCATGACTTTTGTGAATAGAGTAGTATTCGCCTTTCCAATATTAAAGCCTTTTGAAACAAGAAAATCTCGAAGGCGCTCATACCATGCTCTAGGAGCTTGTTTTAAACCATATAGCGCCTTTGAGGGCTTATATACATGATTAGGATATTTTGAATCTTTGAACCCCAGAGGTTGTTCATCATAAACTAGTTCAGATATTGTTCCATTTAGAAAAGCACTTTTAACATTCATTTGAAATAGTTTCATATCAAAACTAGATGCAAAGGTAAGTAAAATTCTAATTGACTCAAGTCTAGCTACGGGTGCAAAAGTTTCATCATAATCTAAATCCTCAACTTGAGTATAGTCTTGAGCAACTAACCTTGCCTTATTTCTTACCACAACTCTGTTTTGATCTTGCTTGTTTCGGAAGACCCATTTTGTACCAATTACATTGTGCTCCTTGGGTCTTTCCACCAAAGTTTAAACATTGTTTTGAGCGAAGTTGTTCAACTCTTCATGCATGACATTAACCCAATCAAGATCATCTAGAGCTTCTTCTACAAATTTTGGTTCAAGAGAAGACACAAACGAGTAATGTTCACAAAAAGAAGCTACTCTAGATCGAATTTGAACACCCTTACACACGTCACCCAATATTTGGTCTATTGGATAATCTTTGGCGATTGCATTGTGGATCTTGAAGGTAGTAGGTTTTTGCTCGTTTTCTTCATCATCTATAACTTGTATATTGTTTGTTGTAGAAGATGTTGGTGGTTCAACTTGTCTTTATGAGATAGGTGATATTGGATCTTCCTTTGGCTTGATATCACCAATTTGCATATTCTCCATGACTTTACGTAGTTCTTCATCTCCTACATCATCTAAATTTTCTTGCTCTTCTTGAGAGCCATTAGTTTCATCAAATTGAACATCACAAGATTCTTCTACTAAACCCGAGTTTTTATTAAAAACTCTATATGCTTTACTATTTGAAGAATATCCTAATAAAAATCTTTCATCACATCAATTTTGAATTTTGAGAGCCGAACATCCTTTCTTAAGATATAGCATTTGCAACCAAATACTATAAAGTAGGATATGTTCAGTTTTCTTCCAATGAGAAGCTCATAGGAAATCTCTTTCAAAAGACGATGCAAACAAAGGCGATTTATGGCATGACAAGCGGTGTTAATAGCTTTCACCCAAATTTATCGGAAGTATTATATTCATTAAGCATTGTCCTAGCCATTTCAATTAATGTTTTATTTTTCCTTTCTACAACTCTATTTTGCTCCGGAGTGTAGGTTGTGGAAAATTCATGCTTTATTCCAAGTTCATCACAAAAATCTTCAATTTTAGTGTTTTTGAACTCGGAACCATTGTTACTCCTAATTTTCTTTATTTTAAAATCAAATTCATTTTGGGCCTTTTTTGCAAAACTTTTGAAAATGCCGGAGGCTTCGCTTTTGTCATTTAAGAAGAATATCCATGTATATCTCGAGTAATCATCTACAATGACTAACCAATAACTATTGCCCCCGATGCTCTTGTAGGTTGTTGGCCCAAACAAATCCATGTGTAAGAGCTCTAATGGTCTAGATGTTGACATGATACTTTTAGAAGAATGAGAGTTTGTAACTTGCTTTCCGGCTTGGCAAGCATTACAAAGTCTATTTTTCTCAAACTTCACATCTTTCAAGCTAACAACTAAGTCATGTTTGAAAAGCTTTTTGGTTTGAACCATGCTCACATGACCTAGCCTTCTATGCCATAACCATCCCAAAGATGTTTTTGCTATTAAAAAAGTTTTCAAGCAAGACTCATTTGAAGAGAAATCTACTAAATAAATATTTCCAAATCTAAAACATTTGAAAATAAGTTCATTTCCATTTTGTTTTGAAATAGTTACATTTTCTTTAGAGGAGCAAGTTAAGCCTAAATCACATAATTGAGCAACGGATAGCAAATTAAAATTTAATGTTTCTACTAGAGATACATTTGAAATGGAAAGGTCATTTGAGATAGCAATTTTACCCAATCCAAGTACATTTGCTTTGCTATTGTCCCTAAATGTGATTCTTTCATTGCTCCCGCTCTCAAATGTGATGAACATCTTCCGGTCACCGGTCATGTGTTGAGTGCACCTATTATCAAGCACCCAATGCCATCCACCGGTTTTGTAGTTCGCCTACAAAATAAATCAAGTTCTTTTAGGTACCTAAATTTGTTTGGGTCCTTCAAGGTTAGTAACCAAGAATTTGGGCACCCAAATAGCATTCTTTTTAGCACCCAAAATTGAGGTGCCAATTTTCATTTTTAGATTTTTTAAGCATGTAACATGAATCATATAAATCAATGGGTTGAATTTTACTTTTAGGACAATTTTATTGTTCATGTCCTATTTCCTGGCATTTTGTGCAATACTTACCATTTTCCCTTACAAACCTTGTGGGCTTGTATGCCGATTTTTACCTCTTTTGGGAATGTACCCGAGGCCTTCTTTGTTGAATGAGCACCTTTGATCACTCAACAACTTGTCAAGGGTAGCCTTCCCTTAAATGCTCTTTCCAAACTTTTGTTCAGTTTTACTACTTGTTCCTTTAAATTTTTATTTTCATTAACAAGCATATTATCATGAGCAAAGGGTAATGCATTTTTGGAATCAATATTTGAAGAGCATGGTATAGCAAGTAGATCATCACATAAAGTAGATATGCTAGATTTTGATACTTCTACACTAGGCATTTCATTTAGAATATCACAAGTGATGCCAATGCTACTGCAAGATTTCTTTTGATTTTCTTGAATAAGCAAGTCATGTGATTTCTTTAGCTCCTCATAAGACTCTTGTAGAGATATGTGCTCTCTTCAAAACCTTAAACTTTGACTTTTCTTTTCCAAAAAATTTATTTAATTCTTTAAGCATATCCATGAGATCATCATATGAGGGTTCATCATCATCAAACATTTTTACCTTCTCTCCTTTTGCCATGAGGCATGTCGGAGTAGAGAAGAGTGATGAAGCCTCCTTGATAGCGATGCCGACGAGCCCCTTTTTCTTGGGAGACTCATCTTCACTTGAGTCGGGATCGGAGTACTCCTCTTCGGAATCCCACTCTCCAACGTGGGCTTCATTCTTGCCACTCTTTTGAAGCTTCTTGAAAAGCTTCTTCTTACCGTTGTAGCTCTTCTTCTTTGATGACTTCTCCTTGTCATCCTTCTTGGTAGGGCATTGAGAGGCTATATGCCCCTTCTCATCACATTCATAGCAACGGATATTGCTATAGCATTTGTTGGAGTAGGAGTGCCCCTTCTTTGCTTTTCATGATTTACACTTTGGTTTGAGTGCCTCCTTATGAACTTGTTCATCCTTCTTACAAGAAGGGCCAACTCCTCCTTGGAGCCCTCCTCATCATCTTCGGACTCGTCGCTCACCACCGCTTTAGCCTTGAAAGCGGTGATTTTCTTATCCTTGGAGGAGGATTGCTCCAAGAGCTCCTCCTTGTCCTTCTTGTATAGCTCATTTGTGATGAGGTTGCCCAATAGTTGTGTCGGTGTCATTCTTGTCAACTTGGGTGAGTTGAGGAAGAGAGTCACCAACATTTCATACTTTTCCGGCAACGCCTTTAGCATTTTCCTTACAACATCAATATCGAAAAGGTTAGTACCAAGGCCCTTGAGTTCATTTACGATGTTGTTGAGTCTTGAGTACATTTCGTTGATGTCTCATATTTAATCCGAAGCCTATGCAATTTAGCTTCTTTAACCGTAGACATCCCTTCATGTATTTCGGAAAGGGTTGTCCAAATAGCATGAGCCGTTTTCAAGTTGCTCACCCTATTGAACTCGTCTGCGTTTAAAGCTCCAAATAGTGCATTCATGGCTTGGGCATCTAAATGAGCGTTACACCCCTCTTGTTCCGTAAGGTGCAATGGATCAAGAGGCATGACGTAACCATCATTTACGAATTTTCAAATATTCGGACTCATGGCCTTAAGATATATAGACATTCTAATTTTCCAATAAGCATAATTTGAGCCATCAAAGAAAGGTGCCTTTCCTATAGCAAACCCCTCGCTAGCCATCCTTTCTCTCCAGACGGTTAAGTCTAATAATGAGAGACCAAGTTCTGATACCACTTGTAAGATCGAGAAGCCGACTAGAGTGGGGTGAATAGGCGGTCTAAAAATTTTCTTCAAATTAATGTTAACAATTAAGGACATATTCTATTTGCCTAAACCAAGTAAACAATCCGGAAACTAAATTCAAGATGCTTAGCTCAAATAGTGCCTATAACAAATAACCTCGCCTAAGTGCACCAACGATTCTAGCCTAGGTCAAAGTTTGCAATTCTAAGTATATAAGCAATCAAAATGATTCTAAGAATGTAAATTGCTTAAAGGTAAAAAGAGCACGAGAAAGTAAACCACAAATGACACGTTCTCTTTTTACCGTGGTGTTCGGAGACTTGCCGGTCTCCCCTAGTCCACGTTGAGGTAAGCCCGAACAAATCGGACCGGCTCCACAAATTTAGCCGAAACACCTCGAATCACTAGCAGTAACTCTTCCCCTCTCCGGGTAGGTGAGCTCCAACTTTCGCAACCTTGCCGGTCTTCTCACAACCTTCTTGAGAGGATCATTGGGCAATCTTCGCCACGCGGTTTAGGTATCGGTAAACACCAAGAGTAATGAATCACTGCGTTGCTTGACCACTTTCAAGTGCCAAGGATCAACCTACGGATGAATGCACTTGAATTCAGTCAACTACCTCAAATGAATGCACAAGAGATGAAATGAGGTGTGAGAGGTTGCTCTATGCTCAAGAAGGTTTCAACAACATGTCCTTGTGCTGGTGGGGTCGAATTTATACCCCCACCAACAAAAACTAGCTGTTGCATAACTTAATTCAGAAAATTCAGGGAAATCAGAAGTTCCACATTGCAAGAATTGGAACTTCTGTTTTTCTGCTGTAGCTTTAGAACGGCTATGTCAGAGTGTTAGAGGTATCCGTTGGAATTTAATGCAGTACTTCCGCCATTGTAAATGCGGTACTTCCTATGTTCTGGTAGTTCCGATAGTCACCTCGAAACTTTTGATTTCCACGGTGTTAAGTTTTGAAAAGGTTGCTCTCTGGAAAAAAACGTACCGCTCACATTTGCTGGAACTTCCGATTTTGGAACTTCCGTCCTAGCGGAAGTTCCACTGTTGAACTCGCGGTACTTCCGATATCCGTGAGACTAAGTTTACTCGCGGTCGCTCTCTGGAGAAAACATACCGCTCTGAAAGTCGGTACTTCCGGCCGATCGGAAGTTCTGCTGTTTTACCGCCGGTACTTCCGATTTTTTTTGACAGTGCACAGTTTTAGCTTTCAATTTTATTTTTAAGTGCATGCATGATCCTAAATTGATCCATAAGGCACAGGAACATGCAATCAAGCAACTAGCCTTGATCCATCTTAATAGTACTGCATTTATCCTATAATCCGGTCTTTCAACCTTTCTCCTAAGACCGGTAAAATGAAAAGAACCCTAAACTATTTACCTTTTTGTCTTGGAGTTCTTTGAATCCCATGAAACCTTTTCATGTTTCTCTTACTTTGCCTTCGGGACTAAACCTTCCAAACACTTAGCACACATGTTAGTCCCATGTTCACATAATGTCATTAATTACCAAAACCAATCTTTTTAGGGGCCTAGATGCTTTCAGCTACCAAACTACACTTACAACCGGTTGGATTACAAAGAAAATCCGACAGCACATCCCTAGAAAAAAGACTACGTGGAAGCATGACAATATAACATATAATAGAAGATAGTAAAATATCATACGAACAAAAAAACTGCACACTAACATCTTTCATCAACCTAGCTTTGAATGCTCAAATCACACTAAAGCCAACCACGATCTAGCATCATCAAGTTACAGTACTCAATGACGGGGAGAAAGAAACGATTAAAAAAATCCTCTAGCTTATTAAAGCAGAACTCATGAAGACTTGCGTAATGGTGCCATGCTGCTCTACCCTTTTCAAGCATCTTAAGGATCACCTAGGAGAGAGAATACAGGGATGAGATGAAATCTCAGCAAGTTAATTAATTTGTGGATGATTAAGCATCAAATTAACGACTCGTAGTACAATGATAAAGCACTAAAAATTAATTCTTATCATCCATATTGTAACCTCACCAATATACAAAACCATAACTCCTACCAATAGCAACCACAAGAAAATACCCCATGCCACAAGTGACTCTCATGAGCCAATACCTCTTAAGATCTCAGAACAAGGATTATCCTTATGAAATGCATATGTATATAAATGATCCACTGAACTCTTACCTAGCAACATAAGAGTGCACATCATACTACGACAATGTACAAAGCTGCATCGATACGATCACGGCTAGATGCGGCGACACACCTTCAATGCAAATGATATGCTATGACATGCATGATATGGCCCTGATTGATTCATTAGGAATATAACCATATGGACAACAATATAAAAAAATAGCCATATAACTCAGCAGGGCATCTTTATTTAAAGTTGGATTAATTACCAAACATTAACAATTATGGTGAAGTTAGTAAATTTAACAAGTTAAACTGTAGTAACAATCACTATGTTTACTTGCCTCTACAGAAGAGGCAAAGGGCTCAACACGGTCAGGAGCGAAGGCACCTGTTCACAAGTCACCACTCATCACAAGACCTTAATTTAACATTCATAACTAAAAGGTAAAGCGCCACTATGCCCAAAACCTGGCAACTCCCTCTCAACTGCCATTCCGACGCTCAGCTCACACAGCAGCGCTGCCTGTCTTTTTCGTATATTTTTATCCACTAAACAGACCACAAAAACAAATAGAAATATTGAAATCTACAAAATTAAAGCTACAACTTTCACAAAGACACCATAATTTTATTCCGTCGTTAAAAGGGCGTAATTTGCAATGGAAAACAGAGGATAGAAACTGCCTCTAAGTTCTGACTAGTGAACTTCTATAGACCACTATAGACAGTACACTACTCCAAAAATTATAAACTTTACCAGTAGCTATATTACAACATTATCTACCACTTCCATTATTATGAGAAAATTCATAAAAAACATTAGAGCCTCTGAACCTACCCATGAACAGAAACTGAATCCTGAAACCAACTCTACTACCCAGCAGACTTCCAACCTCTATTGCACCCTATCCACTCATCCAAAAATTATAGAAAAAATAGAAACTAGGTCTCTGAGTCCTCTGTGACTTTCCTATTCATGGTTTTTGTAGGAAAAATCATCTTGGTTACCTAAACCACCCAAACAACAGCGCTGCCTGATCGAATTACGTGCATAACATTGATTAAGCGTAGAACGACGGTTTTTGATGATCCACCCCTGATGACGAGCCAAATGCCTAAGATAATCCTAAAATAGAGAGAAAAGGTGGGGATTCCAAACCTAGGTTGTCCATGCAAGAAATCCTTTCCTCCTTCCTTCCTTCTTCCTCTCCTTCCTTCCCTTCTTGTTTCCAACAGGGGGAGCAATAGGGCACAGGGGGAAAAGGATCTAGGGGAGAGAGGGGCACGGGGGAAGGCGTGGTGGCCATAGGGGGGCGGCCTAGGGTTGGGGGAAAAGGGGGATGGCTGGGCCTTTGGTTGGGCTGGCCTGGGCCCAATGTAGGAGGTGGAAGATTCAGCCTCCCTCTCTAGACAACCCATCAACCCTCTTCCTTCTCTTGTTTTCTTTTTAGACAAATCCACAGCCAACACCTTCTTTTCGCGATTCAAATAAAGAAAGATAAATCTCTGCGAATCCATTAAATACTTACAGAAATGCTGAATCGACGTCTAGGGCATTACATTCTCCCCTCCTAAAAAGGATTCGTCCCCAAATCTAACACCTTAGAACCACGAAACAGGAGTACAACAAAGAAGCGAGTAAGAAAGATAAACAACAACTACGAGTACTCACCAGCCTCAAAGGGCTCAGGGTACTTTTTCTACATCTAATCCTCAAGCTCCCACATCGCCTTCCACTCGGATTGATTCATCTAGAGGACCTTCACGTACCTGATGGTCCTCTTCCTCATGACCCACTCTGACGAGTCCAAGATACACATTGGTTAACACTCCACAGTGAGATCTTGCTCCACCGTGATCAGCTCTAGGTCGATCTTGTGCTCGGGGTCCCACTGATACTTCCTCAGCATAGGCACATGAAAGACATTGTGCACTCCACTCATCGAGCTTGGCAACTCCAGACGATAGGCCGGATTGCCCACGCATGCAACCACTAGAAACGAGCCGATGTACCGTGGGCTAAGCTTCCCAATGGTATCAAAATGGATGATGCCCTTGGTTGGCGACACCCTGAGGAGCACAAGTTCACCAATAGCAAACTCCAACTTGCGACGTCGAATATCCGCATAACTCTTCTGTCGGCCAACAGGTTCTATCGAATCTCCTGCACCTTCTCTGTAGTCTGCTGAACAAAGTCTAGGCCAAGCAAAGACCTCTCGCCCACAACATCCCAACATAGAGGAGAAACACATCTTCAGCCACACAAAGCCTCCAAGTAGCCATCTTGATACTCACCTGATAACTATAATTATATGCAAACTCCGCCAATGCCAGATGATCCTCTCAACTGCCCTTTCAGGACAGAACACAAGCATGAAGCATATCCTCCAGAGTCTAAATGGTCCACTCTGACTGACCATCCGTCTGAGGGTGAAAAGTCGTGCTAAGAGAAACTGTCATGCCCAACGCAGCTTGAAGACTTTGCCAGAACTTGGAGATGAACTTGGCGTCCTGGTCAAAAACAATGGACTTAGGCACACCATGCAATCTCACCACCTCTTTGATATACAACGAGGCCAGATCCTAAGCTGTGTTGGTCCTCTTCATCGGAATGTAATGTGTGGACTTGGTAATCCTGTCCACAACAATCCAAACAACATCCTGACCATGAGGTGAGCACGGCAAACCAACCACGAAGTCCATAGTGACATGCTCCCACTTCCACTCAGGAATCTCCAAAGGTTGCAACAAACCAGTAGGCCACTTACGCTCGGCCTTCACCTACTGACATATGCCACAAGATGTGACATATTTAGCAATGTCCACCCTCACCCATTTCCACCAGAAGACCTGCTTTAGGTCATGATACATCTTGGTCTCACCCAGATGTACAGAATACGGAGTTCAGTGAGCCTCACGAAGGATATATGTCATCACCTCTGATTTCTGTGGTACATAGAGTCGGCCTCTAAAATGAGATGCACCATTCTCATCCATGCTAAACTCTCAGGAATGATCCTCTAAGATCCTCTTCCGCACCTCCGAAAGAAGCCAATCGTGCTGCTGGGCCTCACGAACATGCTCAGATATGGCAAGCTGGATGATCATATGCGTCTCTTCCTGAGCAACCCCAGCGAAACAAAAGGAGATACTCATCCACTTGAACTCTGAGATCAAAGACATCACCGTTCGAGGAACTCCTGCCTTGCTCAAAGCATCACCCACCATGTTAGCCTTACCAGGATGATACTGGATGGTCATATCATAATCTTTAATCAACTACAACTACTTTTGTTGCCTCAAATTTAGCTCCCGCTGAGTAAAGATGTACTTAAGGCTCTTATGATCGGTAAAGATATCACACGGCTCTCCATACAGATAATGCCTCCATGACTTCAGAACAAAGATCACTACTGCCAACTCAAGATCATAAGTGGGATAGTTCTGCTCATGAGTCTTCAACTATTTGGAAGCATAAGCAATAACTCGGCCCTCCTGCAACAGCGCACAACCAAGGCCAATCCGAGAAGCATTCGTGTATACCGTGTAACGCTTGCCACTCTCGGGCAGCAATAAGATAGGTGCATTAACTAGTTTGTTCTTCAGAGTTTGAAAGCCGGCCTCACATTCATCTGTCCAAACAAAAGGAACCCCTTTTGTGTGAGCCTGGTCATCGGCTTGGTAATGATAGAGAAATCATGCATAAAGTGTCGATAATAGTAGGCAAGCCCAAGGAAACTCCGGATCTCCAACACACTAGTTGGCCTTTGCCACTTCACCATCGCAGCCACATTCTTCAGATCCATTGTGATATCGTGCTGACCGATAGTATGACGAAGAAAACCCACCTCAGACAACCAAAAAGCACATTTCTTTAGCTTTGCATAGAACTTATTATTCCAAAGGATATCCAGAACCAGGCTGAGATGCAACTCATGTTCCTCCTCTGTTTTGGAATACACCAAGATATCATAGATGAAAACTATCACGAAAACATTCAGGTACTCATGGAGCATCCTGTTCATAGCTTCCATAAAGATAGCAGGGGCATTTGTTAATCCAAAATATATAACGACAAACTCAAAATGCCCATACCTTGTGCTGAAAGTTGTCTTCTCTATATCTTCATATCTGACTCGCAGTTGATGATAACGAGACTACAAATCGATCTTCGAGAATACCTTGGCACCCCTCAGCTGATCGAAGAGATCATTAATACGAGGCAAAGGATACTTGTTCTTGATTGTCACTTGATTAAGCGCTCGATAATCCACACAAAGCCTCTTGGTGCCATCCTTCTTTTCCACAAACAAAATCGGAGCAGCCCAAGGTGACATGCTCGGTCTGATAAAGCCCTTAGCCAGGAGTTCGTCCAACTGCTTCTTCAACTCCATGTGCTCTACAGGGGCCTAATATGGGGACTTATAGAGAGGCCGCGTACCCAGAACAAGCTCAATGTGGAAGATCGGCTCCTGCTCTGGTGGTAATCCTAGGAACTCATCAAGAAAAACATCAGGGTACCTACAAACCACCGAATGCCCTCTACCCACAACATAGCCTTGCGACCATCAACCATGGCCAACAGTAACCCAGACTTCTGCATTCGGCGATTAAGAAACAACCGACACAACAACGAGAGAGAAAACAGTGGGGCACCCCTTGGAAGATAACCTCACGCCCAGATGGAGACTACAAGGTGACCATCTTCCATAAGCAGGAGATGACTGCCTGATATCGAGAAAGCCAATCTATGCCAAGGATCACATCGAAAGGCTCCAGAGGAATAATCACCAAATTTGCAACGAACTCATCATCCGCAAGAAACATCGTACAACCCGGACAAACCTGAGAACTGGAGATATGCCCACTAGGAGAGCTGACAACCACTGCCCTCCCAATCATCTACACAGTGAGGCCTGCCCAACCGACGAAAACTTCTGAGACAAAAGAGAAACTAGCACCTGAATCAAAAAGAACATGGGCATCAAAAGAATTTATAGAGATAATACCTGTCACTATGTCTCCATGATCCCTATCACCATGTCTCCATGAGTACGCCTTAGGAATAGCTGAAGAAGAAGAACCTCCCGCACCCGAGCAACCCAGTGCAAAAGTCCACTGAGGTGTAGGCGCTGAAGGAGTAGCAGGTTGCTAAACCCAGTATCCTCCGGGTGGAGGCGCTAGAACAATCGACGAAGGTGCTGAGGGTGCTGGCAGGTAATGCGGTGTAGGAGTCGTAGGCAAGTACTGCGGGATATGATCCAAAGCCATCATCTGCACGGTGCCACTAGGATAGGTAGATCCAATTGGAGGTGCATGCGTTAACTCCCACTGTAGCTTCTCCTTGGGATTATACCTGCACACCACGTCCTTGTGGTTCTGACCACAGATAGAACACTGCCCCTTCTAAGAGCAGCCACTCCACCTATATGGATCACCACAACGGAAACACACCAAGCCCATCCCGGGCTTCACCTTGGCACGGTACTACTGAGAATTCCCTCTAGAAGAGCTAGACTGCCTAGAACTGCCACGGTAAGGCTGGTGGCAGTGACTCTTTCCCTTCTTGTGAACAGGGCCGCCATAGTGGCTCTTTCACTCGCTCTGCCCTCTAAGTTGGTCTCTACAGGAGGCCTTACAGATGTCATCCGTGTAAGCCTGCTACATCTTGATCCCTAAGGCCTACTCCACCATGGTACAGAAGTTCGTGATCGGAAAAGCACCCAGCATGTGGCTGACAAAACTACCTGGCCTTCTCTGCATCGTCATGTGCCACGTGAGGGACGAAACGAACTATCTGGTTGAAGCCCACCTCGTATTCTGCCACGGTCTTCCTGTGCTAAGCATACTTACTTAGATCGATCTTCATTTTATCGAGGAACGTCTCTGGATAGAACCTCCTCTCGATCTGCCAAACAAACTGAGCCCAAGACAGCAGTCCATGTGTAGCCGTGCAAACTGACTGCACCCCCTTCCACCAGATCTCGCACGACCCTTCAGGAGTTGTTCCATGTACCGCACACGATCCAGAGCAACCACCTTGAATACCTTCATCTTGTCCTCCATGAGTTGTGTCATTGGATTTAAGCCGTCGTATAGCGGAAAAGGGGGTCTTAGTGTGGTGGACGTAACCTCACTAAGATGAAACATTAGCGGGTGTAACTTACACTGGGTCATGCATTATAAAGGCCTTGTGGTGATCTTCTTGATTCACGTGTCTAAGAAAATGTGTAAAACATTATAAGTTAATTATCTCTTGTGAATAAAGGGTAAAGTGTACAAACTCTGTAGAGTATGAACTATTTGAACACCTGTGCCCAAGTTCAAGGGTGGAGGGATGGATAGTAGTGAAACGGGGAGCTCAACATGGTGGTCTCGTGGATCTCGTACATGCGAGCACAAGCCAAGCGAGCGGTGTCTTGAAGGGCGTCGGTGGAAATGCTTCTCAAGTGCTCCGTGTGGAAGATGTGGGGGTGTACTCATCTTCCCGTGCATATATGAATACTTCCATTATCCAGACCTCTCTGTCTCCTTCCGAGTCTTTCATCCCCTGAAGATGGGATGGTGCTAGTAACACAGGTACTGCATTACTTTGTGCAGTGTGTCGATGAACTCTGCTTCATCCTCTCTATGGGTGAAGTAGTCCCATATCCCAATGTCATCTGATCTGACCATCTATAGTTGAATAGAAAAATATTAGTAATAATTTTAAGATATAATGAATCTTCTGGTTTTTAATTTAGGAAAATAAGATAGGTCCTTGGATGACGACCATTTGTAATCACTAGCTCCACAATGCTTTCAACTGTGAAGGATAGTAAATCATAGTTGTGCTGCTTCTCCGCGCTCTCGCTCGGTAGGAAATCTCTTTTTTCTTTTCTTCCCCTCCCTGGCTACGCTTTCTCTCACTCAGCAGCAATGTGACCGCAGGTCGTGTTTGATACGCATGTGCCTGAACATACATAATTAATGTGTGAATAAAACGAGTCTAACATCGCGTCGCCACGTCGCGTCATGTCATTAACACGATTCCCTCACGCGCGCTGCCACTACCAGTGAGGAATCGGATTCCCTCCCATGCCTTCTGCGTCTCCCGTTGCACTACACCCGCCTGCCAAGCCGGGGTGGCTCGGCAGCAACTTTCTACGCAAGGGCGGCTCGACAGCACCTGCCAGCTGTGCCTCGCTATCCGCCTGTCACGCCATCTCACCCAACCACACCGCTCCTCTCCTGCTGGGCTAGGGGAACTCCTACTGCGCCTTTTGAGTTTCGGGAGAGGTTCATTTTTGTTAAGAAAGTGTTAGAGGGTCAAAATTAAAGAAAACGTGGCCACAAAGTCATATGTGTGAACAATTCTAGTTTTTTTTTTGCTAAAAATAAATAGTATCGGCGAAAAGAAATGATTTTTAGAAGGAGGACGCGAGCGGTGGGGAAAGAGAGGGATATATACTGTGCAGGACGAGAGCAGGAGGAGTAGGATTGGGGTGCTTGATATGCTCGTGACCTCTATCTTATCTCTGGAGTGAGACAATAATGAGAGGAATGGGAAAATCACTTCGAAAAGTCGAGTGTTTATTTTGACTTCTAGTTTCTGTAAGTAAAAATATGAATAGACGCTTAGATTCGTTTGAGTTCGAGAGAGATGATTTTGGTGCAAAGAATTTGTTTCTATACATATACTATAACAATGTTTGATATTATAGATGCAATGCGTTCTGATTGTGATAGCTTGGTACGAGAGGTCTGTCACAGTGTTTGTTTAAGCTCTATTGATAGCCCGTTTTCATCAGGCAAATTTTACGACGTGAGTTTAGATCACGATTTTAGTTACTTTTGTGGTCAGCAATTAGACGTATGCGATGGCCACACGCGTAAGTTGTGCGTTCTTTTTCGTTCCTCACTGTACTAGCAATTGGGAAATGATGTGTACTCTAAATCCTAAATCCGAAATGAGCTAACGAAAACTGAAGTACTCCTATCCTTTTTTAAAATTCGGAGAAATTTTCAGTTTTATACGAGAATTGAACTATTTAAACAACACCCAGCCCTCCAATTGCAACCCAAACGGATCGGACGCACTGGGTTTTTGGCGTTTTCTCAAGAGAGACGGAGAGAGAGGGGAAGCTCTGCTCCGCATGGCCACCGTGGAGCACCCGCCGGCCTTCCCCTTCAGCATCTGGCCGCCGACACAGCGCACGCGCGACGCCGTGGTCCGGCGCCTCGTCGGCATCCTCGCTGGCGACGGTGGCGACACAGCCCTCCGTAAGCGCTACGGCACCGTCCCCGCCGCCGACGCCGAGCCCGCCGCTCGCGCCATCGAGGTCGAGGCCTTCGATGCCGCGTCCTCCTCCACCTCCGGCGGCGGCGCTTCCTCGTCCTCCGTGGAGGATGGCATCGACGCGCTGCAGCTCTACTCCAGGGAGGTGAGCAGCCGCCTCCTCGGCTTCGTCAGGTCCCGCTCCGCCGCAAGCGCGACGCTCCCCGCCGCCGGAGAGGTCGCCTAGCTGCAGCCCGCTGCCTGAGCTGCTTGCTCGGCCGTCTTGCTGCATCTAGTCTAGGGTGTCGCGCACAAGATGTGTTTGATTGGTGCATTCGGTTGCGGTGGTTTGGGTGTGTGCTCCGTACTTGTTCTTTGATGTGTAATTGTTACAATTTCTTCCATTTACTTAGTCATGTGTATGCTTTCAATTTACGTTTGCGAGGAAGGAATTGCTTCCCAATTGTTGGTAATGTTAAAGATTTGACTGAAATTGTGCTCGCAGATTATGTGTTAGCATGGATCTTTCCAGGAACAAATTGAGATTATGTTGATCGCGGTTAGAAAATATATGGGCTTGTGGTGTTAAAATTTTGCAAGCAGTGACGGAGGACCCGATAGGGTAAGCTGTGACATGGACCAGACCTTGATGCCGGCCGGCGGGAGGCGGGCGGGCGGGGGAGAGGGGGGGCGGCGACCGCGGCGGCAGAGGGGAGACGGGCGATCCGCCCCACCTCATTTTTTTCCGTTCTCCGCCACTGTTTGCAAGGTAGTAGAGGTGGTCCAGGACTAGCATATTTGTAATTTTGTATAATTTCGGTGCTCTTGTATGTGAAGATTGATATGCCGTACTCACGACGCATTGAAGTTCAAGTTCTGATTTGCTTTACAGTAGATCATCAAAGGGCATAAAGTACTCAAAATTAGTTCCACGCCTTGTCTTAGGTCCTCTTCTTTTGAGATACAGCCGATGGATTTTGATTGTGCCTTTTGAGATGGTAGCAGATGGCGTACATAATTTTATGCTCAGAAAGTCATATGGAGAATTCGCTTCGAGAAGTTGTCCTGTTTGTTTCAACTTCCGAAGAAGTTGAAGCCAAAAACCATCTCAAAAACCTAAGAGAACACACCCTTATCCGTGTGTAAATGTGATTGACAATTCGCAAGTGGTCATCTATCGTTTTTCGTGGCCTTGGAATGGTCTTTTGTTTGGAACATGGACAGTTTAACATTGGCTGTAATTGACTTGACGATGTGTAGGATTCACAAGTTGGACTGGCAGAATAAAGAAGAAATAAAAAGAATAAAATTGGGGATTATTTTGGAAATGCTAATTTCGGTACCTGCACGTGATTGTACATATGCGTGAATGTGTTTTCATTTTTACATTTTTTCTCCCTTGTCCATTTTTCTTTTACCAACAAATCCATTTTATCTATGCTCCCAATCTCATCCATCGCGCCTCATCCGCTTTCCCTCCCGTATACTGGACAACAGATGCTATTGTTTGGTGATTCAGCTTTACTCGGTAAGGCATTGTTAGTTAAATAGTACTCTTTTTGCAATAATTGAAGTTGTGGTTGGTTTGGTGCTATATGTTTGTTTTGGTGGTTGTTATCGTCAGTTGCATGAACCTAATGTCTCCAAGCTGTCTCAAATGTAACATATGTTTAAATCGACATGATTGATAAGTAACTTAGTTTCAATATGGAGACATCAAATCTAACGTTGTAGTAGAGGCGGATCTAACATGGGTCAAGGGTGTTCAACCAAACACCCAAATTTTTTTATAAAATACCAGGTATATAATAGATATATTAGATAAATATACTATAGTTGTATTAAAACTATATTTTATACCTGCAAATAAATTCAGCCCGCACTTCTCGTTTCTTGCGTGCAGCTCATGTAATATACTAGACCTATTTTTCTTTCTACCTCAGCCCTCTTCACATCCAAAGAGATAAAGATATAAACAAAATCATAACATTTGTTCTATTTCTCATCTTATGGCTATCTATGTGAGAGGCGGCTTCAGCCTTCGAGTGGAGAGCGGGCGGAAGTGCAGGCTAGAGGCGAGTGACGACCGGCGGACACGGACGTGGTGCCATGATGTGATGACAATCATGCGTGAGGCAGCACGCAGTGCAAGGTGAGAGTGTGGCAGCGCGGGCGAGCGAAGAGGTGTCGCGGGCAACCAGGCAGTGGCACAACGAACACGGAACACGGAGGTAGGGAGCGGGTGACAGGAAGGGAGCAGCGCGGTAGCCGGGAGGGAGCGTGGCATTGGGAAGTGAGTAGCACCTCTAGCTTATTGTCATCGTCCTCTATTTCAGATCTAGGTGTGCTCCACCCCACTTCACTTATTTTTCTTTCTTGGTCTGTTTTGCTTCATGAAAGAAACATACAATTTTCTCTTATATAGACAGTTCTTGCTGATGGGGAAATAGCAAAAAAAGGCAAGATCAACAAGATATACAACTCTCATTTATCTCTATAATTTGTTGTTTAATTTATATAATTATACTCTCCTTATGTCGCCTATTTTCTCATAAGAAATCATTAATTTTTGTAATTTATGTATTTTTATTATATCTACATACACGTATCATTGTATTTATGTTTGGAGGGGGACAGTGCACTGCGGTATCGACATATTCGAGCAACTTAGCTCCGAAATCCGAACACCCATTCTAAAAATCCTGGGTCCGCCACTGCGTTGTAGCCCCACTGCATACTCTGTAATACGGAATTATGGGACATTCTGAATTTTTTGTGTGCTAGTTATGCAACATGTTGCTGTCGTGTACCCAATGCCATTTGCAATCCATCTAGCTTATCAAACAGAGAATCTTACATAAATATTTTTCGGCATCTCCAGTGGGTTCTTGATTTCGGGGTGCCAATGGCGCTGCTGTACCATGGTATGTATGTACACCTCCAGGCGGCTGGAGGCTGCTGCAATCCTTGTCGTAATTGGATGGATGGCCCCTGGCCATTCTTGATTGGCAGTGTGTGACTTGACCACCTGTTATGTTCTACCCTGAATGCAGTGTGAGATTTCATATCTCCACTGTCAGTCTCTTGCCCGCAAATTGGTATTTTTGGCTTATCTGATCAACCTTGCAAACTTGCAACAAAAACATCCAGCATTGCTCATTTGCAGTGAGGGCTCTCTTTTGAGTGTCTTTTACGTATCTTCAATTGCTTTATCTTTCCTATGATTGAGCTTGGAGTTACTGGTGTGTGGTGTTGCTATATTGCCGACTATACGAACAGTATATATTTTTTAAAACCAAAGGACTTCATTCATCAATTTCTTGGCTACAGAGGCTGTACAAGCTATATATTGCCTTTGCAATCATAAAATACGTCTTATGACAGAGGCTGTATCAACTACTGTCGTTGACCAGCTTCATTGACCTTAGTCATGTCCATCATTTGGCTGTCCATCGCCACCTTTGTTTCCCGCTTCCGTCGTTGCTGATACAGTAACGGCAGAGCCAATTCATAGAAAACGAGAGGTGGTGGGCATGTACTTTTAGACTATGGTTGATATTTTTAGCTATAGTTGATATTAAAGTTGATCTGAATTCGTATTGTATCCGTGTAGGATATTTCATTGTCTCATGCTAAACATGGCATGGCATGTGCATGCACAGATTATATCAGACATAGTGTCAATCTGTAGTAACCGACTCGGTTTCCTCTCTTTGTGAAACTCTTTCCCTTACACTATGTATGTAACAGAGTAGCCTATAGGAAGAGCAAACACTCTATGGTAATCTCTCATCATTATATGTACTACAATAGTCTATAAGAAGAGCAAGCACTTCATTGTAATCTTTTCTTATTATAGTGATTTGCCTTTGAGCGCTGTGATTTTTTCTACAAGGATTTCCACGTAAAAATTCGTATCTCTTGTCTCTATTTTTCTGTGTCTTATTTGCAACAAGTGATATAAGAGCACATGAGATTCGTGAGAAAAAATTTCCGGCGTGTTTTTTGTCGGCGTCCGTGCATCTCGCGCGTTCGCTCGATCCGCATCGCATCCGAAGCCGTCGTTCTTCGTCGCCATCTGCCAAATCTGAGGCTAGTTCGATTTCGTCTCCGACTTCCCGTGTCCCAACGATAATATCGAAGAAAGTCTCGGGTATCTTCGCCATAGTGCAAATAGCCTCGCGCGAGTCTTCGTCCGCAACAGTTTGGAACAACAACCACAGCAAGTCATCGCTTCCTTGATCACTGTGCCTGTCCACGCGAAGATATGGCGTCACGCTTCGTTCCACCATCTGCGCGGCACCCGCATCATTGCTGCGTCGGTTACTAGAAGAAAAGGCACTGAGAGAAGGATCACATGCCCTTCACGAGATATTCTTTTGTGTCACCGAAAATATAGGAGGCCTTTGTACGAATGAAGACGATGAACAAATTTCTACAGGAAAGTGCGGTGAACAAGACTATCTAGGCACAAAACACTCACCCC
This sequence comes from Dendrocalamus sinicus, assembly GCA_036346575.1. Lineage (NCBI taxonomy): Eukaryota > Viridiplantae > Streptophyta > Magnoliopsida > Poales > Poaceae > Dendrocalamus > Dendrocalamus sinicus. The sequence continues at coordinate 12,050,795 of CM070669.1, read as the reverse complement.
CTACATACTTGGCACCACTGGGTACGTAGGTAAAATTCCACAATGGAGGATGGGGTTGCAATCCGTCTGGAGGCCTCTCCACTATTTGTCGGGATCACAAATGAGCGCACCCAAAACTGGTTCAGAGCGAGGTCATCAACCATGTCTTCGGGCATCGCCTCTTTCAAAAACCCCGCAGACAAAAAAGTGTCCCACGCCTAGTAAGATATGTTAAACTACCTAGATGTTAATAGGACATAACATCATGGGGTCTAAAATAATATGATTCAGCAAACATTGACTACTGAATCTTCCAAAGATTCCTTCCAAGCAGTCAAGGAGAGTGATATACTATTCACCACCCTAGGAAACAAGGAGCACCCAAGTCGAACGTGAGGCATAGGAGTTTACATATCTTGGAGACATAGATTCCTAAACGACTCCGAGGCATATAGCAGTAGGAGGAGATCCAAGGCCGAGCACAAGGAAGGTATGAAATGGGATTTTGATGCAAAACTTGAGGACATAACTGCCTCACTTCGAGGAAAGATAGATGCATTGAGGAAAGAACTGAGAGAAGTCTGCAATCAGTCATAAGCCACCCCTATTATTATGGTACCCAGTCCCCCCCAACGTTGGAGTAGCTGTGCGTTTGCACCACTTTCTGAAAATAGTGACACCTACTTACCTATCGATGACATCCAGGTAATGTGCATCTATTAAATGCTGCATAGATAGACTTAGTGGACGCCTTAGCTCATCGTGTATCATTATGTAGGAGGCCATGTCGTGCATCCTTAGAATGAGGGTTGTTGGCTCCATTCCCATTGATGCTGGGAGGATGTTGGTGTACCTATGCCTACCAGGGACGTTGGTGCATGGTGCCTAGTTAGGGATTGGTTTTGCAATGGTCCATGTGGACATGATTAATGACTTTTTCAGAGCCATCCTGCAAACAGAGATATCATGACACTAGAGGATGCCGTCCACACATTCGTCCAGTGGCCCAAGAGGGGCATCACCCTGGATCCTTCCATGCCACGATCTCCACATGACCATGTCTATCAAACAAAATGCTCTATGACTCCACCTCAAGCTAATCTTCAGAAGGCCAGCACACCGGCTCCTGTGAAGGCGACACCGAAAATGTATCGCAAGCGAAGCGTCAAGGCCGAATCAAAGAATATTAAGGCGTCTCCTAGGCAATGGAAGTTCATACTCGGAGTCTCGTTGGTCCTCAAGTCACAATTGCCCAGTCTTGGACTGGTTTGCGGAACTTTGCATGCCTGGTACATGCAGAGGTCTAACATGAAGCTAAACCGACAGAGTGGATTCACCGTGAGATTCACAGAGGCACATTTACTCCACGACTCAGGCTACTTTGTTGTGACCTTCGAAGACTTATTCTTACTGTTCATGCTTGATGAACTCAACGCCTCACTTCTACGATGCTAGACACTATAAGTGTACTATACAATCAAGTTCTACATTCACATAACACTAATAAATATCATAACTCATTGCTTATATATAGATTTATGATCCAACAAGTCCGGTGACGGCGAGAACCAGTGGGTTTCCTCAACCACACCTAGTCTCTGAGCAATCCATCAATGATAACGGATCCTTCATCCAAGATTACATAATGAGGGGATTACTTGCTCACAGTAACAAGGACTACATTATGGTACCCTTCAACAAGAGATAAGTACTTCACTAATTGCCAAACAAGTTTCATTTGTACTTTATATACAATATAAATTTATGATTAATCACTATGGCGACATGCATGACTAGGGGTCACTAGATTCTGATTGTGATTGTACTAAAATGGAGCAAGGTAATATATCTTGATTTTCTACTTAGGAGCAACCACAACTTCACCCGTGTGCAACAAACAATTGACAGGTAAACTCATTTCCTTTATGCATAACCCTTCGTTTGCAATGGCTGAGGCTAACTTTTTAGAATCACGTAGGTCGTTTAGTGCTTACGTTGCCCAGGGAGGGAGATACAAGGGATCCAGTGCCACACTGTGACACAGGACACGATTTTCAATACCCGCTACAACACAATAATCCTATATCACACTTCGTTATAATGCCTCTGGAACTAACAATACCTATGTATGTACTTCTATTTTTGTAGTGCCACAACAGCTACAGGGTAACATATATGGCATCTACATGTGCCGCCATATGGAGAAATCATGGACACTAAGATGAATGATCCAGAGGTTTGTCAACCTACCAATAATTATTTTGTGATTATCAATTTATATATATAGGACGCTGAAATGGAGCACCATGGTGTCTAGACACCAAGACCCCCTACCTTTGGATTGCTTTGAGATGTGTGCAAGTGCAATGATGTATAATATATCGGAAAGGAAGTCTTTGATTTATCATTCATTAATTGGAAAAAGCATCGATTTGGAAAGGAATGTCTTTGATTTATATATATATAATCATATCATATATATAAAAGTATATATATATATATATATATATATATATATATATATATATATATATATATATATATATATATATATATATATATATATATATATATATATATATATATATATATATAGGAAAAATATCTTTTACTCCCGGGTGTAATTACACCCACCTCTAATATACCACCTAAATAAATTTGAAATACTCCTTTATCACTTTAGGTATACTCATATACTAATTATAAGATATTCTAATGTGAACTACACGAAAAAATTGCAAGGGAGTCCATAGTTTTTAGCGTATTTTGTAAATACCTTTATATACGTACATAAAAAGGAGTATGTTGAAAAAAATGTACATACCACCTCTGAAAAATTGTTCATACCACCTATATAGTCTTAAATACTCGTATACTACATGTACATACTCCTCGTTACGCGAGATACTCCCTACATTGTGAGATACGACATAGGGTGTAATTACACCCGGGAGTATATATATATGCTAATGACTTAACACTACTCTAAGTGACAGCGCGTATATTTTGATAAAAGTACAATCGATCTTGACAAACTCGCCAAAATTCAAGGAAACTCTCCCAATTCTTTATAGCAGAGGTCATAAACAAGACTGGAAAGTTTTACTCCAGCGATGATTAGATGCTGAAACATTTGATAAAATTGTAATCACTCAATTGTGCTTAATCAAATAATTCATTCAAATGTACATCATTTAGTTGAGATCTGTGTAATGATTGTCATGTGCTATATATGTGATCTATTTCCTAGTTTTCAGAGGGCATAGCTAGTATTTCCTGAGGCTAGCCGAAAAATAGGAAAAAATATAAGTATTTAAATAGTTATCATAAACAGTTTATAGTATTAGCCATCTGTGATATCTAAGATATCACAAACGGCTATGTCCAAGAACCGTCTATGATATATGACATATCACAGATAGTTTTTGGTATTAGCCTTCTGTGATATTTGATATATTACAGACGTTTTTTTTAGAAAAAACTACCTGTAATACTTGATATATCACAAATGGCCATATTAAAGAACCGTCTATGATACTTGATATATCACAGACTTTTTTTAAAAACCTCTGTGCTGTAATTATCACAAATGGTTTAAGAGCCATCTTTGATAACCTCCTATTATCACAGACACATAAATTCAGACGGTTTAGAAATTGCCTATGATGATGGTTCTAAACTGTCTGTGATGAGACTTTCTGTAGTAATGATCAGAAGGAAAGCAATCACTCCAAATATGGATGCGTATGCTTAAGCCCGTTTCATAGTCTTGCAACACATGGCTAAAGTGTTCCCGTATATCGACCAGCACAAGGACATTCTTCAGCAATAGAATCTGAAGCAGTCAGATGTTTGGGTCACAGGACAACACAACAGTCGGTTCAACCAATGGTTGAAGGAGCGACTCGCTAGGAGCTCATCAAGTGATATGCTAACATGGTTGGCAAAAGGGCCAGCATTTATAATTGTGACATGGCAAGATACAACATAAATGTGTACATATTCTATACACATGCTCAGGGTGTAAAGAACACTATCCAGAACAGCGGTGTTCGCATAGATGATGGGTTGAGGAGCTCCGCATAGACTTTAGAACTGTCTATGATGTGTATTTATCATAGATGGTTCTAAGTTATAACTGTCTATGATGTGTATTTATCACAGACGGTTCTAAATTATAATCGTCTGTGATGTCCAACCTATTTATATTTGGACTCTAAGTTTTGCCTACACTCCAATGCATTCAGATGCTTAATATTCTATAACTCTTCACCGAGCATGAGACGCCACCTCCTCGCTCGATGAGAGACCATGTGGAGGTCATCCCATGTGTGTGATGAGTAATTGACATCGGTTTAGAAAAGTCGAGTTTGGTTTGTGTGGTCGGACCATGTCATTGCGTGGTGCATTCGGCGTGGGTCGGACTTGGTCAAACCTGGTCAATGGGTTTAGGTTGCATAACATGATGTTTTGACAGGTTTTTGGCTCTATCATGCGTAAGTATGAATTGTTGATGTCATTATACTTTCATGTATCGAGCGGTGCTATTTGATGTGTTTCTTGTCTGTGATGGCTGGAGGATGTCGAGGCGGAGTCGTGGCGAGACACGAGGTGACCGGACTAGACACGGGCGGTGTCGAGGTCAGAACGGTCGAGATGTGTTGAAGACGGCGGAGACTCGAGGTGGTTGCGAGGCTTGGACGACAAGGAGCGCGGAAGCTTCCCGGAAGGTGCAGGAGGGGTGAATTGGTAATTTCGCGAGGCTGCACAAGCGGGAGCGGGTTCCGTTGGATTTCACGGGCGTAACGGGTTGGAGACCCGTTAGCCGAAGGCTATATAAGGAGGAGGTGCCTCCTTGTGGCTGTATGCATTCCTAGGTATTTAGAGGTTGGTAGGGCTTTCTTTAGTCAAAATGAGCTTTAAAGAGTTTGTTTTGGCTTTAGGCTTTAGTTGGTGAGAGTGGGTGGAAGGCAGCAGTGTGTGTCCCCTTGGAGTCTCCTCTGTGTATGTTGTGTTCCTCTTAGGAAGGATGTAGCAGGAGAAAGTTCTTGGCTTGGGGAGAGTAAAATGATGGATTGATAAACTTGTAATCATTCCTCTTGTTCTAATGTCCATGCGTATCGGGACTCCTCTGTCATCCTTTTGATTCCATGAATGAAACTCTGAAGTTTATTCTGTGTTCATGCTTCTGTTCTTCGTTCCTCTCATTTTATGTGATTTCTTGTTGTTTGTTGCTGGGGAGTGCCAAAATGGGTTGCTCTGTGATGGGATGATGCCTCAAGATCATTTGATCGATGTTTCCCAAGAGCAAATCGCTTTTAATCTCATATGTGTTTTTTTAGCTCCTCTGTTCTTCTTTTGCCATTTCTAGGGTTTTGGGGAGAATCTTATTTCTCTTCATGAGATAGGCTAATATTTGGGGTTTTGAGTTCTGAGGTTATTGCTAATCTTTCTGTGGAGTCTCATAATCTAAGGTTCAAGGATTAGGAAGCATTTTGGGTTTTTGGTTTTGTCCCTATTCATTCTTTGCTCCAGTTCTAGGGTTTGAGATGGATTTTGTTCTTGTTTATGAGATGCCCCAAGAATTGGTCCTTTAAGTGCTATCCCTATTGCTAACCTATCTGCAAAAGATTGGGTGCAAAGTTTGAGAGATTGGTGAGCAATTTGGGGTTTGGTTCAGATTTTTGCAAAAGTTCAGTTTTGTCAAAATCTGGATTTCTTGCTTTAGGCTTGTTTTCTCTTGGCTTCCCAGGCTCTACATGCTATTTAGTTTGTAGTCTGTTATTTCTGGGCTGAGAAACCAGGTAGAAAGACCTTAATTTTATTTCTGTGCAAAGTCTGGTTCTTGCTCTGAAATTCAGCCCTCTGCTGCTCTGAAATTTTGTCGGGCGGTCAGACCGGCTCAATGGGGGCGGTCAAACCGGGTTTAGGTCGGCGGTCATACCGCCATTGAGCCGGCGGTCTAACCGGCCCAGTGCGGTCTGACCGGCCGTGACCCACCGGTCTGACCGGGCTCTGCAGTTTCTAGTGAGTTTTGTTTTTAGCCCCTGTCCTTTGTCTTTGAGTTGTGTTTGCTTCTCTGGTTGTCAGGCTCTTGATGCCTCTTCTGGTGTTTTGAGGTGTTAAGTGGTCTAGGTCGTCTTCTCTTCATAGCTTTTGTAGCTAGTGGAGAGGAGTCGCTCCATGAGTACTTTGGGGGAAATTTTTATAAGTTGACATTCACCCCCCTCTGTCGCCATTTCGGTCCAACAATTGGTATCAGAGCCGGTTAGCTCTTCTCAATAGATCTTAGCCGGTCTCTAGAGCCATGGCGACGGACAAGTACTCGACCAAGCCTCCAATCTTTGATGGCATTGATTTTCCGTTTTGGAAAAGCCGGATGGGGACATACATCCAGGCTCAAGGATATGCCATCTGGAGGATGGTCAAGGTTCGCTATCTTGTTCCTGCCGATGAGAACATCAATGTGGCGAATATGCCCGATGTTGAGGCGAATGCAAAGGCAAGGAACATAATCATCCAAGGTTTGAGTCGTAGCGAGTTTGATCGTATTTCGCACCTCACGTCGGCTTTCGACATTTGGGAGACCCTCAGTACTTACCATGAGGGCACCACCCAAATCAAGACTGTCTGACAGGACTAATTCAAGCGAGATTACAACAAGTTTAAAATGCTCACTGGTGAGTCCCTCGATGAGTGCTTTGCGCGTTTTCATAAGATTCTGAGCAACCTCCGAGCGGTCGATCTCACATACCCCGACTCGGACAACGCTCGACAAATGCTTGCTGCTTTGGACCTCCGTGTGTGGGAGATGAAAGTGACTACCATCAAGGACACCACGGACCTCTCAACTTTGACTCTTGATGCGTTGTACTCACGTCTCAAGACTCACGAGATTGACATTGTCTCTCGAAAGTCGAAGACACAATCGATGGCGCTGGTCACTGATCCCAGTCTGGTTTTCGGTTCTTCTTCTGATTCGACTTGCAGATTCTCCCTTGCTGCTCTCTATGACATAACTGATGATCAGTTAGAGCAGCTTGTGGATGAGCAGTTAGCCCTCCTAGCTCGGAGATTTTCCCATGCTTACAAGAGGAGGAGGGATGGAAAGAGAGGAGGACCCGTGATTTGCTTTGAGTGTGGTGGCCCCAACCACATTCGGGCAAACTGCCCCAAGCTGGGGAAGGGCAAAGGTGATTACGGCGGTTCGGGCAAGAATGACTACATCGACAATAACCGCAACAAGAAGCCCTCAGCTCCCGCACAAGGCAAGAAGAAGTTCCGCGACCTTGGCAAAGCCAAGAAGCTCTTCCACCGCGTCCTCACCGCCTTCGACGACCTCGATCTCAGCGAGGTGGAGGGGTGGAGCGACGACGATGGAACGGATGAGCAAGAACCCAAGGGCGGCGACGACTTCTCCAGCATGTGCTTCATGGCCCTTGAGGGCGAACTGAGCGACAGCGACTTGTACTCCGACTCCGACGAGGTATCCCCCACCTACGACCAGCTCAATCATGCTTTTCTTAAGTTAGGTGGATTTCATGCTAGAGCTAGAGCTAGGGTTAGCGAGTTGGAGAAGGAAGTAGATAGATTATCACGGGAGCTTACTTCACTTACATCTGCTCCCTCCCGTGATGATTGTGATACATGCTGTGCTCTGTTTGATGACATGGAGAAATTAAGGACCTCGCATGATAGTCTGTCCTTCAAGCTTGACATGATTCAGGTGGAGAACATTAGTCTTCTTGTTGATCTTGAGATGAGTAGGGTAGCTCCTTCGTCATCTACTACTATTGAGACTATGGGTGCCTTTGGTTGAGCTTTTGGGAGCTACTTTTGCTTCCAAAAAGCCAAAAGTCAACCAAAGGGGTGGAAACAGTCGCTTTTCATAAGCGCCTACTTTTGGGTAGTACTGCTTTGAAAGCACCTTGGACCTCGCTTTTGGCTTTTGGCTTTCTGCTTTTGAAATGGTAAAATAGAGAGTCTGTTTCACAGTTGTTTCAAGGAAAATAGAGATAGGAGGTAAGTTTTATACTTGTTTGAACCAAACAACTTACAACTTTTCCACACCCCACAATCTCAGCAGCTTTTCCATGTACCTGACTCACAAAGACTTTTTCAAGCCACAGCTCAACCAAATACACCCTATTTCTTGCACCTCATGTGAGGATAAGGATAATGCTTTTAGAGGTCTTTATACCATGCTCCTGGATCTGCCCAAGTCTTGTGAAAACTGCAATAATTTGAAATTGAACTTAAAAATGGTAGATCATAAAATTGCTGAGTTGCATGCTTCTTTATTTGAGCCTGTTGTTTCTTGCACCAACTGTCCAAAATTGACACTTGAGCTTGAGTCTGTTTCTAAGCAATTCCAAGAGATGGTTGATCATAACAACAAATTAGCTCAGTTTGCGACTAAGGATCCTGTTAGCTCACCATGCATTAGTTGTGATAAACTAAAACTTGAACTCGTTGCTTTGAATGAACAATGTGTGAAGGTAACTAAGGATTTACTAGAGAAGCCATCAACTCATTGTGATGTGATTGCTGAGGAGGGGAAGGAGCCCAAGGGTAAGGTTGAGACGCTTAGCGATGTGAACCAAACTGCTAGCAGTAGGATTGTCCCTTCCGAGTCGGCTGTGCGTGCACAAGCCATTCACTCTTCTGCTATTGGTTCTTCATCTGCTCCCTTACTGAGAGACCATGTGGAGGTCATCCCATGTGTATGATGAGTAATTGACATTGGTTTAGGAGAGTCGAGTTTGGTTTGAGTGGTTCGGAGTCGAGTCGTTGCGCGGTGCAATCGACTCGGTCGGACTCGGTCATACTTGGTCATATGGGATTAGGATTCATATTCCGATGATTCGACAAGTTTGGACTTCATATGTGGTAAGTATGATGGTATTTACGCTTTCATGTATCGAGCGGTTCTATTTGACGTGTTTCTTGTCTGTGTGACTACAGGACGTCGAGACGGAGTCGTGGTGAGACACGGAGGACTGGACTAGGCGCAGGTGGCGCTGAGGTCAGAACAGTCAGGAGGTGTCGAAGACGACGTGGACTCGAGGTGGTTGTGAGGTGTGCGAGGCAAGGAGCGCGGAAGCTTCCCGGAAGGTGCAGGAGGGGCGAATCGGGAATTTCGCAAGGCTGCACAAGCGGGAGCGGGCTCCGTTGGATTTAGCGGGCGTAACGGGGTGGAGACCCGTTAGCCATGGGCTATAAATAGGTTGGAGGGCATGCCCACTTGAACACTTGAAGGGATTTTAGGGTTTCCTTTAGTCAAAATAGGCTTTAGAGTTTGTTTTGGCTTTAGGCTTTAGTTGTTGAGAGTTGTTGGTGGAGGCAGAGTTGTGTTCCCTCTGTGTCCCCTTTGATGGTTTCTTGAGAGTCTATGTGTTCATCCCCTCTCAAGCATGTAGTGAGTGAGTTCTTGGCTTAGGGAGAGGAAGAGGGAGAGTTGATCTACCTTGTAATCATTCCTCCGAATGTCCATGCGTATGGGGACGTAGTTCCTTGTATCCTTTGTAATCTTTGAATGGTTGGAATGAAATTTGAAGTTCTTCTCCCGTGCTCTCTGTTTCCCTTCGATGCCTCATTTCTTGATTTCTTGAGTTTTTGAGTTCTTGTGTTTTTCTTGTTGTGAAGGCCCAAAATGGGTTGCTCTAGGTTGGGATGATTCTCCAAGATCATTTGATCAAGTTTCCCAAGAGCAAACTTCATTTAATCTCAAGATTTTATTTTTGAGGCTTCCCTGTTCTTCAGAGCTTTTCTAGGGTTTGGTTGATTTCTTGATTCTTTTAAGGAATTGCCCTGAGTTTTTGTCTGAGGAGTTCTATGGCTATTGCTAACATATCTGCAAAATCTCTTGGCCATAGGATCAAAGGTTGGGAAGCAATTTGATTTTTGGCTCGGGTCTTGCAAAATTTCAGATTTTTACCCATAATCTGAAACTCTTGCATTTTGGTTTGATTCTCTTGTTTCTCAAGGTCCCCTTACTATTTGGTACGTTGTAGTAAGGCTTTGGATCAAAGAGATTGAGAGCAAACCCTCTTTTTAGCCAAAAATCCGAAGTTTTGGTCTGCTGCCTAAAAATCCTGTTTGCTGTTTTTCTCGAGAGGTACTACCGCTCCTCGAGAGGTACTACCGCTCAGAGGTACTACCGCTCATCATAGCGGTACTACCGGTTTTGTTCGGGCCAGTCCGATCGGCAGCAATGAAACGTTCGGACGGTCCGAACGGTAAGAGGTACTACCGCTCGGCATAGCGGTACTACCGCCTAGAGGTACTACCGCTCGTTTCAGCAGTACTACCGCTTGCAGTCAGATTTGCTCTGAATTTATTTTTCTTGACTGCTTCTTTCTGGATCTGGTTTTTCCTTGTTGCCTTGACTTCCAGTAAGTGCATATCTTCTACCTTCATAGCTTCCATAGCTATTGGAGATGAAGTATAAGTGTGGGTACTTGAGGGGCGAATTTAATTTTTAGAAAGCGACATTCACCCCCCCCCTCTGTCGTCATTTTGGTCCTACACTTACCTCCTGCTGTCTCTTCTTCTCCCTGCTCTTCTTGCACCTCTCTCTTTCGGGAGTGTCAGTATCTTATGAACACTCTCGAGAGATTTGTAGGCGGTAAGAAGAAGCTTAATCTTATTCTAGACCAATCCAAGATTTGCAGATTTAATCAGGGTCTAGGATACGATTTCTATGAGGACATGAGGAAGCATCCACCTGCCGTGCTCAGACCCATAGCACCAGGTGTTATCGAGATTGAGCCCAGGACCGAGAAAGTCCAATTTAAGTCAGCGGGCTTTGTCCAAGGGATTTCTGACTGCAAGGTGATTCCCCCTGTAGCTTCGGCCTCTCAGAAGGTGAAGCCTCACTGTGTTACTTCTACCTCTCAGAAGGTGAGGTACCACTGCACCTTCTGTTAGAAGGATGGACATTTGATCGATCGATGCTTCAGGCGCGCCAAGATCGCGCGTAGAGACCGTGTTCGTAATCTTAGGCATATTCAGGGTCAGCCCCAGACCTTGAGTGCACCTAAGACCAACACGAGGTCTAGGCTTGCTTCTGTTGATGGGTTTGGGCAGCATCGAGGACTTGGTTTTTCTGAGTTTCCTGGTTTTCGTCCTCATGGTCCCTTTGGTCGTGACTTCCATCGTTCTGAGGGTAGATCTTGTTTTCCCCATCGAGATGACTACCCGCGACGTGTTCAGCATGTTGCCGCATTCACTCGCCGCCAGAGTGCGATCGGACTCAAAGAATGCCTTCAGTCTACACGTAGACCTTCTGCTCTTTTGAGCAACAAAGAGCGTAGGGTAGATAGAGGTCAGTCGTGTTTGACTACTTCATCTGCTTGACGTGTTACTCAGTATTGGGTGCCAAAATCACTCTTGATTTACCCCAGTACTGAGACTTCACTCTCTGTTTGACTCAGGTTCGCTGGGCAGGGAAGGGAAGGGTTTGGCTCGTAGACACCGGGTGTTCACAACACATGATTGGAGACTCGTTGGTTTTCTTCCCTTGCCCGTGCTCCAGGTGATGAGACGATCACTTTCGGAGATGCTTCATCTGGGTGCGTCATCACCAAAGGTACAGTGCATGTTAATGATTTTTTCATTCTGAAAGATGTTGCTTTAGTTAGTAAGCTGTAGTATAATTTGCTTTCTGTTTCTCAGCTTATCGATGACGGTTTCGAGGTGAGCTTCAAGAAAAACAATTGCAAAATTCTTAATTTTCGAGTAGTCTAGTTTGCGGGATTTCTCGTTTTGGGAGGATCTTTCGTGCTGATTTTTCTGAGTCTTCTGGTGATCCTCTCAGGTGTTTAGTTGCTTTTGAGTCCCGCGACCTTTCTTTCTGGCATAGAAGACTTGGTCATATTGGATTTGACCATTTGACCCGAGTTAGCGGCCACGATCTCATTCGTGGTCTGCCGAAACTCAAGATGGTCAAAGATCTAGTTTGTGCTCCTTGCCGGCATGGCAAGATGGTTGCCACTTCTCACCCTCCGGTCACAGTGACTATGACCGATGCACCGGGACAGCTGCTCCATATGGACACAGTTGGACCAACTCGAGTGCAGTCAGCAGGAGGGAAGTGGTATGTTCTTGTCGTGGTCGATGACTTCTCGAGGTACTCTTGGGTGTTTTTCTTAGCCTCGAAGGATGAGACGTTTACACATTTCCGAGGTCTTTTCAGTAGGCTTTCTGTTGAGCTCCCAGGTGCCTTACGAGCGATCCACAGTGACAATGGCACGGAGTTCAAGAATTCCTACTTTGAGAGGTTTTGTGATGAGACATGTGTAGAGCACCAATTCTCTTCTCCTCACGTCCCACAGCAAAATGGCGCGTGGAGAGGAAGAATCGTACCTTGGTCAAGATGGCCAGGACGATGCTCGATGAGTACTCTACACCGCGGAAGTTTTGGGTTGAGGCTATAGCTACCGCTTGCCATGTTTCAAACAGAGTTTTTCTTCGGGCACACTTGCACCGCACTTCTTATGAGTTGAGATATGGGCGAAAGCCCAGTGTATCTCATTTTTGTGTGTTTAGTTGCAACTATTTTATTTTGAAGTTCGAAAACCTAGATAAGTTCGAGTCACATTGTTGTGATGGTATCTTTCTGGGTTACTCGACTTCTTGGTAGGCTTATCGGGTTTGGAACCGCGAGTCTAGTAAGATGGTAGAGACCTGTGAGGTGACATTCGACGAGGCCAGTCCGGGGACTAGGCCTGATATCTCAGGTTCTTTAGAGAAGTCCGAGCCCATCTTTGTGGATGATGAGGATGATGGAGATGAGGGTTATCTACCCGATCCAGTGCCTCATCCACCCCTTGAGGTGCCTTCTTCCACCATACATCGAGGCGATCAGCCCATGCCTTCTGCTTCTTCTGGAGCTAGTGGCTCTGTTCCTACCTCTTCAGCTCACGAGGTAGAGGCCACTTCTTCTTCTCATCCTGGACCTCCTTGACATATCCAAAAAGACCATCCTTCTGAGCAGATCATTGGAGACCGTTTTGAGCGAGTCACTCGTTCAAAATCTGACATGTCGTATTTCTGTCTCCATTCTGCCTTTTTTGCCTCCTTTGAGCCCAAGGACATTTGTCATTCTCTTTCTGACGAGTCTTGGGTCAATGCCATGCATGAGGAGTTAGAAAATTTTGAGAGGAACAAGGCCTGGTCGCTTGTTGAGCCCCCTCGAGGTCACAATGTCATTGGGACTAAGTGGGTGTTCAAGAACAAGTAGAGTGAGGATGGGGTTGTCATTCGGAACAAGGCTAGACTGGTAGCTCAGGGGTTCTCCTAGGTTGAGGCTTCTCCTCGTGTATCTCACCGCCAGGCGGTGAAACGCATTCTTCGGTACCTTCGAGCTACCATTGACTATGGTATCTGGTACTCTTCCTCTACCTGTCTTTCTCTTAGAGCCTACTCGGATGCAGACTTTGCTGGCTATAGGATAGATAGGAAGAGCACTTTTGGCACCTGCCAATTCATTGGCACTTCTCTTGTTTCCTGGTCTTCTAGGAAGCAGTCCGGAGTTGCACACTCCACCGCAGAGGCTGAGTACGTTGTTGCCGCCAGTTGCTGCAGCCAGGTGCTCTGGATGGTCTCGACCCTGCGGGACTTTGGGTTAGTTATCGACAGTGTTCCACTCTTTTGTGTTAACACTTCTGCAATTAACATTGCTAAGAACCTAGTGCAGCATTCTCGGACCAAACACATTAATATTCGCTATCACTTCCTTAGAGATCATGTAGAGAAGGGTGACATCGTGCTCCGGCCAGGAGAGTGACCACCAGCTGGTCGATATCTTTACCAAGCCTTTGGATAGCTCTAGGTTTTCAGCTCTGCGGGGAGAGCTTGGGGTGGTTTGTCCTTATGGACTGTTGTGAGGGGAGCTTTGTGCTTTACTGCTTTATTTTTATTGATTATGCTCTTGCTCCATTCTGCTGCATTGCATACGGGTGCATTGGGTTTAGTCCTCCTAGCATAGATTAGAGTGCTTATATCGTCTAGCTATTTATACTTTGTTGTAGGGGTGGCCCCCACCTAAACCCAGCAGGCCTGTTAAGAGAATGTAAGGCCCAGAATGGGACATGTATAGTGACAAAAGTACCCCTGAGGGAAGTACTCATGTGTAAGGGTATAACTGTAAAAGCACTCCCCATGTGGATGCATATATGTAGGACGTAGGCCATGGGGAAAGACCCGAAGCCATTCACTTACTCAATTCTCCACTACCACACTCTCTCTCTGTTTGGTCTGTAACCACAACAGTTGGCGCCGTCCGTGGGGAGGACAAGAACAAGCGTCCAGGTCTAAAGGAGGATGGCACCAAAGAAAGCTTCATCGTCGGCGGTGAAGAAGAAGAGGGCGGAAGTGGCGAAGTCTCGCGTTAGCACTAGGGCTTCGGCTTTAGCACCGTCAGGTACGAGCGGTGGTGCAGGTGCGACCGGGAACCCCGCCATCGACGCGACGACCAGCCCCACCACAGACGCAACGCCTAACCCCACCACCGACGCGACGACCAACCCCGCCAGTGACACAACTCCCGACCCCACCAGCGCCCGACGACCAACCCCGGCGATGGCAACGCAGGCGCATCCATTTTTCCACCCAGCGCAGAAGCGGTGAATGGCCCCAGCGGTGATGCGAACCTCATCACCGGTTCCAGGGTCCTCCAGGACAACGCGGCGGGCAGCCTGGGCGCGCAGGCCGTGGTCACCACCGTGCCGATAGCACCGCCAAGCGCACTGACGGCCCCGACCACGCCCGCAGTGGAGACTGCCCTGCTGGCGGCCCTCAGCGCGTTTCAGCGGGAGCTAACAGACCTCCGCAGAGCTGTGCGGGACATGCAAGAGGCTCGGAGCCAACACGCCCCCCCGGCGGTGGCATCCGAACCCGCTCCGGAGAGGGTGGATAGCCGCGACGCCCCTACGTCTAGTCGCGTCCCATTACGGCGCGTAGACCCGGAGTCCCCGCTCTCTGCGGGTCTCCAGCAGGCGGCATGGCCCAAGGATTTTAAGTTCTCAAATGTCATCGAGGCCTACAAAGGCGACTCCGACCCGCGAGAGTTCGTGCGCGTGTATGAGACCGCTATCGAAGCCGCTGGCAGAGACGGCACCACGAAGGCAAAAGGACTCCCTCTCGCGTTACAAGGGGTGGCGCTGTCCTGGTTCTTCACCATTGAATCATAGTCCATCTACGCGTGGGAACAGATCCGCGACCATCTCTACAACAACTTTCAGGGAAACTACGTCGAGCGTATCGATGCGGACCAGCTCTTCGCAGTAAAGCAAAAACCCGAGGAAAGGCTCCGGGACTACTTCAAGCGCTTCGTGAAAGTACGCTGCCAGGTCAAGGACGTCAACGAAACAACCGTCATCAACGCAGCAATACAAAGCCTCCGACTGGGACCAATGGCTGAATACAACGCGCACAAGCCCATTAAGACGGTCGTGAAGCTCTTCGACAAGATGGAAGAGTACGCCAGAGCGGAGGAGGACGCGAGGAGGCGACACGGTGATGACTCTGACACTAACAAGGCGGAAGGCTCGGCAAAGAGCGAAGGCTCGCCGAAGCGGGGCTCTTCGAAAGGTAAGCGCAAGCAAGAGCAGCCGAAGGGCACCTCCGAACGCAAGGACCCCCAACACGATGACCAGCCAGGCGATAGGCCCAAGCGCGACCAACGTAAGTCTAGGAAACCTCGTTACGTCTTTGACATCGAGGGCGGCTCCGAAGACAACGCCTCCGCAGGCCGCGGAGGCAGAGGGCGCCGAGGCCAAGGACGGGGACGTGGCCGGGGTCGCGACGACAGAACCCATGAAGAGTACGGTGACCAGCACCATGGGCAGTGGTGCGAAATCCATGGCCGAGGCAACCATGACACGCGTGCTTGCACCACTATCGCAGCGCTACGGCAGAGCGTCGCCAGGGACAAAAACCCGGATACACGCGCGCCCGTTGTGGCCCACGTCCAATACCCTCAGGACCAAGGAATACAGCCCCAGGAAGGCCTCCTGCGAATCCAGGCACATGTGCAACAACCTCGGGAGGGCCTCCTACGCCATAAGCCCCTAAGGAGCCCAGCCGCAGATCATCAACGCCATTTTCGAGGCTCCTCGCTGGAGTTCGCCTCGCGCGCAACGGAAGGCTTATGTGAGGAGGCTGCACCACGTCACGGCATACCCGCGCAGCACCGCCGAATGGGCACAACACGGTCACATTCACGCCACGACGCCGATGGCGTGGAGTTTCCCACCAAGACCCTTTGGTCGTCCGGTCCTTGTAGCCGGATGCGAAGTCAAGCGCGTCCTAGTCGATGGAGGAAGCTCCGCGAACATCCTGTTCGCCGCGGCCTTCGACCAAATGGGGATCCCTCGGAGTCGATTGGGCCCATCAGGCATCCCGCTGCAAGGATTTGGAGGGCAGCCTTTGCGCGCCTTGGGCCAGATATGCCTCCAAGTCTCCTTCGGCCAAAACGACAACGTGAGGAGTGAAGACGCCATCTTTGACGTAGTCGACATTGCATACCCCTACAATGCCATATTAGGGCGGTCGCTCCTAAATACTCTCGGGGCAGTCCCGCATCACGGCTTCCTGCGCATGAAGCTTCCCGACCGCGGGCTGTCATCATCGTCCATGGTGACCAGGACATGGCGCGGCGCATAGAGCTTGGCGCCAGAAGTCCATGCCACGCGGCTCGCCAAGGCACCTAAGCCGGGTGTGCAGATGCGAGCCCTCGCAGCCCCCGAGAGCGTCTCGCATTCCTCGCGCACAAGGTTGCCCCGACAGCAGCGGCTTGTCAGTGGTCGCCCCGTCCTCATAGCGGTTAGTGGCCGGTATCCCCCCTCTTTTGTAATTGCTCACGCGCGCAAACGGGAATTTAATAAAGTTCACTGTTTGCACAAATGTTTGTTCTTCGCAATAAATACACGCGTTCGCGCGCGCACTCTTCATCAAAGATACGGGTATGAGTATAAACAAAGACACGTGTTCGCGCGTGCACTCTCCGTCAAAGATACGGGCATGAGTATAAATAAAGACACGCTTTCGCGCGCGCACTCTTTGTCAAAGATACGGCATGAGTATAAACAAAGACACGCTGCTCATACGCGCACTCTCCGCCAAAGATACGGGCATGAGTATAAACAAAGACACGCTGCTCGCGCACACTCTCGCCAAAGATACGGTATGAGTATAAACCAAGACGAGCGGGGACGCCCGCACTCACTCTACGGAGTATAAATAAGACGTAGCGTCGAGGTCCGCCTCCGCACGCACTCTACAGAGTATAAATAAGACGTAGCGTCGAGGTCCGCCTCCGCACGCACTCTACGGAGTATAAATAAGCCGTAGCGTCGAGGTCCACCTACGCACGCACCTCATCGCCCGCAACGCGTGGAGGCTTGCCCCCGCGCGCAGTCCACGAACTCTAAAATAAGGCGTAGTGTCGAGGTCCGCCTCCGCACGCACTCTCCGGAGTATAAAAAAGATGCGGACGCTATCCCTGCGCACTCTACGGAGTATAAACAAGACGCGAACCCCGCGCACGCATGGGCGTTGCCCCAGTGCGTACTCTTCGGAGTATAAATAAGACATGGATGTCGATATCACGAACTCTCCGGAGTATAAAAAAGACGTGGATGCTATCCCCGCGCACTCTACAGAGTATAAACAAGACGCGACCCCGCGCATGCATGGGCACTGTCCCAGGGCGTACTCTGCGGAGTATAACAAGACGTGGATGTTGGCCCCACGTGCTTAGGGGACAGCTTACCCCGGTTAATTCTACGGAGTGCAAAGTGCACCATGGGGGCCCACTCCCACGCACAGCCCGCGAAGTACCAAGGCGACGTGTCAAAGGCTAGCTTCCGCGCGAGCGCACCCGCGAGCAAGAAACACCAGAGGCTGTTCTTGCATAATCTTGGGAGGGAGTGCTCACGCGTCTACTTCGACTAGGCGCCAGCTCCGCTGCCACCACTTCGAAGGGTAGGGGACAGAGCGCTCGCGCGTCTACTTCGACTAGGCACCAACTCCGCCGCCACCACTCCGGCGGATGGGGACGGAGTGCTTGCGCGCTCTACTCCGACCAGGCGCCAGCCCGCCGCCACCACTTCGGCGGGGGGGACGGAGCGCCGCGTGTCATCTCCGACCAGGCGCAGCGCCGCCGCCACCACTCGGCGGGTGGGGACAGAGCGCCGCGCGCCTCACTTCGACCGGCGCCGTGCCCACCGCCACCACGCCGGGTAGGGGACGGAGCGCTCACGCGTCTACTTCGACTAGGTGCGTCCACTTCGACTAGGCACCAACTCCGCTGCCACCACTTCGAAGGGTAGGGGACGGAGCGCTTGCACGTCTACTTCGACTAGGCGCCAACTCTGCTGCCACCACTCCGAAGGATGGGGGGACGGAGCGCTTGCGCGTCTACTTTGACTAGGCGCCAACTCCGCTGCCACCACTCCGAAGGATGGGGGACGGACCGCTTGCGCGTCTGCTTCGACTAGGTGCCAGCTCCGCTGCCGCCGCTTCGAAGGGATATCGGACTGAGCGTGTGTGCGGTTATTGCAACTACGCGTCTACCTCGATCACACTGCTCCCGCAAGGTGCAAATCATCGCATACGGGCACACGTAGTAATCCTCCGAGTTTACCATGGGACAGCGTAGCCGGAGGGCGGCGATGCACTTCGTGGGATCTAATCAAGACTGTTCTTTGCATTCGCAAAGGACACTTACAAAGGCGCACAAACACCTCCGGCGCACCAGGCTGCTACTCGGCAGGCTCATCCTTAACATGCGTCCGTGACGAGGCTCCACTCGAAGACGCCCGACCCGCCCAGAAGTCCAACGCTTCCTCAGCCTTTGCCAGCACCGAAGACGCCGTCGGGTTGCAAGGTCGGAGATTAGCAGCCGACCCCGGCTGTATAGCTGCTCGGGATAAGGGGGCAGGAATCAGAACGGGAAACAACTACGTACTTTACCAACAAAAAAAAGACAACCCGGGCTTCGGTTACACACACACCAACACGCGACAACCTCCCGTCACACTTGTGGGTTCGTGGTGTCCTCCGGGGCCGCGGCGCCATCCTCGTCACGCCGGGGGACTTCGTCTAGAAACCGGCCAAGGTTTCCCTCGCCGTGCAAGTTGTTCTGCAGCTCGACTATGGCTGCAGCCTCACCGCAGTATTCCCATATCTGTTCATGGAAGAACTTCACGGCGTGGCGTACGGCTCGCACGGCGCTGGACATTACCCCGCCCCCGGCGGGCATCTCCAGTCGGGGATCGACTAGCCCCGCAACATGTTCACAACCGCGGTGTCGCAGGAGCGCGCACGTCAGACACGACGCCATGTAGGCGCAGTGATTGCCAAAGATCGCCGCGGCGCCGCGTGCAACGCCGACCACTTCTCCAATCCACCGGAGTGACCGCGACAGGTCCTCGGGCCCGAAGGAGTGTGCTGGCACTTCAGCGACAAGCCCCTTAAGGGTATCTTCCAGGCCGCATGGCATCCCAGTGCGGTTACCGGCGCCGCCTGTTGCGATCTCGCCCGCGAGAGAGCGGCAAGCTCGCTGCTTTTTCCTCTAGAGCAGCGATTTGTTGCGTAAGGCCGTCTCGCTCGCAGCAGCCTCTGCCGCACCGCTCGCGCCCGACGCTCGCCGCGCGTAACGAGCCCATCGGTGCGCGCCTTCATCTCCGCGCACTCCAACTCCAGCGGCGATACGAGCATCCCGGCGGACCGCCTCCGCAGCCTCCTCTTCGGTGGCTCGCAGCCTACCTCAGACGCCGCTCCCTCGCGAACGTGAGCACTTCACAGGGCCTGGGCCAGCACGAGTGTCTGCGAGGCGCTGGAATTAGCAAATGCTAAATGACTGCAAGTAGTCTAACAGACAGACGCTTACCCTCACTCCCGACACGTCCAATGCATCTCCAAGGTGCCCTAACCCGTAGGTCTGCAACGCTTATTGACCGATGCTGGCGGCCGCATCCTCCGCAATCCCGCGCCATGCCCTCAAAGCATCCGACGGAGGGACGAAGTCCGCCGGGCTCGGGCGCGCGACACCTGTGTCGCCAGCACCAGGACCCCCGCGCTCAAGGAACGGCTCCTCCTCTGGGATAAGTGCCGCTGCAAAGAGGAATTACACATTTGTCACGAGGTGTGCAAAAAAAGAAGAAAAACTTTGTCGAAGGAATACCGTCATAACCTACCTTCGGTGGCGGACGGGGGACTTTGCGGAGACGTCTCCCTAGCCGCAGGCGGGACTGCTTCTACTTCGGCCCCAACGGACAGCGTTGTCTTGCAAGGCCTGGGGACCTCCGAGTCGGGACCTAGCGCCAACCGATCCTGCGTCACGGTCACCGTGGCACGAGGGGCCAGGAGGGCGCGGGGTGGAGGGACCTCGGTGCTTGAAGCGGAGTCCCACAAGCTCCCAACACCGGTCGCCACAACGAACCCTCGCGAAGTCCGCGGAAGGGGGGACGACAGGCGTGGCCGCTTCGCTTGAGGGGAAGGTACCACCGCGGTACCCACCACAGAAGGAGCCCCTGCGGCAGCAACACTCGCCGAAGGGGTCTCCACAGCCATAACGACACGGCCGGGGCTTCGCTTCACGACTTCGCGGGGACACCCCACCTCTGCGGAGGACACCCCCGCCTCTGCGGGGGACACTTCAGCCTCGACCGCCGTTGTTAGCGAAGGCTACGCTCCACACACACCCGCGGAGGGCAGACCCGCCACAGCCGTGGCCAGAGACGAGGGCTCCGTACCAGTGCCGCCAGCCAGCACCACCACCTCGGCAACGGTCTGTTGGTGATATGCCCTAGAGGCAACATGGAGATGTTGAATATATCACATACTATGTTTATGATACATTGCTTTGTTCCTTGAAATAGACATTATCATTATTGATCAATGAGTATGTGACTTATTCATGAGACTCTTAATGCCAAAATGTTGCTATTTCTAAATGATCCCTGATCATATATCATATGAGGAACAAATATGATTCAAAGATCAGCATATGTATTGATTGATGATCATGTCTCATGGATCATGGTATGGAGATACCAAATCAATAATATGGACATGTGTTAGTGAACATATGTTGATAGACCCGCCATGAGACACCGCAGAGATTCCATGTGTCATTAGTTGGTCTCAAGTAGTGTTTATGTAGAATCCTTAGACTTGAGATCATCATGGTTCCCAACATGCGTAGTAGCCTATTTTGGGACTACTAACCACTACTCCGTGAATCGGGTAGTCATAAAAGTAGTCTTCGGGTTTGCTATGAAACATGTAGTGGGATGTGAATGATCAAGATAGAATTTGCCCTCCTTATGGGAGAGATATCTCGGCCCTCGATGTAATGGATTATGAAAGTGCATGGCCATGCCAATGTGATTGAGGAGTCAATCACAAGTTTATAATCCATCACGGAATCGAGAGAGTGATTGAGCTATTAAGAGGATGACACAGTCTCGCCTTGAGCTTAATCTATATCGTGAGGCAAAGGGATTCGTACATGAGAACATTACAGTTTCAAATTGATATGATCTTTACGTATACTTTGGGGTTAATATGTCTTGCTAGAGGCCGCTATTATCAGGGTGACCGGAAAGGTGTTTCCGGTCGCGACCAAGTATACGTGAACCTGCTGTGGTCGCACACTTAATGGGTTGGAACACTAATTCGAATGTGATTCGGATGTGGGCTCAATTCGATAGAGATCCGATAGACTCCTATTGGGCCTCGGCCCACGAGGCCCAAGTGAGGAGGTCTATATATTTGGAGGCTGGGGCTGAGGATACACGCTCGCTCTCACGAGCAAAACCCTAGCCGCCACCTCCCGAGCCAAACCCTAGCCGCTATGAGTGCCGGTACACTCGCGATCGGCGCCCACCCCGGGACGTGTGGATACCGTGGAGGCGCTGCTCGTTGCGGCGTTGATCGGCATCAACAAACTACGATTGATCTGCTCGTGGTGTGGTTGATCGCGTGGAGGAGACGATCTGCTCGGGACGATCGGCTACTTCCACTACTACCGACGCGTGGTTGGATCGGCTTCCCAACTCTTCTTCACGCGCGCGCGCCTAGTGGTAACGATCTATGATCCCTTCTTAGCATGATGTCCCGTGTGCGCGGTAGAAAATTTTTATTTTCTCGCTATCGTAGCTCACGCGCTGCCTTCACGGTCGCGGCAGCGAGACCTCCGCGGTGTGCCCTCCGCCGCCGGCGCTTCGCCTCAATACCCGTGCCTTCTAAGTCCGAGTCGGCATACTCGCCGAACCCGACTGGCTCGCCAGATCGGGCATGGTCGAGTGCTCGGTCCTCTTGCGGATGGCGCCTTCGCCGCGCACCGCCATCCTCATGCCGCTGGTCCGAGGGGTGCGATCCGCACAGAAGCCCTAAGGCCTCACACACGCGTTTATTCGCCTAATCCGCCGCAGCGCAGCCGCGCGCCGCCGCCGTGCTCTCGCCGGTATGGCCCGAGGAACACGCGCGCGCGCGCCCGCGCCTCAAGGCGAGTCCTCGTGGCGCGGCACTTTACACAATGCAATACGCACGAACGAAGAGGAAGACATGGTCGAGACTTACGAAGACCAGTCGACACGAGCAGCGAGCAAACGAACGGGCGAACGTTATCATCCCGACGCTTCACCGCCGTGAAGCGCCAATCGTGGGAAAGCGGCGCCGCACCGAGCATCATGTACTCTTCGCGAGGTCGCGATATTGAAGCGGCGGCGACTTCACAAGTCTTCACGCCATCAGCCTATCTTCTTGGTCAAGCGTTAAGCCGAGGGCGGTCTTGAATTTAATCGCCCGCTCGCGCACTCAAGGCCGCCACCACCGCCACACGATGGTAGAACCACCGCCGCCGCTGACCTCCCACTTCCTCGTGTCGCGTCATGGGAAAAGCTTCCCACATGACGCCACAGACGGTTGACGCCGCTAAATTTCGACAAAGATACCATCCTTCGCTTCCTTTGGTTGGCACCGCTTCATGCGATACGCGAACAGGAAGCATTGGGCTTAACACCCTTCGAGCGCAGGCCCAATCAGACACGGCGAGGCGAGCCACCGCGCTCGAGTCGGGCCAGACAACTCCAACTTGAAGGTCCGCAAAGACGCCCCCAACAATTGCCGCGACGGATGCGGTTCGTCTCTCAAGTAGGCGACGAAGACGATCGCCCGACTTCTCGTATGCGCGGCTCCGCTCGCCATCGGGCGGCAACCGCACCACGTGGCGGTCCGATAGCTTCCTCTCGCAGCAGTGACCGGATCGTGTCCTCCGCCACGAGCGCGCGCCCAACTCGCTGAGTACGGACTCGACTCTTCTTCACCGCCCACCACTTGTCGCCGCCGCCGGATCGCGCTCCCTCCAATACAGATTTCACCGAGCGGTGAGGACCGCCGCGATGGCGAGCCGCCACCGAGCACGCCATCGCAAGTCGCCATTAGCATCCACGAGGAACTCAGCGGCAAAAAGGAGCGTTGGAACAGGGCGAGCGAATGCGGGGGGCGACATGAACAACCAGAAAGCTTGAGGAGGCGCAGGCGCAATGCCACGGGGGATACTTAAAGGCCCCCCGCCTCCCACCGTGGGTAAGCGCAAATGACGAGCGACAACCGCTCACCTCCCCACGCGCTG
Source organism: Dendrocalamus sinicus (assembly GCA_036346575.1). Classification (NCBI taxonomy): domain Eukaryota; kingdom Viridiplantae; phylum Streptophyta; class Magnoliopsida; order Poales; family Poaceae; genus Dendrocalamus; species Dendrocalamus sinicus. Next base: position 12,027,169 of record CM070669.1, on the reverse strand, counting down.
GCCGGGCGCGCGCGTACACGAGCGCGATGCGACCGTGGTCGTACAGAGTCCTGTCGCCACACGACGAGTCACCAGCGTCCCACCGCGTGTCGGTCAGCGCAAGGAATAAATGCAGGTCACGCGACCCGACATAGCCTTCGGCGCGCGCGGCGCGGCTCTTCGGACCCTAGGCCACGATAGCCAAAACAGGGTCACCGATCGCCCGACCCTGGCCACACCTGTCCGAAGGGCCAACCGCAAATCTGCGCAGCATGGGCAACCGAAGATCGGCAAGAAGCGCAACTGCAGCAGCCGGTGACGCGCGTTGGAAGCGGGCAGCCAGTGGGCGGCACGCCTACAGCGCCGCGCCACGTGCCCCGCCCTTCTGGGGTAGGGGCTTGACCGCGGACGACCCGTCGACATGCCAGTCATGGCCTGCCGCGTGTTCATCTCGAATGGACAAGTGCGTATGGATACAGCGGCCCGCTCGTGCCAGCCCAAGGGTCGGTGCGATTACCGGGGCCATTAAGGCGCACTACCGCGGGGTCGCGCTCACCCCAGGGAGTGCATTGCCACCACTTCGAAGTGTGGGGGACGGAGCGCTCGTGCGTTTACTTCGACTAGGCGCCAGCTCCGCTGCCACCACTTCGAAGGGTAGGGGATGGAGCGCTCGCGCGTCTACTTCGACTAGACGCCAGCTCCGCTGCCACCACTTTGAACGGTGGGGGACGGAGCGCTCACGCGTCTAATTCGACTAGGCACCAGCCCCGCTGCCACCACTTCGAAGGGTGGGGGATGGAGCGCTCGCGCGTCTACTTCGACTAGGCGTCAGCCCCGCTGCCACCACGTCAAAGGGTAGGGGACGAAGCGCTCACGCGTCTACTTCGACTAGGCGCGTCTACTTCGACTAGACGCGTCTACTTCGGCTAGGCGCCAGCTCTGTTGCCACCACTTCGAAGCGTGTGGGACGGAGCGCTCGCGCGTCTACTTTGACTAGGCGCCGCTCCGCTGCCACCACTTCGAAGGGTAGGGACGGAGCGCTCGTGCGTCTACTTCGACTAGGCGCTAGCTCCGCTGCCACCACTTTGAAGGGTGGGGGACGGAGCGCTCGCGCGTCTACTTCGACTAGACGCCAGCCTCGCTGCCACCACGTCGAAGGGTAGGGGACGGAGCGCTCGCGCATCTACTTCGGCTAGGCGCGTCTACTTCGACTAGGCACCAGCTACGCTGCCACCACTCGGCGTGGGGACGGAGCGCCGCGCTTACTTCGACCAGGTGCTAGCCCGCCGCCACCACTCGGCGTGGGGACGGAGTGCTCGCGCTGCCTACTTCGACCAAGTGCCGCCCGCTGCCACCACTTCGGCGTAGGGGACGGAGCGCCGCGCCTATTGACCAGGCGCCACCCGCCGCCACCACTTCAAAGCGTAGGGGACGGAGCGCTCGCGCGTCTACTTCGACTAGACGCCAGCTCCGCCGCCACCACTTCGGAGATTAGGGGAGGAAGCGCCCGCGCGCTTACCCCCACGCGCGTAGCCCCCGAACTACCCCGCAGACGCCTGCTCTCCGCGGCTACTATCCTCCAAGGTAGGAGACCAGCGACTTCGGAGCACCACCCCGCTGCCCGCTTGGTAGGCACCGCCTCGGCGAGACGGCATGTCCGACGGCATTCCCCACACATTTCACCGGTGCAGGGTATGTCACGCCAAGTTTTGGCTTGTTCTCATACACAGACCACCTTCCGTACATCAATATTCTTTTGAAAGACGGGCTTGATCAGAAGTCTCGACTGAAGGTGAGCCTGTCTAAGAGAACAGGGCAAACCTTGCTGTCATATGCAGAAATACGGAGCGAGCACAGCAGGTGCGAGCGGTTGCCATTAACAGACGCTAACCAAGCTCCTAAGAAAAATAGGCCTCCATCAAGACATCAACATTCCCGAGCCACGAGTGCCGCCATGGAATGTGGATGCACCGGGGGCCCATTTTAGGGAACAAAGACTTATCCGAGCGCACGATGCGTACAATGTTACACCAAAGACGCTTATATATACCCCATCGCTGGGAGGCCAACCGTAGAAGTCTAGGCGCCGGAAGCCCAACCGACGAAAGTCTAATCGACAGGGAGCCAACCGCAAGTCTAGCCAGCCGAAGCCCAACCGGCGAAAGTCCAACCGGCAGAGTCCAACCGGCGGGGAGCGCCGCAAAGATCGCACTCACCGCGATGCTCCAAGATCCGCGCCAGAGAAGAACGCCGCAGCATGGTATCACCGCGCGCGCGCCAAGGCCAATCAAGCCCCGCTGGTAGGCCGGGCAGCCGCTATCGCCAAGGGCGCCGGCGCGAGACGCGCGCGCAACCACTCACGCACCCGCTCCGCCCCTATGCCGACGCATTTGACTCCACCAACAACCCCAGCCCCGCCCCTGGCAAGGCCAACTCGACTTTGATCTTCGCCCGACGACAACCTCAACCCCGCGATCGAGTCTCAGGTGACGGCCTTCGCCAAGCCGCCGGCGCCATACCTTCGCAATAAGGCGAACACTACACTTCAACACCGAAAAGCTCACAAAGCCGCAGGCGGAGGGGCCAAAGGGCTCGGCAACAGGGCTTCGGCCCGTGAAGCCCTTCACCATGAGAGGCTCCTGTTGTAGGGGTGGCCCCCACCTAAACCCAGCAGGCCTGTTAAGAGAATGTAAGGCCCAGAATGGGACATGTATAGTGACAAAAGTACCCCTGAGGGGAGTACTCATGTGTAAGGGTATAACTGTAAAAGCACTCCCCATGTGGATGTATATATGTAGGACATAGGCCATGGGGAAAGACCCGAAGCCATTCACTTACTCAACTCTCCACTACCACACACTCTCTCTATTTGGTCTGTAACCACAACAGACTTCTTACTCTTATCTTGTGATTCTAGGATGCTGCTTATTAGCTGTTTTTCTTCTCACTAGGTTCAGCTAACTCACTTCTTGTAGGTTCTAGCGAGGGTTGGGCCACCCTCGGGTAGACAGGGTACGTGTTTTCTTTAGTGAGTTAGATGATCAGTTGATAGTCCTAGAGTCATATAGAGTAGATGAGAGTCAGTCTGAGTCATAGTTTCCTCTATATCTTATCTATGCTTTAAGGACTGCCCTTTTGAATTTTCTTTGCCAGTCTCTCTTGCTTATTGCTTTGGTTCAGGGGGAGTTCATTTGGGAGCTTCTGGAGCTTAATTTTGACATAACTCAACTTGAACTAAAAGTTGCATCACATGTTGAGGGGGAGCTGGATTTCTTGCATGTCATTCTGCATTGTAAATACCTACATTGAGCCTTGATTATTATCCTTTCAAGACATATTTACAATGCTTTACACCTTGTTATGACTTGTGCTTATTTGCTAGATTTATCATGACTTTATATGTGTAGACTAGCTTTTGCCATGATAAGTTAATTAAACTTGCTCAAATTGAACTAAAACTTTTCATGTTAGCACTCGAGACTAGTCTTTCTTGAGTTATCCTCTTATGATTCATGATATGTCAAATAGGCTGAGTTGAGCGTTGAATCTCTATTGAGCCTTAGATTGAGCTATTTTAGTCTTTTGATGCAGCATGAGTTAGTACAACATGTTTAAAAAGCAAAAATATCTCTTTTGTGCGAAAAAAAACTGATCTCACCAATTCTTTCTCATGAGACGGCTTGTCATTGCACATGGCATGAACTTAGAGGGAGTTTTGGATGACCAAACCATCTTCTTAAGCTTCTTGCTTGGAGTGGTCGCATAAGGCTTGAGGTCTAGTACATGACTAAACAAAAATGTGGTTGGAAACAATCATGTGATTTCTAAAGTAAAATTATGTCAATTGTGCTCAATTGCTCAAATTTCAAGTACTTGAACAAATGTATCATTCTTGAACTAGTAGCACTCTAGTTGACTCAATACTAGCTTCTCGGTTCCATTTAGCTTATTGACATGGCTTGCATCATCCATGGATACCTCTAGCTAGACTATGACCATGAATGACTTGACATGCTAAGAATTTGCACTAAAATTTCAGATTGTGACTTAATTGGTTTAGCTGGCTTATACATGTCTTGTCATGATCTAGATAGCATGTTTATGTGTTATGGCTTGGTGTAATACTTGTTGGTCATTCTGGATAATTCTCATGGCTCTAAATGCTTAGAATAATCAAACTTCAGCCATTTCATTCAGTTCCATGACTTGTTCTCTTCCTTGCATTCTTGATGTGTTTATTGCCAAAAGGGGGAGAATAGTGGTAGAAAAAGCCATTTCAGGAGCTTTGAGGAAAACTTGTTCTTTCTTTTGCTCCCTGTGTCGACATGGTCATTAGTTTCATTTCCTTCCTTCGGACCGTGTTTGACTTCATTCTTGCATTTCAAACTCAACTTTGTGCTTTTTCAGAGTTTGTCAATATACTCATCAAGGGAGAGATTGAGAGACCATGTGGAGGTCATCCCATGTCGTTGCGTGGTGCATTCGGCGTGGGTCGGACTTGGTCAAACCTGGTCAAAGGGTTTAGGTTGCATATCATGATGTTTTGACAGGTTTTTGGCTCTATCATGCGTAAGTATGAATTGTTGAGGTCATTATGCTTTCATGTATCGAGCGGTGCTATTTGATGTGTTTCTTGTCTGTGATGGCTGTAGGACGTCGAGGCAGAGTCGTGGCGAGACACGAGGTGACCGGACTAGACACGGCGTGTCGAGGTCGAACGGTCGAGATGTGTCAAGACGGCGAGACTCGAGGTGGTTGCAAGGCTTGGACGACAAGGAGCGCGGAAGCTTCCCGAAGGTGCAGGAGGGGCGAATTGGTACTTTCGTGAGGCCGCACAAGCGGAGCGGTTCCGTTGATTTCACGGGCGAACGGGTTGAGACCCGTTAGCGAAGGGCTATATAAGGAGGAGGTGCCTCCTTGTGGCTGTATGCATTCCTAGGGTTTTAGAGGTTGGTAGGGCTTGCTTTAGTCAAAATGAGCTTTGGAGAGTTTGTTTTGGCTTTAGGCTTTAGTTGGTGAGAGTGGGTGGAAGGCAGCAGTGTGTGTCCCCTTGGAGTCTCCTCTGTGTACGTTGTGTTCCTCTTAGGAAGGATGTAGCAGGAGAAAGTTCTTGGCTTGGGGAGAGTAAAATGATGGATTGATAAACTTGTAATCATTCCTCTTGTTCTAATGTCCATGCGTATCGGGACTCCTCTGTCATCCTTTTGATTCCATGAATGAAACTCTGAAGTTTATTTTGTGTTCATGCTTCTGTTCTTCGTTCCTCTCATTTTGGGTGATTTCTTGACTTTCTTGATTTCTTGTTGTTTGTTGTTGGGGAGTGCCAAAATGGGTTGCTCTGTGATGGGATGATGCCTCAAGATCATTTGATCGATTTTTCCCAAGAGCAAATCGCTTTTAATCTCAGATGTGTTTTTTTAGCTCCTGTGTTCTTCTTTTGCCATTTCTAGGGTTTTGGGGAGAATCTTATTTCTCTTCATGAGATAGGCTAATATTTGGGGTTTTGAGTTCTGAGGTTATTGCTAATCTTTCTGTGGAGTCTCATAATCTAAGGTTCAAGGATTAGGAAGCATTTTGGGTTTTTGGTTTTGTCCCTATTCATTCTCTGCTCCAGTTCTAGGGTTTGAGATGCATTTTGTTCTTCTTTATGAGATGCCCCAAGAATTGGTCCTTTAAGTGCTATCCCTATTGCTAACCTATCTGCAAAAGATTGGGTGCAAAGTTTGAGAGATTGGTGCACAATTTGGGGTTTGGTTCAGATTTTTGCAAAAGTTCAGTTTTGTCAAAATATGGATTTCTTGCTTTAGGCTTGTTTTCTCTGGCTTCCTGTGCTCTACATGCTATTTAGTTTGTAGTCCGTTATTTCGGGCTGAGAAACCAGTAGAAAGACCTTAATTTTATTTCTGCAAAGTCTGGTTCTTGCTCTGAAATTCAACCCTCTGCTGCTCTGAAATTTCGTCGGGCGGTCAGACCGCCATTGAGCCTGCGGTCTAACCGCCCAAGGCGGTCGACCAGCCGTGACCCACCGGCCCGACCGGCTCGCAGCTTTCTAGTGAGTTTTGTTTTAGCCCCGCCCTTTGTCTTTGAGTTGTGTTTGCTTCTCCGTTGTCAAGCTCTTGATGCCTCTTCTGGTGTTTTGAGGTGTTAAGTGTAGGGATGAAAACGGAACGGAAATATCCTGCATCAACCGCATCGCTTTCACATTTGACCCGATCGAATTCGTATTTTCGGACAAATTCGAATTCGGTTCAAATACGAATACCAAATTGAAACGGAGCGAAACGGTTTAGGCGTTTTCGATCGTTTACTTTTCTACATTTTATTCGAATATACCGTATTGTAAATTCGGTTCGAAATACGGAATACCAAATTTTTTGTTCAGATTCTAAAATGGTTGGATCAATTGTGACTGATCTTGAGGTTGAGGCTTTGGCTAATGTTGTGGCTAAACTGAAAATTGAGGTATGTGTATGTTTATTGACTGCTTGCTCTGAAATATGCTATTGCTACATCTAATTTTAATTCACTTTGCAAACTTGTAGGAAAAGGACAAGGAGGGGGATGAGGACTCTGAGGAGGACAATGAGGAAACAAAAGATATGGAAAGCGATCCTGACCTCATGGATGATGCTGATGAACTGTAGATGTTCTGCTAGCTGTTAATTGCTTGTTCTAAACTTGTATTGTATTTGTATTTGTGTCGGCTATTGTGTTAATACTTAAGACCAAGGGTCATGCACTTGTTAATTATTATATGCACTTGAACTTGATCATGCACTTGGTAATTGTTATGTACTTGGTCACTTGTTAATTGTTATGCACTTGGTCCTACAGGTCGGTATTCCGTATTGAATTTTCGTATACCGACCGTGTTCGATATAATTCCGCTCGAATTGGTTTGTTTTCAAATTCTCGATATTCCGTAAGTTCGCGTTCGTTTTTCGTGTCCGCTTTACCGCTTTCGCTTTCGTTTTCGTATTCAAATGTAGAAGTAGAAAACGGTTGAGGAGTTTTCCGATCGTTTCCGACCGTTTTCATCCCTAGTTAAGTGGTCTAGGTCGCCTTCTCTTCATAGCTTTTGTAGCTAGTGGAGAGGAGTCGCTCCGTGAGTACTTTAGGGGAAATTTTTATAAGTCGACATTCACCCCCCTCTGTCGCCATTTCGGTCCAATACTCGAGCCCACCGCCGCCTCCCCAAGCACGCCGCCTCCTCCCCGGTGCGCCTCCTCCCTAAGCACGCTGCCTCCTCTCCGTGCATGCATTCTCCTCCCTCGAGCCTACCGTCTCCTCCCCCAGCATGTTGCCTCCTCCCCGGTGTGCCTCCTCCCCAAGCACGCTGCTCCCTCTCCGAGCACGCCACCCTCCTCCCTAGCGTGCCTCCTCCCCGAGCACGCCACCTCCTCAATGTGCCTCCTCCCTGAGCATGCCTTCTCCTCCCCGAGCTTGCCTCCTCCCCGAGTACATTCTTCTTTAAATATGAGAGCAACACAACAAACTTTAAATATGATTTAATTAGTGAAGAATATTGACAATTATTAAGAAGGCCAAGATTTTTATCTTGTGCAACTCTGCATTTGAGAGCAACATAACACACTTTAAATATGAGTGTCTATTTTTTGTGAAGATGTTGTCCGCTCATTCTTTGTCATCGTCGCCTCTTGGGTCTAATGCACTATCCTCTGGAAAATCCAATACCATGGAAGAGGACTATTGAAAAGACCTGAGGACCAATTTACCATCACAGATGTCGATGCATCTAGAACCCCTCTCAATCCTCACCAAGTAGCGTCCACATTTTGAAGAATGGTCAGAATAGTTACACAGAAACGGGTTGAGATCACCTATGATTCATGGAAGGACTTGACCAAAGATCAAAAAGATGAGCTAGTGACAGAAATGTTTTGATTGTTCAAGATCCTGAAAGAACATTAGGCCTCCGTGCGATGACACGCATTGCTAGTGATGTGCAAAATGTGGAAAAACTACATGAGCATGCTTATCAAGCAATACGTGGAGAAGGATCTGACGCCATTCCAGAAGTATCCATTCCTGGAACTGTGATGGCAAGACTTTGTGGCAAAGACAACGATAGGTGATTTTAAGAGTGAAAGTGCGACACATAGGGCCCTCCAGGCAAAAAACACGCACCTCACAGACTCAGCACTGCTAGACATGCGAGTAAAATCCCGTAATGGATGCAGGAGGATGAGCAGGCAATCCTACGGGAGGCCTCTTCGCCATTTGCCAGGATCCCTGATGAACACACTTGAAACTAGATAAGAGCGAGTTCATGTAGTGTGTCATCTGGGGCCATCTCCTTTTCAAACCCTACAGATGAGGAAGTGTCCTACCACCTAGTAAGATATCGAACTGCATAGTTTGTAATTACTCCATAACTTCATAGGAAGTGAAATAACATGTAAGGCTCTTGTAGGAAGCGCTGAGTGTAGAATCTTTCTAAGGCTCATTCTAGGCAGTCAGAGGGAGAGATATACTCTTTGTGGCCCTGGGAAAATAGGAGCACCTTAGTCACATGAGAGGCCTTGGTCTTTATGTTTCACGAAAATAGGGATTCAGAACCTCAGAGGTCTCCGAAGCGTACTGAAGTAGGAAGAGAGCCAAAGTCGAGTGTGAGGCATGGCTACGAGAGGAGAATAAGGCATCCCTCATAGAGGAGATCACTGATGCCATCAGAGATGAGATGCAACAGCACATGGAGAACATGCAGGAAAGGTTTAGGGCAAATTAGTTGGAAACATCTGCCGCTCCTGTGCTACCCACCCTCAACTGTCGGAGTAGCTATGCATCCAATCCTACCTCGGAAAGTGACCATAGATTTCCTATCGATGATGTCCTGATAATAATTATTATCTCTGGAATGCTCAATCCATTAATAGGCCTGTTGGAGTTGTTAATTTTGTATCGTTATGTAGGTGGCTACAAAGTGCAAGCTCCAAGTGAGATATGCCTCTGTTGCCCTATACGCTGCATAGGGCTAGATGTAACCATCCAGTGTCGAGGTCTTGGTGCATGGTATAACTATAGTGCCAGGTTTCACAAAAGCAAATGTGGATGATATTTATGCCAACTTCGAGCTTGTCCTGCTACAGATGCCCCAAAACGACGAGGTTGTGACTCTAGGGCAAGCTATTATAACATTCATCCAGTGGCCCAAGAGGGACATATGCCTGGAGGCACCTGCACTGGCGCCAAGTCTACGGGAGCTATCTGCACTGGTGCCAAGTTCACAAGAGCTATCTACACCGGTGCCAAATCCATAGGAGCTATCTACACTGGTGCCAAATCCACAGGAGCTACCTACACTTATGTGGTAAGGGTGCAGCGCATCACTTGCATCTACAGCGAGGCGGTAAGGGAAAATCGAAGAAGGCCAATGATATCTCCTACTTGCTATTGTCATAGAAATTCATGCTAGACGAGCCATTGGTCGTCCTAGCAAAGCACGTCCTAACCCTAGGATATGCTTGCCAGAGATTGCATGCATGGTACATGGAACATGCCAACAAGACAAATGGACAATGGCGCTCGGGTGTCAACATCAAGTTCAGGTTATATCATCTTCAAGACGATTTCAAGACTATCTTCATGGTGACCTTCGAGGACTTGTTTTTTCTCTTCAACCTTGACGCCCTAACGCCTCATTCATTTGATGCTAGACACTGTAAGTGTGTACAATCACAGTCTACGTTCATGGAATACCAATAAATGTCATATATATAACTCCTTACTTTTATGTATGTGTGTATATATATAGATACATGGTGAGTAAAGCTAGATCAAGAAAATCACTGGCAGGTTTCCTCGACCCACACTTGGTCTATATGTAAACCATCAAGGAGGATATATCCTTCATCAAGCATTACATGACGACATCATTGGTGGCTCATCGTGACAAGAAATTCATACTTTTGCTCTACAACCAAGGGTAAGTGCTGCAGTAATGGCTATACTTGTTGATTTGTATTTTATAAGCAACACAAACTTAGGTTTAATGACCATGACGACATACATTTGTAGGTTCCACTGGATTCTAATTGTAATTATACCAAAATAGAATATGGTAATATACCTTAATCCCCTAAAGAGGACCAAAAGTGACTTCACGGTTGTCCTACAATTAATCGATAGGTAAATACATTTCCTCCATGGATAACTCTATTGTAGTATTTTCTTCCTTCACAATGGCTAAGGCTAACTTTTTGAAATCACGTAGGTCATTCGTCGATTACGTTGCTACCGTACATAGATCTAAGGGAGGGATCAGCACTCTGCGACACGATCTAGATTTCTCGTATTCACTACTACACATTAATCCTATATAACATTTCGTAGTAAAGCCTCTCGAACTAACAAATTCTATTTTTGTAGTGCCACTGCTAGTCGTCAGGCAACACCTGTAGTGTAACATCCCAAAAGTTTATTTGCATTTTATTTAATTCATTGGAATTTATTTGGTTTTATCTGGATTTTACCCCAAGTCTTAAGTAGAAAACTTAAATTATTTATCTCCCAAAAAGATTTTTTCCCTAAGTTATCCTTGCATAGGCCATGTAAAATCTCACTTGACTCAAGAGGGGGTCTCGGTCTAGTAGATTCCTTACTGGGGTGAAACCTTAGTGTTGGCTTGGCCAGGTTGAAGGCTTTGCATTATAAAGGCCTTGTTATGATATCCTCGCCGTACACCAAAGGAGGTGTACTTATCCGTGGCAATATGGGATGATCATGTCTTGTGGGTAAAGCTGTACAGCCTCTGCAGAGTGTATAATCTATCCTAGATAGCCGTGCCCATGGTAATGGGCATGCTGAGTAAAGTTTTTCATGGATTAGACTTTGTTTTTCAAAAATAATTTATAAAATGTGTATGGATGGATAGAATCCATATAAAATCTTTTTGGAGAAAGATGGTTCGGGTGGGATGCTCGTGGTTAAGTTGGTGTTTGGTCGGAGCCTGCACTAACTATATTATTTTGTTAAAATATTGTTTCTATCTATTGTATCAAATTCAGCTTTTGAATCTACTTACAATACTTACTTCCAATTCTTCTTTTCGCTCAATTAACCTTACTATGCCTTTCTTTGTCAATAATTATGCATGCATTAATCTGTTAAACCTCTTGGTGTAACTTATGGAGTACTTTATGTGCTCATGTTGCTTAAATTATCCTTTTTAGAAGATGCCTTCTTTGACTTCAGTGAGGAATATGATGAATAGGCCCCGTCTTACAATCATTCGATTCGCCTGTGCAGGCAGAGTGGGCTACTCCTTTAAAAATTATCTTCCGCTGATTTACTTTATGTTTGGCTTTGAGCCGTTGTTGTAAACTTGGCCATAAGGTACATACCTTTGTTGTACAATAAAGTTTAGTTGTTATGCATAATATGTATCTGTAATGTCCCGAAAGAGTTTTGGCGAATAATCAATTAATCGGGGAGAAGGACCTTAAAGGAAAAGTAAAATATCAGTTTTAGGGGATTTCTGAATTTTTATTGCAACCTGGGCCTGGGCTTTGGCCTGTGGATTCGGTCTAAGGGGAGGCGCCACCTCCCTCTAACCCTAGCCGCCACCCCTCTCCCCTTGTGCGCCTCTCCTCCCTTGTGCCGCCCCTGTGGTGCGCCTCCCTCTCTGCCTCGTGCCCTCCAGCAGCGACTCCTTCTCCCCTCTCCTCCATTGCCGGTGATCAAGACCTCCAATTGTTGCCGAATGATCGGGGGAAAGGATTAAGGTGCAGCTAGGCGATTGGGTTTGGAGGAAGGGAGGAAGAAGAAGGGGAAAGAGGAAAAGAAGGAGAGGAGGAATTCGTGGAGTGTACGTGGTATTTCTACAGCGATTCGCCAAGGGTAATCCTGTTCTTCCCTAATAGATGTATATTCTATTGCGTAATCAATGTCGGTATTCTGGACTGCTAGAACAGATCGGGTTAGTCGGCTGTTTTGGGGAAGATTCGTGGGGATTTAGGTCTGGACTTTTCCTAGAGAGTTGTAGAGGATGTCATTATCTTTCCATGAAGTGCTAGAACGCGTCATTTGGATCTCTGTAGCAGAAGTTATGATTTTATTAGCGGAACTGTTCTGCAGATCGGTGGGTTTTCCATCAGGTTTTGGGAGATCGAGTTTTGCGATTAGAAATTGGGAGAATTAGAGAACCTCAGTATAATGAAAGTTGTAGGTAATTATCTTAGATTTCCAGGAAGTCCAAGAAATCATGATTCTAACACTCGTACAGAAACTTATGGAGTACTTTAGTGCTCGGTCCAGAGAGCCTGATGAGAATTTGACGTTTTAAGAAAACCAGTTGGTGCGGGTAGAATATGGCCGAATCAGAAAGGCTCACCAACTAGGTTTAGTTAGATAATTTAATTATCTTTCCAGAAAGTCTGAGAACGCCCCATTCGGACTTCTGTACCAATAGATATGAATTGTTGAAGTTGGCTGTCCGTGGAGGGGGACAGGATGCCGAAAGGATTTGGGGTTTTGGTTCAAGCTAAACACGTTGGGTTAGTTTGGGGGTGTTTTTATTTAATCTAAAAACTTGCTGCTGTTGTCTTAGCAATCATTATAATTATTATTCAGGAGGAGGAAGGATTCTAGGGGCCGCGCCTTCTGATCATTCCCCATTTTCTCGTGGTTAAGGCAAGTATAATGATGGTTTAAATTTTATAGTGTGGATTGTTGATGATTGTTGCTATGAAGATGGTTGTTCCATGCTTTGAGAATATGTGATCTTGATCATGATAATGATATGTTGATATTGTTTATGGTAGATTGCAATTCCCCATTTTCTCGTGGTTAAGGCAAGTATAATGATGGTTGTTTATGTTGATATAGGTTAATGATTGGAATTTAAGGGTGATCTAAATAGGTGTGTTGTGAGGATGAACTGGGCGCCATGCCTTAGTTAAAAGACGGTTTACTTCGATAGTGGGGTTTGTGCATTAGTTATCCTCTTGACCAGGTTGAGTATTGCAACCTTATAGAAAAATATATGAAATAGGTTATTGTGTTTCCAGGAAGGTTAATGATGGGATAGTGAGTTATGTTGGATCATGCCAGAGTGCATGATGTGATGTTAGAAAGACTAGCGATTATGGTTGCTAGAGTGATGTTGATTCCTTTAAGAGGAGATTAATTTGATTGCCTTTCGTGATATTTCGTAAATAAAAATGTTTGAGTTTTGCATGGAGATCATTTGGATCTCATGATTTATTTGGTAGTTGAACTGTTCCGAGAAAAGTGAAGTGTGAAAGATCTTATTGGTTCTTAAGTGGTTCTTGTGGTTTGGTCTTAAGAGCTTGTCTTGCTCGAGCTGACCAAGTGTTGTTGTAGTCAAAGAATTGTTTTCTATGTTAACGGAAAGAGTGCATTAGGAGTATTTGAGGTCCGAAGCCAAGTTTCAGTATCTTGCGATTTGATATCCTCTTCTTGGGGATTGTGCCTTCAATTGTGGACTCCTTATGTTTTCCGAGTTCATTGCCAATTAACTGCTCTCTTGGTCTGGTGTTTACCGTGATTGGTAAACGTTTATCTGAGTGCTGAAATTATTATTATTATTATTATTATTCTTATTGGCCTCTTCTTTTGAGAAAGGATTAACTTATTCATGTTGCAAAGCCTTTAAAGATGAATGTTGGCAACTGGATAGTGGTGGTCGAGTAGATGATTCTGTGAGGCTTCAGTGTCAAGATGTTTGAGATGCATGGCGCAATAAATCGATTTATTAGAATAATCCTTGGAAAGGATTTGATTTAAATAGAATGTTTGTCTTTGGAGTTAATAGGTTTCGTTGTCGCAACTAGTAGGACCTATAGCGAGATGTGGTCCAAGATCTTGTGTTCATCTTGATAGAATATTAGAATTAGCAAGTATGGGAATCTTGATTAGTTTCTCAGAGTATCGCATTTTGGGTACTCGGTAAGATTGTGTAGAAGATTTATGATGAGAGTAGTAGTATAGAGGAATCTAATAGTCGTGTTAATTAATGGGATAGCGAGGATGGTTGAGTTATTGATAAGGATGACTCGGCCTCAGTGAGTAACCCTTTGTGAGATAGATTATCTCTAAGGATAACTTGGTCAATCAGTTAGAAATGGCTACTTTGTGGTCGCGTAGCTAAATTTGATTGGTGTGGGTTAGAGAAGGTCTAAGATTGGTGAAATGAATCGCCTTGGGCGGTTACTTGATTGGTGAGAAGTGTTGACCTTAGTGACCGAGGTTATGGTTGAGTTGTGTGAAAATTTTAGTCATTAGATCTGAGGGTTACCTATCAAGTATACCAGAAATTCATTGTAAGAGTCTTAAAGGTTGAAATGTGGGCTTTACATTTTTTATGCTAGCATCTTGGTTTTCCATGATTAGATTCCAAGAGTTATGGTGATGTTTGATAGAATCCTTGGGAAGCAGTAAATAAGCATGAAGGTGGTGAATTTAAACTTGATCATCCTCAACAGATTTAGGTGATGTGAATGTGGCTGTAAGCTATATCGTGGTGTGTTGGGAATTATTTATCAAAGTAATTCCTCTGCTAGAGAAGTTGATCAGGGTATGTTATTGTGGATTGAAAGAGTCTCTTTACATAGGTGTGGAATTTGTGTTCAGCTTGAGCATAGCCATGAGGTTGCTAATTTAAGAGAAAAGAGTTAGAATGTTATGCGACGATTTGGGATCCTATGGTTTAAGAGAAAGTTAAATTCTTAAAAGAAAGATGGTGGAAAAGAGCGTGATCTTGCTTAGTGAGATATTCTCTTAGTTTTTATTTGAGCTTTGTGTCTATGACGGATGTCTATTACATATTGAGTGGGTTCTTGTCGGTTTGTCTGGTTCTTTCCAGTTAAGAAAAAAAAGTTAATCTGGTTATTCGAGGGGTTTCATTTTTGGCTTATGCGGCATTTATTTCTAAACTGTCTACTTGAAAGGTGGAAAAGTTTTCATGTTGAGTCTTTGTCTTTGGATTGGGCTCTTCTGAAGGGAAGATGGTTTTGAGTTGGTTGCATTAAGACTCTTTTGTTTTCAGTCGGGAACTGTTGTGCGTCCCTGGTTAAAAGAGGTGCTCATTGTTAAAGTGAAGAGATCGATTGATACAAGGATCAAGAATTTTGTGTGTTTGTGCAGGTTGTGGGGTTTAGTACCCAAGGGAGTGTTGGCCCAAGGTATAATGGTTGTTTCTGAAAGTTGGAGAGACTTGGTAGAGAGCGTATTGCTAGAACCGTCTTGAGTCCTAGCGTAGCGCACAGATTGTTTTGTATGACCTAGTGTCGAGGGAGTACTGGAGGAATCTAGAGCATGAAGTTTCGTTTGAGCCGTTGACCCACGGGTAAGACCGTGCCCTCGAGACGTGTCCGTCGAGTGACTCTTGAAAGGATGGGACAAGTAGTAAGGCGTAGCGCGTCGAGACGTCAAGGTGTTTCGTCAGCAGCCAGAGAGAGGCCACTTGGGAATTGGAGTCGCATGCGCGAGCAATATCCGGAGTTATTCACAGCAGTGCGTGGCAATGTTAGTAAGTTTTAGCTGTGATTATATTTCTTGGCGTAGCGTGGTTAGAATTCGGGTCGAATTCTGTTTAAGGGGGTAGAATGTAATGTCCCGGAAGAGTTTTGGCGAATAATAAATTATTCGGGAGAAGGACCTTAAAGGAAAAGTAAAATATCAGTTTTAGGGGATTTCTGAATTTTTATTGCAACTGGCCTGGGCTTTGGCCCGGTGGATTTCGCCTAAGGGGAGGCGCCACCTCCTCTAACCCTAGCCGCCACCCCCTCTCCTTGTGCGCCTCCTCCCTTGTGCCGCCCCTCGTGGTGCGCCCCTCCCCTCTGCCTCGTGCCGTCCAGCAGCGACTCCTCCTCCCCTCTCCTCCATTGCCGGTGATCAAGACCTCCAATTGTTGCCGAATGATCGGGGGAAAGGATTAAGGTGCAGCTAGGCGATTGGGTTTGGAGGAAGGGAAGAAGAAGAAGGGGAAAGAGGAAAAGAAGGAGAGGAGGAATTCGTGGAGTGTACGTGGTATTTCTACAGCGATTCGCCAAGGGTAATCCCTGTTCTTCCCCTAATAGATGTATATTCTATTGCGTAATCAATGTCGGTATTCTGGACTGCTAGAACAGATCGGGTTAGTCGGCTGTTTTGGGGAAGATTCGTGGGGATTTAGGTCTGGACTTTGCCTAGAGAGTTGTAGAGGATGTCATTATCTTTCCATGAAGTGCTAGAACGCGTCATTTGGATCTCTGTAGCAGACGTTATGATTTTATTAGCGGAACTGTTCTGCGGATCGGTGGGTTTTCCGTCAGGTTTTGGGAGATCGAGTTTTGCGATTAGAAATTGGGAGAATTAGAGAACCTAAGTATAATGAAAGTTGTAGGTAATTATCTTAGATTTCCAGGAAGTCCAAGAAATCGTGATTCGAACACTCGTACAGAAAGTTATGGTATTTTTAGTGCTCGGTCCAGAGAGCCTGATGAGAATTTGACGTTTTACAAAAACCAGTTGGTGCGGGTAGAATCTGGCCGAATCAGAAAGGCTCACCAACTAGGTTTAGTTAGATAATTTAATTATATTTCCAGAAAGTCTGAGAACGCCCCATTCGGACTTCTGTACCAATAGATATGAATTGTTGAAGTTGGCTGTCCGTGGAGGGGGACAGGATGCCGAAAGGATTTGGGGTTTTGGTTCAAGCTAAACACGTTGGGTTAGTTTGGGGGTGTTTTTATTTAATCTAAAAACTTGCTGCTGTTGTCTTAGCAATCATTATAATTATTATTCAGGAGGAGGAAGGATTCTAGGGGCCGCGCCTTCTGATTATTCCCCATTTTCTCGTGGTTAAGGCAAGTATAATGATGGTTTAAATTTTATAGTGTGGATTGTTGATGATTGTTGCTATGAAGATGGTTGTTCCATGCTTTGAGAATATGTGATCTTGATCATGATAATGATATGTTGATATTGTTTATGGTAGATTGCAATTGAAAGAGTTCCTGAGAATTTATGATGCCTAGTTGTTGTGAATGCAAGTTTTATTTGTTGAGACATTCATATTTGTGCATCATGCTGATTTATTGAAGTCTTGGTCACGAGATGACCAAGCGCCGAGATCCCCGACATGTTGTTGTCATGACGGGCTAAAGGTCCCCATACTTGTGGAGTATGGGCAATTGGTCCCTGTACCAGAGGGTACAGGCATGGGTGTGCATTGACGGATGCACACTCTGCATTACCGGTAAAATGCGCAAGAGAAGAGATAAAGAGATTTTTTGATCATATTGCATAGCATGTTTATTCATATGATTGATGGAAGAATTTGTGAAGTGATGTTCACTTTTATCCTTGCTGCCACTATTTATATTTGCTGAGTCTTTGAACTCACTCTTGTTGTTGTTTGTTGTTGTGGTTGTTGTTTGTTTTTAGGTACCTACATGAGATCGGCATGCATGGGAACAAAGAGGGATTAGTTTTGATGCACATGCACGGTCTATTCACCATGGAAGGAAGAAAGAACATTAAACATTATTTGCTGAATAATTTAAGTGGTATTTGATTATTGTCTATCAGTTCAATGTGTAATAAAGAATAGAACTTATTTGCTTTGATTCCGTTCTTTATCTAAGTAGTATGGTTATGAGTGCGATGGTGATCATAACCCGTTTTGCTTA